>JBBDGP010000546.1:3062500-3662500 GCA_037952835.1 Lithobates septentrionalis | reverse complement strand
ACAGCATTTTGGACATACTGGAATATCTTCGTGTGATTGATCAATCTTTTTCTTAGAACACAGAAATTTGTGTCCTCACTGTAAAATAATTTTATCACGTTCATTGGAGGAAGGGACAGAACATTTAGTAGTCTAAACGGCATCTATAAGAGTCAGGATCATCTTTTTGCGCATTCTACTGCTATTGTTTTTTGACGCACTTCTGGCCTCTTTTAGGCTTGGATCTTTAAGAACACAAGCTTTCCATTTCCTCAGCTGATGGGCAAGTTTTACAAGAATCCAGGTTTGATTGGTTTGGCATATGCTTTGCCTGTATTCTGCAGAGTTACCAACTCTTATACTCCAACTTTAATATTTACTTTGTCCCTAATGAAAAAAAAATAAGATTTTTGTACATGTTGGAAAATCTATTTCTTTGATGGCATTTGTATTTTGAGGACCTTTTTTTATTTCTTATTCCTCTTAGGCATCCTAACTGCCTTGCTATGAAAAAGATGTGCCATTAAAAGCTGTATCCCGTTTTTCTGGAAACAGACACAACCACCTTCGGTTAAAAAAACATTACTGAACTTAACGAAATGGAAGATCTGGTGGCCACGGAGAGAGGCCTTCGAGAAAAAAAATTCTCAAAAAGTGGTTCTACTGGCTCGACTTTTGGGTTGAATGGACATCCTGTTGCAATTGGAGGTTGCCCTACTGGTTTGCCATACAGGGGGAGACGGAGGCATAGATATTGATTCTTTCCCTTTCCTCTGTAATTTGAGGTCTCTAATAGGGCAGAAAACATTTCCATAAAATCTAAAATAGTGGCTCAGAATTCCTCTCTGGAAAGACAGAAGGTACTACAGGCCACCAATTTGTACTGTATTGTGCATTAGATGTTTCAGTGTGTAAGCCTACATGGATTAGTGGGAACAGACATGCATGTAAATATATTAAGCCATTACTTACCTTCACCTCTACTTCATTCAGCTCTTTAATTTCCACTACCTTTGATCGTTTTGCTTTCTCAGGTTTAGGTGTTGAGACAATTTCTTCTTCTTCTTCATCATCATCCTCATCATCGTCTTCTTCAACTACTATCTGTTGAGAAGTTCTCTTTCTCACACTGGTAATCTACATTCAGAGAAATAGCATATTTTGTGATCAGGTTTAGGAGATGGATTTAGTTTATCAACAGGAGTAACACAGATTTCCCAAAAATCAAATATAAATATATATTTTTTCATATATAATAAATGCAGAGAAACACTTGTATTTACCCTGATAACCAAGATGTATGACTAATTTAGACAGGTAAACAAACGAAAGATGAAGAAACTTTTTCTGATGTGGTTTGTATGCCGATGGCATAAAAATTTTCTTAGGGGCGCAACCTTAAACCCACATTCTATTGCACTGATTATATTTTTAAAACGTTTGCGGAAAAAAATGTGCCTTTAAAAAATTACAGCAGCTATGCTGCTACAGAAGTCCTTTCTAAAAGACTGTGTTGGCATCATGATATACTCAAGCCCTCTCCTGGGCCCTTTAACAGGAACATTTGTTGGAGGGAACCTTTTCTTAATGGAGTGCTCAAGAGGTACATGAAGACAGCATTTGAGCTCATCAGAAACCCGAAAAGACTGAAATGTCATGTAAGAACAGGAAAAACTAAAAAAAAAAAAAAAAAAAAAAAAAAAAAAAAAAAAAAAAAAGGTTGTGTTGAAAACAGAACAGTAGCTGCTGCCTTACCACAGGGCTTTTACTTCTAACAGGTTTCTTTGCTGGAAGGGACTTAGAAGACTTCAAGTTTGGCAAGGACAATACTGTGGGTTTTAGAGCGCGAGCAGTTTGAAGAAAACTAGGTTTTGATATGGATGGTGAGGCTTTCACAGTTGGTACTATTTTGCTGATGTTCTTAGTAGTGTTGTTAGTTTTAACGGCAGTAACAGGTGGGGGGTGAGCCCTCGACGTGCTGGCTCTTTCACTGTTCAGCACTCGTGACGATTCTGTTTTCTTTACTGCATTGCTGCTTCGTGGTGATGGAGTTGGAGGTGGTTTAATTTCTTTCAATACTGCTGGCAGGGGTGGTGATTTTGGTCGTAGCGAACGAGTTGATGGCATAGGCGGCTGCACAAGAATATGAAACCTGGTTAGTGAAGTGAATAAAGTAGACTTCAAAGGATAACTACTCAAATTTACTAACCTCTGATGGACGTGTGCTAACTTCCAAAGGGAGCTTCTTTAGGTCTGCACTTGAACGCACCGTTGACAATTTCTGTGGTTAAAATTCAAATGTAACACACATTAGTAATATTAGCTGTGTGAATTAGAGCCATTTTCCAGTTAAAATTCAAAATTTCTTAGTCATACAGTACAAGGCACAGGATAAATATTCATAGACCCTTGGACATCCCAAAGCAATGAATAAGAAGGGTGGCCAACAAGCCAGACAAAAAACTGTTCCATGAGGCCCAACAATAACAAGGGTCAACAGACCCAGGTTGCTGCTGCAATAACCTTGTTGCAAAAACCTGCATCCACAGAAGCTCAGATGAACACATGCTAAAACTTGGAGGAGGTATAAACTTAAAAGGGTAACTCCACTTTCGTGGAGAAAAAAAAAAATAGCAAAAAAAATATAGTGTATACAATTGCGACTCCAGTTATATTGTAATTGATATTAACCACTTTCCCCGGGTAGACATCATGAACTTTGAGAGGACTTATCTGAACGACACCTGCAGCCACAGGCATCATCCAGATATCTTTTTATTTCAGCCGGCGATTCCCTACAGTGTAAAAGCCAACTTAGCGGCTGTTTAGCTCCTTGATTGCTTTTACAGGCAGTGAGAGGGGACATTCTCTCTGTGGCCCGCCCCCCCCCCCCCCCGGCTTTTCCATTCTCTTCTTCTGTTCGATCAGGGAGCTGGAGAATTAATCCACTGGTGGCGGCTGTTTACCATAGAACTGGTCGTGGACCAGATGCTCCCTGGCCATCTCTAGGACCCTTGGAGGCCGCTCATGAAATCACTTCACTTCCGTCTCTGACAGATGTAAACCCTGCCATTTTTTTTGCTGGAAAGCCCGAGATCGATTTTTCTTTCGATCTCAGGCTTTCCAGCATAGGAGCAGAGATGTGGGGACTTTTAGAACCCAGATATCTCAATAAAGAGGACCTGTCATGCTCTATTCCTATTACATGTTTACACTCCTTGTAATAGAAATAAAAGTAATTAAAAACATAAATAAATTAAAGGGAAAGTGTTAAAAAAAACCACCATTTTAAAGCACCCCCATTTCCTCGTGTTTGCACACAGAAGCGAACGCATACATAGGTTGCCTGCATATGTAATCATCGTTCAAACCACACGTGAGGTATCGCTGCGATCCTTAAGAGCGAGAGCAATATTTCTAGTGCTAAACCTCCTCTAACTCTAAACTGGTAACCTGTAAAAAAAATTTGAAAGTGTCACCAATGGAGATTTTTTAAGTACTGTAGTTTGGCACCATTCCAAGAGTGTGCACAATTTTAAAGTCTGACATCTTTGGTATCTATTTACTCAGCGTAACTTCTATATTTTACAAAAACATTGGGTTATCCATTGTGTTTTCTTGCGTTAAATTCATTAACCCCTTGCCGACCAGCGCACGATGATGTAGGTCGGCACGGCTGGGCAAATGGGCGTACAAGTACGTCCCCTTTAAATCACGGCATTGTGGGCGTGGGCGCCGCGTACTCAGTGACCATGCCCGCGGGCTCGATGTCCGCCGGGGGCCCGCGATCGTACCACGGAGCGGCAGAACAGGGAGATGACTATGTAAACAAGGCATTTCCCTGTTCTGCCTAGCAACATGACAGAGATCTACTGCTCCCTGTCATCGGGAGCAGTGATCTCCGTCATGTTCTAGTGAGACAATCCTCCCACAGTTAGAATCACTCCCTAGGACACAGTTAACCCCTTAATCGCCCCCTAGTGTTTAACCCCTTCCCTGGCAGTGTCATTTACACAGTAATCAGTGCGTATTTATAGCACTGATTGCTGTATAAATGACAATGGTCCCAAAATAGTGTCAAAAGTGTCCGATGTGTCCACCATGTCGTCAGTCACGATAAAAAAAAAAAAAAAAACCCGCAGATCGCCGCTATTACTATTAAAAAAAATTTAATAAAAATGCCATAAATCTATTCCCTATTTTGTAGACGCTATAACTTTTTGCGCAAACCAATCAATATACGCTTATTGCGATTTGTTTTACCAAAAATATGTAGAAATACACATCGGAAAAATAAAGAAAAAATACCGCGCTAAGAGCATAAAATAATAAGTAGAAAAATGCAGCTACGACAAAAACCACAAATATCAGTGTAGTAAACATGAAAGAAAATACATAAGTGCGCTTGCAATATAATGGCCAACATATAATGATAAATTAGATGTGAAAAAGTTGGTCAGAGAATGGTGGTGATTAAAGTTCATAAACTCCTTAAAAGGTGAATAAGGTCCATTCATAAACAAAAATTCAGTGACAGAGGACAAGTGAGTCCAATAGACAGGGATCCCACATCCGAAGTTCATCCACCTCAACCCGCAGAGGGCTGTATCTGCCTGTGCGTATGACCTTGCCATAGAGGAGGTCCATCTGTTCCAGTAAGCGCATAACCTTATTGTCACCTGGATGTACCTGGAGTCTGGACGTTTCCTTCACATCTCGCTCTTCCCCCTTCCCTCTCAAGCGGGTTGAGGTGGATGAACTTCGGATGTGGGATCCCCGTCTATTGGACTCACTTGTCCTCTGTCACTGAATTTGTGTTTATGAATGGACCCTATTCACCTTTTAAGGAGTTAATGAACTTTAATCACCATTCTCTGACCAACTTTTTCACATATGATTTATCATTATATGTTAGCCATTATATTGCAAGCGCACTTATGTATTTTCTTAGAAATACATATCGGCCTAAACTGAGAAAGAAATTAGATTTTTTTATATATTTTTAGGGGATATTATATTATAGCAAAAAATAAAAAATATTTCTTTTTTTTTCAAAATTGTCGCAGAGGTAATCAAATACCACCAAAAGAAAGCTCTATTTGTGGGGAAAAAGGATGTCAATTATGTTTGGGTGCAACGTCGTACGACCGCGCAATTGTCAGTTAAAGCGACGCAGTGCCAAATCGCAAAAAAGTGCTCTGGTCAGGAAGGGGGTAAATCCTTCCAGGGCTGAAATGGTTGAAATTTATTTTTTCCCAAAAAAATTGCGTTTTAAAAATTGTGCAAATACCGTGTGACAGAAATTTGAAACAACCCCCATTTGATTCTCTAGGGTCTCTGCAAAAAAAAAAAAAAAAAAAATGTTTGGGGATTCTGAGTAATTTTCTGGCAAAAAAAAAAAAAATGAATGACGATTTCTACATGTAGGAGAGAAATGCCAGATTTGGCTTGGGTCGTTAAAAATTACCTTTCCTTTTCAATCTGCAGCTCTGTATTTTTCTGTAGAATGCAATATGCCTACCTGGAGGCGATCTGTACACAAATGGTGTAAAGAAATGCCCCTGAAAATGTAATTTCCTGCTTGTGTGATTGGCTTACTGATTTTCCCAGAAGTCTGAACTATGATATAAGTCAGATTTTTGGCATCCCCTGCAACAAAATGTAATTTTTGGTGATATACTCCCAAAGGGAAATCACAGATTAAGGGATGCAGACCCTGCCACTTTTCTAATTAGAATCCTGCAGGTGCAGCAGCTGATCGATAATTGTATAACCACAGATTCACTCTATACATGGACACAGACAAACAAATCTCTTCAAAATAACAAAGGCTAAGAATCTGCAACAAAGTTTGTTAAAATCCTTGTACATTGATCATCCAGAGGGGAATGTTTTTTTTTTCTGAACAAAAATCGAGTTACTCTTTACGACCAGTTGGTGGCCTTGCAAAGTTGGGCAACAGAGGTTTGAATTTGGAATGGCCAAAAAAAAAAAAAAAACGCCTACTAATCTGGTGGAGCAAGCATGCAAGAGTGCTGGAGGTGTCCTATCAAGTGCTCTTAAGGAGAGTTTTCGTATTCTCATGGGAATAGTAGATTTTGAGGCAGAATCAACTTTGCAAAGCCCTGGTGGCAAAGAGAATGTCTTTCTTATGCAAGCTATGGCTTTTAGATAAGCTCTGACCACATCCAATGAAAAGCGATTCCCTATAGGCGTTCCCCAGGAGCAGGGTACAAACAGAAAAGGACTTGTGTCTCTGTTAAGGCTTAAGTTAAGTTACCACCTTTCATGTTTCGCCGTCAAACTGCGTCATCAGGGGAATGCTGTTTGACAGTGAAACATGTCGGACGGGGCTTAACTTGTGACATCAGCACGCTCAACATGTGGCCAGCGGCGAGGCATCAGTACATGCTGTATTTTCTTTTACCTCTACGTACCTGTCTATTGTTTTAAATAAATTGTTTTGAAGTTTTCACTATGTGTGGCCTCTTTTCCCCTCCATGGGTGTGGATTTGGCCTGATCTGGTATGTTAATCCTTGAATCATTGATGAATGTCTGGAAGTCTGTTAATTACATGCCTTGCTGATCTCTGTGGTGGGGATGTTTCATATTTGGGAAGAGGCCAACATTAATTGTGGTGAAGGGCAGAAGTGTCTTGCTTGTCTCCTCAAGACACATTCATGGAGTCGGTGGATAGGATAGTTGAATGTTTTCACTTGTTCCTGGAATTTACCGTTTATTAAAATATTTGCACATCACTGATGTTTTTTACTTAATGCTTGTGGACTTTAATTATTGTGGGGATGTGCACTCATATTGTGTGTGCATGTGTATTATATATACAGTGGCTTGCGAAAGTATTCGGCCCCCTTGAACTTTTCAACCTTTTGCCACATTTCAGGCTTCAAACATAAAGATATAAAATTTAAATTTTTTGTGAAGAATCACCAACAAGTGGGACACAATTGTGAAGTGGAACGAAATCTATTGGATATTTTAAACTTTTTTAGCAATTAAAAAACTGAAAAGTGGTGCGTGCAAAATTATTCGGCCCCTTTACTTTCAGTGCAGAAAACTCACTCAAGTTCAGCGAGGATCTCTGAATGATCCAATGTTGTCCTAAATGACTGATGGTGATAAATAGAATCCACCTGTGTGTAATCAAGTCTCTGTATAAATGCACCTGCTCTGTGATAGTCTCAGGGTTCTGTTGAAAGCGCAGAGAGCATCATGAAGACCAAGGAACACACCAGGCAGGTCCGTAATACTGTTGTGGAGAAGTTTAAAGCCGGATTTGGATACAAAAAGATTTCCCAAGCTTTAAACATCCCAAGGAGCACTGTGCAAGCGATCATTTTGAAATGGAAGGAGTATCAGACCACTGCAAATCTACCAAGACCTGGCTGTCCCTCTAAACTTTCAGCTCAGACAAGGAGAAGACTGATCAGAGATGCAGCCAAGAGGCCCATGATCACTCTGGATGAACTGCAGAGAACTACAGCTGAGGTGGGAGAGTCTGTCCATAGGACAACAATCACTCGTACACTGCACAAATCTGGCCTTTATGGAAGAGTGGCAAGAAGAAAGCCATTTCTCAAAGATATCCATAAAAAGTCTTGTCTAAAGTTTTCCACAAGCCACCTGGGAGACACACCAAACATGTGGAAGAAGGTGCTCTGGTCCGATGAAACCAAAATCGAACTTTTTGGCCACAATGCAAAACGATATGTTTGGCATAAAAGCAACACAGCTCATCACCCTCAACACACCATCCCCACTGTCAAACATGGTGGTGGCAGCATCATGGTTTGGGCCTGCTTTTCTTCAGCAGGGACAGGGAAGATGGTTAAAATTGAGGGGAAGATGGATGCAGCCAAATACAGGACCATTCTGGATGAAAACCTGTTGGAGTCTGCAAAAGACCTGAAACTGGGACGGAGATTTATCTTCCAACAAGACAATGATCCCAAACATACAGCAAAATCTACAAAGGAATGGTTCACAAATAAACGTATCCAGGTGTTAGAATGGCCAAGTCAAAGTCCAGACCTGAATCCAATCGAGAATCTGTGGAAAGAGCTGAAAACTGCTGTTCACAAACGCTCTCCATCCAACCTCACTGAGCTCGAGCTGTTTTGCAAGGAAGAATGGGCAAGAATTTCAGTCTCTCGATGTGCAGAACTGATAGAGACATACCCCAAGCGACTTGCAGCTGTAATCGCAGCAAAAGGTGGCTCTACAAAGTATTAACACAAGGAGGCGGAATAATTTTGCACGCCCCACTTTTCATTTTTTTATTAGTTAAAAAAAGTTTCAAAAATCTATATATTACTATATTACCAAATTTACCGATCCAGATGAAGAGTTAATGGAAGAATCTAAAGTAAAGTAATAAATTAGAAAAGTAAATTATTTCTCTGCAAGAAAGAAAAGGTCCATCGCCTTAGGAAGGCAAAAAAAAAAAAAAGCCCTCATGGAGAGGGGTAGGGTTATTGTGGTACGCTGGGGTGGGGGCGTGTGTCCAAAAGTTATGCCAGTGTCCAGTCACCTGAACATACCAGCTTGTGTCCTGTACAATTTTTAAAGAACATGTTATTGTCTACAGAGCTTGCATTTCTTTAACCACTTGTACGTCGGCAAGGCGGCACGGGCAGGCAAAATCACGTACATGGTACGTGATTTGCCTTCCGCGGGTGGGGGGTCCGATCGGACCCCCCCCGCCGCCCGAGGCGGTCCCGTTTTGTCCCCCGGCGATCGGAGACGAGGAGGAGGACATCCGTTCGTGGCCCCCCCCTCGCGATCGCCGCCGGCCAATGGGAACACTCCTTTGCTGCTGTATGCTAAACAGCAGCAAAGGAAATGATGTCATCTCCCCTCGGGTCGGTAGTTTCCGTTCCGGCCCGAGGAGAGACGACATGTAAGTGACTGCACCAACACACACACACACACAGTAGAACATGCCAGGCACACATTACACCCCGATCCCCCCCCCCCCCCGATCACCCCCCGATCACCCCCCCCCCCCCCCCCGTCACAAACTGACACCAGCAGTTTTTTTTTTGTTTTTGTTTTTCTGATTACTGCTAGGTGTCAGTTTGTGACAGTTACTGTGTTAGCACAGTTACTGTTACCCCCCTGTAGGTCTAGGGTACCCCCCCTAACCCCCCCTAATAAAGTTTTAACCCCTTGATCACCCCCCGTCACCAGTGTCACGAAGCGATCATTTTTCTGATCGCTGTATTAGTGTCGCTGGTGACGCTAGTTAGTGAGGTAAATATTTAGGTTCGCCGTCAGCGTTTTATAGCGTCAGGGACCCCCATATACTACCTAATAAATGTTTTAACCCCTTGATTGCCCCCTAGTTAACCCTTTCACCACTGATCACCGTATAACCGTTACGGTTGACGCTGGTTAGTTTGTTTATTTTTTATAGTGTCAGGGCACCCGCCGTTTATTACCGAATAAAGGTTTAGCCCCCTAATCGCCCGGCGGTGATATGCGTCGCCCCAGGCAGCGTCAGATTAGCGCCAGTACCGCTAACACCCACGCACGCAGCATGCGCCTCCCTTAGTGGTATAGTATCTGATCGGATCAATATCTGATCCGATCAGATCTATACTAGCGTCCCCAGCAGTTTAGGGTTCCCAAAAACGCAGTGTTAGCGGAATCAGCCCAGATACCTGCTAGCACCTACGTTTTGCCCCTCCGCCCGGCCCAGCCCACCCAAGTGCAGTATCGATCGATCACTGTCACTTACAAAACACTAAACACATAACTGCAGCGTTCGCAGAGTCAGGCCTGATCCCTGCGATCGCTAACAGTTTTTTTGGTAGCGTTTTGGTGAACTGGCAAGCACCAGCTCCAGGCAGCATCAGGTTAGCGCCAGTACCGCTAACACCCACGCACGCACCGTACACCTCCCTTAGTGGTATAGTATCTGATCGGATCAATATCTGATCCGATCAGATCTATACTAGCGTCACCAGCAGTTTAGGGTTCCCAAAAACGCAGTGTTAGCGGGATCAGCCCAGATACCTGCTAGCACCTGCGTTTTGCCCCTCCGCCCGGCCCGGCCCAGCCCACCCAAGTGCAGTATCGATCGATCACTGTCACTTACAAAACTCTAAACGCATAACTGCAGCGTTCGCAGAGTCAGGCCTGATCCCTGCGATCGCTAACAGTTTTTTTGGTAGCGTTTTGGGGAACTGGCAAGCGCCAGCGGCGTAGTACACCCCGGTCGTAGCCAAACCAGCACTGCAGTAACACTTGGTGACGTGGCGAGTCCCATAAGTGCAGTTCAAGCTGGTGAGGTGGCAAGCACAAGTAGTGTCCCGCTGACACCAAAAAGACAAACACAGGCCCGTCGTGCCCATAATGCCCTTCCTGCTGCATTCGCCAATCCTAATTGGGAACCCACCGCTTCTGCAGCGCCCGTACTTCCCCCATTCACATCCCCAACCAAATGCAGTCGGCTGCATGAGAGGCATTTTTATGTCCTCCCGAGTACCCCTACCCAGCGAACCCCCCAAAAAAGATGTTGTGTCTGCAGCTAGCGCGGATATAGGCGTGACACCCGCTATTATTGTCCCTCCTGTCCTGACAATCCTGGTCTTTGCATTGGTGAATGTTTTGAACGCTACCATTCACTAGTTGAGTATTAGCGTAGGGTACAGCATTGCACAGACTAGGACACACTTTCACAGGGTCTCCCAAGATGCCATCGCATTTTGAGAGACCCGAACCTGGAACCGGTTACAGTTATAAAAGTTAGTTACAAAAAAAAGTGTAAAAAAAAAAATATATATAAAATAAAAAAAAATAGTTGTCGTTTTATTGTTCTCTCTCTCTCTATTCTCTCTCTCTATTGTTCTGCTCTTTTTTTACTGTATTCTATTCTGCAATGTTTTATTGTTATTATGTTTTATCATGTTTGTTTTTCAGGTATGTAATTATTTATACTTTACTGTTTACTGTGCTTTATTGTTAACCATTGTTAACCATTTTTTTGTCTTCAGGTACGCCATTCACGACTTTGAATGGTTATACCAGAATGATGCCTGCAGGTTTAGGTATCATCTTGGTATCATTCTTTTCAGCCAGCGGTCGGCTTTCATGTAAAAGCAATCCTAGCGGCTAATTAGCCTCTAGACTGCTTTTACAAGCCGTGGGAGGGAATGCCCCCCCCCACCGTCTTTCGTGTTTTTCTCTGGCTCTCCTGTCTCAACAGGGAACCTGAGAATGCAGCCGGTGATTCAGACAGCTGACCATAGAGCTGATCAGAGACCAGAGTGGCTCCAAACATCTCTATGGCCTAAGAAACCGGAAGCTACGAGCATTTCATGACTTAGATTTCGCCGGATGTAAATAGCGCCATTGGGAAATTGGGGAAGCATTTTATCACACCGATCTTGGTGTGGTCAGATGCTTTGAGGGCAGAGGAGAGATCTAGGGTCTAATAGACCCCAATTTTTTCAAAAAAAGAGTACCTGTCACTACCTATTGCTATCATAGGGGATATTTACATTCCCCGAGATAACAATAAAAACGATTAAAAAAAAAAAAATATGAAAGGAACAGTTTAAAAGTAAGATTAAAAAAGCAAAAAAATAATAAAGAAAAAAAAAAAAAAAAAAAAAAAAGCACCCCTGTCGCCCCCTGCTCTCGCGCTAAGGCGAACGCAAGCGGCGGTCTGTCGTCAAACGTAAACAGCAATTGCACCATGCATGTGAGGTATCACCGCGAAGGCCAGATCGAGTGCAGTAATTTTTCCAGTAGACCTCCTCTGTAAATCTAAAGTGGTAACCTGTAAAGGCTTTTAAAGGCTTTTAAACATGTATTTATTTTGTTGCCACTGCACGTTTGTGCGCAATTTTAAAGCATGTCATGTTTGGTATCCATGTACTCCGCCTAAGATCATCTTTTTTATTTCATCAAACATTTGGGCAATATAGTGTGTTTTAGTGCATTAAAATTTAAAAAAAAGTGTGTTTTTTCCCCAAAAAATGCGTTTGAAAAATCGCTGCGCAATTACTGTGTGAAAAAAAAAAATGAAACACCCACCATTTTAATCTGTAGGGCATTTGCTTTAAAAAAATATATAATGTTTGGGGGTTCAAAGTAATTTGTTTGCAAAAAAAAAATAACTTTTTCATGTAAACAATAAGTGTCAGAAAGGGCTTTGTCTTCAAGTGGTTAGAAGAGTGGGTGATGTGTGACATAAGCTTCTAAATGTTGTGCATAAAATGCCAGGACAGTTCAAAACCCCCCCAAATGACCCCATTTTGGAAAGTAGACACCCCAAGCTATTTGCTGAGAGTCATGTCGAGTCCATGGAATATTTTATATTGCGACACAAGTTGCGGGAAAGAGACAAATTTTTTTTTTTTTTTGCACAAAGTTGTCACTAAATGATATATTGCTCAAACATGCCATGGAAATATGTGAAATGACACCCCAAAATACATTCTGCTGCTTCTCCTGAGTACGGGGATACCACATGTGTGAGACTTTTTGGGAGCCTAGCCGCGTACGGGACCCCGAAAACCAAGCACCGCCTTCAGGCTTTCTAAGGGCGTGAATTTTTGATTTCACTCTTCACTGCCTATCACAGTTTCGGAGGCCATGGAATGCCCAGGTGGCACAAAACCCCCCCAAATGACCCCATTTTGGAAAGTAGACACCCCAAGCTATTTGCTGAGAGGTATAGTGAGTATTTTGTGACAAAAAGTGAGGTCTGCAAAGTTTTGAAAATTGAAAAAAGAAAAAAAAAATTTTTCTTGTCTTTCTTCATTTTCAAAAACAAATGAGAGCTGCAAAATACTCACCATGCCTCTCAGCAAATAGCTTGGGGTGTCTACTTTCCAAAATGGGGTCATTTGGGGGGGGTTTGTACTGCCCTGCCATTTTAGCACCTCAAGAAATGACATAGGCAGTCATAAACTAAAAGCTGTGTAAATTCCAGAAAATGTACCCTAGTTTGTAGACGCTATAACTTTTGCGCAAACCAATAAATATACGCTTATTGACATTTTTTTTTACCAAAGACATGTGGCCGAATACATTTTGGCCTAAATGTATGACTAAAATTTAGTTTATTGGATTTTTTTTATAACAAAAAGTAGAAAATATCATTTTTTTTCAAAATTTTCGGTCTTTTTCCGTTTATAGCGCAAAAAATAAAAACCGCAGAGGTGATCAAATACCATCAAAAGAAAGCTCTATTTGTGGGAAGAAAAGGACGCAAATTTCGTTTGGGTACAGCATTGCATGACCGCGCAATTAGCAGTTAAAGCGACGCAGTGCCAAATTGGAAAAAGACCTCTGGTCCTTAGGCAGCATAATGGTCCGGGGCTCAAGTGGTTAAGGGTAGTGAGTTGAGTTTTCCACTTTTGACTGTAAGGGATTGCCCCAACTGTAATCCCTTAGAAATGCCAAGCAGACTCTTAGATGCAGGCTTAAATCTGTTTGCAGGATGACTGAAAACAGCTAATCAGTGAGAGTAGAAGTGCATATAAAATGAAAGGTGTTTTCATCAGCCTTGATATGGAAAATCCCTAAAAGCTTCACTCTGGACTACTTTTAAATGTACTCACATAGTGGGGTTAAAGAGTTTTCTTTTTCTTTTAAAATGTTATACTAACCTGTTCTGTGCAATGGTATTACACAGAGAGGCCCAAATTCTCCTCTTCTTGGGTCCCCCGCTGGCACTCCTCTTCTTGGTGTGCCACTATAGGAAGCCGCTTCCTATGGTGGCACACCTGCGGGCTTGATCCCCAGTTGATCTGCCTGCATCCATTGACACAGATAATGAGGCTCGGCCCCACCCACATTACAGGATTTGACTGACAGCAGCAGGAGCCAATTGCTCCTGCTGCTCTCAGCAAAGCCTGTGAGAGCAGGGAGAAAAGGATAGTGCCACTACAGACGCGTACATTTCTGGATCAAGATTGAGCTCTAGTAAGGCGAAGAGGTGATGCACATACTGAAACACTTTACCTTAAAGCGGGGGTTCACCCACACCGCCAAAAAAAAAAAAATATTAAAAGCCAGCAGCTACAAATACTGCAGCTGCTGACTTTTAATACATGGTCACTTACCTGTCCCAGGGTCCAGCGATGTCGGCAGGGGACGCCGACATCGCGTTGCGGCTTCACTTCCCGGTTCCCTACTGCGCATGCGCGAGTCGCGCTGCGCGTCCCTAGTGGTCCCCACTCTCTCCTGGGAGCTGTGTGTTCCCAGCAGACAGCGCGGTGGGGACGGGAAGAGGCATAGACTCCCATGGCAGTCTATGCCGGAAGTGGGTGCAAATACCTGTCTTAGACAGGTATCTGCACCCCCCTCCCCTCTGAAAGGTGCCAAATGTGACACCGGAGGGGGGGAGGGTTCCGAAAAGTGGAAGTTCCATTTTTGTGTGGAACTCCGCTTTAATGCAGGAAATGTATGACGGTAAAAAAATCTTTAGGCTTTACAATCACTTTAATAACCAGTTTGGCTATGAGGGATAGAAATAAGGTGCTATCCTTACTTTATTCCTCATTCCCGCAGGCTTCCTCCTCTCTGTAAAACAATTTAAAAGAACCGCGCTAAAAATTTTTCTAATAAGTGAATTCACGAATATCTCAAATAATGTGATAAGATCAAGGCAATATATTATATTCAGAACCCAAATGTCAACACAATATAAATGTGATAAATTGAATAATTATGAAATGTGACTGTATTGAAAAAAGCTATAAGTAAATAAAATATGAAAAGTGACAAAAAAAGATAGAGTCCGTGACTTTAAGAGTGACTTCAAGTACAAACAGTCCTTATTGCAAATAATTCCACCAATAGTGATTGGAGACTTTAGTGAGTGAAAACATCTCGTGAAAAGGATCCACCACCTATGCAGATATATGCTTACCAGAGGTAAGCTTTATTAAAGCTTATGCCAGAAATCCACTCTGTGGGGACACCACCATCGGTCTCAGCATAGAGGGAGGATCGCCCGGAATAGAAATAACGAATAAAACAGCATGTATAATAAATCAGCCGGCCATCATCCTCTCTGTGCAACAGATTCCCTGAAGCCCCTTTTACACTGCCGCCTGACCAGTTGTAGCTCTCGGATATCATCACAAAATGCAACAGTATTTTTTGTTATCTCTTTTCCACCTAGTCAAACAACCATTAACATTAACCTGGAGTGGGGGTTTATGGTTTTTACTTCTATATAGAAACATTTTATAAAATACCTTGGACACTGGCAAAATATCTGTAATAGATGTACAGAAACAATTGTTAAGGTAAAAAAATGCAGACTAATAAGCCCATTGTATTGTTTTGCAAAGCTTATTTCATAGTATGAACACTGCTTATTACTATGCTGCTATAGTCATCACCTGTAGTGCTTCCAGCTTCTCTTGCTGATGTTTAATCTTCTCACTGAGATGCTTTTTCTTGTCGTCCTGTGTGATCAATTCCTTCTTAAGGACTCCGACAGGAAGTTTTTGTTTTAACTCTGGAGCTTCACATCTGCAACAGGGCAAGTTTTTTACTAACTAGCTCACTGCACCTTCAAGGCTAAAATTAGCAAAACAATTATGTACAACGAAAAGCCTACATGCTCCCTGTGTTTGTAGGTGTTTCCTCCTACAACAGCAAAACATAATGGTAGGTTATCTGACAAAACAGCTACAGTATATTGGTACAGTAAGGATTTCAGAGCTGGTTGCTGGATTTAGCAGAGAGTATAAGTACTTGGTAAAGCAATATATATTAGTGTACAATACTGCCTCCATCACCTAGGATTCCTCTAGCAGTAAATAGTGGTGAAGAGATATCCTGCCTATACAGACCACAAATAAAAAGGAGCACTGCATTGATTCATTTTCAAGGACACTACCAATTGTCAGTCTATCTATTAATGGTCAAAAATATTTCATTTTATAATTAGTGAAAATCATTTGATCTAAAGAAGGGAGGTATTAAAAAATGATCTGCCGAGGGTTTCAAATACTCTGGGTATGCCACATTCTAATGCACCACAAATTTTAGACAGAGGTTTCCTGAGACTGAAAAGAGGAATTTTTACTTATATGTAAATTCCATATCTAGGAGTACAGTACAGGACACAAGATGAGCATTCACAGACCCTGGGGGTTATAGGTCAGTACTTTCAGGTGGCTAGACACTAGCAAGCTTTTGAAGGACATGCACCCCGAGCATCCCCCCCCCCCCCCAATAACTTGCCACACTTGGTGAGTCCTCTGTTTTGTAGTAAGCAATGCAGAGTAATGCAAGAATAGAAGGTAGGGTGACTTGTGTCTTGTACGGTACGTCAAATGGAATTTACAGGCAAGTCAAAATTCCTGTTATCTTAATCGTACAGTACAGGACACAGGCTGAGCATTGATCCTGGGACGTCCCCAACCAGTGAATGAGTGAAAACATGAGAAAGGTGTGCAACAAGTAGATAAACAGAATTGTGCCAATGGGCCAAACAACAAAGGTCAACCAACCCAAAGTGCCACAGAAAGAACCTTGCAGTCAAAAAATGCATCCACAGAGGATTGGAGCAGGAGCCAATGAGGAGAGAGAGCTGCTCTTCTTGTGCATATCGCTGGCTTGAGATAGGACTCAGGAGGTATTTGCATTAGCTGCACACAGAAGGTTTTTTTATACCTTAAAATGGATGTAAACCCAAAAAAATGTATTTTTATTTAAGGCTTGTATCTTGTACAGTATAGGATTTCATGTCATCTGTGCCCAGTCTTGCCACAAAGTTAATCCAGCTCTGGGCAATCCTCTTATCTTTTTCAGTAAGATAAAAAGCAGACAAAGAAATAGGGGACAGCCCTTCCCAGTGCCATGAGTGACAGGTGATTTACATATCTCATGCAAGAGTGTGAGATAGACAGTCTGTGTATTTCCTATCCCCCCTCCTTCTGGATGTTAGTGATCATGGGGCATAATCCACAAGACTAGCAGAAGTTCAGTGTAGGAAATATTGATGCCTGGCCAAGGCAAATGTAGAGGTGGGCGGAGAGTCTGACATCATGACGCCACCCGCCGAGCTCCAGACAACAGACCTGCCCACAGAATCTGCTCGGGTTTCATAACAGACAGAGGGGAGACATTTGACAGGTAAGGATACATGCAGGAGGCATGTATATCCTTATACATAACCACTATGGCAGTAGTTTAGAAAGGATGAGAGTGGGTTTACATCCACTTTAATGTATATAGAATGCATATTTTTGGAGCAGGCATGGCAGAATTCCCATCGGAGGGAAGGCATAGTTAAGCTTGCGCAAAGGTCAAAGAGTTAAGGCACCCAATGCCAGTGCTAGATGATCCCTAGTCCTAGCCACAGAAATAACTGTTAAATCTCGAGGCCAGGATATCCATGCTCGGGGTCACCAATCTCTGAAATAGGAGGCTGAAAATGTCAGGGTGAAGGGCCCATTCCCTTTGGACCAGGTGCTAATGGCTGAGGTAATCTGATATGATGTGGGATGCTTCCTTCAAAGCTACATAACTCCCGGTGCCCCTTTGGTGGTTGATGTAGGTCCCAGCCATAGCCCCAGCCATAGTGTCATGCACAATTTTGGAATATGAAGGCATTTGTTTAGGAATTTTAGGTCCAGGATAGACTAGGATGATTACCCTAGTTGTTCTGTGATACCAAGAACAGGTCTGAAAAGAATTCTTTAAACATGTTCTGTAGGGATACTGGCCCAACTGCTCCCTGGGACAAGAGATGGTTCAAAGAATTCTGCAAATTTGGTTGATCTGAGAATAGAAAGCAGAGAGGGGGTAGAGTTTTGAATGCGTACAGCGTTGCGGTGCGCTGTGTTTTGAGGGGGTAGTGGCCCCCTAAAGGAGTGTGCGCGCGTGTGTGTGTGTATAAGGTGGTTGTCACTCCTGTGATATGTTTGATGAATTTCTCAAGTGCCTCACCAAAGAGTTGTCCTCTATCAAGAGCATAAGTGTGAGGCATCATTTTTAGGTGGATTTAGCTGACCAGGCTTTGAGCCACAAGAATCTGCGCAAGTGAACTGAAATTAAAGCCATTCTAGAAACTTTTGTCATTACATATTCTAGGGCATCCAGACACAAATGAGCAGGACAATAAAGAATTTATTTAATTGTTCAGTTAAAGTAATGTCTCCATACAGATTCTAAGCTGCAGCCATCATGGTGGGCATACCCCTGGAGGGGTCTTTAGGGTCTGGATTCCAGGTTCCATAGGGATGGACAATGGCCCTGGACCTGTATAGCATCCTGCTTCTAACTACATTTATTGCACAAAGTGCCAAGGTGAGTGCCCATGCAGGATCCAGTGCTTGAAACAACATTACAGGCCGTCCTCACAGCGTGGAGCCTGGGTAAAGTTCCCAAGGTTACACCGATTCAAGTGCATTGCTTCCTATTATTGTATTGAAGACATTGAAGTTGACTGAAGAATTCACTGAGGAATCCAAAGAAAATAAAAAAGGTAAGTTAAGAGTGATTTCTCCATAAGGGAAGAGAAGAGGTCCATCACCTTAAAAGTGAGGGCTCAAAGAATGGGGTAGGGTATAGGGGGAATGCCCACTGAGAGTCCTCAAAAGCTTGCCAGTATCCAATCACCTGCCAGTACCAGCCTATAACCTATGAGGCCTATGTGCCTGGGGTCTGGTGTGTCCCTGTTCACCGGTTCAGGTGTGAATCTGGTATAAATTTTTGCCTGAATTCGCACCTGAATCGAACCCAAAGATGCACAGAACCCTTTTTGAATGCGGACTGCGGCCGCCCGGACCTGTGTGAACCGGCTCCATTGACAGCTGGTCACATTTTGCCTGTCATACGAATTGGAATGGAGGGAAATTCACATCCAATTTGCATATGCGTGAACCCAGCCTTAATACTCAGCTTGTGTCCTGTACATTTAAAATAAGCTAGTGGTAGGAAGTTTGTTTTTTTTGTTTGCCGGTGTTTGATTCTCCTGTGACCATCACTATCATTTGAAATGTGATGACTTTCTGTGACCCTCAATAGACAAGAAATAAATATTAAGGCTCAGTTTACCCTAGCATTGGTGTTTTTTCTTCTTTAAATGCTAAATGGGGATTTTGCATGGCGGGAACAGCACAGTTCAATTCCATGGGAGATTTTGACTGGTAGTGCCATCATGTCTCTAAAATTGCCTCACCGCAATTCAGCCATGTGTACTCACTAGATCGGCACCATTTCCAGTTGTAGGTGAGCAAATCACCTGCCAGTTTATACTGCTCCCTGAACACCATGTGAAAGGAGTCTTACAGTATCAAAAAAATCTTTCCACTATAATACTGATTTATCATGTAGTTCCTTTATTTGGGATTTGAAATGCATATACAAAGCATGTATTGGATATGTACATACCTATCCTGTTCTACATCAGGATTCATAGAGCATATCCATGTATTAGGATATTCTTTATTCACAGCACTCAGCTGGAAGGGAAGTGTCCGCCACTTTAAACACAGGTCTGCAAAGAGGAAAAAAAAAAAGCACAATTTCTAAAAATAAAAGCTGTTGATTAATTGAAATACCCTATAATTTTTGTTTAAGGCTCAGAGAAACTAGCTACAAAAAATATGTAGATAATAGAAGGGAAAAGCAAGCCTAAACAAATCAAGTCTTTCCCTAGCCAGGCAGATTTACATAATCAAATATCTGACTGCTGGTCCAGATATCTCTTTAAAGAAACGTTTAGGAAACCTTTTTGCAACATGGCCGATAACATATAACTGCAATGTTTACAAACTTTATGGAAAATTCAAATACAATCCCAAAAATCTTAATATTGCATGTATAGGAGAGTATCCATAATGTCATTACCAAAGATTCACTTTTATTCATGCCCAAAGTGGAACTAGCCCCATTCAAATTCACAGGGTAGTTGGACAGTTTTCCTCCCACTGACTGACCACACTGTTAAAAAGGGGACAGATTTATGATTGACAGCACTGCTTTCTCACAACATGGGCTGCTCTGAAGACAGTGCAGTCATTTATAATGATCACATAGCTTGTAGCATTGTGTGCATCTGTGGCTGCATGTAAAACACAGCCTTGGCAGATGGATCACAAAGCGCCGCACCGCTGAGTGATCCTTCGCTTCTATGAATAAATGATCTGCACTGCAGAACTGTGTCATGCATGGTACTGGCCTGACATCACTGATCATTCATAAAAGTGATAGATCACACAGAGTGAAATGATCTTTTACTATTCTGAATTAAAAAGTATGCTCGATTTTTCATTCATAATATTGAAAGATTGTGTAGCTTAACCACTTCCATAACACAGGCCGTCACATGATGTCCTGGGCTTTCAGTGGTGACATCTGAATGCTGCCTGCAGATACAGGCATCATTCGGATATTGTTTTTTTCAGTCGGCAATTCTCTTCACCGTAAGAGATTGTTCTTACAGGCTGCAGGGGGGGAGCCCTCCGATGCTTCTCCCACTCGTCCGTGCCATTGGCGAGCTGGAGAAAGAATCCACCGCTGGCGGAAGTTAGCCATAGAGATTTCCGAGGGACAGACTCTAACTCTCAGAGGCGAAAGTAAACAATGCCAGGGACTTGGCTGGAAAGCCTGAGATCGTTAATTTTTTTTTTTTTTTATTATTGGATCTCAGGCTTTCCAGCCTGGAGGAAGATGTGGGGTCTTATAGACCCCACATCTCTCCATAAAGAGGACTGTCATGCACTATTCCTATTACAAGGGATGTTTACATTCCTTGTAATAGGAATAAAAAGGATCAACATTTTTTTTCTTAAAAAAAGGGAAAGTGTAAAAATAAAAAAAAAATTAAATAAATTAAACAAAATAAAATTAAATGAAAATTAAAATGACCCCGTCCCTGCACGCAGAAGCTAACCCATATGTAGGTCGCGTCTGCATATGTAAACGACGTTCAAACCACACATGTGAGGTATCACCGCGAACATTAGAGCATAATTCTAGCCCAAGACCTCCTCTAACTCTAAACATGTAACCTGTAAAAAAAAAAAAAGCGTTGCCAATGGAGATTTTTAGGTACAGAAGTTTGGCGCCATTTCACGAGTGTGTACAATTTTAAAAAGTGTGACACGTTAGCAATTTTACTTGGCATAACATCATCCGTCACATTATACAAAAAAATTGGGCTAACTTTATGGTGTTTTTTTTATTCAGGAAAATGTTTTGTCTCCCCCCCCCCCCCCCCCCCCCCCCAAAAAAAAAAAAAAAAACACGTTAGAAAAATTGCTGTGCAAATACTGTGAGGCATAAAAAGTTGCAATGACCGCCATTTTATTCCCTAGGGTCTCTGCTAAAAAAATATATATAATGTTTGGGGGTTCTTAGTAATTTTCTAGCAAAAAAAATTATGATTTTCACATGTAGGAGAGGAGTGCTGGAATTCACGTGGGTATGGAAGTGGTTAATCAACGGGTGGGGTACTGGTTTTACTCAATCCCCCCCCTCTCCATTCCCCCAAGGCTCAGTTATATATGAGCATTACACGTATTTTGCTTGTCGGTCCTCTTGTGATATTTGATAAAAAAGTTATAGGGGAGGCAGTCATTTCTTACACAGAGCTGACTTTGTCAGCTAAATAACTATGGCAGAAATATTATTGGCACCTATTGGTGTTAGGCAGAAACCTGCAAAGTCTGCAACATGTCACCCACAGAAGATTATGCCCAATGTAAAATTGGCTGTTATTGCAAAGATTTATAGAAATGTTAGAAAAATGCAAAAGACAGAATTATAAAACTACTTTATGTAAAGCATGTTATATTATAATATATTTTTTAATAATAATTCCTTGCTACCAACATAAAACACATTTCATAAAGTGCTCCTTACCACACTGAATAGTGGTTGGGATCTCCATTGCTCGTCTTCTTTTATACCTTAACTCTGACGATGGAGGTTGTTTCCAGTTTGCCGATATATAACCAAACTCATCCCAGAACTTTGCAATTCCTTTCTCAGCTATGGGATGAAGAAATAAATAAAATCAGAAAGTTGTCATAAAAATGTATGCATTTGTACTAGAAAACAGATCAATAACTTGTATGAATGAAAACAAAGGACATACGATTTCAGTTGCGCATTCTAAAACTGGCCACACCAGTGTGGAAAGTTAAACACAATCTCATTTCAGGGATATCAC
The DNA here is from genome assembly GCA_037952835.1 of Lithobates septentrionalis. NCBI lineage: Eukaryota > Metazoa > Chordata > Amphibia > Anura > Ranidae > Lithobates > Lithobates septentrionalis. The sequence goes on along the minus strand of JBBDGP010000546.1, from coordinate 3,640,346 downwards.
AGTTTCTTCTAAAGGATTCTACAATTGTGACTCAACTTAGAGGCACAGTTAAAGAATTATAAGCCCACCTCAAATGATCCAGTAATAACAGTTTAAAAATTACAGGGGTCCCAAAGGGTTAACCTCAAATCTTTATTCCCACCTAACCCAGAGACCTCTTTCTAACACATTTCATTCCCTACTGGGGCCTAATCGTTAAGGTCTATAGTTACGACACAGTAAGGGCCAAATTAGAGGTCTGTGGGTGGAGTGTCTGTGCACGTGCTGTATAAAGTTGGAAGTGGTGTGCAGCTCCAGAATTTTGTTGTGGTATGTGGCAGGAACAGACCCCTGAGGAGTGGGCCCTTTGTGGCTGGAGAGGACACTGGTGTTCTTGTGAGTGGCTTTCCTTGTTTTTCAATGTCCCTATTCCCACTTGCTGCACACAAGTTGATAAAATCCAACTGGCTTTTCAGATTAAATGACAAATGGTAATGCCAACTATGCCTATGGAGGAATAGGATAATATCTGCTAAGCACATACAGTATGCTGGTTCCATCTGTGGTCAATAATAAACAATGCCACTGTATATAACCACCTTGAAAAGGCTTGGTGCTTCTATCCTGTTAATAGACAATATATGATGTATGTGGTCAATAAGAAGCCAATTCATTTATACATCATTCACAAAGCCTACCTATACCCGGTTTGCTTGCATAAAATGAATCACATAGCGACCTCTAACTGCATATGATGTACCCATCCCCAGAAGGATTTTATGCATTGTATTTTGGGGATGTCCGCTGATATTGGAGTTATGGAAGCAAGTATGCTAGCTATTACACCCCCCCCCCCAGTACACCTGACTACTAGTATACCAGACAAAGAATCCTGCCCATACTATACTAGAATATTCCTAGTATAGCCATTAAATAGATAAGCCACACCACTCATTAATTAATCAGATTATTGCTTAGGAACAGTTATGTATGAGTTATGCAAAGTTATTTATGTTATACAAAGTCATGTTTTAAAACTGCCCTGTCGAAGTCCAGAAAGGAGAATAGAAGAATGACGTCCTGGTTGAGGGGAAAAGCCACAACCTACTTAGAAAGGAAGGAAGCTCTGGGTCTCAACATCTCCTTGTCCCTGTATGTAGAAATGTATTATAATATGGGAAAGGTTCCCCCGGGGAACCTGTGTCTTTCCCATGCTAAGAAATGTATTATTTACAGTACAAAGCCGCCAACTCAGACACACACCTCAGAGTTGATTGCAACAAGAAAAAAATCGACTTTGTAAGAGTGGAAAGGGGCATACTACGGATAGGATGTTTTTGAAGTGCTGAGAGAACCAAATTCATAGAGTCCAATTTGTTGTTGAACCTTAAAGCGGTTGTATCCTCCGCTTGGTGATTTTTACCTACAGGTAAGCCTATAATAAGGCTTACCTGTATGTAAAATGAATATCTCCTAAACCTGCAAAGTTTAGGAGATACTCGCCCTGCATGCAGCCACTGACGTCAGTGGTGCATGAGCTCTGAAGGACCAGCGGATCGTGCCGGAAAGTCAGAGCTCCTTGCCAGAACTGAGGACTCCCACGTGACGTCATCACGGCTCCGACCACTCACAGCGCCGGAGCCGCGAACCCGGAAGAAACGCCAGGGGGGACCTTTCAGCTCCCTCAGCGGTGACCGGGAGGGGATGTGGATACGTCGTTCTAAGATAAGTACTTCATAATGAGCTAGTATGCGGTGCATACTAGCTCACTATGTCTTTGCCTTACAGGTTTTTTTTTTTTTCTCTCAGGGCATACAACCGCTTTAAAAAGGTCAGGAGCTCTACCCCCCCCCCCCCCCCCCCCAACAGTGTTCCCCACTTGTGATGCAGCTCCCATTCCTTCAGATTAAGGTGCTGACAAGCTAGTCTGCCTGTCAAGTGTCTAACGTGAATTTCTTCTCAAGGGTGGAAATCATTCTACCTATTTTGCAAGACTTCTGGCTCCCACTAATGGTGGATGTATGCCACGGTTATGATGTTGTCTGACTGGATCCTGATCAAATGGCCTTCTAGTTGGGGTGTCCAGTGTTGTAGGGATTACTACAGCGATGGGATTCTTCAGGCGACTAAATCTCCTGCAAGAACAAAAAAGTCTAAGACCCATCAGGTTGGAATCTGTTGAGAATTTTCCAAGAGATCAGTAGGAAGTATTTTTCCCATTTCCAAAGATGGATTGCTGAGCCTTCAGCCCAGGGATAACCTGGTCTTCACTGTCAGTCAAATTGGTTTGTCCTGAGAATTAACCAGATTTCTTCACAATGACAGGATGTTGCATTTTAGGGAAAGCAAAAAAGAGAGAGGCGCCTCTGGGTGTAGACTAAAAACAAGGTTTATTCATAAAAAGATAATGATGATCAAACTCACATGTTGAAGGTCATCAATAGGCATAAAATGGTAATCAATACTGAAGAGGACATCATCCATCAAAGGTTCAAATCAGTCAAAGACAACTCCTGGCGGGGGGCTCTGCCTGTGTGTGAGGAGAGGTACCGCTGAGATGTGAGGCCGGCCGCAGCGGTGACAAGTCACAATGCTAGGTAGAGAGCATGGAAGAATGTAAACATCCGGCGAGGAGTGATGACGTCATGAGTCGAGCGACGCGTTGCAGGGCGTACGGGCTGTGATGACGTGACCTTCAACATGTGAGTTTGATCATCATTATCTTTTTATGAATAAACCTTGTTTTTAGTCTACACCCAGAGGCGCCTCTCTCTTTTGCTTTTCCTTAGGATTGGAATGTGGTTTCACTTCTTGATGAAGGCAGCCCTGCTTGTGGACCTATTATTATTTGGATCCTTGAACTCCTCATGTTCACATGACTGTGAGATCGTGCCCTATATGTGTTAATGTGATACACAATTTTTCCTCTTTGGACATATACATGTGGACATTATTTATCCATTGAATGTAATATGAGACTGGGAAAATTTCAGTTTGTTCCCCATCCCTTTGTTTTTATTATTGTTGTTATTATTGTTATCGCCAGTTCTCTGCGCCTCTACTTGCATGTTGCATTTTAGGGGTCTGGAGTAGAACTGGGCAAATGTGACTACTTCAAAAAGGAGGTTACCATCAACCCTAGGATTGTCATGCATAAGCGAAGAATTGAGTGAAAACTGGGCAAGAGAGTTTGGGTCTGGGACAGGAGAGTTAAAAGTTCCAATAGGGAAGAAAAACCCCCCCCCCAGGTTTACTATCCAACTGAATCTCTTCAAGGTCTGCATCAAGGTCTTTCAAGGTCTGCATCACATTGTTCATAAGAACCCGTGCCAACTGCTCCCTCAACAGATTTAGTTTAGATATCCCACAATGCTGATGCCCTGGGAGCGCAACAAAGTAAGCACAGGATTGAGCACCTTTCTGAACACTGAATGTGTGAAAAACAGGCTGAATTGCAGGGCTACAAACTTAAAGAACTTGGAGCCCACAGCAAAGGGAATCAGTTGCCGATGCACTGGGAAAAAAGGGGACATAACTATGCAGCTCCCAAACAATGCTGTCCTCGAAGCGCATGCACATGGACCTGTTCTGCAGCCAAACAGTTCTCTGCATTTCTACTGACAGGAGACTCATTGGGAAAAAAAGACAAGCGATATCTACTAACCCATCAATGTCTTCGCTTAGGGCTGCTGGCATGAGCTTTAAACGTTCCAAAAGCCACAGGGGATTAGTTTAGAGAAAAACAGAATACCTGTTCATGGCACTAATCCATTCCCTTAAAGTTTGACAGATTAGCGTCATGGCCAAGGTAGGTTTTAAAGCGACGTTCCCCCCAAAAGTGGAACTTACTCTCATTTGTCTCCTCTCCCCTTCCGGTGCCACAATTGGCACCTTTCAGGGGGAGAAGGGGGGACAGGATACCTGTGACAGGTATCCTGTTCCCACTTCCGGGAGTCCAGGCCCGCGGGTCCATGACATCACGGGGCTCCCTCCTCCTCTCCCTGTCGCCGGGTCAGTAGGAGAAAGGAGCGGGTCCTCATGCATGCACAGTAGGGTTCCTGGCATGAAGCCATGAGGCTAGACTGCCGGGTACCCTTACCTGCAATGGCGGCGGCAGCACCCGACAGCTGATGGAAACATCAGCTGCGGTGCCGACATCGCTGGACTCCAGGACAGGTAAGTGTCCTATTGTTAAAAGCCAGCAGCTGTAGTATGTGTAGCTGCTGGCTTTTAATTATTTTTTTTTTGGGCGGAACACTGCTTTAATGCAGGCCCAGCCAGAGAAAACAAGGATTATAAAGAATCTCGAGATGTTTATTGATGGGATCCTAAAAAAACAGGCATATTGCCTACAGGGATCTTTAGTGCTTTATTAACTACTTCCTGCCTGGGCTATAGCCGAATGGCGGCTACAGCGTGGGCTAACTTTGGGAGGGATATGACCTCCTCCCGTGAGCCACGCACTAAAACGCTGAGTCCTTAGGACTCAGCTGATCAGAGTAAAGGGCTAATCACAGCGGCCCTTTACCACGTGATCAGCTGTGCCCAATGACATCTGATCACGATGTAACAGATGCCGGTTATCAGCACTCCTTTCCACACGCTGTCAGCTCGAAAAAAGGAGAGGAAAGCCGATAACCGGCTTCTGTTAAAGGGACATCTACACCGATAATCAGTGCCCTGACAACAGTGCCCACCAGTGTCGCCCACCAGTGTCGCCCACCAGTGCCGCCTTATGAGCGAACATCAGTGGAGAAAAAAAAAAAAAACCTTACCGGTTTGCAAAATTTTATAACTATGAAAATTGTTATTTATTTTTTGCAAAACTTACATTCTTTTTTCGTTTGTTTAGCAAAAAATGAAAAAACCCAGTAGTGATTAAATACCACCAAAAGGAAGCTCTATTGGTGTAAAAAATTATATAGGTACAGTTCTGCATGACTGCGCAATTGTCATTCAAAGTGTGACAGCGATGAAAGCTGAAATTTGGCGTGGGCAGGAAGGGGGTGAACGTGCCCAGTAGTCAAGTAGTTAAAATGGGCTACTGCAGGAGGCACAGTGGGAAAGGAAAGGCCCACTTCTCAATAAAACATTACTCAAGCAAGCAGAAAACTGCCAACATATGGGGGGGGGGGGGGGGGGGGGGGGCGCATTTTGTCAGTATTAACCCAGGCCCATAAAGGATGTCAGACTAGTGGGTGCACTGGGAAAATGTAATGTGCCATGCATAGAGGGGAAACGGTCTCTCTAAGGCTAGCCATAGTTGGATCTATTTTTTTTTCCTTCATTCAGCCAAATGGTATAAAAAAAACGACGGACAGATTCCCCCATCCACACAAGCGAGGCGAATTGAAGAATCCGCCCACTAGGATCTTGTGTTCTGACAGCAGGACTCCCCAATGTCAAAATACTCTGATCCGGAAGGGTCTCGGATAGCTGCAGTTGTTGATCGAGTAAAATTTTCTAAGAAGACCATTCAACATAAGTTGATCATTAGATCGCCTGTCAAGCGGCAGCAGCCATTGATAGATGAAAATTCAACTGGTCCCTGCTGAAGTGGCCAAATTTCGATCAATCTATGATCAGCTTAAAGTGGTTGTACACCCTGTACAACCACTTTTACCTACAGGTAAGCCTATTTTAAGGCTTACCTGTAGGTGCTTGAAATATCTCCTAAACCTCCATGGTTTAGGAGATATTTACTAAAAAGACAAATCGCCGATGACCACAGCGCAGGCACCCTTTAGAAAGGGCACATCGTGCCGTTTCTATTAGGGGGTCATGCCGTGACTGGCGGCTCCCGCGCGGGAGTCCATTATGTGTCAGGTAAGTGACACATAATGGACTACTATGAGATGCATAGTAGCCCATTATGCTTTACCTTTGCAGGGAAATAAAGAGGAAGTAAGGGTTTACTTCCTCTTTAAGGCTGGGAGCAATAGCAGCAGCCTGTGATGCCTCAGGTACAATATAATCTGTGAAGAATGATACTATGACATTCTTCATCAGACAAAGAGATAATGTAGAGGCTTCTTATATTCCCTCTTCCATCAGCACATCTTATAGAAAGTGGGGCCATGCACCTGTCCTGGGTTTTGCCCCGTCTGCTATTCCAAGTATAGTCCATCTCTCGTTACAGGCCACTGGCATCATTCCTTGTATGTTCCATTAGACACTCCTGACTGCTAGCATTACTCCAGGTATGCCCTGTCTGTCCCTCCAAGCTGCTGGCACCATTCCTAGCACGTCCCATTAGATCAGTGGTTCTCAACTCCAGTCCTCGGGACCCACCAACAGGCCAGATTTTAAGTATTACCTTGGGGAGTTGCAGACTAGAATACTGCAATCACTGAGCAGCAAGTGATATCACCTGTGATGTATTTCAGCTATCTTGCAAACCTGGCCTGTTGGTGGGTCCTGAGGACTGGAGTTGAGAACCACTGCATTAGATGCTTATGGCCACTAGCATTACTCTTGGCAGGCTGTCGCACCTGACATTACACCGGGTATGTTCCATCTCTCGTTCCTGGCCAATGGCATAATTTCTGGTACATTCCATCAGATGCTCCTGTCCGCTAACATGAATCCAGGTGCACTCCATCTGTTCCTCTTGGCTTTTGGAATCATTACCAGTACATTCCATCAGATGCTCCTGGCTACTAGTATTACTCTCAAAGTATGCTTTGTGCCCCTGGCATCACTCCTGGTACACTCCATCAGATTACCACTGGTTTGGTTTCTGGCAAACGCAGTTTGCCACAGGCTGCCCCCTTCGTGCCTTGGCATGCCCCCCTTTTCGAACTCTGCATCCTCAAATCCTTGCAGATATAATCCTTGTCAGATTCTCGGCTGTCTAACTAGTGGTTTGACTGTTTCCACCAATGATCCTAATGCATCTGCTGGTATCTAGGGAAAAGACTGGAAGGCAGGTCATTAACACCACTCATCACTTAAATCAGACATACCTGGATCGAAAATTCAGCCGGTTCAGCAGGATCTGGCCCAATTTCGATCCATGCATTGGCAGGATGTTTGTACAACACCAGCCTGTTGGAAAATTCTCTTTGAATCAGTGACACCGGCGGTGCTGATAAGTTTATTCTGATGGTGGGGAAGTCTCCCTACTGTCAGAAAAAAAAAAAAAAAAGTGCAGCGGGAGGGATTCTCTCATCCATCTCAAGTGTGTGGATGGGGGAATCAAGTAATTTTCTTTCATTTACCTGCTAGTTGAACAAAAAAGTGTAGAGGTACGCTTATGGCCACAGAGTCAGTAATCAGGCATGCAATTTATTCCATAAAATTTCTGCTTCACTGTGGTGAAATCCTCCCAAGAGAGAATCAAAGAGGAAGCCACACCTTGATGGAGCTAAGGAATATTCTTCAAGGAGTCAAACCGGGTCAACATTCCAGGCTGCTGTGTCAGCCCTTCTAGTGGGTGCACTGCAGGCACAGAAGCCGTTAGTGCGTGATCGTGAGCTGGAAGGACCGGTCAGAGTGCTACTCATATGCTTGGGATTCGGCATGTTGCACTGCAAGGCAGAGACCATGTAGCTCAGGGTACAAGGTTAAGCCTTAGTTATTCACAAACCAGCTGCTAATAACAGGAGAGAGTCGGATAGTGAGAGATGACTAGGTCACTGTTGGAAAACAGCAAAGACCAACCATGCCACTTCTGATAAAGAGAGGTTGTGGGAAGATGTTACCTTATACTGAATGGCAGGAACAAGAGCACAGCGCTAAGTGCGTCATTGTACATTTGTGCAGCATGAACCCTTTTCACAGTAAGCCGAAAGAAAACAGGGATCATAAGGGTGCCCAACAGTCCTAATAGGAAGGTAGCTCACAGTGCATGGTCTGCTCACCTACTCACAAAGCGAGTCTTCAGAAACTGGGTAACACCAGAGACTGTACCACAGCTCTGAACCCGGAAAGCACTCCACAGCTAACACAATATACTCAGATCTGGAAAGTGCCATAATACAAAGCCCAGTGCCCTAGGTACACATTCCCACAATCGTCCAATCCAGCAGGGTCTGGGTATGGCCTCCAAAGCTAGTGCTGAGGGTACACTGGTATGAATAGCTGTGTATAGAAACACCCTCAAGCAGGAGGAGGAAAATATTGAAGAAAAGGAATTAAACTTGAAAAAATGGCTAGCAAGAATAGTTAAACTTCTCTCAGTAGTGCCTCCTAGGACACTAGCACAAAATCTAAGGTATACCAAGCTAGTCACTTTATTTTGGTTGCCAGATCCTTCTGTAGGCTACAGTACAACTCAATGTCTAGGAATCCTGTGTCCTTCAATGAATGAGAAGGAATGACAAAGTGTACTTTTTCTGCACTGTAAAAAGAAAGAAAATACTTTTACATTTAAAATGACAAAAAACCCAGATAAAAATCAACCTTTAGCCTGAGTTCACCAAAAAGTCTAGAAATAACATTCAGTAATTCTTTACCTCAGTATTTGTAAACAACTCACCGATGCCAATGTCTTTCCAATATTGTGCCAAGTGCTCCCCCATAGCTTTCAAAAGGTGTTTGTACTCTTTTGCATCTGCAAAGTCCTGTTTGTTGTGTGTAGGTTCCAGGACAAGATAGGGGACATCCACTACTCCCACTACACCTCCACAGGCCCTAGAAAGGAATGTGCCATACACATAAAGAAAATAAAAGAAATACACTGTTCTCAGCTATCTTTTTTTTATTCTTTGACTTCTACAAAATGTATAGTGAGGTTATATTATGTCTTTTCTTGTGTGGATTGGCAACAAATTGTTAATTGAAGTCACTTAGATTTACCAACAAGACTGCAACTAACTGCAAACAAGTATTTTGTAGCAGGTAAGAGAATTAAAAAAAATCCCTTGAAACCTTCTAAAAGGAACTGTGTGCCAGTTAAAGGCACACAGAATACCCCTGCTCACATAAGGGTTAAACAGCCAAGATGTCGGTTTTAACAATATTCCAAACTTTCTGCCATTTCATAATGCATGTTTTCACTATAACTTGATTTAGATGCTCCAGGAAAAGAACGATTTACAAATACAGTGGAACCTCGGATTACGAGCATAATCCGTTCCAGGAGAATGCTCCTAATCCAAAGTACTAGCATATCAAAGCAAGTTTCCCCATTGAAGTCAATGGAAATGAAAATAATTTGTTCTCGGCTGACCTCGGAAAGCCTCCGTTCGAGGTTTGCCGAGGTCAGCCGAGCTGTCCTCGGGCCTTTCCGAACAGCGCCGATAGGCTCTGGTGCCCCCCCCCCCTCCCCAGGTTAAACGCAGTACTACACACGCTTTGACCTGAATCATGCTCATTTTGCGAGACAAGACTCACAAACAGAGTTATGATTTTTAAAAATACAGTGCTCGTATTGCGAAACGCTCGTTAACCGCGTTACTCGCAATCCGAGGTTTCACTGTACATGATCAATACTGTGTACATAGTATACAGTGCCTTGAAAAAGTATCCATTCCCCTTGAAATTTTCCATATTTTGTTAGGTTACAACCAAAAATGTATATGTTTTTTTTGGGATTTTATGTAATAGGCCAGTACAAAGTGGCACATAATTGTGATGTGGAAGGAAAATTATACAATTTTTTTTACAAATAAAATGTGAAAAGTGTCAATACTTTGTAGAACCACCTATCGCTGCAATTACAACTGCAAGTCTTTTTGGGGATGTCCAGCCCTGCACATCTAAAAAGAGTGAACATTTTGCCCATTTTGCTTTGCAAAATAGCTCAAGCTCTGTCAGATTGGATGGAGAGCGTCTGAACAGCAATTTTCAAATCTTGCCACAGATTCTCAATTGGATTTAGGTCTGGGCTTTGACTAGGCCATTCTAACACATGAATACACTTTGATCTAAACCATTCCATTGTAGCTCTAGGTGTATGATTAGGGTAGGTTGTCCTGCTGAAAGGTGAACCTCCACCCCAGTCTCAAGTCTTTTGTAGACTAATGCCGCGTACACACGGTCGTACTTTTCGTCTACAAAAGTCCAACGGACGCTGACGGACTAAAGCTGGCTGGTAATCCGATCGTGTGTGGGCTTCTCCGGACTTTCAACTGACTTTTTTAGCCTCAAATCCGACGTACTTTAGATTTGAAACATGCTTCAAAACTTTACTTCGTAACTACGACGGACCCCGAAATCCGCTCGTCTGTGTGCTAGTCCGACGGACAAAAAGCCACGCTAGGGCACCTATTGGCTACTGGCTATGAACTTCCTTATTTTAGTCCGGTGTACGTCATCACGTACGAATCCGACCGACTTTTGTGTGGTCGTGTGTAGGCAAGTCCGTTCGTTAGAAAGTAGGCCGCAAGTCCGCCGCAAGTCCACCGAAAGTCTGCCGGAAGTCTGTCGGACAGGCTGTCTGACTTTTGTAGACGAAAAGTACGACCGTGTGTACGCGGCATTACAGGTTTTCTTCTAAGACTGCCCTGTATTTGGCTCTATCCATCGTCCCATAAACTTTGACCAGCTTCCCTGTCCCTGCTGAAGAAAAGCATCCCCACAATATGAGGATGCCACCACCATGTTTCACAGTGGGGATAGTGTGTTCAGGGTGATGTGCAGTGTTAGTTTTCCGCCACACATAGTGTTTTGCTTTTAGGCCAAAAAGTTCCATTTTGGTCTCATCTGATGAGAGCACCTTCTTCCACATAATTGCTGTGTCCCCCAGGGCTTCTCGCAAACTGCAAAAGGGGCTTCTTATGGCTTTCTTTCAACAATGGCTTTCTTCTTGCCACTCTTCCATAAAGACCAGATTTGTGGAGTGCGCGACTAATAGTTGTCCTGTGGACAGATTCTCCCACCTGAGCTGTGGATCTCTGCAGTTCCTCCAGAGTTACCATGGACCTTTTGACTGTTTCTCCGATTAATGCTCTCCTTGCCCGGCCTGTCAGTTTAGGTGGACGGTCATGTCTTGGTAGGTTTGCAGTTGTGCCATACACTTTCCATTTTCAGATGATGGATTTAACAGCTCTGTGAGATAATTTTTATAACCTAACCCTGCTTTAAACCTCTTCACAACATTATCCCTGGCCTGTCTGGTGTGTTCCTAAGCCTTCATGATGCTGCTTGTTCACTAAGGATCTCTAACAAACCTCTGAGGGCTTCACAGAACAGCTGTATTTTTACTGAGATTAAATTACACACGTGAACTCTATTTACTAATTAGGTGACTTCTGAAGGCAATTGGTTCCACTAGATTTGAGTTAGGGGTATCAGAGTACAGGGGGCTGAATAAAATCGCACTCCATACCACAGATTTTTTTTTTTTTTTTTAATATTTTGAAAACCATTTATCATCCACTTCACAATTATGTGCCACTTTTTGCTGGTCTATCAAATAAAATTCCAATAAAATACATTTACGGTTTTGGTTGTAACATGACAAAATGAGGAAAATGTCTAGGTGTAGGAATACTTTTTCAAGGCACTGTATAAAGGCACCACCATAAACCACTTACTGAGCTGGGCTGAGACTTCAGAAATCACCTGCACAGCCACCCGCTGGGGAATCTGAGATTGCAGACTCTATGAGCAGAATAGCTGTTATTACTGTTTGGCTAAATTTACTGGGGGGGGGGTTTAATAAAGCGGATCCGCCACTTTTTTGGCATTAATCCCTCTGGTTGCGCCAAATTCATGAAGCATTTGTGACGCTTCTGATTCTGAAAGCAAATTCATGTATATCCACTTGTGGTGCAATGAATGCGCCTAATTCAACATAACATAGTTATAACCTACAGTTCGTAGCTCACGAAGGTGGAGCTAATTAAGGACTAGCGTATATAGAGTATAAGCCGAGTTGTTTCAGCACTTTTTTTGTGCTGAAAATGCCCCCCTCGGCTTATGCTTGAGTCAAGCACTTTTCTGCAGCAGAGAATGACATTTTCCGAACCGAATTTGGAGCCCCGTATCTCAGGGCCACTTGGTGCTAGGAACCCAAAATTTGGTGTGCAAACCCAGTGGAACTAGCACTACAATATATCTAAAGCTGGGGTTCATAGCACCAAATGGCCCCGAGGTACGGGGCCCCAAAATTCAGTAAACTGTGTCCATCTGCAGCAATGTCATTTCGGGACCCTTTGGGTGCATAGACCCCAAATTTTGGCTGCAGCTAGGGGGCATCTAGGAACCCTTAACTATCGAGTTTGAAGTTCGGGGGACCTATGGCTGCAAATAGGCACAGTGAGGCATGCAAATGGGCATTGTTGACCCTCTTTTCCACTTACAGTAGCTGCGCATTTCTCACCCTAGGCTTATACTCGATTCCCAGTTTTTTGTGGTAAAATTAGGTGCCTCGTCTTATATTCGGGTCGGCTTCTACTCAAGTATATACGGTAACTCTTTTAGTGTACAGAGAAATAAACTGGCACAGGCAAATTTTGCAAAAAGTGTTTCGTATGTGATCTAAAAGTGGCGCAGTGTGCCTGACAGGTACATAGATTTGGTGCATGCTGCACCACTTTAAGAACACAAGACAGTTTTGCAAAATCTGTCTGTGCCAGTCTTTATGAATTTCAGGAACTGTTGTCTGTTAGAGACCTGCAAGCTTGTAAATTGACCCAAAGCTGTGGTAATTCAAAAGTGTACTTTGTTTTCAAATGAAAAAAGTTGGTTGGTACTTACATTCCTATCTCTGAAAGCTGAGGGCCAACTTTCTCATACATTTTAATTAAGCGGCTGCAGTTGTACACAAACATGCCATCCAGCTCCCGCTCTTCGATATTCACACCAAATATAAAGTTTAGCTCCTTTGGTTCTTTTAGGGCCCTATAGGATGAAATATAAAAAAATATATCAAATATCCAACCTAACAATGTCCTAACTGAATCCAGGTTCTATTCTTAACTTCTATTAAATATCAGAATATACACTGGATCACTAGCGTGCGACACCAAAATACGGGCTTGTATTTTGCACATTGAGACAAGGAAAAAAAAAAAAGAAAATTATTCCATAATCCTGTGATCAAAAAGTTAAGAATCGGTACAGAATCTTACAATGGTATGCAAGATACAGAGTATAAAAGTGATCACAAAAATCAATAAAAAACATCTAAAAGCAATGTGGAAGACATAGAAATGCTGGTCCAATGCATTTCGACAGTTGAAGACCTTTTGTCGAAACGCGTCAAGCCAGCATTTCTGTGTCTCCCACATTGCTGTTAGATGTTTATCGATTTTTGGGATCACTTCTATACTTTGTATCTTGCATATCATTGTAAGATTTTTTTACATTTGAATAAACCATCTCTGGTTGACCTGCACCATATGGAACCCTCTATTTTTTCTTCTATTTTTGGGTCGTGCCTATTACTCACCCACCTCTACTTCCTGGATTGTCCTGGACCCCATCTGGCTGTGGGGAGTCTATCGCCTGTCGTTCACACGACCTGGAGCTGTATATCCTTCATTGCATCCAGTGTGACATCTCCTAGAACGGAGGATTTTCGAGCCGGTTTGACTCACTGCCATATGGTATTTGGGTCTACCATCTCCGGTAAGGTTCCCTCATCTCTTTTATGTGAACCCGTACAAATATCCATAGGCACATCACCCGGTTTATCGGGATTACACACCCCAGCCATTTTAAGAATGGGTGATCAACATCTTTCTCCACTTCTCATGGACTTGTCTCCTTTGGACTGTGATCCAACACTCCATTGTGTTGTACTTGTTTTCATTATTGTATATTGATTGTTTTCACGTGTATATTTTCATGAGCACTAATAATTTTGATATTAGTTCCAGTTTTTGATATTTATGCCAATACATGTATAGATGGTTCTTTCACCAGGTCACTATTTAGCGCTACACATTATCCTTGCACATTACTCTGAACTTTGTTTGAGTGTTAGCTGCTTCTGTTATACACTTTTGTTTTATTTTGGGTTTAGTGCAGTATTTTCCCTTCCTCATTTCCAAGAATCAGTACAGTACTATGCAAAGCCAATAAGAGAAGCACCTTCTTTTGCATCTTTGTAAAAGGAATGAAATACTTATTAAACACTTGACCTCCAAAAGATTTAATCCCCTTAATAACCAGGCCATTTTTTGTCATACGGCACTGCGTTACTTAAACTGACAATTGCATGGTCATGCGACAATGTACACAATAAAAATGTATGCCCTTTTTTCCCACAAATAGAGCTTTCTTTTGGTGGTATTTAATCACCTCTGCGGTTTTAATTTTTTTGCGCTATAAAGAAAAAACTAAAAAAAAGACCGACAGTTTTGAAAAAAGACAAAACAAACAAAAAAAAAAAAAAAATGAAGGGTCTACAATTGTTATCATGGGTGCATTTTAAAATGATAGAGACAGAATATTAGCTAAAAATCCAGAAAAAAACACATGATACAAATGTTATAAATTGAGTAGTAGTTCAGTGAGTAAAATAAGTATTTGATCCCCTACCAACCAACAATAATTATGGCTCCGACAGACTGGCTACAGTATGTGCTCATGAGGTACACAGTCCTGTCAATTTAAAAAGGTGCTCCTAACTACAACTCGTTTAAAAGACACCTGTCCACAGAATCGCTTTCTTCTATTCAAACCCACCATCCAAAGAGCTATCAAAGGACATCAGGGGCAAGATTGTAGACCTGCACAGGGCTGGAATGGGCTACAAGACCATGAGCAAGAAGCTTGGCGAGACAACTGTTACAACGGTGATTACTCGCAAATGGAAGAAATACAAAATAAACATCAATCGCCCCTGATCTGGAGCTCTATGCAAGACTTCACCTCACAGGGTAAGGATGATCATGAGAAGAGTGAGGGATCAGCCCAGAACTACATGGGAGGAGTTTGTAAATGATCTCAAGGCAGTTGGGACCACACCAAACAAACCATTGGTAACACAATATGCCGCCATGGATTGAAATCCTTCAGCGCCCGCAAGGTACCCCTCCTCGAGAAGGCACATGTACAGGCCCATCTGAAGTTGGCCAATGAACATCTAAATTATTCAGAGAAGGATTGGGAGAAAATGCTGTGGTCAGATGAGACCAAAATTAGCTCTTTGGCATTAACTCGACTCTCAGTGTTAGGAGGAAGAAAAATGCTGACTGACCCTAGGAACACCATCCCTACAGTAAAGCATGGACGTGGAAACATGCTTTCGGGCCGTCTCTCTACTAAAAAGGTACAGGCCGACTTTTCCACATTGAGGGGTCAATGGACAGGGCCATGTATTGTAAAATCTTGGATGAGAACCTTCTTCCCTCAGCCAAAACACTGAAGATGGGTCTTCCAGCATGACAATGACCAAAAAAAAATACAGCTAAGGGAACAAAAGTGGCTGAAGAAGAAACATATTAAGGTCATGGAGTGGCCTAGCAAGTCTCCAGACCTTAATCCTATAGAAAATTTATGAAGGTAGATGAAACTTCGAGTTGCCAAGTGACAGCCAAGAAACCTTAAAGTAGAACTATGGGAAAAACGTTTTTTTTTTTCATTTTGGTTAGAGCAAGGGAGAGTTATAAACCCCGTCAGATTTTTTTTTTTGCCATCTGTGTGCCGTTTTGGAGATTTCTCTTTACTTCCTGTCTCATAGCAGAACAGGAAGTGAGCAGAAATCCTTGCAAATTAAGGGAATTCCTTGAAGACCCCCAGGTCACCAGAACTGGTGTCCCCATTGGAAGATTTTCTCTATATTACTTTTCAGGGAACAACCCAAAGTTTGGGATTTTCTTTTACTTTCACTTTCAATGATAATGGTAAACAAGACAAATCTAGAGGGCAAGTCTCCTTAACGGGGGCACAGAAAGCAATAAAAACTGACAAGTGGTCTAATCCCTCTCCACTCCATCCAAAACGAAAAAAAAAAGGTTTTGCCTTTTGTTGTACTTTAAGGATTTAGAGAAGATCTGTAAAGAGTGGACCAAAAATCCCTCCTGAGAGGTTTGCAAACCTGGTAACCAACTACAAAAAACGTCTTACCTCTGTGCTTGCTAACAAGGCTTTTCTCCACCAAGTACCAAGTCATGTTTTGCTTGGGGATCAAATACTAGTTTTACTCACTGAAGTGACATTTATAACATTTGTATCATGTGTTTTTTCCCCGATTTTTGGTTGATATTCTGTCTCTATTATTTAACTACTTAAGGACCAGCCGCCGTCGTTATACGCCACTACTTTGACGTTAAATACCGTTGTTATGGCAGCAGCTAGCTGCCATAACCCCAGTATTTTTGAAAACGGCAGACTTTCTCTTTCTGATAAAAGTGATTTCTGCAGTAGATTCTACAGCCCCCCCCCTCTGGACGTCTCCACCGCTTACCGGAGCCATCTTTAGCGGCGGAGCTGATCGGTTCCTCTCCCCTCACTGCCTGGATGCCAAGTGAGGGAAAGTTGGCCCCCGCTCGGCTCCATAGCATTGGAGGGCGGAAGCGACGTCAAACGTCACTTCCGCCCAATGCTTTTAAAAAGGGGAAATTTTTTGATTTTTTTAATGCACTTTAGTGTAAATATGAGATCTGAGGTTTTTCTGGCCCCAGATCTCACATTTAAGAGGTCCTGCCATGCTGTTTTTCTATTACAAGGGATGTTTACATTCCTTGTAATAGGAATTAAAGTGACCCAAATTTTTTTTTTTTTTTTAAAAAGGACAGTGTCAAAAAAAAAAAAAAAAAACTAAAGCACACTGTCCCGCCGAGCTTGCATGGATAAGCGAACGCATACATAAGTCACGCCCGCATATGACAACTGTGTTCAAACCACACATGTGAGGTATCGCCGTGATCATTAGAGCAAGAGCAATAATTCTAGTCCTAGACCTCTTCTGTAACTCAAAACTGGTAACGTGCAGAAATTAATAAACGTCGCCTATGGAGATTTTTAAGGGTAAAAGTTTGTCGCCATTCCACGAGCGGCCACAATTTTGAAGGGTGACATGTTGGGTATCAATTTACTCGGCATAACATCTTTCACGATATTAAAAAAAAAAAAAAATTGAGCTAACTTTACTCTTTTTTTTCCAAAAAAAAGTGCGCTTGTAAGACCGCTGCGCAAATACGGTATGACAAAGTATTGCAACGACCGCCATTTTAGTCTCTAGGGTGTCTGCAATTTTATATTATATATATATTATGTTTGGGGGTTCCAAGTAATTTTCTAGCCCCAAAAAAAACCCTGATTTTAACTGTAAACACTGAGTCTGAGAAATAGGCCCGGTCCCCAAGTGGTTAAAATACACCTATGATAAAAAATTATAGACCAGCGACGGCGAACCTTGGCACCCCAGATTTTTTGGAACTACATTTCCTATGATGCTCAACTACACTGCAGAGTGCATGAGCATTATGGGAAACATAGTTCCAAAACATCTGGGGTGCCAAGGTTCCCCATCGCTGTTATAGACCCTTCATTTCTTTGTAAGTAAAATTTATAAAATCTGCAAGGGATCAAATAATGATTTTCCCCACTGTATAAATATCATTAGGAGTGAAACGGAAAGGAGAGAAAATCTGAGGAACTAGACAATTTGTATTCAATCTATTAAAATCTACACGGGTAAATGTTAATTAGGTAATTTAGTGGAGCCAAGGGTGTCCATGTGTAATGCCAAGAATGGTTTTATCATCTGTTACCAACACAGTGGTGTGGAGGTTCTCTTTTATGAAGTAGCAGAACATACAACCATTACGAAGCTTAAAGAGGATCTTCAGGCTGCTGACTATTAATAAAAGGACACTTACCTGTCGAAGGATCCAGTGCAGTCCTAACCTGGGTCATATCTTCACCGATCTTCGGGTCCCTGGCATGTTTACTAAGGGGATCGGCATCCCACTGCGCATGTGTGAGCCGCACTGCACTTTGTGAATGGACCCCAGCATGCCTACTGGGATCTGTGGCGTGTCCCAGAAGGCTGTGGGCAGGGGTGTTTGGAGTCCACCCCAACATAACTCCACCCACTTCCTGGGACTTCAATTTTCTCTGTTTCCCTTTATTGCTTGCTGAAAAACTGGAGAGGGACCGGTGTCATATACTGTACTCCAGGATATGGAATTTAGAGGCAAGTCAAAATTTACATTAACTTAATCATACAGTGCAGGCCACAGGATGTGTAGACCAAGGGACATCCCCAAGCAATAAACTGAGGAGTGGGCAACAATATAGCAAACGGCAAACAGGCTCAAAAGGAAACAAAGTTCAATAGATCCAAAACTCTCAAAATTACCGCTTGAAGCACCTTGCAGCAAAAGTCTGCAACAGCAGGGACCTGGAAATCCACCCAGTACAACTTTGAGAAGGTATGAACAGAAGACTGGGCAACAGCTTTGCAGACCTGTGAGGTGAATGCTTGATGCTGAAAATCCCAAGAAACACCAACAGATCTGGTGAGATGGGCCCGATAAGGAAGGGGGGGGGGGGGGGGACAGACCCTTTCCTTGAAGACATAAGCCCTGGAAATGAGCTACCCAAGCCACTCCGCTATAGTTTGAAAAGAAAAAAAAGATACTGTCTTGGGACCTTTAGGGATAACAAAAATAGGATTTTTATAACAGTTTACCTGTAAAATTATTTTCTTGGAGTACATCACGAGACACAGAGCAGCCATAGTAATTACTATGTGGGTTATAGGCCACCTTCAGGTGATGGACACTGGCACAGCCAAGACAGGAAGTCTCTCCCTATATAACCCCTCCCATACAGGGAGTACCTCAGTTTTTGTAGCAAAGCAATAAGCATCCCAACAAGAGGGGAGGGACCTCTGTGTCCCGTGATGTACTCCAAGAAAGGGATTTTACAGGTAAGCTGTTATAAAAATCCTATTTTCTTTATCATACATCACGTGACACAGAGCAGCCATAGTAATTACTATGTGGGATGTCCCAAAGCAATGCCATCTGAGGGGAGGACCTATACTGCTACCCGCAGTACACTGCGCTCAAAGGCGGCATCCTGAAAGGCGCATCCTCATGCCCTCTCATATCCACCTGATAGAATCTGGTGAATGTATGGATCGAAGACCAGCCTTGCAAATCTGAAGCATGGAGGCTTGGTCATGCACTGCCCAAGAAGCACTTACTGCTCTGATAGAGTGCACTCTAACTTGAAAAGGAGGAACCCTCCTTTTCAAACCATAAGCTGGATAATAACTTGCCGACTCTATTTAGAAATAGTAGACTTTGACGCTACCTGCCCCTTCCTGGGACCTTCTGGCAGAACAAACAAAAACATCAGTTTTCAGTATCTGAGCTGTCGCTTTCAGAAAGACTTTGACTGCTCTCACTACATCAAGCGAGTGCAATAACCTTTCCTCCACAGAACTAGGTTCTGGAAAAAAAAGGAAGGCAGGGCAACATCTTGGTTCAGATGAAACCCTGATACTACCTTAGGCAGAAAGGACGGGTGAGGACGCAACACCACCCTGTCCCTGTGAATAATTAAATATGGCTCTTTACAAGAAAAAGCAGACAACTCTGATACTCTTCTAGCAGAAGAAATGGCAACCAGAAAAAAAAAAATTCTTTGTCAAAAGGACCAATGGAATATGGCGTATCGGATGAAAAGGCTGTTTTTGTAAGACCGACAAAACTAGATTCAAGTCCCATGGGCACAAGGGCGATCTAACTGGCGGATTTATACGCATTACCTCTTGTATGAAGGCCCGGATTAAGGAATGTGAAGCAAGCGGTCTTTGAAACAACACTGATAAGGCCGAGATCTGACCCTGGATAGTACTCAAGGCCAGCTTCATTTCTACTCCCAGCTGTAGAAAGGCAAGAATTCTACCTATGAAATACTCCGAGGATGCCAACTCTTGGATTCACACCAAGAGACACAAGTCCTCCAGACCCTATAGTAAATGATTCTGGAGGCTAGCTTCCTAGCATTAATCAGGGTACTTACCACTGAATCTGAAAGCCCCAGACTCTTTACAATGTGGGTATTAATAGCCAAGCCGTTAAATTTAGCGTTTGTAAGGAAGAATGGAACACTGGTCCCTGTGAGAGCAGGTCTGGAAGCAGTGGAAGGAACCATGGGTCCCCTACTGCCATCTTTACGATCTCTGCATACCAGGATCTTCTAGGCCATGTCGGGGCTACAAGGCTGATTTCTCTAGGTTGAGAATCCAACCCAGAAGTTCCAGATACTTGACCATGCTGGACACATTCCGGTCTAAGTGATCTATCGACTGATCTACCAGCATTAGGTTGTCCAGATATGCCATTACTGCTATACCCCGGGACCTTAGCCTTGTCAGAAGCGGGGCTAGAACCTTTGTAAATACCCAGGGTACGGTAGCCAACCTGAAGGGCAGGGCCACAAATTGGAACTGGCGGTGCTCTACTGTGAACCATAGGAACTTTTGGTGAGCGGGGAAAATGGGCACATGCAGATATGCATCCTTGATGTCTATTGATGCTAAAAGCTCTCCCCCACGTAGGGTGGAGACCATTGACAGGATTGACTACATGTGAAAAGAGCGGATGTTTAGGAACTGGTTTAGGTCCTTGAGGTCTAGAATGGGTCTGACATCTCCATTCGGTTTTGGTACCGTGAAGAGATTTGAATAAAAAAGCCCATACCCTGCTCTTCCGTGGGAATCTCTATGATTACACCGTGAGACATCAATCGGTCTAGTGCCATAAACAAAGATTTTTCTTTCCCTTTGATCTTTGGGAATGTTTGATTTCAGAAAACGGGACGGTGAAAAACGCTCGAAACTCCAGCTTGTAGCCTAGAAATACTACGGAGATGACCCATCTGTCCTGGATCTCTTCCCGCCAAGCCTCTGAAAACTACAGAAGCCACCCCCCTGCCGCTCGAGCGCGGGCGCCCCTTCATAAGGAGGCCTTATGGGACTCTGCTTTGTAGGCTTTTGCCCCAGGGCTTCTTTTGCCCCTGAGGTTTACCTCTTGAACCTTACGGCGGATGCCGTCGCGACTGCCTGGAGGCTGTCGCCCCTGGTCCTGGAGAGGATGCACGTTTAAGGGAAGGGCGCCTACCTTTCCTTTTAACTGGTAAAAGGGTACTTTTACCACTTGAAATCTTCTGGATGGATTTGTCCAAATCATCCCCGAACAGCCGCTCCCCATAAAAGGGGTACCCCGCCAACAGTTTCTTTAAATGGCGATTCGGCTGACCAGTGCTTTAGAATCTTTAATAGCGTCAAGTGCAAAACATAAGGCCCTGGGCAGGTCGGTCAAGTTCCGAGCCTGTTGAGCAGGTACAAATTTAATGACCCGCTTCATTTGGTCCTTTAAGGATTGACAAATGCCAACTGCTGCCACTGCAGGTTGAGTAACTGCACCAGCCATAACAAAAAGGAGGTCTTAAGCAAGGATTCCAGTTTTTTATCTACTGGATCTCTGAACACCGTCCACTGGACAAATTAGACCCTTATTCACGCAAGAAATAGCGGCATCAACCACTGGTACACTCCATTTCTTGGTGAATTTTTCCTCCATATGATAAAGCAAAGAAAACATTTTAGGAGGAAGAAAAGGCTTATCGGGGTGGTCCCAATCAGCATATATAAGCCGATCCAACAATGGGTGGAGTGGAAAGGAATGCAACGCCTGTGGGGGTCTTATGCCTTGTTTCCACTGAGCGGATTGGTTCGGTACGGTACGCTATTTTGGGTGTTTCCATTATGAAAGCAGCCCATACAACCGACCCGAACCGTTCCATTCAGGGTCCTGCTTCAGATGTGGGGCCATAGAAAATGGAACGGTTCGGTTAGGGCGGAGCTACGATACATTCCACTGATTGGCTGACAGAAAACCCTCTGCTGTGCTATGCTGAGGCATTTTTTCTAAACCCTGTATGGCCCCTTGTGGTCCCACTTGCAGTGGAAACGCTCACCAGAATAGACCGGACCATTCTAGGCCATTCAAACTGTACCGACCCAAACCGATCCGCTCAGTGGAAACGAGGCATTAGAGAACCCAAAGAGGGAACCGAAGTTTCGGCCGTCTCAGCTGAGGGCAGCTTATAAGCCGAATGAACCAACTCTAAGGGATTGTAAAATGGATGATTGCGCCAATATTAACCAATTAATATCCCACTGGTGCTAAAATACACAATTCCTGTGTGTCAAAAATAAAAAAAATTCTCAATACCAATAGATGTGCAAAGTGTATAAATATATAAATATATCACCTAATGTGCATAAATATAATTATATAAATATATAACCTTATGTGCATAAATATAAAGTGACTGTGAGCATACACTAGTATGTGTCATACAGGGATCTTCTCATAAAAACGGAGCTGGATAAAATTGTACAGACACTATATAAAAATGTTCAAATAGTTAATAAAGTCCACTTTTGTTGGAATACTTCAATGAGTTAATACTCAGTCAGACAAGCTGGGACGGGATACCAGACAAGTTGGATGGTTCCGTTCACCTGCCGCTGTTTACTGATGTAATTACCAGCCCTCAGCGGCCACCCCTGGTATAAAAGACAAAATAGGGAAATAGAACCATTGCGCAGGGATAAGCACAAGAATGATTCAAAGTAGCTAGATAGATCCCACTCACGTGTTCCCTTATGAAAAGATCGCATAGATAAAAAGGTCAGCTACATATAGCTCTGAGCTGCGGTCTCGTCATTCACCTCCAGTGTTCACACTACTGAGAGCGTCACAAGCTCCTCCTCCCGACATGTTGCGTCACCAGACACGTGACTTTTTCAAGGGTGCTCATGTGACAGCCCTGAGCGATACTTATAGTGTGTATACTGGTTGCCACAGTGACCCTGGGAGTTTATGTGTCATCATACCAATTAAGCGATCTCCGAAACTTTTGGCATTTTGAAATTGCTACAACGCAGCATGACATCTATTTACATAACAAATAACATTGAACACCTTTATTATATTAACGATCTAAAATGGGTAAAAACTATTTTAAAACCTTATAATCTACTGGGACTCCTACAGTTTGTATGAACGAGCCCTTTTTTGATACAACTCACAATGTTAAAAGTATATGTATCAAACCAAATTATAACAGCATAATTACATGAGTGTAATAAAACACAATGTACAACTGCTCATATGGTGCATCCATTAAAACATAATTAAATTTACCATAGACCTTCTTACAATTCAGTAATAAAAATATATATAAAAAAATAGAAGTATTAAAAAATATATAAAAATATTTGTAAACACTATTGGACACCCCCCAAGAAATCAAAGGATAGAAATAATATCTGTGGGGTGAGCAACTTATATTTCTATATTTATGAATCCGCTATAAAGCAATTTAGGTCAAACTCAATATTTAACCCCATAGGCGTAAGGACCCCCATATTGTATATCCATTTTGATTCTAATTTACTTAATTCCCTTATTTTGTTACTGCCACGCCAATGGGGTTTGAATTTAGCTATAGCCCAAAATTTTAATAATGTTGGATTTTTGTCATGGCAAAAAATGCCGAAATGCCGTGAAACACTGTGCTTTGGATAGCCTTTGATGATGTTTTGTATGTGTTCCCTGATGCGCTTCCACATTGGTCTTTTCGTTCTTCCGACATACTGAAATGAATACGGCATTGTAACACATACACCACCCCCTCAGTTTTACATGTCATGAAGTCTTTTGAAAGTCAACTTCTGCGATTTCATAGGGGGGTCAAGAACATTTTTAGCAATTCTGTCTCTCTGTGTGGGTGCTCTCCTATAAATAAATCTTGGTTTTTCTGGTAGTACTTTACATAGTTGTTGGTCAGCTAAAAGAAGTGGCCAATATTTTTTAAAAATGCGTTCAATCTGTCTATGTGTGATATTAAAATCCATAATCATTGGGATATCTTGAAATTGTGCTTGTTTTTTCGGTTTATCTTGAATTAGCTCGTCCCTAGTGATATCCGCCACCTCAGTGATCTTTTCTTTAATGAACTCTTCATGATTTCCTTTTTGTATAAACTTATCTCCAACCTCTTTCGCCTGTTTCAGGAACGTACTCTTTTCTGTGCAATTTCTTCTTAGGCGGATAAATTGTCCCTTCGGAATGTTTAACAGCCATGGGTAAAAGTGGCAGCTATCTGTAGGTTTAAAACTATTTTGTTCAACTGGTTTAAAATAGGTTTTTGTTACAATTCCATTGGTAGTCAATTCTATATCTAAATTCAAGAATTGTAATGTTTTATTACTCAATTGGTATGTTAGCTTTATATTTTTTTCATTTCTATTTAGTGTGTCTAGAAATTCTCTTAAGGGTTTTTCCTCTCCTTTCCACAGCATAATACAGTCATCAATAAATATTCTGTACATTATAAGTTGTGGGGGGGTATCAGAATATATTGATTCTTCCTCCCATTGGGCCATAAATAAGTTTGCTACGCTTGGAGCGTATTTGGCCCCCATCCCAATACCATTGAGTTGTCTATAAAATTCTGAGTTGAACCAAAAATAATTGTGTTCTAAACCAAATGCTAAACATCTTGAAATGAACCTTTTTTGTTTGGAGATTAAATTACTGTATTTGTTCATAGCCCATTTTGAAGCCACTATGGCATCCTCATGTCCGATGTTCGTGTACAATGACGAGACATCTGCTGTAACAAGTATATATTCTTGGTTAGGCTGGATAGTAATTTTATTCATTTCTTGGATTAAATGTTTGCCATCCTTTAGGTAGGCTGGTGTGGCTGGGACTAGCGGTTGTAAAAAGTTATCCACATACTTCCCTATTCTTGAGTTGATCGATTGGATACCATTAATGATATGGCGTCCCGGGGGTTTTTCTTGATTTTTGTGCAGCTTGGGCACTGTATATATAAAATCGGTACCCTGCATGTATCCGGGATAAGGTAGCTCTAATCTTTCTTGGTGAGTATGTTTTTTATGCTTCCTTTCTTGATTAGTTCCTGTAATTCAGTTTTATATTCTCTGGTTGGATTTTTATTCAGTTTTATATATGTATTTATGTCATTCAATTGTTCTTGAAGTTCATTGTTGTAGTACTCTTGATAATACTACAATAGCACAACCTTTATTCCGCCGGTCGTACCACTACTTTATTTTTTTCCAATTCTTTTATTCCATTGGGGATTCCATTGGGGATCTCTCATTCTTCTGATTTGTAATTTGTCAACTTCTTGTGTCACCATTTTGTTAAAAACCTCAATATGTTGATTATTATGTACTGGAGGGTTGAACAGGGATTTATTCCTCAATTGGCTATGCATGACTCTTCCTGGTGTATGTATAGTACCCCTATTTTCTAGATTAGTAGCTACTGT
Source organism: Lithobates septentrionalis (assembly GCA_037952835.1). Taxonomy (NCBI): domain Eukaryota; kingdom Metazoa; phylum Chordata; class Amphibia; order Anura; family Ranidae; genus Lithobates; species Lithobates septentrionalis. The sequence goes on along the minus strand of JBBDGP010000546.1, from coordinate 3,615,134 downwards.
TTGATTCAGCATGCATTTATTGATGTTTAACTTCCTGGTGTATTTCTGGATATCCACATATAGGTTGAATTTGTTCAAGCTACATTTCGGCGCATACTTAAGACTAGGGTTGTCCCGATACCACTTTTTTAGGACCGAGTACAAGTACCGATACTTTTTTTCAAGTACTCGCCGATACCGATTACCGATACTTTTTTTTAATGTCACGTGACAGTTTTTTTTTTGGTTTTTTTTGAGGGGGGTGGGGGGGGGTGGGGGTGGGGGTATAGTGAACGGTGTCTGTGTGTGTGTGTTTTTGTTTTGGTTTTTTTCATTTACATTTATTATTTTTTACAATTTTTTTTTTTATTCTTTATTGCACTATGTGTGTGTTTTTTTGTTTTTTTTAATCAGCCCTGTTGGGGGGCTTTGGTGAGATATCAGGGGTCTTAACAGACCTCTGATATCTCCCCCTTGAGACAGAGAAATAGACTGAGGATAGAGATTCCCCAGTCCCTTTCTCTGCAGCGTCAGCTGCACTGAGAATGAATGGAGAGAAGACAACGGCTCCTCTCCATTCATAAACTGACACATTGTAATCACAGGAGATTACAATGTTTCAGTTATGTGAATGGAAAGAGTCAGCTGACTCTCTCCATACACACAGCGGAGAGAGACAGCAGAACGGAGGGGACAGACGAAGAGAGAGGGGGACAACGGAAAGCCGGAACGGATGGGCACAGCGGAGGGGGACAGAGGAACGCATGGGGACAGCGGAGGGGGACAGAGCAAAGAAGGAGGACAGCGGGGGGGGGGGGGCAGAGGAACGGAGGAGGACAGCGGAGGGGGACAGAGCAAAGAAGGAGGACAGCGGGGGGGGGACAGAGGAACGGATGGGGACAGCGGAGGGGGACAGAGCAAAGAAGGAGGACAGCGGGGGGGGGGGACAGAGGAACGGAGGGGGACACAGCAATGGAGCAGGACAGCGGAGGGGGACAGAGGAACGGAGGAGGACTAAGGAGGAGGAGGTGACAGTCAGCGGTGATCGCGTGTGGGGGGAATTACAAGCACCGATCACCGCTGTATGTCACTAAGCAGCTGAAAGCCGCGGGGGGAGAAGCTTGTAACTCCCCCACACGTCCATCACCGCTGACAGTCAAGGTATCGGTGGAAGCATCGGGAGCATTTGCCCGAGTACAAGTACTTGGGCAAATGCTTGGTATCGGTGCCGATACCGATACTAGTATCGGTATCGGGACAACCCTACTTAAGACCTTTATCCAGTAGCATTAATTCATTTTTTGACAGGTCCACTCCACTGATATTGTGGATTCCCTCACCTACTTCTCTCTTTTTCTCTTGGGTCCTTTGTCCTCCTCTGCATCCCCTCTTTCGTTTGGGCTTCTTACATTGGTGGTCCTGTCTTGCCGGGGGGGTTTCGTTCCTGCGTCGGTCTAAAAAAGGTGTAGGTGGGTTAGAGTCTCTAATCTCTCAATGCTTCATAACGATTCTGGGTATATATAGGGCTGTTTCTGGGTCCATATTGATGGTAATCCTGACGTCCTTGGTCCCCCTCATGTTGGTACTGATATTGGGGGCGTTCTCTTTCATCATGTCTGTCATTGTAATAATAGTTTGGATTGTCCTGATAATTATACATAGGTCTTCCTTGATTATCCTGCATCTGATGTCTATAATTCGAATAGTTTGGGTCCTCTCGATTGTATTGTCCATTATGTTGATCATAACCCCTGCTATCTGTATACTCATGATGCCCATTCTGATGATTGCGGGGTTTCTTATTTCTCCCATTATTTTTCCAGAAGGGTCTTTTTGGGGATTTATTCCATGGTTTATTGTTGTTATTTTTGTTTTTCCACCATGGTCTGGGTGTTCTGGGTCCATTATGTTCATATTGCCTAGCCGGCCCATCACCATTCACTCTATGATATCTATCTGTACTGTCTTCATATTGTCTGATCGGAGATCTGTATCTTTGTTCCCTATCTGGGGTTACTATTCGTACATCTTTCAGGAGAGGAAGTGGTAGAACCAGTTTTACCTTCTTTCAAGTTCAGTTGCCATTTGTAACTTTGCTCTAGTTTATAATCATTAGTATCTCTCAAGTATTTTCTTATTTTTCTTTGTTTGATCTTTGTTTGTTGGGAGAAGCAGCAATGCTTGATAGGCCCACTGGCTCATCCTGGCTGGCTGCTTCAGGTCTTTCAGGAGAGGGAGGTACTGCGGACACATAACCAGGATCCTCAGACCTCGAAGAGGACGCCTTTGCGCCCCCCCTTGCAATAGCTGCAGCCCCTCTGTGGGAATGCAGAGTCCTAAGCACAAAAGCAGAGGTACTAATACAAATGCATCCACTGCTGAGCCTCAGTTCAGCAAATAAAATATATATATATGGTGCAAAAAAGTATTTTGTGTGTATGTATATATATATACATATATATATATACATACACATATATACATACACATATATATATATATACACATATATATACATACATACATACACACACACACACACACACACACACACACACACACGGGCAAAAAAGCATTTAGTCAGCCACCAATTGTGCAAGTTCTCCCACTTAAAGAGATGAGAGAGGCCTGTAATTGTCATCATAGGTATACCTCAACTATGAGAGAAAATATGTGGAAACAAATCCAGACAATCACATTGTCTGATTTTTTTAGGAATTTATTTGCAAATTATGGTGGAAAATAAGTATTTGGTCAATATCAAAAGTTCATCTCAATACTTTGTTATATATACTTTGTTGGCAATGACAGAGGTCAAACGTTTTCTGTAAGTCTTCACAAGGTTGTCACGTTGGAAGGAGTTTTGCACTCAAAATCTCATGATACATTGTCCCATTCATTCTTTCATGTACACAGATCAGTCATCCTATTCCCTTTGCAGAGAAACAGCCCCAAAGCATGATGTTGCCACCCCCATGCTTCACAGTAGGCATGGTGTTCTTTGGTTGCAACTCAACATTCTCTCTCCTTCAAACACGACAAGTTGTGTTTCTACCAAACAGTTCTACATTGGTTTCATCTGACCATATGACATTCTCCCAATCCTCTTTTGGATCATCCAAATGCTCTCTAGCAAACCTCAGACGGGCCCGGATATGTACTGGCTTAAGTAGGGGGACACGTCTGGCACTGCAGGATCTGAGTCCCTGGCGGCGTAGTGTGTTACTGATGGTAGCCTTTGTTACGTTGGTCCCAGCTCTCTACAGGTCATTCACTAGGTCCCCCCGTGTGGTTCTGGGATTTTTGCTCACCGTTCTTGTGATCATTTTGACTCCATGGGGTGAGATCTTGCGTGGAGCCCCAGATCGAGGGAGATTATCAGTGGTCTTGTATGTCTTCCATTTTCTAATTATTGCTCCCACAGTTGATTTCTTCACACCAAGCTGCTTGCCTATTGCAGATTCAGTCTTCCCAGCCTAGTGCAGGTCTACAATTTTGTTTCTGGTGTCCTTCGACAGCTCTTTGGTCTTCACCATAGTGGAGTTTGGAGTGTGACTGTTTGAGGTTGTGGACAGGTGTCTTTTATACAAACAACAAGTTCAAACAGGTGCCATTAATACAGGTAATTCGTGGAGGACAGAGGTGCCTCTTAAAGAAGATACAGGTCTGTGAGAGCCAGAAATCTTGCTTGTTTGTAGGTGACCAAATACTTATTTTCCACCATAATTTGCAAATAAATTCTTTCAAAAATCAATGTGATTGTCTGGATTTGTTTCCACATTTTGTCTCTCATAGTTGAGGTATACCTATGATGATGACAATTACAGGCCTCTCTCATCTTTTTAAGTGGGAGAACTTGCACAATTGGTGGCTGACTAAATACTTTTTTGCCCCACTGTATACACACACACACACACACACACACACACACACACACACACACACACACACACACACTGCTATCACTGCTCAGCCTGATGCTGGGTAGACGTGTCTTAGGAATGCCTGTATCCACACAGCTTACGTGCCCAGGAAAAGCTTGTGTCCCTCCAAATGCTCAGATCTCTTTAGGCTCCTTTCACACTTATACGACTTCAAAGTCGCGTGATTTTACCGCGATTTTGTGGCCCCGATTTTGCCGCGATTTTACCGCGATTTGGCAGCAGTACTACTTTGCCACGTTTTTTGCATTAACAAATGAAAACATACAGTAGTTGGTATGAATCATAAGGGGGAACTCCACGCCAAGTTTTAAATAAAAAAACTGGCGTGGGTTCCCCCCCGGGACATACCAGGCCCTTAGGTCTGGTATGGATTGTAAGGGGAACCCCCTACGCCGAAAAATTGGCGTGGGGGTCCCCCCAAAATCCATACCAGACCCTTATCCAAGCACGCAGCCCGGCCGGTCAGGAATGGGGGTGGGGACGAGCGAGCGCCCCCCCCCCTGGACCGTACCAGGCCGCATGCCCTCAACATGGGGGGGTGGGTGCTTTAGGGCATGGGGGGCACCCTGCCGGCCCCCCCACCCCAAAGCACCTTGTCCCCATGTTGACAAGGGCCTCTTCCCGACAACCCTGGCCGTTGGTTGTCGGGGTCTGCGGGTGGGGGGCTTATCGGAATCCGGGAGCCCCCTTTAATAAGGGAGCCCCCAGATCCCGGCCCCCCACCCTATGTGAATGAGTATGGGGTACATGGTACCCCTACCCATTCACCTAGGGAAAAAAGCGTCAATAAAAAAAACACAGTACACAGGCATTTAAAATAATTTATTAGGCAGCTCCGGGATCTTCTTCCAACTTCGGGGGTCCTCTTCCGACTTCGGGGGTCTCTCCGGCGTCTCCTCCCGGTGTCCTGATCTTCTGCCGGTTCCTCCGCTTTCTTCTGCAGCTCAATTGCTAGCGGTGGTCCGGACTTCTGCCTTCTTCTTTTCTTCCAGAGATGTTGACACGACGCTCTCTCCAGCTGGAATGGTCTCTGAACGCTCCGCAACAGACTTATATAGGCGGTGACCCCGCCCCCTTATGCCGTCACAGTCCCTGGGTATGCTGGGACTGTGACGTTTTAGGAGGCGTGGTCACCGGGTGATGACCACGCCCCCTTATGACGGCACAGTCCCAGCATGCCCCGGGACAGTGACCTCATAAGGGGGCGTGGTCACCGCCTATATAAGTCCGTTGCGGAGCATTCAGAGACCATTCCAGCTGGAGAGAGCGTCGTGTCAACATCTCTGGAGGAAAAGAAGAAGGCAGAAGGCAGAAGTCCGGACCACCGCTAGCAATTGAGCTGCAGAAGAAAGCGGAGGAGCCGGCAGAAGATCAGGACACCGGGAGGAGACGCCGGAGAGACCCCCGAAGTCGGAAGAGGACCCCCGAAGTCGGAAGAAGATCCCGGAGATGCCTAATAAATTTTAAATGCCTGTGTACTGTGTTTTTTTCCCTAGGTGAATGGGTAGGGGTACCATGTACCCCATACTCATTCACATAGGGTGGGGGGCCGGGATCTGGGGGCTCCCTTATTAAAGGGGGCTCCCGGATTCCGATAAGCCCCCCACCCGCAGACCCCGACAACCAACGGCCAGGGTTGTCGGGAAGAGGCCCTTGTCCTCATCAACATGGGGACAAGGTGCTTTGGGGTGGGGGGGCCGGCAGGGTGCCCCCCATGCCCTAAAGCACCCACCACCCCATGTTGAGGGCATGCGGCCTGGTACGGTCCAGGAGGGGGGGGGGGGGCGCTCGCTCGTCCCCACCCCCATTCCTGACCGGCCGGGCTGCGTGCTCGGATAAGGGTCTGGTATGGATTTTGGGGGGACCCCACGCCGATTTTTCGGCGTAGGGGGTTCCCCTTACATCCATACCAGACCTAAGGGCCTGGTATGCCCCTGGGGGGAACCCACGCCGGTTTTTTTCATCTAAAACTTGGCGTGGAGTTCCCCCTCTGGATTCATACCAGACAGCTGTCAGCACTGCCTGTCGCTCATCGGGAAAGGAAAAAAAAGTTTTCCTTTCCTGATCAGCGAGCAAGGCTTGTGCTTACAAAGTCGTACTGAAGTCGTGTCTATATTATTCAGGCACGACTTGCATGCTACTTCAGGGTTTAACATTAGGTCTATGGAGTACAACTCGCATAGAAGTTGGACCAAAGTAGTGCAGGGACTACTTTCAAGTCGGCACGACTTAAAGTCGTGCCAATATGAATGGTAGTCATTGAAAATCATGGAGAATGACTTGTCATACGATTTTGCAGTACAAAATCGTGGGACAAGTCGTATAAGTGTGAAAGGGGCCTTAGAGTGAGGCTTTTTAAAATACAAGCCCGCTCTGCGCCTGCGCCGTTAACGAACGTGCACGCTGAAACCAACTTGCACGTCGGTCGCGCTAACCACGCCCCCTCATCCCCGCCGTTCGAACGTTCCATTTAAACATGTTTCCCGCGCGTGCACGAGACAGCCGCCAAGAGGGAAGCGAAGAGGAAAGGGGTCTGCTTAGGGGGACCGCCAGCGCAGCATAGAAGACGGACGATCCCCTCCCCCACCCCCCCTTCTCCTCCTGGAGACTGAGACTGGAGAAAGGTAAGCTGATCCTTCAAGACTTGCTGCACTGAGCATCATCCCTGGGAAGCATGGTAAGTAAACACCAGGTATGTTTAGACTCATACCCTCTAGTGGCAAAAGATAGGCAAGACATCAACTACCCAAAATAGGAAGAAATCCATAAGTGAACCATAGGTGTTACTTATCTTCACTTACCTTTCCCGCCGCAGAATACTGCTGGAGACCAGACAGACCCAATCTTCACCCATCATGGCGGGCCAAGTCATGACAGACCTTCAGGGACTGGAACTCCACTTACGGGGTCCTCTTTCCTGGACCTGTATAGGTCCCAGGGTCCAGCTCTCCAAAGGGAAGCATTACAGGCATAATCTCGTTCTTCCACGAGGCCCGGGTACCATCCATCTTGGCCTTTTCTTGGCACCTTGAATGGATCCGGTTGTATAGCTCCCTGACCCAGTCCTGTAGCGGAGCTTTCTTTAGCACTTCTTTACCCGTGACCAACACCTTAGACACTGGCAAAAAAAAAAAACTGAGGTTCTCCCTGTATGGGAGTGGTTCTATAGGGAGGGACATCCTGTCTTAGGTGTGCCAGTGTCCATTACCTGAAGGTGGCCTATAACCCACATAGTAATTACTATGGCTGCTCTGTGTCCCGTGATGTGTGATAAAGAAAAGGGAGTTATTTAACATAAGGAAGAGGTTTTAGCTAGGTAAACCCTAATGGCTCTGACAACATCCAGACAATGGAGTGAAAGGTTTATGGACTGCTTTAGGGGGGATAGTGGGAAGGGAGGAGAATATCCTCATTGAGGTGAAAAAGAATAGACCATTTTGGGAAGGAAGGTCAGTCTAGGTCTCAAGACCATCTAATTGCATTGTAAGTTTAGAAAAGGTTCTTTACAAGAGCGAGCCACCAACTCAGAAGCATGCCTGACAGAGGTGATGGCCACCAAAAAGGTCACTTTACTTTTGAGATCCTCCAATGGGATATCTCAGAGTAGTACCAGATTAGAGTCCCAGGGAGACACTGTGGGTCAAAGTGAGCAATTAACATGAGCCACACCTCATATAAAGGTCTTAGCAAGAAAGCGTAAAGCCAAAGGTCTTTTGACAAGAATGGATAGGGAAGAAGCTTGTCCTTTGAGAGTGCCAAGAACCAGGTGCTGATCTAGTCCAGATGGGAGGAAGGCTGGGATGTGAGTGTTGAGGTGCCCGCTTCTACACCAGCCAAAACAGGCCTTGCTGTGATGGTTGTTCTTAAGACAAGCAGATTTTCAACAAGATGAGAATGACAGAATCACTAATGCGCCTATCATTTTAGGGCCTGGGTTTCAATAGCCATGTTAAAGCCAGCAAATGAGAAGCAGGGTGGCCTTGGGGCAGGAAATCTAGCCTGTTTAGAAACGCCCAAGACGTGTCCACCAGGAGTCTGAGTATGCATGTACCAAGTTTTCCTGGGCTAATTTTGGCCCAGGAACCTGTTCCCCTTCTTTATTGTGGAGCAGTCGAGAGAGAAGCTTCACTGGAGGGAATGCATTAACCTGACTGAATGGGGTCCAAAGAATCACCAGGGCACCCACCACAGAGGCCAGGGGATTCCTGGATCTGGTAACAAACCTGTCCAGTTTCTAGTTGAATCTGGAGGTCATGATGTTCACAATCTGGTGTTCCTCACTTCTAATTAACATCAGAAGATCTCGGTGTGAGGGGACCACTCTAAGTCCAGGCGTTGTCCTGCCAATTTTCCACTAGCGGTACGTGGTCGAGAGTAATAGGTTACTAAAGGTGAACTAATTCTGTGAATTTTGTTTTTATTCATAATTTATTATCTGCTGAATATATGTAGGCAATTATTATTTAATTGGTGCATGTATGTGAGCAACCAGGATTGTTTGACCCATTGAAGGCAGTTTCTTTTATATCAAGGTTCAATGTCTTGTGCAACCTAGCTATGATTAAGGCCCTTTGAGGCAGAAACACATTAGAAGATCGAGTTTAATTCTGCTACAAGAAAGAACAGATTTGGAGGATTATGCTGTGCTGGATACTTGCTTTGCTTACACAGTACTTTGCCTACAAGGAAGGATAATTTATGTGCACTTGTATGGGTGGAAAATCCACATAAAAAGGGTGAGCTGTATGCATTCGGTTTTGAAACTGCTAGTGAGCCCCGATAATAAATACCTGGATCCTGGTAGAAGTGTCAGTAAAGCAGTAAAGAAAACAAAAATAAAATGGTTTTGAGAGGTGTAACAAAACGTCCCACACTCCGCTTGAGTACTTTAGTCAAATACCGCTTCCTCCTAGTCTGAATATAGATAGCAGATATTCCAGCCGCTAACAATCAGAAAACAAGACAATTCTCGTTTGGTTGCTGAACATGGACTGTTTTTTAGAACAAGAATAGTTTTATATATCAGTTGGAGAGGAGGTCCACCCCTCCTGCTCATATTACTCTAACAATACACCTGTAACCAGAAACCTAATTAACATGAGCTAGTTATCTAATTATTTACCCAGACTTGGTGACTCAGAGATATGACCTTTCAGGGTAGACTTGCCGTCTCCTCACTCAACTTACAATACACATAAAAGAATAAACACATCCCCCAATAGTTTGCTAGGAGACAAAGGTGTGTTAAAGCGGGGGTCCACCTATCGTTTTTTTTTTTTTTTTGAGTTCATTCACAAACTTTTCTTCTCAGCATTACATACTCACATATTGTGTGCAATATGTCCGCCTGTGTCAGATTTCGTCGGAAAGAATAACTTATATTATTCACTGCAGGCGGTTTCCCATCTTCATTGTGGGCATTTGAAGCCCACAAGCATTTATTTCCTGGATGCGGTGAATGCTGTGCTCCCAGCATTCACCGCTCGTTCCCGCACATGCTCAGTGGCATCCTGGGAAGCCTGAGACTAGCTCCCAGGAGACTGTGCGGAGTCTGGGAGAGGCTAGAAACACGCCTACTCCCATGGAAGGAGAACCAGGAAGTGCAAAGAAGAATAGAAAAATAAAAGGTAATTATGGCGATTTAAATTTTTTTAAACGGCATGTCAGCATCTAGGCAAGGAAGAGAATACATACAGATATTGTTCAAAATTTGGGTGGAACCCCGCTTTAATGAGCACAATAAACTATTGGGAGAAAGACCCAGGCTTTCCAGATCTCATCACCATTCCTTTCACATACATCTGTCCACCGAATCCCAAGCTGGCAGAGACCATCATGGCCTCCTTAATAATGTCCTTTTGCATTACATAACAGAATAACTTCCTAAATGCTTGTAGCTCCCTCAAATGCCAGGGCCCATAGTCGGTAGGCAAGAGGCTAGCATTCAGTCCCCTCCAAAAGCCTCTGTCCCGGGTGAGTCTGTCACAAGAGGTATTCCTGGCAAAGCCTTTGTCAGTGTCATATCACTTAAATTTAGCAAAATTTAACCCATGGTCTAGGACTACACAACCTGCATCCTGTACTGAATGATTAAAATAAATATTCTGCTGAATCAGATCTTATATGATTAACGAATATTAGGTAATTAGAAGAAACATAAAAATGTGCTTGTATTCTGGCTGGAGGACTGGAGTTAATCAATGCCTCAGAGTCAGTATTTACAATCCTCTACTACTACTACCACCACCAACATGTACATGTGTTCTGGAGTTTCCAGGCATAGTGTTAGAGCCCTCACACACTGAGGCAGTTTTCAGGCATTTTAGTGCTAGAAAGAGCGCCTGTAAATTGCCTCCCATGCCGCCTAGTGTGAAAGCCCGAGTGCTTTCACACTGGGGCGGTGTGCTAGTGGAACGTTAGGAAAAGTACTGCAAGCAGCATCTTTGGGGCGGTTGTATACAGCACTCCCAAAAGGCCCCTGCCCATTGCAATGAATGGGCAGCGCTTCCGAAGCACCTGAAAAGTCCTTTGGAAGCGCAACACGGGAGTTTGTAACCCCTTCTTTTGGGTTAAATGTGCCCCGCCGCTAGCAGCCGAAAAGCGTTGCTTAAACAGCGCTAAGGCCCTGCTAAAACAAATGGCGCTTTAGCACTAACGCACCCCAGTGTGAACTCAATGCTGTGTACAATGTAGGCGCCAACTGTTCGATTTGTATTCACTGAGTAAATTACTTGATTCAATAAAATGTTCCTAATTTTTGTTGTGGTAACAAAAAAAATCAACCAGTATAAAATTTTCTGAAGACAGAATGTGGTGAATAAAAAGCCTATACTGTATAGATACTTAATGTGTAATATTAAAAAATAAAAAAGGTAAGGGGATTACCACCTTCTTGTAAACTGCAGCGGTTATAACATTTCTAGAATCCATGCCAGGACTTTCATAATACCTAAAAGTACTTTCAGTGGTACTCACCAATTCCCTGCCAGAAGTTTGAGTTCACTGAAATGACTTTTGGAAAGTCGTCTGACCAAAATTGTATTTAGGCTCCAGCCTTTGGAGTGGTTGGTGCTGTGCCTTCAAACCAGCCACCTCCGTTAGCAACAACTTAAATACCAAAGACTTTCACCTGTTGCTGACTTGGCATGCCTAACTTCTTTGTTGCTGACCTCCACTACTGTCTGCCCTCTGCCAAAACCCTTCACTTAATCATGAACATACTCTGGTCTGATGTCTTTGCAGTGTAACCCTCCTTTACCTGCTACCACCTTCTGGGGACCACTAGGGTTTCCCCACCATCAGGAGCTCTGTTGAAGACCAAATGATACTTACATTCCCCACCCTGAGAGAGCCCACGTCTCCTGCCAGAGATTATCGAAACAGTGGCAGTATATTACAAAGTCTTAAAACTTTCTGCGTCCCTCGATGGGCGAAAAGTAAATATTTTGATAAGAAAATTACCATGTAATAAAATAACAAAAACAGTTCAACTTAAGAAGTGAATTGTATCATTTGTATTTTTTATTTAACTTTTTCTATTCTACTATATATTTTATACATTTTATTTAACTTGTTCTGATTTCTGCAACAATTAAAACGGTCTCGTGAAAAAAATCATATTAATTTAATAACCATCAATAACTCATGTGTTATTATTTGGACCATATTCAAAAAACATCTAAATTATCCTATTTTCTATAATTACCTTTGCTTGGCTTCCTTAATTCGTTTCTTGACATCTGCCTCCCGACGGATTGTAATTGCAGCATTCTGCACTTGCCTTAGAGAAGCCTGGACAGGAGAAAAAGATATAGACCTGGAGGTTTTACAATTATTAGCAACAGAAGGCTTACAACAATTTATCATCACAGACAATTTAAAAAGACTGTTAAAAGTAGTACTATAGGCAAAAAATTTTTTTTGGATAGAATAAGGGAGGGTCACAACCCTTGTCAGTTTATTTTTTGCCATCTGTGTCCCATTGGGGAGATTTCCTGTCCCACGTTGAAAAACAGGAAGTGGGAAAATCTCTGCAAATTAAAGGAATTCTTTGGGGAATCCCAGGTCACCAGAACTAGTGTCTTCATTGGATGATTTCCCTTCTATTACTTTTCTGGGGGCAACCCAAAATTCTGGATTTTCTTTTACTTTTTTACTCTTTTGATAATGGTAAGTAGGACAGAGGATAAATCACTCTAACAGGTGCACAGATAGCGATAAAAACATGACAGGTGTTCTAATCCCTCTGCACTCTGTCAACAGGTTAAAAAAAAAAAAAAAAAAAAAAAAAAAAAAGTTGCCTTTAGTTATACTTGAACCCCTTTACTGCAACTGTCGTAAGGCTTGTGGGGATGGCAGCAGGGGTTTTACAGACACTCCCAGCAGCTGTGTGTACACTCTACAAGCTGAAAGAGTGCTTTCTAAAGAAAGCGATCCATTGGTCCAACCCCCCATGCTTCCTGAGCTTTGCTGTCCCACCTCGTGACCCACATGGCAGGCGTCGCTGGGTTGAGGGGGGGGGAAGACCAGCAAACATCTGTGTTTTTACATGCACAATCTGCTTACTTGCAGTGTTTTCCTTCCCATAAAGTATTTTTATTTACTTGCAATGTGTCTTTGACCTTGCTAGAAAGTTTGACTAATCAATTCCCAAGCACAGCCACCTCACTATGGAAATCATAGCCCTCTATAGCCCTTAAATGACCAGCACTCTATGTGCTGGTCATTTAACATCCCTAAATAACCTTTTATAAAAAGCAGCTGGAACTTCTGCTTATCAGTCTCCTCCCCCCTTCCAGTGCCATATTTGGCACCACTCGGGGGGTGGGGTACCGGTTTTTGACAGGTACCGTTCCCCACTTCTGGGCGTTCAGGCCGCGGCCCGATCTCAAGGAAGTTCGGCCCCCTCCTCCTTCCGCTATACCAATTAGAAAGTGCAGAGTGCTCCGTGCATGCACAGTAGAGGAACCAGCTGCGAAGCCGAAAAGCTTGCTGGGTTTCCCTACAAGGAATGGCGCAGCTGCGGTGCCGACATTGTGGGCTCCCTGGACAGGTAAGTGCCCATATACTAAAAGTCAGCAGCTGCAGAATTTTTCCTGGGGGGCCTGGACCTCCTCTTTAACCGTTTCGGCCCCAGAAGATTTTACCCCTTTCCTGACCAGAGCACTTTTTGCGATTCGGCACTGCGTTGAAAAATTGACAAAAATTTACGTCTTTTTTCCCCACAAATAGAGCTTTCTTTTGGTGACATTTGATCACCTCTGCAGTTTTTATTTTTTGCGGTATAAACAAAAAAAGAGCAACAATTTTGGGGAAAAAAAAGCAATATTTTTTACTTCTTGCTATAATAAATATCCCCCAAAAATATAAAAAAAAAAAGGTTTTCCTCAGTTTAGGCCGATATGTATTCTTCTACATACTTTTGGTAAAAAATTCCAATAATCGTATATTGATTGGTTTGCGCAAAAGTTATAGCGTCTACAAAATAGGGGATAGTTTTATGGCATTTTTATAATTATTTTTTTTTTTTTTTTTTTTTACTAGGAATGGCGGCGATCTGCGATTTTAATCGGAACTGCGACATTACGGCGGACACATCGGACAATTTTTACACATTTTTGGGACCATTGGCATTTTTACAGTGATCAGTGCTATAAAAATGCATTGATTACTGTAAAAATGCCATGGCAGGGAAGGGGTTAACACTAGGGAGCGATCAAGGGATAATTTGTGTTCCCTAGTGTGTGTTCTAACTGAAGGGGGGAGGGGACTGTGTAGGGACGATCTGTCTCTTCTCCCCTCAGAGAACCGGAAACTGCACACACAGATCCCGGTTCTCCATGTGTCAGCAGCGATCGCGGGAGCCCGGCAGTGATCGTGACCGCCGGGCACTCGCATCGGCTCCAGGGGAGAGCAGCGGGCGCGCCCCTAGTGGCCACAGGGCGAAGCAACGTAACATAACGTTGTTTCGCCCAGCCGTGCCATTCTGCCACAGTACAACTGCGGCGGCTGGGCGGCAAGTGCTTAAGCACAACCAGCCTTTATTATCAAAGACCAAGTTTACCTTTCCAGGCAGAATTCCACTTTGAATAATAAATAGAAGCCTTTTCTTATGTCTTTTGTGATCAAGCCGTCCCGATGTACTCATCTCTCACTTACCTAACCCATGGCAGCCTTCAATCTGCACCTCTGTTTAAGATTTAAAAAAATGCATTCAGAGACCTGACTTCCTGTAGCACCATCTGACCATCCAGAAAACGTCATACTTCATCATGCACAGCCTTACTGCGAATAGTTAATTTTAGGTGTATAAAAGGTGGTCATATACTATACAAATCGGATTGTACAATTTCCTTTAGATTTACCAAAACTATACTGTATAATAGGTGGACACAAATATCTATAAAAATCTTTTTTTGGAGTACATCACGGGACACAGAGCAGCCATAGTAACTAATTACTATGTGGGTTATAGGCCACCTTCAGGTGATGGACACTGGCACACCCAAGACAGGAAATCCCCCTCTATATAACCCCTCCCATACAGGGAGTACCTCAGTTTTTGGAGCAAAGCAATAAGTATCCCAACAAGAGGGGAGGGACCTCTGTGTCCCGTGATGTACTCCGAGAAAAGGATTTTACAGGTAAGCTGTATTAAAAATCCTATTTTCTTTATCGTACATCACGGGACACAGAGAAGCCATAGTAATTACTATGTGGGATGTCCCAAAGCAATGCCATCTGAGGGGAGGGAGACAGATAAAAGCAGGCCGCCATCAGACGTGAGGACCTATACTGCTGCCCGTAGTACACTGCGCCCAAAAGCGCATCCTCATGCCCTCTCACATCCACCTGATAGAATCTGGTGAATGTATGGACCGAAGACCAAGTTGCAGCCCTGCAAATCTGAGTCATTGTGGCTTGGCGATGCACTGCCCAAGAAGCACTTATTGCTCTGGTGGAGTACGCTATAATTTGAAAAGGGGGAACGCTCCTTTTCAAACCATAAGCCTGGATAATAATTTGCCGAATCCACTTAGAAATAGTAGACTTCGATGCTGCCTGCCCCTTACTGGGGCCTTCTGGCAGTACAAACAAAACATCAGTTTTCTGTATCTGAATTGTCGCTTTCAGATGGACTTTGACTGCTCTCACTACATCAAGCGAGTGCAATGATTTTTCCTCCGCAGAACTAGGTTCTGGAAAAAATGAAGGCAGGGTCACATCTTGATTCAGATGAAACCCTAACACTACCTTAGGCAGAAAGGATGTGTGAGGAAGCAAGACCACCCTGTCCCTGTGAATAATTAAATATGGCTCTTTACAAGAAAAAGCAGTCAACTCTGATACTCTTCTAGCAGAAGAAATAACAACCAGAAAAACCAACTTCCTTGTAAAAAGGACCAACGGAATATGGCATATTGGCTCAAAAGGCTGTTTTTGTAACACTGACAAAACTAAGTTCAAGTCCCATGGGCACAGGGGCGATCTAACTGGCGGATTTATACGCATTACCCCTTGTATGAATGCCCGGATTAGGGAATGCGAAGAAAAGCGGTCTTTGAAACACTGACCAGGCCGAGATCTGACCCTTGATAGTACTCAAGGCCAGCTTCATTTCTACTCCCAACTGTAGAAAGGCAAGAATTCTACCTATGACATACTTCCGAGGATGCCATCTCTTGGATTCACACCAAGAGACATATGCCCTCCATACCCTATAGTAAATGATTCTGGAGGCCTGCTTCCTAGCATTAATCAGGGTAGTTACCACTGAACCTGAAAACCCCCAACTCTTTAGAATGTGGGCTTTAATAGCCAAACCGTTAAATTTAGCGTTTGTAAGGAAGAATGGACCACTGGTCCTTGCGAGAGCAGGTCTGGACGCCGTGGAAGAGACAATGGGTCCCCTACTGCCATCTTTACTATCTCTGCATACCAAGATCTTCTGGGCCATGTGGCTACCAGAACTACCGGCTTCCCCTCTTGCTTGATCCTGCGAAGAAGCCGCGGTAGCAGCTGAACTGGGGGGGGGGGGGGGGGGGGTTTGGGAACGGATGCATAAATCAGTGAAAACTGATCCCACGGGGTCACTAATGCATCTTTCCCGCATGTGAGTGGATCCCCTGTGCTTGACACAAAAGTTGTCTAACTTCTTGTTGAATCTGGACGCCAATAGGTCCATGTCTGGGGTACCCCATCTTTGGCAAATCGCCAGAAAGATGTCGGGGTGTAAAGACCATTCCCCTGGAAACAGCTGCTGGCTACTTAAGAAATCTGCCTGCAAATTCTCTACCCCCGGAATGAAAACTGCAGATAGGCAGGGTGCATGCTTCTCTGCCCAAGCCAGAATATGGTTCACCTCCCTGTGGGCTGCGTGACTTCTGGTGCCCCTTGGTGATTGATGTAGGCCACTGCCGTTGCATTGTCAGATTGAATCCTGATGAGACAATCCCGCAACCTGGACGTCCAGGCCCTCAGAGCCAGACGTGCTGCCCGAATCTCTAGGATGTTGATGGGCAAGTTCTTCTCAGCTTCGGACCAGTTCCCTTGGACCGTAGCCTCCTTTAGGACTGCTCCCCAGTCTGATAGGCTGGCATCCATCGTTATAATCTTCCAAGTAACTGGCAAAAGGATTTTCCCTTTTGTAAATTCTCGGTTACCAACCACCAACTGAGGCTCTGGCGCACTCTTGGGGCCAGATATATTGGCAAGTCCACGGCTTGGACTTTCTTGTTTCAAGCAAACAGGATACTGTTTTGCAACATTCTTGAATGAAATTGGGTGTAGGGAACTGCTTCAAATGAAGCCACCATCTTCCTAACAACCTCATGCAGAGGCGAATGGAAGGGTTCTTCCTCGCCTTGACCACCTGGACAAGGTCTCTTATAGCGCTGACCTTTGACTGGGGCAAAAACACTTTTCTGGGTCGTGTCTATGACCAGACCTAAGTACTCCAGCCTCTTTACTGGATGCAAAGCTGATTTCTCTAGGTTGAGAATACAACCCAGGCGTTCCAGATATTTGACCGTGCTGGACACACTCTGGTCTAAGTGAGCCATTGACTGATCTACCAGCAGTAGGTTGTCCATATATGCCATTACTGCTATACCCCGGGCCCTTAGCTTTGCCAGAAGTGGAGATAGAACCTTCGTAAACACCCAGGGTGCAGTAGCCAGCCTGAAGGGCAGGGCCACAAATTGGAAGTGGCAGTGCTCTACTGTGAACCGCAGGAATTTTTGATGAGCGGGGAAAATGGGCACATGCAGATATGCATCCTTGATGTCTATTGACGCTAGAAGCTCTCCCCCCCTTAGGGTGGAGACCACTGACCGGATTGACTCCATGCGAAAAGAGCGGATGTTTAGGAACTGGTTTAGGTCCTTGAGGTCTAGAATGGGTCTGACATCTCCATTCGGTTTTGGCATCGTGAAGAGATTTGAATAAAACCCCATACTCTGCTCTTCCGTGGGAATCTCTACGATTACACCGAGACATCAATCGGTCTAGCGCCAGAAACAAAGATTTTCTTTTCCTTAGATCTTTAGGAAGTTTGATCTTAGAAAACGGGACAGTGGAAACTCTCGAAACTCCAGCTTGTAGCCTAGAGATATAACAGAGATGACCCATCTGTCCTGGATCTCTTCCCACCAAGCTTCGGAAAACCGAAGAAGCCGTCCCCCCACTCGATCGAGAGGGGACGCCCCTTCATAAGGTAACCTTGGGGCTCTGCTTTGTAGGCTTTTGGCCCCAGGGCTTCTTTTGCCCCTGGGTTTGGCCTTGAGGTTAACCTCTTGAACCTGACGGCGGAGGCCGTCGTGACAGCCTGGGGGCTGTCGCCCCTGGTCCTGGAGAGGACGCACGTTTAAAAGAAGGACGCCTACTTCTCCTTTTAACTGGTAAAAGGGTACTTTTGCCATTTGAAATCTTCTGTATGTATTTGTCCAAATCATCCCGAACAGTCGCTTCCCATGAAAGGAGAACCCAGCCAACAGCCTTTTGCATGGCGATTCGGCTGACCAGTGCTTTAGCCACAGACTTCTGCGCATTTGCACTAGCAAGAGAGCAAGGCAAGACGCCTGATGAATAGAATCTTTAATAGCGTCAACCGCAAAACATAAGGCCCTGGGTAGGTCGGCCAAGCTCCGGGCCTGCTGAGCAGGTACAAATTTAATGACCTGCTTCATTTAGTCTTTTAGTGATTGGCAAATACCAATTGCTGCTACTGCAGGTTGAGTCACTGCACCAGCCATAGCAAAAGAGGTCTTAAGCAAAGATTCCAGTTTTTTTTATCTACTGGATCTCTAAACACCTGGACATTGTCCACTGGACAAGTTAGATAAAACGTATGTCAAGGGTGCTCAGAATGTCAGGACCAGGCAGTTAGTGTCTTTGTTGGATGGATGAAGTGGTCTTCAAAACACTTAGGGCACTCAAAGAGGGAAGCAATCTCGAATAGAAAACAAAAAAAAAAAAAAAAAAAGGGGGCCTCTAAGTGCAGAATTAAAACTTTTAATATCCCCAAACAAAAATAAAAACACTTACATAATCAAGGATAAGAAGAGGCATATCATGGATGTATGAAGCAGGTGATCCGGCATCAGGAGGTCCCAGTGTATCACAGCTCTCCAGGGATAACGATATGCAGCAGCAGAAGGTCCCAGGATAACCAGCAGGTGAACACCCCAGGCTCTGGGAACACTGGTGAAGCAATCGCGTCGTCTGAGTCAGCATGGAGCATGAATCTCGAAAATGATGTCAGCGGGAGGGGACAACAACCAGCATGGACCGCAAACAGGAAATATGTCATCAAAATGGGATGCGTTTCGGAACTACTGATTGGTGAAGGAATCGCTGAAGCAATGTCATAGGCTTGAAGAGGGAACCAATCAGTAGTTCCGAAACGCATCCCATTTTGATGACATATTTCCTGTTTGCGGTCCATGCTGGTTGTTGTCCCCTCCCGCTGACATCATTTCCGAGATTCATGCTCCATGCTGACTCAGACGACGCGATTGCTTCACCAGTGTTCCCAGAGCCTGGGGTGTTCACCTGCTGGTTATCCTGGGACCTTCTGCTGCTGCATATCGTTATCCCTGGAGAGCTGTGATACACTGGGACCTCCTGATGCCGGATCACCTGCTTCATACATCCATGATATGCCTCTTTTTATCCTTGATTCTGTAAGCGTTTTTAATCTTGTTTGGGGATATTAAAAGTTTTAATTCTGCACTTAGAGGCGCCTTTTTTTTTTTCTTTTATTTGTTTTTCACTGGACAAGTTAGACTCTTATGCATGCAAGAAATAGCGGCGTCAACTGCCGCCACACTCCATTTCTTGGTGAATTTTTCCTCCATAGGATAAAGCAAAGAAAACTTTTTAGGACAAAGAAAATGCTTATCTGGGTGCTCCCATTCAGCATATATATGCCGCTCCAATAATGGGTGGAGTGGAAAGGTATGTAAGGCCTGTGGGGGTTTTAGAAAACCCAAAGAGGGAGCCGAAGTTTTGGCCGCCTCAGCTGAGGGTAACTTATAAGCCGAACGAACCATCTCTGTAAGAGATTGCACTTGCAATTTTTGGGATTGCAAGGCTGAGAAAGGTTCTTCCGAAACTGACCCTTGAGAGGAAGAATCAGTCCGTCCCTCATCCCGGTCCCCTGATGGTGACTCATCAGCCCACTGCTGTTCCCCTGCTTGAGGGTCAGGGGTGGGAGAAGGGGACCTAACACGCTTTCTGCCTCTCTGGGAAGAAGTTGCGAATAAAGCAGCTAACCTCTCTTCTAAACCAACCAAACCCTCAGTGATGTATACAGGGGCTGAGATGTTGGGAGAAGCAGCAATGCCTGATAGTGCGAATGGCTCATCCTGGCCAGCTGCTTCAGGTCTTTCAGGAGAGGAAGGTACTGCAGACAGATGACCAGGATCCTCAGACCCCAAAGGCGATGCCTTTGCGCCCCCCTTTGTTGTGGCTGCAGCTCCTCTGCGGGAACGTATAGTCCTAAGCACAAAAGCAGAGGTATTAGTACAGATGCATCCACTGCTGAGCTTTAATCCAGTGATAGATATACTGCTAACACTGCTCGGCCTGATGCTGAGTGGGACGTGTCTTAGGAATGCCTGAATCCACATACACAGCTTACATGCCCCGGAATGCTCCTGTGTCCCTCCAAAGGCTCAGACCTGTTAGAGTGAGGCTTTTAAAATATTAGCCCGCTCTGCGCCTGTGCCGTTAACGAACGTGCACGCCGGAATCTGCGTGCACGTCGGCCACGCTACTCACGCGGAGGGGGGGGGGGAATGAGAAGGAAGAGGCTTTACATAGGGGGACCGCCAGTGCCACATAGAAGACGGGCTATCCTTCCCCCCTTTCTTCCTGGAGGTCGAGATGGAGAAGCAAGCTGATCCTCTCAAGACCTGCTGCACTGAGCATCATCACTGGGAAGCAAGGCAAGCAAACACCAGGTATGTTTTTAGATTTGCACACCCTCTATTGGCGAAAGCCAGTCAAGACAACATCTGCTCAAACAGGAAGAAAGCCATAAGTGAACCATTTTCCGTGTTCTATAGGATTGTCTTCACATACCTTTCCCGCCGCAGGATACTGCTGGAGACCAGACAGACCCAATATTCACCCATCACAGCGGGCCAAGTCATGACAGACCTTCAGGGACTGGGTCCCCACTTACGGGGTTCCTCTTCCCTGGACCTGTATAGTCCACTGCCAGAAAACTTTAGGTATTCAGATGAAAGACCAAAGTGCCATCCACCTTGGCCTCTTCATGGCACCTTGAATAGATCCGGTTGCATAGCTCCTTGACCCAGTAAGGATCCTAAAGCGGAGCTTTCTTTAACACTTCTTTACCCGTGATCAACACCTTAGACACTGGCAAAAAAAAAAAAAAACTGAGGTACTCCCTGTATGGGAGTGGTTATATAGAGGGAGACTTCCTGTCTTGGCTGTGCCAGTGTCCATCACCTGAAGGTGGCCTATAACTCACATAGTAATTACTATGGCTGCTCTGTGTCCCGTGATGTACGATAAAGAAAAGTGACAGTCTTTAATTGTCATATGGTTAGAGTAGGACAATTTTTAAGCTCTGTACAGCTGTTTACATGAAAACAAGTAAAAGCAGACAGTCTTGCCTGTAGAAAAACCTTTTTTTTAAGAAGAAATTATATCAAAACTACTACTCACTACCAACCTAATAAGTAGAAACCAAAGATACATAAAATTTATAACTCACAGGGGAGTATGATGGAGAGCGGATAGTGAGAACTTCACTCTTATAATTTGACCCTTAATCTCTCTCTGAGCATTCTACTTGAGGGTAAGTGTAATGAGAGATGTGGCAATTACTAATCTATGTTGGCAAAAGTAGGAGTAACAACAACAAATTCTAGAGAATGGAAAAAAAGAATCACAACCTGATGTGGTCAAGGATAGGATAAAGTCCCTAAAAGGAACCAAGAAAGACCAGCCAGTCTAAGTGGGAAGGCACAAGAGCTCCAGGTCTGGCCAGACAACTAATCTTCCAAAGTGAGATTTATCAGAAAAAACACTGAATCAGCTAGAACGCAATAGCCTAAAAAGGTGCGTTTAGAGACTCCTAGAGACACGGATTTTCAAACGAGGTGGATGGTGGACTCTCCCCTCACCAGGACATTGTATTTTGACAGCGGTGACTGCCTGCTGTCAGAATACATTGACCAGCGCAGCAGCCACTGATCGAATGAAAATTGTACAGCATGTCTATTTGAAAATCGAACTGTCCAACTGAACGATCAGCTTCTGCTGAATAGAGAAGGCTACACAGTAGTTGAAATTCAGCCAGTCCCTCGCTGAACCAGCTAAATGTTGAACTGTGTGTACCCAGCTAAAGTCTACCAGAGAACTCAGATTTTAAACCCACAAAGTAGTCGCAACTAAACAGGGAGGTGCAACAGAAAAACCTCAGCCAGTCCCTAGCTCTAGAATGGGAAGATGGAATCAACCAGATAGTGATCAGGATAAAGCCGAAAACCCCTTCTTTCGTCCCTGATTCTAGCCATAAATCTACCAATGCTCCATATCTCTCAGATCTGGTGAAGCGTGATCCTCTGTGGAGCAATGAACAAGTGACTTATTAGTACAGAAATAATATTTGTTGGAATGGAGGCAAAACAAGAAATTTGCCTAAAACCTTCTTTAGTAGGTTTCGAATCAGTCAAGAAATCAGTTTTCAGAAACAGTGTCAAGCACTGAGGTAATGGAATGGTTCTACAGCTAATAATCTCTCTGCAGCTAACTTTTTCCACTAGAGCCCAGTTGCTTTGTATTTTGTTTAACTTGAGCTAGACTGTATGCGCCTGTGTGGTACCCAAAAGTGTTCATAGGCAATGCTTTAAAAGCCTTTACAGGTCATCCATTTAGGGCTGGTTCACGCCAGATGCAGTCCAGCGAGTTTTAATTCTGTATCAAAAACGAATGGACAGTGAGTATTTAACATGAATTTCAATGGCCTAGTTCACACCAGTGAACATCAAAAATGCACTGGAACGTACATGTCCTTAACTGAGATGAAGAAAAGAAAAAAGGGAGGGGAACACAACGCACTGGAACATATAAAAAAATAGGCATGCAAAAACGTATCCAGAAACTGTGGTGTGAACCGGCCTTTGGGGTTAACTGTGGACAATAGTCGAAGAATTACTTTTTTCACTCTGGCATGCACAGCAGTACCTACTATGTGTAACATAACTGCCGATTTAGTAGATATTCACACCCTCTGCACAAGTTTACATTTATGCCTGTACCTGGGGGCAGGGTGCTTTAAAATGTTTTTGTCACAGTTTAAAAACCAAGAAGCTGTATGGGGCTCCACCTACACAGCAGTATAGTTCATTCACAGAGATCTGTGAATAAATGAGAGCGACAGATGGCTTGTAGTTGTCAATCAACTACAAGGGTGCTCTTTCTGCACTTAACTGTCTGCCCGTACAGGAGGTATGGGCAGACAGCTGTACTGAGTGTCTGCAGGAGTCTGAAATTGCACCTGCGATCTGCTGATCAAGGGTCCAATGCTCTGCAGGTTCCTAAGAAAAAAAATTAAATGAATAAATGCACAAATTAATAAATTTCACCTTTGAAGGAGTGTGGAATCATTTTCACCTGAAAGCCGACAATCTGCTTGACAGATGATAAAAAAAAAAAAAAAAAAAAAAAAACACATCTATAGATGTAAGTATACATATATAGACTTACTGTACATAATACGCTATATACGTATGCCTACATCTACAGATGTAAGCATACATATAGAGGTAGATTTACTAAAACTGTTGCACTCAGAATCTGGTGCATCTGTACAGAATAACCAATCAGCTTCTAACCTCAGTTTGTTCAATTAAGCTTTGGTAATAAAATCTAAAAGCGGATTGGTTTCTATTAAGAGTTGCACCAGATTTTGCACTCTCCAGCTTTAGTAAATAACCCCCATAGTGTGTTTAAAATCCCATGCTGCCACTGAAGTAAGCCTTACATCGGTGGCAGCCAAAGGGTTAAAAAGATCTCAACAATGCACTATGCCTTACCCTTGATTCCCGAGACAAGTCATCTCCGAGTCGAGACTCCATGGCTCGTGCTTTGCTCTCTGCTTCCCGTGCCTTTTCCTCCGCTAAAAACCAAACGAAAATTTAGCAGATTTTACCTACAATTTAACTTCTATTCCAAAACTCTATTTTGAATGCATGACAAAAAAAAATAATAATATTTTTGTTGCAGAACTAATAATTAAGCAAAAATACTCACTGTGCAGTTAACCACTAAGGGCTCGTTTACACTTGCGTC
Source organism: Lithobates septentrionalis (assembly GCA_037952835.1). NCBI lineage: Eukaryota > Metazoa > Chordata > Amphibia > Anura > Ranidae > Lithobates > Lithobates septentrionalis. The sequence goes on along the minus strand of JBBDGP010000546.1, from coordinate 3,591,384 downwards.
AAAATGTGGCATTTGACATGTTTTTTTTAAAGCACTCCGAATAGCAATCAAAGCACCCCCCCCTCACTAAATAAAATGGTTACCTTACTAAAAGCAAAGCAAATGCAACAGTGTGAACAGGACTGTTCACATTTTTGCATTTGCTTTAAAAATTATACCCCATGTCTATCTTGGTGCTTCAAAGTGTCTCCAACGCCCCCATAAAAGTTATCACAATGCTTACTAACAGCACCTGCAGCATTGCGAGGGGCATTTATTCAGAGTTAGCTTTGTTTTAGAGGTATGAAAACAAGCAGCGAACCAGAAAGACATCAGTAGCTACTCCTGGTTAACGTATATATATTCTGGAGGTGTCTGGTGCAGACTTCACATCTGTGTGCAGCGTGCAGCAGCAGGATGGTAAGCAGGGTCCGGACCTGAGCAACCAGTAGACAGCACATGTGGTTCGCAATGTGGGAATGCTATAGCGAAAAGTGAGCGGGTTCCAGAGAGAGAGAGGACTGAGCAGCAGAGGATCAGCAGAGCTGGGGGCCAGAACAGGAGAAACTAGCAGATGTCACACATGGTAAGTAGCATAGGAGCAATATAGCAGAAGGTGAGCAGGGACTAGAGAGAGAAATAACTGAGTGGCGGAGAATCAGCAGAGCTGGGGACCAGGGTTGGAGAAACTAGAAGATGTCACACATGGTGTGCAGCATGGGAGCAATATAACAGGAAGTGAGTGGGGACTGGAGAGAGGGGAGGATCAGGAAATCAGAGGATCAGCAGAGTTGGGGGTTATTAATGAGCTAGGGATCAACAGGGCTGAAGGTTACTACTGAGCGGGGATCAACAGAACAGGGGGTACTACTGAGTGAAGCATCAGGAGAGCTGGGGGTACTACTGAACCAGGGATCTGCTGAACAAGGAAACCAATGAGCTGGGCATCTGCTGAACAGGGGGTACTAATGAGCTGGGGGTTTTACTTAGTTAGAGGGTTCTACTGAGCACCTTTAAAACAAATAGAAAATCTACACACACACACACACAGGGCATTTGCCAAGCTTCAAAGTGATTGTAAGGGTTATTTTTAAATAACCTATCATACTTGCCTCCACTGTGCAGTTCGTTTTGCACAGAGCGGCCCCGAACCTCGTCTTCTGGGGTCCCCTAGCGGCTCTTCCACACATCAGATAACTCCCTAGGAGAAGCGCTCTCCCATGGGGGTTACCTTGTGGGCGCTCTCCCGAGTCCAGCATTCGGCCTCCATATGACTCGGCCCCGCCCCTCGCGTCATTGGATTTGATTGACAGCAGCGGGAGACAATGGCTGCGCTGCTATCAATCTATCCAATCAAGAGCGGAGAACCCCGGGCAGAGAGACAGCGTGTCCCCGCTGGGTCAAGTTCCAGGGCTCAGGCAAGTAGAAAACAAGGGGGGGGCGCGGTTGGCCGGTCACTGCCAAGGGTGTTTTTTCACCTTAATGCATAGGATACAAGCTTTTTGAATAAAGCTTCAAAAAAGGCTCACAAAAAGATTAAAAACACATCAAAAAAGCATGTAGAAGCAGTAGGCCCTTTAATGTGTGTTAAAGTTGAAGTGTAAATGAGCCCTTATTGTATAAAATATGATATTTATAACCGCTTATCTATAAAATCCTTTTCTTGGAAGTACATCACGGGACACAGAGCACCATAGTCATTACTATGTGGGATGTTCCAAAACAGAGGAGGGAGACCCAAAAATAAAGCAGACCGCCATCAGCAGTGAGGACCTATACTGCTGCCTGCAGTACACTGCGCCCAAAGGCGGCATCCTCTTGCTGACCTACATCCACCTGGTAGAACTTCGTGAATGTATGTACTGATGACCATGTTGCGGCCTTGCAAACCTGAGCCATGGAGGCTTGGTGATGCACTGCCCATGAAGCACTTACTGCCCTGGTAGAGTGCGCTCTAGGACGAAAAGGTGGGATTTTCCCCTTCAAATGATAAGCCTGAATAACGACCTGACAAATCCATCTAGAAATGGTCGATTTTGACGATGCCTGCCCTCTCCTGGGGCCTTCTGGCAGCACAAACAAAGCGTCAGTTTTCCGTATCTGAGCAGTTGCTTCCAGATAAAGATTAACCGCTCTCACTACATCGAGAGAATATAATAATTCTTCTGCAGAACCAGGTTCTGGAAAAAACGAAGGTAGGGAAACATCCTGGTTCATATGAAAACCGGATACTACCTTAGGCAAAAAGGACAGGCGAGGACATAAAACCACCTTATCCTTATGAATAACCAAGTATGGCTCTTTACAAGAGAAAGCAGCCAACTCTGAAACTCTTCTTGCGGAAGTTACCACAACCAAAAATACCAATTTCCTTGTCACAAGGACCAAGGGAGCATGGCACATTGGCTCAAAAGGATATTCTTGTAAAGCCAATAAGACTAGATTCAAATCCCACGGGCACAACTGTGATTTAACCGGCGGATTTATACGTGTTACTCCTTGTATAAAGGCTCGAACTAATGAATGCGAAGCAAGAGGCCTTTGGAAAAAACTTGACCCTTGATAGTACTCAAGGCTAGCTTCATTTCCACTCCTGACTGTAGGAAGGCGAGAACACTACTTATGACATACCTGCGAGGATCCCTTGCTTTCACACCAGGAAACATAGGCCTTCCAGACCCTATAGTAAATAGCCCTAGAGGCCGGCCTCCTTGCATTATTCAGAGTAGTTACTACTGACCCTGAAAGCCCCCGACCTTTTAGAATGAGGGCCTCAATAGCCAAACCGTCAAACTTAGCATTTGTAAGGCAGGATGGAACACTGGCCCTTGCGAAAGCAGATCTGGCCAAGATGGAATGGTCCAAGGATCTCCTACTGCCATCCTTAAGATCTCCGCATACCAGGATCTCCTGGTCCATGCCAGAACAACTGGGATTACTGGCTTCTGTTGCGAATTGATCCTGCATAGAAGACATGGAAGCAACTGAACTGGAGGAAACGCATAAATCAGTGAGAACTGATCCCAGGGAATCATTAAAGCATCCGTCCCGCAAGCGAGCGGATTCCTTGTCCTTGACACAAAGCTGTCCAACTTCTTGTTGAACCTGGATGCCAATAAGTCTACGTCCGGGGTACCCCACTTCTGACATATGGCCAGAAAGATATCGGGATGCAGAGACCATTCTCCTGGGAACAATTGATGGCGGCTTAAGAAATCTGCCTGCCAATTCTCTACTCCCGGAATGAAAATCGCAGATAGGCAAAGCACATGCTCTTCTGCCCAAGCCAGAATATGGTTCACCTCTTTCTGAGCTGCGTGACTTCTGGTGCCGCCTTGGTGATTGGTATAGGTCACTGCCGTGGCATTGTCTGATTGAATCCCGACAGGATAGTTCCGTAATCTGCCCGTCCAGGCCCTTAGTGCCAGACGTGCTGCCCGAATCGCTAGAATATTGATGGGCAGGGTCCTCTCGGGTTCTGACCACTTCCCCTGAAGGGTGTCCTTTTCCAGGACTGCACCCCAGACAAAGAGGCTAGCATCGGTCGTTACTATCCTCCAGGTAACTGGTATGAAGGCTTTCCCCTTCTGCAAATTTCTGGCTAACAACCACCATTTGAGACTCTGGCGAACGCTTGGTGCCAAGCGCATTGGACAATCTAAATCTTGGTTACTCCCGCTCCAAGTAGGCAGGATACTGTTTTGCAAGGCCTTGAATGGAATTGAGCATAGGGAACTGCTTCGAATGAAGCTACCATCTTCCCTAACAACGTCATGCAAAGGCGGACAGAAAGCCTCTCTTGTCCTGACCGTGTGAACCAAGTCTCTTATAGTGCAGACCTTTGCCTGAGGTAAAAACACTCTTTTATGGGTTGTGTCTATAACCGGACCCAAGTACTCCAGCCTTTTTACTGGCCGTAAGGATGACTTCTCTAAGTTGAGTATCCATCCTAGATGTTCCAGATACTTGACCGTGCTGACCACACTTTGGTCTAACCATGCTACCGACTAATCTATTAGCAGCAAGTATGCCATTATCGCTATACCTTGGGCCCAAAGCCTTGCCAGAAGCGGAGCTAGAACCTTTGTAAACACTAGTGGTGCGGTAGCCAACCCGAAGGGCAATGCCACAAACTGAAAGTGTCGTTCTACTACGAACTGCAGGAATCTCTGATGAGCAGGAAATATTGGAACATGCAGATATGCATACTTGATGTCTATTGACGGTAGAAGTTCTCCTCCCCGAAGGGTGGATACTACTGACCAAATTGATTGCATACAGAACGAGCGGATGTTTAGAAACCGATTCAGACCCTTGAGATCTAAAATGGGTCTGACATCTCCATTCGGTTTTGGCACCGTGAAGAGATTTGAATAAAACCCCCTTCCCTGCTCTTCTGAGGGGGTCTCTATGATCGCCCCTTGAGACAGCAACTGGTCTAGTGCTTAAAATAAAGACCTTTTTATTGGGTATTTGGGAACGCTCATTCTTAGGAAGCGAGCTGGTGGAAACTCCCGAAATTCTAGCTTGTATCCCAGAGATACCGTGGGGATGACCCATCTGTCCTGGATTTTCTTCCGCCAGGCACCTGCGAACTGCAGAAGCCTCCCCCCCACTCTATCGAGTGGGGGCGCCCCTTCATAGGAAGGCCTTGTGACTGTTGCAGATTTATGCTCCCGGAGCTTTTTCTGGCCATGAGCTTGATATTGAGGCGTGATTGACTGGAGGATGTTGCCCCAGGCAACGGAGAAGCAGAACATTTAAATGAAGGACGCCTACTCTTTCTTTTCACTGGAAGAAGGGTACTCTTTCCACCCGAGATTTTCTGGATGTATTTATCCAAGTCATCCCCGAACAACTGTTCACCATGAAAGGAAGCCAGCAGCTTCTTACAAGGCAATTCTGCTGACCAATGCTTGAGCCACAGAACCCTCTGCATGTGTACTAACAGGAGGGCAAGGTGTGACACCTGATGAATAGAATCCTTAAGAGCGTCAACTGCAAAATAAAAAGGGTCCTAGGCAGCTCTGCTAGGTCCGGGACCTCTTCCCCTTTGACAACCTGTTTCACTTTGTCTTTAAAGGGATTTACAGACACCTATTGCTGCTACCGCAGGGTGTGCTACTGCACCGGCCATAGCAAAGGAGGCTTTAAGTATTGACTCCAGCCTCTTATCAGCTGGATCCTTAAACACCTGAACATTGTCTACCGGGCAAGTAAGACTCTCATTTAGGGAAGAGACAGCAGCGTCCACTACTGGTACAGTCCACTTTTTAGTGAATTTATCCTCCATAGGATAAATTTGAGAAAATCTCTTAGGAGGAATAAAATGCCTGTCTGGATGATCCCAGTCAGCATAAATAAGTTGTGCCAGCAACGGGTGCATAGGGAAAGCATGAGAGCCCTGAGGAGGCTTTTGAGAACACAAAGAGGAGAAGGGAACTTCAGCCGTCTCTGCTAGGGGTAACTTATATCCAAAACGGACTGTCTCAGTGAGTGATTGAATTAGTAATCTTTGAGACTGAAGCTGAGAAGGACTCCTCCGTGGCTGAATCCTCAAATGAGGAACCATCCTCTTGCCCTTCTAGCGGGTCCCCTAAGGGTACATCCGTATCCCCTGCCCACTCCTGATCTGCAGATGGGCCCAGGACAGGGGAAGGGGACCTGTCGCGCTTCTTCCCAGCCTGGGAAGAGGACGCAAACAGACTAGCGATCTTCCCCTCCAAACCAGCCAAAGCCAAATCGTCCTTAGTGACGTATGGAGAGGCTGCAATGTTGGAAGTAGCTACAATGCCTGACAAGCCCAATGGCTCAGCCTGGTCAGCTGCTTCAGGTCTTTCAGGGGAGGATGGTACTGTGGAGGCACGAGTAGGATTCCCAGACCCTGACCGCTGCACCCTTGCGCTCCTTTTCCCTGTTTTTGTCCCTCTCTTTCAGGAATACATAGTCCTAAGCACAAAGCAGAGGTATGGACACCATGCATCTATTGCTGAGCTCAGTCGAGCAATGGTTAATAAATATGGGTGTGGGTGTATACTGCGCTGTGACTAAAATCATATAAATAAAGCAGCAAACATCGCCAAAAGATAAACAGCAAAGAAATAAATAGTAAAGATGAAGCGCTAAAATATATATGTGTCAGTGAAGTCTATAACAACAAATCACCCGAAGTGAACAATAAAAAAATGGTCATGAATGACATGAAATAAAAAATAATAAATATCAAAAATGTCTTTTAAACAGTGATGATGTAAATCTTTCATGGTCAATATCAATTTAGGACGTTGATAAATCCAGAAAAGGATAGTCCATACAGAAAGCAAATAGCTGCTCGCCGTGCCCATAATGCAGTCTCACCATGCCCATAATCGCAGCCTCTCTGTAGTCAGTGCCTGTGCCTGGATTACAGTCTGCGTGCATCTCCCGCTGTGTGTCTCGGAGCTGAGTCCCGCCCTCCTCCTAAATCAGCTTGTCCGATAGACAGAACACTGCGTCTATCACACGAGCTGATCTAGGAGGAGGGCGGGACTTCTCACAGTGCGGCTAAAATTTTCACACTCAGCTCGGAGACACAGCGGGAGATGCCCGCAGACTGTGTATGACATATAGTGGAGGAGGAGGGAGCGGAGCACTGTGCTGGGTTCAGCACATTTAGGTTCAGCACATACTTCAAACCAACCGATCAAAATGGGTTTATACCCATAGACAGCTGTCATCATAAATCATGGCTAAGGTCAATCCCTAGAAGTCAATTCCTGCGATTACGCAGAAATTGTACAGATGTTTACACTTTCAAAATTCAAGCCAACACGTTGAGGGATAGGATTTCTTGAGAAAGGTTATAATCAAGAGGAAGTTGATCTTGATCTTTATAAAGCTTTAGAAATGTATCGATCGTCTGATTGATAAACCCCGTCAGACTTCTAAAGAGACCTATAAATGGTCCTTCCTCACATCCTTTTCGGTGCAACATAAGCAAATTAAGTCAAATTTTTGACCAACATTGGGGCATATTAAAAAAATGATAGGATCCTGGGCCCCTTTTGCCTGAGCGAGCTACGGTCATCTACAAAGGTGTACCCTCGCTTAACAGTCAAATTGCACCCACCATTATCAATGTACCAGTTAAGCCATCCTTTTTCCATGACTTAATTGGGTACTACCCATGCAAAAAATGCATTGTGTGCCAGTTTAATTCCTGTGGCAGACATGCAACCAAGGAGTTTGAGTCTTCGATAACCAAGCGCAAGTATCAGATTAAACAATTTTGCACATGCTCCACTACCAATGTTGTTTATTTGATTACATGCCCGTGCGCCAAACAGTATGTGGGTCGAACTATACGTTCATTCACCACTAGAGTCACTTAACATATCAGCAAAATCAAAAGTGGGAGTATTAAGCACACAGTCCCCAGGCACTACCGCCAATTTCACAACTGTGACCCTAGGGGGACTTAATTCTTAATTATTGACAAATTCACTGCCCCCTGGAGAGGTGGGGCTAATACGAGAGGGGTTTCCAGACTAGAAACATTCTGGATATACGAGTTGCAATCCCACCATCCACAAGGGATGAACGTGGAGTGGGATATCAACTCTTATCAAAAAAGCATTACTCATTACCATATTTAACATTCTGGTATGTTTCCGTGAGAGGAAAAATTTTAATTTTTAAAATTTCTTTTTTAAAAGTTTTTATGCATTTTTAACAATCATTCTTCTACTCAATATCCCTATGTGTTTGATTTGGAGTACGTTTTTTGTATACTATAATATATATATATATATATATATATATATATACACACTTACAGACATATCTTTCAATTAGTATGTATGGTATGTTCATACAAATATTGCGTTCTAATTTATTGGATGTTTATTATTATTTACAATATTGTTTTAATCAATCTTGTTTGGTTTATTCATTTGGCCCTTCATGAGTTTGTTTGCGTCCCACGCATTAGGCCATCTTGGTGACGGTGTCCGGGTTTACTCGTTGGTTATCAGCGAGGTCTGACCCGTACTCGTGATGACGAGGTTTCCGGCGGAAGCAACGCTATGCCGACATTACATTGTGGTATCGCCTGGACTGCAGCACCCTGCGTGCCTATTCCCGCCCATTCAGCATGCCCGCCATCTCAAAATGAGGCTTGGTCCGCATTCAGAATGACGCGGTGAGGGGGCGGATGTGACATTGTGTTAGCGTATTTGCCACAGTGAGGCTTGAACACTGCGTTACACCTGCCGTTGATTCCTGTCCCCGAGTGATCTGATTAAGCGCATAGATTATGGACGATGTTGTTATACAAACATCTTGACTACTATTTCGCCTACAAATTAGCATAATGGTTGATATTTAGTATACATTTGATAAACGTATAGTACATTTACACACTGGAAGTGATTTCTTGTAACCGGAAGTGATGTCAACTTCCGGCTGATTCATAATTCAACTTGGGGTCACAACATTTATACAAGTGTGATGTTGGAGGTGTGGGTCCATACCCCAGATGACGTCTTAGAGGACAAAACGCGTCGGTTGGACCATACCAACAACATTACGCTACCCTCAGTACCTTGACAAGCCTGTTTACAACTACACAAATGTGAGTGTTTTTAATCTATGTTACAGATTAAATAAATGTCTCTCAACGATATCACACTATGCAGTGTTTTCTTTAATATGGTTTCAAACACATGAATATCCGGTGACCGCCTCCCCTACCATATCCGCTGAGACCCCATTGACATTACACCGTGTGAAGCATGGTTGATTGTTTTTGAGCAGGGACCAGCCGCATCCTTCTGGATATTTAACTACAATTTAATCACGACTTAGGAGGTATAAGCCTCTTCAGGTCTGTGAGTTCCGGTAAGCCTCATTCCTAAGGGTGTTGATAGTATTTTCTTTTTTGCACTTGAATTTTTTCACTTGAATACACTGAAGCAGCTATTTGCCTTCTGTATGGACTATCCTTTTCTGGATTTATCAAGTCCTAAATTGATATTGGCCATACAAGATTCACATAATCACTGTTTAAAAGACATTTTTGATATTTATTAGTGGGAATGCTTCAGCAGTCCCACTATTGTTATTCTTTTTTTATTATTATTATTTTATTCCGTACGTTTTTTGGCTCTTCGTAACTTCTGCATACTTTCAGCTATTAAAACCATTCAACTTTTAAAATGTTCAGCTCTTTTACAGTTTTTGGGAAAAAGCTGTTTAAGTTTAGTGATCACTTCAGGAAATTTTATTGATTAAGCAGAGTGTGTATTGGGCTGCTTAGAGTGGAGGATGTCATAGCTAGAGCACAGAGCCTTAAAAAAATTATCTTAGTTCCTTCTCTATAAATTGCTCTCACGCCCACAAGATCTACTTGTCATACACAATTTATACATCAAAATGTAAGTATTTTTGTCTAGTTTCAGGCAATGTGAGTCAGTTTTGTGATACACCTTTTACTTTTGGCTGGTTGAGCTTCCAAATGACAAGAGTTCTACACTTTCTTCCATTGACTGTCCTGTATAAAATTCTTCACATTTCCCAGCGAAACGCACAGCCAACTTCTTTTTTAAAATCGCTGACATGCCCACATTTTTAAGCTAATCAACATAAATATTATACCGATAAGTTCACAGGCCATGTGTCTCTAACGGTGTAGTCGCTGTTTCCATAGCATGTACTGTTGTGGGTTTATTAAGGCTTGTTTGAAGGGTTCTCTCACACTGTCTCTCACTCATTAGGTGTGGGGATTAACGATCAAAAAGCTTTTCAAAAAACCTTTAAATATTCCATATCGTTCATACATTATGGTATTAAACTTTAATGAAATTCATGTTTATTTAAAACCATTCCTACTTTTCCAACTATTCTCACTTCTTCAACTTTTTTGTTACGGATTTAAGCTATTCATCCAGTTAGCTTTAGCAATTCAGCATTCCCACTCATTTTCTCCAAGAAATGCATTTTCTAGTTCTTTTTTATTATTTCATGTCATTCGTGACCATTTTTATTGTTCACTTCACGAGCAATGGTTAATATGCTGCCATCAATGCTACAGACAGAGATGCTGAGTAGAGGAGTCTTGAGGATGCCTGTACCCAACACCCAGCGCTTGCGTGCCCCTGGATCAGTGTCTGTGTCCCTCCATCAGCCACCAGAACACACACACGTTGAACTTTTTAAGAAACAGCCAGTTCGCGCCTGCGCTGTGAAAAAAAGGTGCACGCCGGCGGCACCGCGTCCCACCCCCCTGTGACGTCCTCTGTCAGACTATGAAAGGAGGGTAGCTCTCGCGCGTGGAGATTCCCCTTGAGAATCCCGGGAGGGGGGAGGCAGAAGGGTCCCAACTCATGCCCACATTTTATGGCAAGTGAAACCCCCTGAAACCCCCCCCCCCCCAGGCAGCTGACAATAGGAGAGTGAGAGGCAGAGCTGCTCCACAAATGCTGCCGACACATTATCCAACCAGGCAAGCATGGAATGTTGACACCAGGTAAACAGGCAAGACATCATCCACTCATTAAAGAAGTCCATAGGAGTTACCCCAGGATCTTCTTAACTTACCATTCCCGCTGCAGGGTACTGCTGGAATATCACAGCGACCCAATCTTCACAAATCACGGCGGGTTGGTGTCATGCCAGACCTTTGTATATAGGGTCTACTCCTTTGGACCTGTATAGCACCCTGCCAGAGCAAACCTGTGGTACAGAATGTGACCAAGGTGCTGGATCCCAGGGCCTAGCTCTCAGAGAGAAGCGTTACAGGCAAGACCTTGTTCTTCCGTATAGAGGCTCGGGTACCATCCACATTAGCATTTGTTCCTGGCTCTTTGAATGGATCCAATTGCATAGCCCCTTGATCCTGTCCAGGACCACCTACGGAGCTCTCTTTAGCACTTCATTACCAAGACCAACACCTCAGACACTGGCGAAAAAACGGAGGTACTCCCTATATGGGAGGAGTAATACAGAGGGGGACTTCCTGTCTTTGATTATGCCAGTGTCCATCACCTGAAGGTGGCGTATAACCCACATAGTAATGACTATGGTGCTCTGTGTCCCATGATGTACGATAAAGAAAAAAAATGTATTGTGAGCTGCAGCTTGCACTGTTGTGTTCCCACCAAGCTAAATGTTAATATATGAATAGTGCCGTGCAGCAATACAAGTAATCTCAACAGAAAGATATAAAAAATATATAACCTGTGTTCTGGAAAATTTATATACACACACAAATAACTATCCCATTCAGGAACAAAAATCTGTGTATACTAGTGTTCACATTATGTAACAGTCCTCAAATCAATAAAATCCTTTTTAAAAAAAACCTGTGTGATGGAAATGTTTTCTTGCAAATTCAATATGCACAAAATTAATCAAACTTCCGTTTATAAATGGCAAAATATACACGATGTTTAGCAGTCCCACTCCAATGTTCACAACATGACAACCCCCAATCTACACTCATCTACGGTGCCAATAAATTACCGTATTCCAATATTGTGAATTCCATGTGCTCCACAACCAATCACCCTATGCTCTCACCTGAAAGCATGGACCTATATGGAAGAAATGGGTCAAACTGTGCCTTCCCCTTTAAGGGATTATACACCTGGTCAAGAACTCCAAACTTGTTTCTGTGCCTCCTTCCTATATTATAACAGACCAAAGGGACCATACACTTAAGAGCTAAAAGCATCTAACGTTTAGGCATGTCAAGCTTTTTTTCTGCCCAAAATCTCCTCTTCTGAATGCTCTGGTGAGGTTTTAGTTTTTTCTGCCTGTAAACACGCCTCTTCTGATGCACCTGTATACGCCTATGTGTGTGTGTGGACAAATAGGCTAACACAGAGGTGTGTTTACATGCAGAACAAAAAAAAAAAAAAAAACGTTTGTGAGCCCTGGTTCACATTGATGTGATTTTGGTGCAGATTTGGCAATGTGAACCAGGGCTAAAAGGCGCGTTTTTTTAAGCCTAGTGTGCATGAGCCCTAAAGGTTTGTGTGTTTAGATATACTTAAATTATTCAACCACGCTTTCCCTCATTACCAATTTTGGCCATATGTTCTGCTTTCTTCACCTCCTGCTCCGCCCGGGTTTTAAATCGATTTGATGTATATCTGTACGATCTAAAAAGTTAAAAAAAAAATTTTGTTGAGAATTGTGCATTCCATAGAAAAATTATATAGACAGCTAAGATTGTGAAAAATAAATGAACAAAATATTTATATTTTGTTTGAAACGCTTAAACATAACTTTTGAGTGTGAAAATTCAAATTAAAAAACTTAAAGCTAAATTCTGGGCAATTTTTTTTTCCCATGCAGTGGGGCTTTGCATGCACTGCATGGGTTAACTGCTCTCTTTTGTAGGGTGTTCCAGTCCCACTGACCTACAGCGAGGCGATCTCCCGTTATGAGATCTGCTATAGCCGCCTCACCGGTCCGGGGCTTAGAAATAGCCGCAGCTTAACGTACCATGACCGGGTACCTTTAGGGGCACTGTAATTGGTCGGCGCCATCACATGGGCCAACCAACCTGAACCCGCGTAGCCCGTCCTCTCAGTGGGGAAGACGATGCGTGAATGCCGAGGGGGATTCTAAGCCCTGGACCGGTGAGGCGGCTAAGTGCTCAGAAGTGCAGGTCAGCGGGACGGGGGGCGGGTTGAGGAGGGGGTCCTGTGTAAGCTCACCTCACAGATTTTTCTGTAAAGGTGAACTTACACTTTAACTAATCCTCCGATCATCCCAGCACAAGATGGGTCCCTGTGGCTCCTAATCCACCCATAGGTTATATGGTTTCCAATGGCATAGTTCACACCAGTGCCAGTGCAGTCAGTTCCAGGGCTTTTCAGCACTGGACCCTAGTATAGTGTGTGTGGGGGGGGAGACAGGAAAAAAAAAGCACCTGTAATGCACCCGGAAACTCATCAAAAACGCCCTAAACCCATGGAGTGCGTGCACAGTCCTACTGCATGGGGAAAAAAATAAAAATTTGCTGTTGGGCTTTAAGACAAAGCTGTTGGTGGATTCCTCTGGCCAATAGTAATTTATTCTGGCCATTGGAATGAACATTTGAGCGCTAAACACATATAGGGTTTAGACACGTTTAGGTGCACAAAGCCTTTTTTATGCCCAAAAGCTCCTTTCCTGAATGCGCTGGTGATGTTTTTTCTTCATTCTCTTTGAATGCAACTGTAAATGCCTATGTGTGCATGGCCACAAAGGCTAACAGAGGTGGTTATACAGGCTGAAGAAAAACATCAAATGCCTGTAAAAGGGATGTTTTTTTAATGAGCTCTTAAATGATATTTGAATAATGTCAGAAAGAGTCTGTCCTAAGAATTGGCTAAGTCTTCTCTCAAACATTAAATTCAAGAGGCCAAGTTTCTAAACCCTTTCAATGCCACCTCCGTAAGCGTTCGGTGGTGTGTGTACATCTGACAAGTCAACTGCCGGTTGTCAGATGAAAGCAATCCAGCGGCAGCATATCTGCAAGATAGCCAACATCCATTTGCTCTCCTCCACTTCTTCTTGCTGACCCGAAGTGACATGTGTGCCTACATGTATTGCACTATACATTTTAAATAATCGCCATGCATTGGAATGAGAGCAATAATTGTAGCATCAAAACTCTTGGATAACTCTAAACTGATGACCTGTAGGGGCTTTTAAAGCACTGCCTATGGAAAATATAGGGTACTGAAGTTTGTCACCATTTCACAGGCGCAGGCAGTTTTAAAGTTTAACGTGCTGGATATCTAGTTACTCAGTGCAACCCCAAATTGGGTAATTTATTGAGGTTGTGTGCCCTAAAATTAACTTTGATATATTTTTTTTTCACTGAAATTTTGTTTTTCCCAAACCATCTCTACAGTGTCTTTCAGAAAATGTGTTTGGGGGTTTTACTTAATCTTCAAGGCCAACATATTTTTTTATTTTTTAAATGTGTGTGCAAAAAAACTAAACTGCTCTGGCAGTAAAAGAGTTAACTCACTATTAGGACAGTGTTTGAAAATAGCTTACCACTAATTAAGCTCTGCATGCACAGTGCACACTAGGTTAATTTTGGCAAACACAGCTCCCACTTACAAAGAAAACAAATTAGGGTTTTACAGTGCTGGAATTTCCAGAGCAAAATATCCAAAAAAGGTAAGCTGCAATTTTAGTTTTATTTGGCTGCAAAAGTAGAAATACACTTTAACCACATGCCTACTGGGCACTTTTACCCTCTTCCTGCCCAGGCCAATTTTCAGCACTCACATACTTTGAATGACAATTGTGCGGTCATGCAACCCTGTACCCATATGAAATTTTTATAATTTTTTTCACACAAATGGAGCTTTCTTTTGGAGGTATTTAATTCCACTTTTTTTTTTTTGAACAAAAAATAAAAACCCAAAGACAAAAATTTTGATTGGCAAATTTTGCCAACAGGTAATTTTTCACCTTCACTGATGAGCACTGATAGGCAACACTGATGGGCACTGATGAGGTGGTGCTGATAATTAGTGCCCCGATTATCAGTGTAGATGTCCCCTTTCACACATGCCAATTACCGCCTCTTTTCTCCTCATGCTGTGACAGCGTGAGGAAAAGAATGCCGATATCCGGCAAGTGTGTTTACATCATGATCAGCTGTGATTGGACACAGCTGATCACGTGGTAAATAGTGGTGCAACGGATCAAAAATCTCACGGATCGGATCGATCCTCGGATCAGAGTCACGGATCGGATCATTTTCGGATCAGCAAAAAAAAACAAAAAAAACACACAAATCTTGTTACACCCACCGGAGTTTTAGATTTAAAAGCTATTTTCAACACAAAACCGAGCTTATATGCATAAATACAGTATTTGTGCATATAAGCTCGGTTTTGTGTTGAAAACAGCTTTTAAATCTAAAACTCCGGTGGGTGTAACAAGATGTCCACTTGCCCCCTTCTCACTCTATCATTATTGTACTGTGCAGGAGTGTGGGGTGTACCAAGATGGCCGGCGCTCCAGAGCTAGGCCGAAGCCGCGGCCTTTCCTATGGCTGAGGCCGCAGAGTGCACACCCGCGATCCGCGGAGGGTGATCCGTACGGATCACGGATCGGCAACGATCCGTTGCACCCCTAGTGGTAAAGGACCGCTGTGATTGGCCCTTTACCCTGATCTGCGAAAAGCTGTGTCCAAAAGATACAGTGATCACAGAGCACTGCACAGCAGGTGCGTGGGGGGCACGGTTCAGGGAGGATGTCAATAGACGCCCTCCCAGAACTGGACGACAGCGCTGTAGTCGTCATTTGGCTAGAATGCGGTCAGCAAGTGGTCACGTAAAGCTCATCAGCTCAGGTTATGTATAAACAAACTGATTCTCTAGCTAATTTCAGTCTATTCCAATATGCAGAATCTTAAACAATAATAACTCTTACCTGGGCTTGTAAAGGCAACAAGATAACCGTTTTGTTTGAACTTTGTAGTTATGAATGAAGATTCTCATCCTTGGATCAATATAAAGGACAGCTGCATACGCACGAAACGAATGTCGCTCAGGTTTCCTAAAAGAACACGTAGATTTAAAGTGGAAAAAAAAAAAAAATCACATCTAGTTTATTTAGATGTTAAATAGAAATTTGGGTACAAGAAAATAAAGCAAACAAGTTCCATCTAGGGTTAGCCTTTGTGTTTTGTGGAGAACAGGAGTCACCAATTAATAAGTGTACAGAAAAACAAAAACAAAAAAACCTATCAATGTGCAGGAGGAAAAAAAAAATAAAAATCGCTCAGTGAACAGAGTACAGTAATACCTCGGATTGCGAGTAACGCAGTTTACGAGCGTTTCGCAATACGCGCTATTTTTTAAAAATCCTGGCTCGGTTTGCGAGTGTTGTCTCGCAAGACGAGCAGGATTCAAGCCAATGGGGTGTGCAGTAACACATTTTGCCAGAGGTGAGGGGGCGCCGGTGACACTTGGAGGAAGAGGATTGTAAGTGTGCAACATAGTTAACACATATGCTTTACGAAGCTGATCCTGCCAGAAACATACTTCCTATCCTAGGGTGACAATGCTCTAAAGAGATGCTTTGTGGTAACCCTAGGTCAGGAATTTGTTTGGAGTACTGAATCCTGACAACGTACAGGAGTTCTTCTCCCCTGCAACAGCTGTCCTTTTGAAATTGGAGCAAGTGTTTGGAGTTCTGCTCACTCAGCCATGTCATTTAATCACGGAGATATGTGAATAGATGTACTCACTGCATACTGACTTGTAATTCTCAATGAAACACAAGTGTGGTAATAACCACATTCGTAGTCCATTGGACACCAACTCCAGCTCTCTAGCTGAAGGCCCGTGTCTGGGTACAGGCAGAGAGATAGAGGAAGATTCTGCAGGAGCCTGGCATTGTACTTGCAAACCACTGACCGTGGGTACAATGCTTTGCATTAGGGCTGTTACTGATTAATCGAACACGAAAATTTTAATCAATTTTTTTAAAAATAGATTAATCGACTAATTTCGATTAATTATAACGCACATACAGATCCAACTACTTTTAGCTGATTTAGCCCCGTTGTTATGGCAACGGCCGAAGCCGGACAAAGCGGGGCATGGCCAGGACATCACACGTCATAAACTCAGCCTCACCGTGCCCATAATCGCAGCCTCACCGTGCCCATAATCTTAGACTTACCGTGCCCATAATCGCAGCCTCATCGTGCCCATATTCGCAACCTCACCGTGCCCCATAATCGCAGCCTCACTGTAGTCAGTGCCTGTGCCTGGATTACACAGTCTGCGGGCATCTCCCGCTGTGTGTCTCGGAGCTGAGTGTGAAAACTTTTCCGCGCTGTGAGAAAAGTCCCGCCCCCCTCCTAGATCAGCTTGTGCAATAGACAGAACACTGCGTCTATCACACGAGCTGATCTAGGAGGAGGGCGGGACTTTTCTCACATCGCTGCCAAAGTTTTCACACTCAGCTCGGAGACACACAGCGGGAGATGCCCGCAGACTGTGTATGACATATAGTGGAGGAGGAGGGAGCGGAGCGCTGTGCTGCAGCCGCAGCTTGGCCCAAACCGGCTCCAGGCCAGGCAGCCTACCGATCAAAAAAATTTTGATCAAAAAAAAAATTGAATGATCAAATCGAGGAAGTAATCATTAATTTCCGCAGCCCTACTTTTCCACAGAAGCCTGCAAAAAAATTTTAAAAAAATAAATAAAAATGCACTTTTTTTTGCAAAAATACCGTACGTGCATTTAATTATTTGTTAGGGACTTTGAAGATGTTTTGAAGCACAACTAAATCGGCATGGGGTATAATTTGTGAAGCAAAGCAAAAACGCAAGGTCTAAACAGGACTGTAAGCTAACCATTTTATTTAGTAACAAGAGCTTACTTTAAAGCGGTTGTATAGTCAAAATTTTTAACTTTTACCTACAGGTAAGCCTATAACAAGGCTTACCTGTAGGTAAAAAAAAAATTCTCCTAAACCTGTACGGTTTAGGAGATATTCCCCTTGTAATGAGCCGCTGACTGCAGCGGCGCATGCGCACAGGGGATTCTCGGCTGAAAGCCCGGCAGATGCCGGAAAGAAGTCGCATGCGCGGGAGTGACGACATCGCGGCTCCAGCCACTCACAGCGCTGGAGCCGCGATACCCGGAAGACACGCCGAGGCAACTTGTCAGCTACCTCGGCACGGACCAGGGCGAGATACCGATGCCTCGTTCTAAGGTAAGTATTTCATAATGAGCTAGTATGCGGTGCTTACTAGCTCATTATGCCTTTTACCTTACAGGTGTATAAAAAAAAAGTCAGCGGGTTTACTAACGCTTTAACAAAGCGTGTCCGAAGCCATGTTTTGAAGCAAGTGTAAACGAGCCCTAAGAGTTTACACAGGTTCACTAAAAATGTCACATTTAACACTCGAACCAAGAAATGTATAATTTGCAAGTATTTCTCCAATGTCCAACTTACATTCCTTCTGGAGGAGTCCCAGCCATCTGAATGTCTTTTGAGTCAGAAACTACATCAAGTTCTGGTTCTCCAGAATCCATTAGCTTTAAGTTAAAAATGATAACAAGTGTACCTAGGACAGCAAAAGATCACATTGTTACGTCTAATATAGTCAGCTACATAAAAAACACTTAACCTATAAACCTAGAACAAATCAAAACCATAAATACCAGACCTATAGGACAATAGTTATATATGTGTGACATTATTATTTTCTGGAAAAGGAAAAGTGAAATTACATGAGCTTTTAAAGGCACCATATGGTAGTCATGTAGATGCTTTCTGTGGTGGTGGTGACCCCTGTGTGTACTCCAATGCTCCGACACCATTTTTGGTAGGAGCTGCCCTCATCTGGCAGTGTAGTTTGGTCATTGGGAGATGGCAGGCAGTGTCCAATAGGTTTTGTATGAAGATTGTGGTAAGGGATTTAAAATCTGTTTGGATTATTATTAGTGTAGTATTTGTATAGCATACTGATTATGTTAATATTATGGCTTAAAAGCCCATATAAAATTCCCTTTTACAATTTGAGAGAACAAATCAAAATTACTAATTCTTAAAATGACTCTAATTCTATGTTTATACCCGATTCTCCAGTTATCTTTCTAAATTGCTCCATAACGTCCTTCTGAGAGTGAAATGGAGAATACTTGTAAATGAGCTCCGTCTCAATGGCAAATTTCTCCGTATTATCTGTCAAGGGTTCACACGTTTTTGAATTCCATGTAGGTAGAGGAACAATGACCTTTGAAAAAAACAAAAACAACATTTAGCACGTTAATAACCACCAGAAGGTTTTACCCCCTTCATGACCAGAGCATTTTTTTTGCTATTCAGCACTGCGCTGCTTTAACTGGCAATTGCTCAATCATGCAACACTGTACACAAATGAAATGTTTTTATCATTTTTTCCACACAAATAGAGCTTTCTTTTGGTGATATATTTAATTGCCACTGGGTTTTCCATTATATATATTAAAAAAAATAAAAAACCCACAAAGCATTTTTTCTACTTTCTGTTATAAAACATATCCAACAAAATTAAATTTCTTCAAAAATGTAGTCTTTGGTAAAAACCAAACCGCAATTTTGGGAGCACTAGCATAGTTCATGATCAAGATACTGATCCATACAGACACTATAC
The DNA here is from genome assembly GCA_037952835.1 of Lithobates septentrionalis. NCBI lineage: Eukaryota > Metazoa > Chordata > Amphibia > Anura > Ranidae > Lithobates > Lithobates septentrionalis. The sequence continues at coordinate 3,572,255 of JBBDGP010000546.1, read as the reverse complement.
TAGTAATGGCGGTGATCACCAACTTTTAGTTTGACTCTGATATTGTGGAGGGCAATCTGGCGATAACTGACACTGGCTGGTAGGGACACTGACGTCGCTAGTGACCCCAATACAGTGATAATACTGTACACTGGTACTGTACTAATGGCACTGTGTGTTGCTTTTACTTACAGATCATCTCGCTGAGGTCTCTCCTTGCTTTTAGATCTAAACGGTAACTGAATGCAAAAAGGCAGCCAGCCATATCTGTGTTTAGGGTTTGCCAACACACAGATCTCTGCACTGTGATTGGCCACAGCCAATCAGCAGGTACACAGCCAAAATGATTGGCTGTAACCTGAAACTCATGCGGTGTCCAATCACAGCACAGGTCAGCAGGGTGCACGAGCATGCGAGCCTCTAAACCAGGAAGTACCACAACCTATACGTTGCCATGCATGGGCTGCCACCCACCAGCAGTAAATATACTGCTGGCGGTTGGCAAAAGGTTAACGAAAGGCAAAAGATATGCATCAAAATTTTTTTTGTTTTTTTATGTGAAATGTTCCCCACCACTCTCCTGTGCACAACACCCATATTAACACTCCCCAGCACCATAACCCATGCTAAGAATGTTAATAAACATCCTCCCTTTAAGAGTCAAATGCAGTCAATGACTTCTCAGGCCCCCAACTAACGAAGTGGATACAATACAGACAACTGCATTGAGGCGAGTATGTATGTTTGGGTTATTTACTTTTAAACACACACACACACACACACATCAGTGTCCGTCACCTGTCGCACAGCCCATCGGTGACTGTCACCTGCCACATGTTGCACAGCTCAGCAGCATGTCCAAAAAAAGTTTATAGCAGTGAGGAGGCGTTCCAGATTCTCTCCATGACTGATGAGAGCAGCAGGAAGTTCTCAGATTCCAATGCCAATTCTAACTCTGAATCAAATTTAGCATTTGAACCGATCAATAGTAGTGGATTGGCAAATGAATCAGAGGATGGGTTCCTCCTAAAAGGGCACGGCGCTCTGCAAACAAGGCAGTAACCAGCAACAAACCCCAGGATCAAATTCCCAGGCCCAGTACCAGCGCTGCCGCCAGCGATAGACCCAGAGAACAAATGCCCTGGAACAGCACTGCAGTATCACCCCTCAAGTACTAGCACAGGAATTTCAAATCCCACAACTACCAGCACTAGAGTGTCACATCCCCCCAACAGTCAGGGCTGCTACATACCTCCCAGATGCTCTTGCCAACCCAACATGGCTGCCTTCCGACTCGGGATCAGCAAGTATTCCCCCTTTCACCGCACAGCCAGGTGTGCATTCCAATACCCAAAATAGTTTTCATCTATTTTTGACCGACACTATGCTGCAATTTATCGTGGACCAGACCAATCTATTTGCCCAGCAGCATATTGCCAACAACCCCCAATCATCATATGCCCGTCCGTTTCAGTGAAGATTCCACTCTGGAGGAGTTCAAATTGTTTATGGGCCTCACCATAAACATGGGGCTTACAAAAAAAAAAAAAAAGGGATATGCCTACTGGTCCACCAACCCCATCCACCACATGCCCATTTTTTCTTCCATAATGTCCAGGTCCCGATAGGAGATGATTACGCGCTTCCTCCACTTCAGTGAGGACACCCAGTGCCCTCCCCAAAATCATCCAAATTATGATAAATTATGTAAAATTCGCCCACTCAAATTTTCTTCCTCAAAGATTTGTAGAACTTTATGTCCCCGATCAGCATATATGTGTAGATGAGTTCCTGGTACCCTTTTCAGGCCGGCTAGGAATAAAACAATATATTCCTAGCAAAAGGGCCAGATACGGAGGAAAATTTTAAAAGCTTTGCGAGAGGGTCACGGCATATCTGTATGCGTTCCGCATATATGAAGGAAGAGATTCCCAGCTCCAGCCCCGAGTGGGGCCGGCCTACATGGGAAAAACTGGAAAAATTGTATGGGACCTAGCATACCCACTGCTAAATAAAGGTCATCACATATACCTGGATAACTATTACACCAGCCTGCCCCTTTTTAAACACCTATACCTCGCAAAAACCCTGGCCTGCAGAACCTCCAGAAAGAAACGGAAGGGCATTCCACAATCCATAGTGAACAAACTGCAAAGGGGGGAAAAAGCAACTTTGAGAAGCGTCCGAAGATGCCAAAAAAGATGTAGTGTATGCAGCAAAAGAGGATATTCGAAGAGATACCAGCTATCATTGTCTCCAGTGTCTCCCAACCCAGCCTTTGCATTGGTGAATGCTTCCGACTATCACACATCCCTAAAATATTAGCCGATATTTTTAACTATTTCCCCATTTTCATCATCTGTGCTGACCATTTTCCATGCTTCCACAAATAACCATGCCACTGCCTTCCACGTCAACTGACCCTGGCCTACGCTTCTGCCTACCGCTTGGACTGCTTGCACGTGAACTGACCCTGGCCTGTTTTATCAACTATGCTTTTGCCTACTGCTTGGACTGATCTGTTGCCCTGCTTTCTCCAGGTTTCGTAATTTCTGGATTAGGGTCTGGAGACTTCAAAGAGATTTGGGTGGGAGAAGCCTCTACCCCTGTGCCCAGGTCTTACCCGATTGAGGCCCTCAGCCTGCTGCTGACTTACTGCCATCATTCTTCTGCCTGCCGCATGAACTGTCCACACCTCTGCCTGCACTATGGAAATTATTATCTGTAGCAAGAGGCAGTATGTTTGTTTATGAAGGGCTGGAATACAATAATGAGTGTCTGCAGGTAACAGTGTACCAGGACCAATATTATGGCTGTGCTGGCTGTCTCTGCCTGGACAATTCCTATGGACAAATGATTTGGCTGTGCTGACAATATCCTTGTGCTGACTATAGACAATATTCCTGCCTGCTGCCTGGATAATTTCTTATTGTTGTCGCTAAGCAGATCCCTGCCTGTTGCCTGGACCAATTCTCTCCTCTGTGGACACTACTAAAACCACAGGAAATACTTTTTTGTACCCTTTCCTTAATAGAATATATTTTGGAGTGCAATTCTTGGTATGTACATGCTCTGTGCTAGAAATATGAAGGGCCTTCAAAAATGATAGGTTGTCAGGAAAATTAGATGTGCAATTTATGCTCCTAGAAAGCATGAAGGTGATATTTGAATGTTGGGCCTCTGTATGTGGCCAGGCTGTGTAAAAGTCTCGCACATGTGGTATCGCCATACTCAGGAAGAGTAGGAGAATCTATTTTGGGGCGCAATTTTTGCTATGTACATGCTGCTACGTGTTAGAAATATTGTATAAATAGACAACTTTGTGTAAAAAAAAAAAAAAAAAAAAAAAAAGAAAAAAGCTGTTTAAATTTTTTTCACGTTTTCTAAAAGCGTCTGGAAATGAACCGTCTAAAAGACTAATGCCTCATAGAATATGCAAGTATGCATATGCTGTGTGAGAGAAATAACCTGTTAATATGAAATGGGCATATGAAAATAGGCATATGAAAATTTTGTAAAAAATAAAAATCTTCATTTTACAAAGAATTGTGGGGAAAAAAAATGACAACTTCAAAAAACTCACCATGTGACTTACTAAATACCTTGTAATGTCTACTTTCCAAAAAGGGGTCATTTGTGGGGTATTTGTACTTTCCTGGATTGTAGGTGTCTCAAGAAATGAGATAGGCCTTCAGTACATCAGGTGTACTTTCGAGTGCCGATCAGGACAGTTCATCTGATATTATTTGATAGGACATGCACGAAAAATTTTTGTTTAAACTGTACAGCTGTCATTCAAAAATGCAATACAAGTGCATTACACCACATGACATGACACATCACTTCCGATTTTTTTATTCTGCTGTACGCAAATTTTTGTGACTTTAGTAAACTCATCAGATTCAATCGGAGATTAGCATGCAAAACAAAAAAACAAAAACAAAAAAAACAACACAGACGATCATCGATCATTTGTCCGATAATCTCATCGTATGTACCAAGCTTAAAGCTGGCCATACATGGTTGAATTTCGAAAGAATTTTCTTTTGAAAATCAGAAATTTTGTGCGTTTTGAGATCCGATAGTGTCACCATTGATTTTGAAATTCGACCAGCCAAGCCTGCAATTTCACCTCCTGTTGCTATAGAAAATAAAATTTTCGTGGATGGGAATCTTTTCTTTCCAGGAATTTTCTTTCCTAGCACATTTCTTTTTCGATTACATTTCTCGCACGATTCTCCCATCATTGATTAGAAAATCGTTCGTATTTCAAAAAATGTCCAACATGCCCGATTACTCACATTCGATAGCTACACAAAAATCGACTGTTGCTGCAGCCAACTAATGGTGCGAAATTCTAACGAAAATTCTTAGATAAGATTTTCAAAAGAAAATTATTTTCGAAAATTCGACCCATGTATGGCCTGCCTAACTTTCATAAAGACCAAATAATATACACCGATTAGGGTTATTTTTCCTGAAGATATGTAGCAGTATAAATTTTGTCCAAATTTTATGAAGAAAAATTACAAATTTGCAATATTTTATGACAGAAACAAAGAAAGGCATTTTTTGACAATTTTCGATCTTTTTATTTAAAGCACAAAAAATTAAAAACCCACTAGTGATTAAATACCACCAAAAGAAAGCTCTATTTGTGTAAAAAACAGGGCACAAATTTTACATGGGTACGGTGTTGCATGACTGAGTAGTTGTCAAAGTGTGAGAGCACTGAAATCTGAAAATTGGCCTGGGCAGGAAGGGGGTGAAAGTGCCCTATAGGCAAGTGGTTAAAAACAGATTACAAGGTAATAAAATGAAATCAAAATTTTCTGAGAATGATATATAATTAGAATACCGCTCTTTAAAAAGAAGTTGTCGCGAACTTTAGGCAAGTCAAACGGAGCATATGATTAAATTTTGCATAGGCAGGGGTTACCTTCCATGAAAGCTTCATGTCAAATTTATCAAAAAATACTTTTGGCATTGCATTATAGACAAACCTTGTATGAAAATTGGTGTGTGAGTTTACCTATAAACTAATCATTGCCTGAATTGCACTTTCCCATGTTTTTGTCCACAAAAAGTTAAACTGTTTATAATGCTTTCTGTTGAAATATAAATGAAGAAACATAATCATCTGTTACATTGATTTGAATGTTAGGGTCAATTTTGTTTACAAACCTCATCAATTCCTTCTTCTTCATGAAATGTACGCGACATAAACAAACATGTCATTGTATCGCCCTTCTTCGTAAAAAGGATGAAATCTTTTCCAATTCTCATAGAGCCACTAATAGAAGATTACATTAAGCAGTCCAATTAAGGCATGCAATAAAGAAGGGAAACGGGTTAACATTTATTATACGCAAAAAAGCATCCAGAAATCAAACTATCCTTTCACATTTTATATTATTTTACAAGAACACAACATAAGTCTAAAATGAAACAGTTAATGCCACCTTCCAGTGGTAACAAAGTGTTTGTAACCCAAAAAAAAAAAAAAAAACACGGAATCTTTTTCTTTAAAGCAGGTTATGCAGCACAGTGCTTGTGCAGAGTCATTTGGCTCCCTGTATCACCTAAAAAACCTGTCTGATCCTGCCAGTTTCTGCCCTTCATCCCTGTAAACTGACCACGGTTTATCATGGCTGCTGAGCCCTGACACAGTGGTCAGTTTACGTGCCTCCATCATCCACTGTGTCTCCTCTCTTCCCCGAGACCCCTCCTGCTCCCTGCCTGCCTGTCAGCTCCATCCACTTCCACTCCATGATCCTCCTCTCCTGCTGGTAAAAAAGAGTGTTAGGTCTCTACAATCCCCTCGGTTACCCTATTTCCCCAAAAATAAGACCTAGCATGATTGTCGGTGATGGCTGCAATATAAGTCTCACCCCCCAAATAAGCCCTACCCTGTTTCCCCGAAAATAAGCCCTACCCTGAAAATAAGACCTACAAGGACTTTAACTAGGGCTTATTTGGGGGGTAGGGCTTATATTGCAGCCATCACCAACAATCACGCTAGGTCTTATTTTCGGGGAAACAGGGTAGATAAAGAACATAGAGTGGAGCACATGTTATTATTTTAAAAAAGCTGATATCCATCTTAATTCAGAGCGTCTCCCCGCGCTCACGTGACTCGTCGGCTCTCTCATCCTCCTGGCTGACATCAGCAGTTCTCGGCCCCTCCCGCTGTATCTGTCAGACGGGGAGAGGAGAGAGTCGAGGAGTCACGCGAGCACCTAGAGACGCTCTGATAAAGGATATTAATCACGTTTTTTATGTAATAAAGGACATACAGTGGGGCACATATCTAACAGAGGGGATTGTAGAGACATAACAAGTGGCTTTACAACCACTTTAATCTTTTTACAAATGATTTGCCAAATCTAATGTGCGTTAGTGCAATTAAATAGTTTTAATACTTTTATATGGACCTTTTCTAATTTTCTCATTTTGATTAAAAAATGTCCAATTTTATTTTAATAAAAAGGGACAAAATAAACAAATAAAATGGATCAAAAATGCTTAAACCAAATGTAAGCTGTTAAAACAGTATTTTTGCACTCAATGTAAAATCCTTTTCTTGGAGTCCATTGGAGGAACACAAAGTATTTCACCTTCGGGTTATACTGCAACATCCAGGAAGATTGGACACTGGCAAACGAAAAAGAACAGTAAGCCACCCTGGGATAACCTCCCCTCCCACCAGCATTCCTGGTTTTATAGCAAAGCAGTATCAAGAGCATGATCAGACAGAGGTGTGGGACCTATGTCCCTCAATGGACTTCAAGAGAAGAGTTTTATGCCGAGTACTGAAATGTGATTTCCTTTTATTAAACCAACACAAAAGTGCGCATATCCCCTCATTAGTTACATTTCATACCAAACTACTCAAATTCATAAATGTAAAAAATGATTATGTCTAAAGTAGTTAATATAAATAACACCTAGTGAAAATAAATAAATACATTTTTCCAATTCACGTGACTCAAGTATCATAAAAATGATATTCCTTAAACCTATATATTATGAACATCAGAATTTTACACTAATCAATAATGTGGGAAAAAAAGTCCAAACATATAAAAACATAAAATAGTCCAAATCCACAAATGATGATCCATCATTGATGATGAGGGCAGAGAACAGAAGAAGCTTCATAGTGTAGTAAACCAGCTAAGAACTTTTTTATAAAAAGTATTGCACTTACATCTAAAAAACATCTAAAAGTGGTAAAGAAAATTTCCATTTGGACCGCGGCCACGTTTGTGGCAGTTTTCATTCCTGCTTTTAGATGTTCGTGCAATACTTTTAATAATAAAAGTTCTGCCCTCTTGTGAGATCTATGCTGGAAGCTTTTGATCTGCCCATGTTGGTCTGAACATTGGATATATCTTGTGGCGACACCAGCGCTGTGATTTACTGATAGGGTCACATCATAGTCTGCCAATCCAAGGATACGTGCAGTGGCTCTCTTTATATGAGCAGGTTTGATCTCTATAATCTGAGATAAACTTAGTCCGGTAAAAGCTGTGGGGATAGCACCTGCTGAGCACTATAACACCGTTTTGTCTGTGTTCATCACTGTGCATCAGAGCACCTGGATCATCATTTGTGGATTTGGACTATTTTACATTTATAGGTTTGAACTTTTTTTTTGTTTTTTTACACATTATAGTATTCACATTCAGAGATGCCCCATAACCCTTTCAACAGTCATGCCATTAAAGCCTGTGACCGTGAAGGATCCCAGAAAATCCCAACAATCTGACAAAGCCCACAAAGTGTCCACCAACAGTCTTATCGGTTGGTTTATTACGTCTGCCCTGGCCAGTCCAAAGCAAATATCAGGGTGCAGTGATCCCACAAAGTTACCAAAAGCATCTACTGCTTCTACTAGAGGATGCCTGTACTTAGAGAGAAACCTATCCAGTTTGTTTTTGGTCTTGAAACAAGTACTGGAACATCTCTGGTTGTAGGGGCCACTCCCTCAGGTATAGGCATGGAGGATGCTTGCCTGCCAATTGTCTATACCTATAATATAAATGCTGGTCTATTGAGAAAGTGTGAAGTTCTGCCCAGTATAGGGTCCGATCTACCTCTTGCTGCAGCGAGACAGCTACTCCCTGATGGTTCATGTACGCCGCCGATGTGGCGTTGTCTGGTCCAATGCTATACACAACTAAATTGCCTGAAGATCCTGGATGTTGTTTTGGAGGCGAGAGTCCTTTAACAAGTAAGTTCTCTGCACAGATAGGGTGCCCATGCCTCTTTTCCAGCCCGATAAACTGCCATTTGTCATGAAGATCTTCCACATGGGAAGAAAGGGCTTCCCTGATTCCACCATCAGGCTAAGAACAAATTGGTCCTGGGTGCCAAACAAATCAATCTGTCCAGGGACTTGACTGACTTATCCCAAAACGAAATAATGTTGCATTTTAGAGGTCTGGAGTTAAACTGGACGAAAGAAACTGCCTCGAATGAGACTCCTATCAGACCCAAGACTCTGATGCAAAAACAGAGTTGATATATCCTGGACTGGAGAGTCTGAATCTATAATTAGAAAGTCTGAAAGCCTTAGCTTAAGCTGTGTCCAGAACTATGAGTCAATTCCAGCACTGATTTATCACGGATTTCTGAAGGTTAAGGTTTCATCCAAACTACTAACATCTGGACATTAAAAGACACGTTGTACATCATTGTCTGTGCCACTTTTCCCTCAACAGAAGGTAGTCAGAAGTATCCCACTATAGGCTGCCACAAAAGCACATTAGGGCTATTACTAGGGCCAACACCCCCCGTGAGGCCCCACAGCATAAATGTAAGAAGCCAGAAAGCCATCTTGGTGAAAGAATGCGATGACAGACTTGGTGGATTCCATGCAAAATGTCTAAGCCCAAATAAAGATAAAGACAAAGACAAAGACATACAGAGCTTTGAGATCCAAGATGGACTGGATGCCCCCTTTGGGTTTGGGAAAAAAAAAAAACCCTGAAACAGCTCTGCTACAAGAACTGAGGCAATGACACCTTGGTGTTAAAGACCTGAAAGTGCTCATAGGAGACCTGCTAATCTGTCTGGAGACATTGAAAGGATGAAGGTGGTAAAACAAGGGAGGAGACCAGGAGCCCTGGCATACCACCCTCCTGCACCCAAGCAGTCCAAGCCTCCATTCAAAAAGGTTGACAAACATTCCACCCAGTCTACTCTTACCGAGTTTTAAGATACAGGGTCACACCTGGAGTTGTGCCACAGCTCTGGACAGTCTTACTCATTGGGAAAAGTACATCCTTTTAGGACACTAACAAAAAAAAAAAAAAAAAACTGAAGTATTCTGGTAATGGGAAAAGATTATCCTGGGTAGGCCTACAGTTCTTCTTTTTATCAGTGTCCAATCCGCTTGTAGGTACAAGTACAACCCAAAAAGTGCAAGACATTCCGTGTCCCTTAATGGACAATAAAGAAATTCACTATAATTTTAAATTTCAGATAGCATGTTTCAAGTATTGTAGGCACCCTTTTTAACCACTTCCATACCGCGCAAATTCCAGCACTCTTGTCCTACATGTAAAAATCATAGCTTTTTTGCTAGAAAATTACTCATAACCCCCAAACATTATATTTTTTTTTAGCAGAGACCCTAGAAAATAAATGGAGGTCTTTGCAACTTTTTATGTCACACGGTATTTGCGCAGCAATTCTTCAAATGCAAATTTTTGGGGGAGGGGGGGGGGAACAAACACCTTCACGAATATAAAAAAAAAAAAAAAAGAAGAACAAAAACAGTAAAATTAGCCCAATTGTTTTGTATAATGTGACAGATGATGATCTCTCCTCCAGGCTGGAGAGCCTGACATCAAAGTCATAGTGACTACCGGGGACCATCTAGCCCTCGGTTTTCTCTATGACCAACTTCCGGCACAGGTAGATTCCATCTCCTGCTCGCCAATCGCACGGGCGAGCTGGTAGAAGCACCAGAGGGTGGCTGGAGGGGAAGGGGGGGTGGACGTCCCCTCCCACCACCTATAAGAACGATCAAGAGGCTGAACAGCCACTAGGATTGTTCTTATGGTGAAGGGAACCGCCAGCTGAAAAAAATATCTGAAGGATGCCTGCAGCTGCAGGCATCATTCAGATATCACCACTGAAAGCCCAGGACGTCATATGACGTTCTGCGGTATGGAAGTGGTTAAAGAAAATGCTTACAGATTTTAGGAGAGGACACTGCTGTTGCATACTATTTTGTTCTGCAGTTTGAAAATCCGTCACAGAAATGTGGAATATGCATCATGTTGCATTTCATGCAAAAATTGTGTTGTTTCGCGTTGTGCCCGTTTTATCAGATTCTGCAAACGTGTGACAGATTTACAACATTGCTGCACTATGTGAAAGTGTAGCAGATTTGACAACTTGTATATTTGCCTAAAAGCTAGCTTTCAGGAAACCATTTAGAAAGTAACTTTCAGACAGTTGTGCCTGTTTAAAAAGTGTTCCACGTCCCCTAATATAGTGCGTCAGATCAGTGTGTTAATTCTTCCATGATCTAACTCCTAACACTTGCAACACATGTGCAAAAGCTAGACTGATAACTGCAAATAATTTGCACACATTCACATGCATTAGATTTAAAAGATAGAGCACAACTGTAGGTATAAAGGTTCAATTAACATATTAGGTACCATTAACATATAAATTAGACAGACTGTTTTACATTTAGGACCTTATACAGTATAAAGCTTGTTGGGTGTTAGAAAAAGCTTGTTCCATGTATTGGTTGTGCCAGCTGCTTACCAGTGAGCATAAATAAAAAACACGACAAACCCTAGAATTTAACTTTTATCTGCTGTTCTCATGATAAAAATCCAGGTAACCCCCCTTCTGGTGGCTAGTCACGTGCTGACACAGAGGACACTGAGCAACTGATGTCAGTAAATTGATAAGAAAAGCTGCAGACCGTTTAGCTCTGCCTTAATATCAGTTGCCATAGAAACATCAGGCAAGGACCATTAGGGACATTTGCCTCAACACTGGATATGCAAAGGAGCTCAGTTTCCCATCAATAAAGCAACATGTACATTTTCAGCTTTTTCACCAAGATAGCCTTTAACAAAATAGCAGTTACTGAAGAGATATTACTTAGACTGGAGCAGCTATAATCTGTAGCAGAAGTACACAGCAATCAATCAGCTTCTAGCTTTCACTTTCAAAGTTTTAAACGGAGTTCCACCCATTTAAAAGTCAGCAGTTATAAAAAGTGTAGCTGCTGACTTAATAATCAGACTCAACTGTCCCACGGTCCAGCGATGCGTGTACAGGAAGCCTCGCTCCTCTCCCCCTCCTCCTCCTCTCTGCAGTGCCGACATTCCAACTGTGGGTGCCCGGCTGTGGCTTCATAGCCGGGCGCGCACTGAGCGAGCTGTGAATGACCAGGCAATCTTCTGAGACCTGTCATGTATCCCAGAAGATTGCAGGGAGGGAGGGGGGGAGAGGTGGGGGAGAGGTGATCTTCCTTCCGGTGCCGCGGAGCCAGAGGAGGAAGTGGGAGCTGAGTGCCTGTAAAAACAGGGTACCCACTCCTCCTCCCAAAAAATGACATGCCAAATGTGGCATGTCAGGGGGTCATCTGCACTTAAAGCGGAAGTATCATTTTTGGGTGGAACTCCGCTTTAATAGGATAAAGTCATTTTTAGTGAAGTTACACCGATATTCAGGGCATAACGTTACTAAAGCAGTTGCCCACACCATCCCTCGTTGTGACAGTGGGCGGGGGTCCTTCTCCCCGCACCAACTGTCACAATTCAAAAACAGCATGGCTGTGCAGGGCTCTGCCCACAGAGCTGCATCATTCATTCATGAGATCAGTGAATGAATGAACTACAAGTACCATCTTCCACCGTGGCAGACAGCTTGTAGTTCTCAATAAACGCTGGTGAGCGCTCTCGTAGTTCATTTATCTTCTTGTCCTTCAGGATCTGTCTGCCCACACTGGAGGTATGGGCAGATAGCTGTACACAGTGTCTGAAGACGCCTGACATTGCACATGTGTTCGCGGGTGATATGCTCTGTAGGCTCCTAGGAGAATAACCACATTTTTATGGGCAAAAATTATGCATTTGTTATTATTTTAAATAAACGTATCCTTTCCCAGAATGGGCTGAAGCTAGTAGCTGATTGGTTACTATGCACAGCTGCTCCAGTTTTAGAAAAATCCTTCAACTGTATTTACACGATTTGTCCTATTAAAATACATGAAAATGCACACAAACGTAATGTTTTAAATTCAATATATTATAGTAGTTGAAACGTACGACTTCAAACCGTTTCCATACTGCCCAATTTGAATGGACTCAGGAGTTCTTTTGGCAGACCGGCCGAACTGAATGACACTTGCAGCTTCACCTATAAAAAAAAAAAAAAAAAAAGTTAAGGATGACATTCTTCCCACATAGCAATTACACAAACCAAGGTCTCGCTTCCCTTCTTCCTCAATTTGCTCAATAACAGACCAACTTCCATCGATCCAAAACAGACTGCTTAATGTCTAACACTAGACCCAATTCACCATAGTTTCACATTATATTAAAAAAAAAATAATATTAATACGGTTATTTTTTCCATTCCATTATTTTGGACAAATGTTGCACCCACCTTTATTGTACACTGCATGCTCATGTCAAAAACAAAATAAAAAAGCAATGACACGGCTTTCCTATTTATCTTGTCCTTTTTGGTTCTGGAACAGCTAGCATTTAATATAAATATTGCAAGAATTTAAAATTGTAACACATAGCAACTTAATTTGTCTGAAATTAAACATCCCCTATATTCATTTAGAAAAGCTTTTATTCATTTCAGTTTACTTCAATTACTTCCAAAACAGTTCATCACACAAGTGCTCACGTATTTTTTTTTTACTCACTTGGATCCATTCCTGTTCCATCATCAAGAAAACAAAGCATAAAACCCCCTCTTAGATCTTCCCTTTGCACTGTAAATAAAAAAAAAATGTTAGCATGCTCATTGTGTGCATTCTTTAAAAGCATGAATGATTGTAGTAACCATTGATATAAAAACATATTTTGTTACATAATGTATTGTGCAGAAGTGATGGACTCTTCTGGCAAAAAAGAAATAAAAAAAAAAAAATCTGTAAAAGCAGAAATGCTATTAAAATAATTCAATTATTAGTATTTATTAAATGATATGGACAGGTCAACAGAGCGTGCTCCAACGCCTCTCTTTCATTTCCCCTTAGTATAGCACCAGTATTAAAACAAATAGCTCCATAGTGTAGTATGTACCAAAAACATATCTATCACATAGAATGATTTACTCACAAAACAAGGACTACAAAAATTAATACTCCAAGGGTAGTCGAATGACGAAACACATCAAGTGACGTCACATGCATGCGCATTAGAGCTGCACAATTAATTGTTAAAAAAAAACGTGATCTCGATTCAACCCCCCTCATGATCTCTATTGCAGAGTTTGACGATTCTTTCATACAAGTGGAGAGACTTATCTGCTCACTCAGCTGTCAAAAGAAAACATCCAGCAGTCTTGCCAAGTTTTTAACATGAAATATTGTAACTAACTCTTCCTTCTTAGATCAAAGGGATACACTTCTGTGTGTAAAGAAAAAATCCAGGCAGTCTGCCAAGTTTTTAACGTGTAAATGCATGAAGTTTAACCACTTAAAGTCTAAATCTTTTTCTGACACTTTTAAGTTAAAATCAATATTTTTTGCTAGAAAATTACTTGGAACCCCCAAATATTATATATACACAGCCAGAATCGGGCAGCTCTAATGCGCATCTGGAAGTGCTTGTCTCTACAATTTTAAAAGGGGATTTGTCTGGTAGCAGATAAACAACGCAGTGCTTCAACCTCCCAAAATCCATTCATGGCTGGGGTACTGGTGCTCAAACAAGGGCTGCTGCAGCCTCAAAAACGCTGAATCCACGGAGGAAGCTGACACAGCGGTACATAGCGATAAACTGTCAGCATTTATTAGGTGCAACAGTAAAATACATCCAACAAATGTCAATGTGTTTCAGCCATTGAGGCCTTACTCATGACTGACCCACATTACCCAAAGGCAGCCTAAATGGGAAACATTAAAACACGTGCGTTCATACTTTGGGTGATGTGGTAGAATATACAACCATACAAAATCATCAATCGTCACAAATTAAAAACACAAAAATAATTAAAATTGTATCATGCAAACTACAGCCACTATTGTATAATCACATTTAGCAATCAGAAAATCCCACGTGTAATTGTTGCTTAATGGAGAGTGAAATGTAACATCTTAAAGCAGATTTATACAAAGAGGAAAATCAGAATATTAGTGCTATACAAGACAGCAGGAAAGGAAAAAGATATAACTGGATTATCTAAGATAAAGGTCCTATGGTTTAAAAGGCCCCAAGGATGTGGGTCTGCAATTCAAAAAAACCTCCCATTCGGAAAGGCAAGTGGAAGGCATGTTGCTACTACGTCACCATTCTGAAATTTGCAATTTTTTTATTGCAATAAAATTAATCTATGGTGCTGAAAGCATTAGAGACAAGTACAAAGGGAATTAACACAATAAAAAGATTACCTCCTAATTCATGTGCCTATGTATTCACCTGTACGCCAAGCACTGCAGACTGTGTATATCTAGGAACCAATCTGATGTACCCTTTCTTACCCTAGTTATGTCATTGTTATAGGGTGGACATACCCCTTAACAGGTCATCAGGGTCTGTGGACCATAAAAAACAGACCACAACCCTGGAGCTAATAACACTTTGTAACAACATGCCAGGGTGAGCACCTAATACAGTTCCAGTGCTTGAAGCAAACATTACAAGCTGACCCTACACACACTGGGTTCCAGGTATGGTCCCCAAGGTAGACACTGAAGGTTACTGATCTGGAAACTGCTAGTTAGCCATGAGCAATGTCCAATCACCTGAAGGTAGCTGGCTTATGTTTCGTGACTTGTAATGTACAACATAACCTGTTTCCCCTACATTCTGTTAGAAAACACGTGAAATATGAATTCCAGAACAAATAAAGCAAACGTTATTTGGAAAGTAGACTCCCTACTCCCCATCCCACCCCCTGTTCGCGGTGCTGATATCGAGTGCGATTTTTTTATTTACTTACTGTTTTTTTTCTTGCCTGAAAGACTCGTTCCGCACACACAGTATTTGTGTGAGGATAAATATATCAAAATACACACACACACACACACACACACTCACTCTATCTCACAAAAGTGAGTACACCCCTCACATTTTTGTAAATATTTTATCTTTTCATGTGACAACACTGAAGAAATTACACTTTGCTACAATGTAAAGTAGTGAGTATACAGCTTGTATAACAGTGTGAATTTGCAGTCCCCTCAAAATAAAAAATTGTCCAAAATGGGCCCAAAGTTTCAATATTTTGTGTGGTCACTAGGGCTGGGAGATTTTCTTTAAAAAAAAAATCTTCGATTCTCTTAAAAAAAAAAAAAAAAAAAAAAAAAAAAAAAAAACTCGATTCACGATTCGAAATGGAGTTTTTTTTTTGCTTGGAAACCGCGCCTGAGGCGCTGCGGGCATGAGCTTTTAGGCGAGGCCGCAGCTTCGGCCTAGTCCGCGGCGTCCAGCCGTGGCCGCGGACTAGGCCGGAGCCTCGCCTAAAAACTCATGCCCGCAGCGCTTCGGGACCGGCGCGGTGGGAAAAAAAAAAAATCTAAAAAAAAAACGATTTGCTTAAATTTTGAATCGATTTGACCTCTCAACTCGATTCAAGATTTAAATCGATTTTTTTCCCAGCCCTAGTGGTCACTATTATTTTCCAGCACTGCCCTAATCCTCTTGAGCATGGAGTTCACCAGAGCTTCACAGGTTGCCATTGGAGCCCTCTTCCACTCCTCCAAGACATCATGGAGCTGGTGGATGTTAGAGACCTTGCGCTCCTCCTCCACCTTCTGTTTGAGGAAGCCCCACAAATGCTCAATAGGGTTTAGGTCTGAAGACATGCTTGGCCAGTCCATCACCTTTACCCTCAGCTTCTTCAGCAAGGCAGTGGTCTTGGAGGTGTTTGGGGTCACAGTACATGTTGGCATTCATGGTTCCCTCAATGAACTGTAGCTCCCCAGTGCCGGCAGCACTCATGCAGCCCCAGACCATGGCACTCCCACCACCATGCTTGACTGTAGGCAAGACACACTTGTCTTTGTACTCCTTACCTGGTTGCCGCCACACACGCTTGACACATTCTGAACCAAATAAGTTTATCTTGGTCTCATCAGACCACAGGACATGGTTCCAGTAATTCATGTCAGTCTGATTGTCTTCAAACTGTTTGTGGGCTTTCTTGTGCATTATCTTTAGAAGAGTATTCCTTCAGCCATGCAGACCAATTTGATGCAGTGCGCGACGTATTGTCTGAGCACTGACAGGCAGACCCCCCCACCCCTTCAACCTCTGCACCAATGCTGGCAGCACTCATATGTCTCAAAGACAACTTCTGGATATATCGCTGAGCACGTGCACTTAACTTCTTTGGTCAACCATGGCAAGGCCTGTTCTGGAACCTGCCCTGTTAAACCACTGTATGGTCTTGGTCACCTTGCTGCACAGCTCAGTTTCAGGGTCTGGGCAATCTTCTTATAGCCTAGGCCATCTTAATGTAGAGCAACATTTTTTTTTTTTTTCAGATAATCAGTTCTTTGCCATGAGGTGCCATGTTGAATTTCCACTGACCAGTATGAGAGAGTGAGAGCGATAACACCAAATTTAACACACCTGCTCCCCATTCACACCCGAGACCTTGTAACACTAACGAATCACATGACAACGGGGAGGGAAAATGGCCAATTGGGTCCAATTTGGACATTTTCACTTAGGGGTGTACTCACTTTTGTTGCCATTAATGGCTGTGTGTTGAGTTATTTTGAGGGGACATCAAATATACACTGTTATACAGGCTGAACACTCACTACTTTACATTGTAGCAAAGTGAAATCTCTAGAGAGAGACAGAGAGAGACAGAGAGAGAGAGAGAGAGAGAGAGAGAGAGAGAGAGACAGACACAGAGACAGACACAGAGAGAGAGAGAGAGAGAGAGAGAGAGAGACAGACACAGAGAGAGAGAGACAGACACAGAGAGAGACAGACACAGAGAGAGAGAGACAGAGAGAGAGAGACACAGAGAGAGAGAGACAGAGAGAGACAGACACAGAGAGAGAGAGACAGAGAGAGAGAGAGACAGACACAGAGAGACAGACACAGAGAGAGAGAGAGAGAGAGAGACAGACAGAGACACAGAGACACAGAGACACAGAGAGAGAGAGAGAGAGACACAGAGAGAGAGACAGAGAGAGAGAGAGACACAGAGAGAGAGACAGAGAGAGAGAGACACAGAGAGAGAGAGAGAGAGAGAGAGAGAGAGAGAGAGACAGACACAGAGACAGACACAGAGAGAGAGAGAGAGAGAGAGACAGACACAGAGAGAGAGAGACAGACACAGAGAGAGACAGACAGAGAGAGAGAGAGACAGAGAGAGAGAGACACAGAGAGAGAGAGACAGAGAGAGACAGACACAGAGAGAGAGAGACAGAGAGAGAGAGAGACAGACACAGAGAGACAGACACAGAGAGAGAGAGAGAGAGAGAGACAGACAGAGACACAGAGACACAGAGACACAGAGAGAGAGAGAGAGAGACACAGAGAGAGAGACAGAGAGAGAGAGAGACACAGAGAGAGAGACAGAGAGAGAGAGACACAGAGAGAGAGAGAGACACACAGAGAGAGAGAGAGAGACAGAGAGACACAGAGAGAGAGAGAGAGAGACAGAGAGAGAGAGAGAGACACAGAGAGAGAGAGAGAGAGAGACACAGAGAGAGAGACAGAGAGAGAGACAGAGACAGAGACAGAGACAGAGAGAGAGAGAGAGAGAGAGAGACACAGACACAGAGACAGAGACAGACAGAGACAGAGACAGAGACAGAGAGAGAGAGAGAGAGAGAGAGAGACACAGACACAGACACACAGAGAGAGAGACACACAGAGACAGAGACAGACAGAGACAGCGAGAGAGACAGAGACAGAGAGAGAGAGAGAGAGATCTATCAAAAACTGATAGGCCGATGAAAATAGGAGGACAAAAAAAAAAAAACACAACAGCGCAAGCTCATTTAATACCTGTGTAAATATCAATTCTTGTAGCATCAGCATCTCTGAAAAAGAAAACCAAAAAATACATGGAGTTTATAAAATTGGCTATTATGAAAAGTATTAACATTTTCTGCAAAACAAAAAATTCTATATGCATTTGTTATTTTTATTTTTAAGTAGTACTACAGGCAGCAAGCTAAATCCAGGCACTTGATGAACCGAAGTTGCACAGATGGATGAACGAATGATGTCCTGCTGTCGTTGAAAGCCAAAAACGACTTTAGACAAGAAATGAAGTCCCAAGCCTCTAAACCACCTTGTCCCATTACAAAACCAGAATGGGTTTCTTGCAGAATAAGGCTGCCAGTTAGGCCACTTGCCTCACAGACATGACAGCTTTAACCCCTTTGTGAATGAAAGTAGAGAGAAGAATGTCTCTAATATCTTCAAAGGGCGGTTTCTGAAGCACAGAGAAAAACAGAATCGGATTCAGATCCCATAAAGTCACAATGACACAGGCAGGGGGAGCTACATGGGAGTTAGAGGCCAGGATTTTTTAAAACAAGACAGAAATGTCAGAAACCTGACCCATGATAAAAGAGTGAAGAGCTGGTCCAGATCCAGCTGCAAGAAGGCAAAGATTCATCCGGCAGTGAAACCCCTTGGGTGGAAGCCCTGAGAAGCACACCTAATGAAGTGTGCATTTTATATTTTAGCACAGTAGGAATCACAGACTCAGAGATGCCCCTGTCCTTCAGAACATGGCCTTCAACCGCCATACCACTAAGGCATGCAACTGTGAAGCATGATGGCAAATAGGTCCATGGGACAGAAGATACTGAAGATTTGGTAGAGCTTACAAAGCTTCTATCAGGAGTCTTACAAGGGAGAAGTTTCAGGTTATGAAAGGCATATATCAGGCTGTGCTAAATTCACAGAGCCTTCATAGCATCCACTGCTCCTGCTAGCAGATCACTGTACCTGGGAAACAAACCTGTCCAGTTTGTTGTTGAACCTGCAGGTCCACAACTGGTGTCCCCCACCTGCAACACAGGTCCTGGAACATCCCTAGATGTAGGGATTACTCCCCCCAGGTCCAGGCGTTGCTGGATAACAGTTTTAAAAGGTTAAAAAAAAAAAAAAAAAAAAAAGTAAGGACACGGGTCTATCCACTTCAATCATTGTGAGTGTATGCATCTTTAGTTTTTATTCTCTAACTGTTCCCACAGCCCTGTATATTCTGCTCCCTGAGAAAGATATCTAAAAGTTTTCTTAAATTGTCAATATTCGCAACTCATATCACTTCCTGGGGGAAAAAAAAAAAAAAAAAAAAAGGGAGTTCTACATTAGGCAATCTTAATCCATATTAATTAAGTTGCACTTTGGGCAACGCTTTCATTACCAACATCTTTCCTAAGGATTGGTAGCTAAAACTAAAACTAGTGCCTTGCAAAAGTATTCACCCCCCTTGGCTTTTTACCTATTTCGTTACATTACAGCCTTTAGTTCAATGCTTTATTTAATCTGAATTATATGTGATGGATCAGAACACAACAGTCTAAGTTGGTGAAGTAAAATTAGAAAAATATATACATAAAACTATTTTTCAGAAATAAAAACACTGATAATTGGCATGTGCATATGTATTCATCCCTTTTGTTATGAAGCCCATAAAAAGCTCTGGTGCAACCAATTACCTTCAGAAGTCACATAATTAGGCCCCTTTCACACTGGGGCGGTTTGCAGGCGTTATTGCGCTAAAAATAGCGCCTGCAAACCGACCTAAAACTGCTGCTACTGTTTGTTCAGTGTGAAAGCCTGAGGGCTTTCACAGTGAAGCGGTGCGCTGGCAGGAGAAAAAAAACAAAAAAAACACTCCTGCAAACCGCATCTTTGGAGCGGTGAAGGAGCGGTGTATTCACCGCTCCTAAACCGCTCCTGCCCATTGAAATCAATGGGGCAGCGCGGCAATACCGCGGCTATAGCCGCGCTATGCGAGTGGTTTTAACCCTTTCTCGGCCGCCAGCGGGGGTTAAAACCGCACCGCTAGCGGCCGAATACCGCTGCAAAAACGACGGCAAAGCAGCACTAAAAATAGCACTGTTTTACCGCCGACGCCCCCACCACCCCAGTGTGAAAGTAGCCTTAGTGAAATGATGTCCACCTGTGTGCAATCCAAGCGTCACATGATCTGTCATTACATATAGACACCTTTTTGAAAGGCCCCAGAGGCTGCAACACCTAAGCAAGAAGCACCAAAAACCAAACACTGCCATGAAGACCAAGGAACTCTCCAAACAAGTAAGGGACAATGTTGTTGAGAAGTACAAGTCAGGGTTAGGTTATAAAAAAATATCCAAATCTTTGATGATCCCTAGGAGCACCATCAAATCGATCATAACCAAATGGAAAGAACATGGCACAACAGCAAACCTGCCAAGAGACGGCTGCACACCAAAACTCACGGACCGGGTAAGGAGGGCATTAATCAGAGAGGCAGCAGAGACCTAAGGTAACCCTGAAAGAGTTGCAGAGTTTCACAGCAGAGACTGGAGTACTGTACATAGGACGACAATAAGCCCGTACGCTCCATAGAGTTGGGCTTTATGGCAGAGTGGCCAGAAGAAAGCCATTACTTTCAGCAAAAAACAAAATGGCACGTTTTGAGTTTGCGAAAAGGCATGTGGAAGACTCACAAAATGTATGGGAGGAAGGTGCTCTGGTCTGATGAGACTAAAATTGAACTTTTTGGCCATCAAAGAAAACGCTATGTCTGGCGCAAACCCAACACATCACCCAGAGAACACCATCCCAACAGTGAAACATGGTGGTGGCAGCATCATGCTGTGGGGATGTTTTTCAGCAGTCGGGACTGGGAAACTGGTCAGAGTTGAGGTAAAGATGGATGGTGCTAAATACAGGGATATTCTTGAGCAAAACCTGTACCACTCTGTGTGTGATTTGAGGCTGGGACGGAGGTTCACCTTCCAGCAAGACAATGACCCCAAACACACTGCTAAAGCAACACTTGAGTGGTTTAAGGGGAAACATGTAAATGTGTTGGAATGGCCAAAGCAAAGCCCAGACCTCAATCCAATAGAAAATCTGTGGTCAGACTTAAAGATTGCTGTTCACAAAGGCAAACCATCCAACCTGAAGGAGCTGGAGCAGTTTTGCAAGGAGGAATGGGCAAAAATCCCAGCGGTAAGATGTGGCAAGCTCATAGAGACTTATCCAAAGCGACTTGGAGCTGTGATAGCCGCAAAAGGTGCCTATACAAAGTATTAACTTTAGGGGGGGGTTGAATAGTTATGAACATTGACTTTCTCCTGTTATT
The DNA here is from genome assembly GCA_037952835.1 of Lithobates septentrionalis. NCBI lineage: Eukaryota > Metazoa > Chordata > Amphibia > Anura > Ranidae > Lithobates > Lithobates septentrionalis. Next base: position 3,550,772 of record JBBDGP010000546.1, on the reverse strand, counting down.
TTGTCCTATTTGTTGTTTGCTTTACAATAAGAAAAAAAAAAAGAAAAAAAAATAAATACTTCAAAGTTGAGGACATGTTCTGTAAATTAAATGATGCAAAGCCTCACCCCCGTGTGAAACAAGACTTATTGCAACCATGTGGGGGAATGCGCTATACAGGCTCAGGGTAGCAGGCAAGGCCTCAGGTACTCACAGAACCCAGTAGCAGGTGGAATTCGGATGGCCAGACATGACTAAGGTCAACTGCAAACAGGAGCAGCAGAAGGGAGATGCTTCCTCAACTCTGTATGGGAAAGAGCTCAGAGTGCTTGTGTACACAACTCTATCCAGCTGATGATTTCAGTGCCCATTCCCACAGCATTAACACCTTCCAGAGAAATCTGGGAAGAGCGGGGTGTAATGGTGCCTCAGTGACCTAAGTAAATGAGTAAGCAGTGCTCCGCCAGCAGGCCTACTTACTAAGTGAGTTTCAGAGACCAGACAATACCAGCAGCTTTGAATCCAGAAAGGAATTAAACAGCTTATACCAGAACAGAGTCTGGAAAGCGCCCTACGTGGCACAAAGTTCACAAATGTCACTTTCAGGCTATCCCCGCAATGTCTAGTGCAGTGGGTTCTAGGCACAATACTTTAAAATCCAGGCTAAGGACAGTTTTGCCAGAGAGCTGCAATCAAAGAGATAAAGCTTCAGCAGAGATGTAGAAAAGAATATTGACTGAAGGAAAAAAAAAAAAGGAAATAGAAATTTAAAAGTGTAACTACAGGCAAATTTTTTTTCCATTTTGAAGTAAAGCGAGGTTTATAACCCCTATCAGTTTTTTGTTTGCCATCTGTGTCCCATTGGGGAGATTTCACTTCACTGCCTGTCATATTGCCAAAACAGGAAGTGAGAGTAAAGCGATCCAAAGTAAGGGAACCCCAGTGTGTCACCAGAACTATTGTCCCCACTGGAAGAATTTCCCCTTTATTAGTGTTCTAAAGCAAACCAAAAATGTGGAATCATTTTACTTTTGATAACGGTAAACAGGACAAATAGGGGGTGGATCTTCTAAATTGGGACACAGGCAGCAACTTAAAAAAAAAAAAAAAAAAAGGTTTTAGGTACACTTTAACCACCTCCCGACCGCCCACTGTATATTGACGTCCTGTTTTTTAAAGATGGATATCTCGGTAACGGCAGCAGCTGCTGCCACAACCGAGGTATCCATCTTTAGGGCCGGCGATTCTGCACACGATAATGGTGGTCTATGCGGCGGGTTCGCCGCGAGATCACCGTTATCGGCGGCGGGAGAGGTGCCACCCCCCCTCCCGCCGCTCTCCCGCACCCTCCGCCGCTTACCGGAGCCGTCGGTAGCGGCGGAGGCGATCGGGTCCTTTCACTGCTGAGGTACTGAGACGAGTGAGGCCAAGATGGCCCCCACCCGTCTCTATACCATGTGACGGCCGGAGCGACGTCATTACGACGGCTCCGCCCACTTCTCTTAAAGGCACAATTTATTTTGTGTCATTTTTTTAAACGACTTTTTTTTTTTTTTTTTGCATTATAGTGTAAATATGAGATCTGAGGACTTTTTGACCCCAGATCTCATATTTAAGAGGACCTGTCATGCTTTTTTCTATTACAAGGGATGTTTACATTCCTTGTAATAGGAATAAAAGTGATCCAAATTTTTTTTTTTTTTTTTTAAAAACAGTGAAAAAATAAATAAAATAAAGTAAAATAAATAATTAAAAAAAAAAAAATTTTTTTAAAGCGCCCTGTCCCGACGAGCTCGCGCGCAGAAGCGAACGCATACGTGAGTAGCGCCCGCATATGAAAACGGTGGTCAAACCACACATGTGAGGTATCGCCGCGACCGGTAGAGTGAGAGCAATAATTCTAGCCCTAGACCTCCTCTGTAACGCAAAACATGCAATCTGTAGAATTTTTTAAACGTCGCCTATGGAGATTTTTAAGGGTAAAAGTTTGACGCCATTCCACGAGCGGGCGCAATTTTAAAGCGTGACATGATGGGTATCAATTTACTTGGCGTAACATTATATTTCACAATATAAAAAAATTGGGCTAACTTTACTGTTGTCTTATTTTTTTTTTTCAAAAAAGTGAATTTTTTTCCAAAAAAAGTGCGCTTAGAAGACCGCTGCGCAAATACGGTGCAAAAAAAAGTATTGCAATGACCGCTATTTTATTCTCTAGGGTGTTAGAAAAAAAACAATATATAATGTTTGGGGGTTGTAAGTAATTTTCTAGCAAAAAAACCTGTTTTAAACTCTTAAACACCTAAAATCCAAAACGAGGCTGGTTAAGTGGTCAAGAAGTATTCAGAGGCAGGAGCACGGAGAGAAGTGTGATGATGCTCATCTCTAGTTCAATGAGCAGGCAGGCGATCTAGTAAGCTGCAGTACTGAACAATGTTGGTTGAATCCACAACTTTTTTATGAACCCGATTAACTGAAATTTTAACCATCTGATGATATTACTCCTGCCTACCAAGGCTCCTGTCAGCTATCTTGCCAAACTGCATCAAATGCCAGCAATCATCCTCAAGGAACACTCAGCTCTCTATTATCAGGAACATGTCTGTCCAAAATATTTTATCTGCAGAAGAATGCGCATGACTTCCCATCATATTGGCATGTGTAAAAACAATCTTGCATTGAATTTTTTAAAACATGTAAGAATTCGTAATTTTCATTTTAGTTGTTCAGGCCAATAATTATTTCATATTATGTATATTATTACACTACAGAAAAGTTAAAGTGGACGTAAACCCGATTCATGAAATTTGACCACATAGTCGGTGAGGTTGAAAAAAAAAAAAAAAAACACAAGTCCATCAAGTCTAACCTGTATGTGCACTTTTTTCAATATTACATTGTATATCCCTGCATGTTGCAGTCGTTTAAGTGCCTAATAGTTTTTTGAAATTATCTGTGCTCCCTGCTGAAACCACTGCCTATGGAAGAGAATGCCACATCCTTACCGTAAAGAACCCTCTACGCAGTTTAAGGTTAAACTGCTTTTCTTCTAATCTTAATGAATGGCCGTGTGTCTTTATGTTCTCTTGCGTGGAAAAGTTTTATCCCTATTGTGGGTTTTACCAGTACGCTATTTGTACATTGAAATCATATCCCCTCTCAAGCGTCTCTTCTTCAGAGAGAAGTTCAGTGCTCGTAATCTTTCTTCATAGCTAGGATCCTCCAGTCCCTTATTTAGCTTTGTTGCCCTTCTCTGGACCCTCTTCAGTTCCAGCACATGCTTCGAGGACTGGAGCCCAGAACTGGATGGTATACTCCAGGAGCGGCCGGACCAGAGTCTTGTAGAGTGGGAGAATTATCCTATATCTGTAATGTTTACTTATCTCTCTCCAAAGCCTTAAGTCCCGTGTCTTTCTGCTGCTTCATTCCTCTGTATCAGCATGATAACTCCTGACAAGTTCCCTGACACAGGAGAAAAAAGCAGCTGAAAATTTGTATCGGGGAGGTTGCTATAAATAGATTAGCAGAGAGCTGATCTATTCACCACACAGCTCTGCATGTTCCTTTCTTCCTCGGCCTATGTGGAGGGGGATGTGCACCTTTCCTCCAATCAGCTGTCACACGGTGTATGTCAAGACTCCCCTCCCACTGCTGAAAGAGGTATTAAAAATTCCAACACCATGTTCACTTTCTAAAGAACATAGAAAGCTGAAGACAGCAGATATACATGTAAAACGTATGTAGGGAGATTTGTTTCACGTGTATAATCTGAGGCTGTTCACTTCCCTGGGTATAGGAGAGGGTTTACATCCACTTTAAGTACAAACAATCTGTAAAACTAAATTCTACAGAATATGCAAACATTACATACCTTGCGTTATCAACTAATTCAGCCAAAGCACCAAAAAGGAATTCATGCGTTGTTCTATTTAAAGATAAAAAAAAAAAAAATTAACAATTAAGTGTATTGCATTTCATAGCTTGTTTGATAATAACATTTTATAATGTCTTTACAGTAGAGTGTGTTTACCACTCGATGGTAAAATTGCAACTGTAAACATACACTGGTGTTTGATTTCATGGATTCAAAAACAAAGGGAAAAAAAATGCATTTTCTGAATTATTAGGCAATCCAAACAAGAATCACATTTTCATTCATTTTCAAAATGTAACATTTAAAAACCATTTCAAAACGGTTTACTAGGATCTCAGCTATCCAACAGAAGGAGCAACTACTCATGACTCCATGAAGGACCAGGGTGAGAAACACTGGCAAATATGGACATTATGGTTCTGCTACAAACGCCAGACACCTTTGGCAGTTCAGTAAAACCCATCCTGAGCTTTTACCCCTCATGTGACTAGTACAAACTCTAGACCTACAGAAAAGGACAGAGGTGTGGTAAACACCCTTCCCTCTCGCCCCTCCCCCTTTCCTTTACGCTACTATGGATACTTATGAGGTCTTAACTCCTAAAATGTGGCCTAAATTTTATGAACACTGTACACTCTGACACTTTATTGTTCTGCCTAGTCATTTAGATTGTAATTTTCTCTTAAAGCGGAGTTCCAGCCAAAAGTGAGAGTTGTGCTCGTTGTACTCCTTCCCCCCTCAGGTGCCACATTTGGTACCTTTCGGGGGGGGGGGGGTCTGACAGGATATCTTCCGGGAGCCTCAGCCACAGGTATTTGCATCATCGCTGGGGCTCCCTCCTCCCCCCTCCTCCTCCTTTCCCAGCCGTCGGGCCAGTAGGAGAGGAGGAGCGGAGCCTCGTGCATGCGCAGTAGAGCTACCGGCGTGAAGCCGTAAGGCAATGGAGGCGAGTAAAGTATAACTAAAGGCAAAACTTTTTTTTAGTTTTGAAAAGCGTGGAGAGGGATTAGAACACCTGTAAGGTTATTATTGGTATCTGTGCCCCCCATTAAAGTGGAAGTAAACTTCCATCACTAACTTTTACCAATAGGCAAGCCTATAATAAGATACATACAAACAAAAAGTGGGGTTAAATGGCACTACCTGAAACTAAGAGCACAGGTTGTAAGAGGATGGGACTGTGCCTGGGGTGTGTAGTACACACCAGACACCAGACCTCGGCACCTACTAACCCAGCCTAAGATATCAAACCAGGCCCTCTAATGGGGGTGTTTAAGAGTGTGTAAGATGTCCAAGTATAAATGGCGTACAACCTTAGAGTAACATGTGGGTGAGCTACTATACACAGTAACTCCTTAATGGGGTTGTCCGAGATGTGACCTAGTGATTCCTAGGTACTAGATGTATATACATATACAAAAGATATCAACTTGTATTATAAATAAACATGAAATATTACCTTAAATGAAATACATGTGTAGAGGAGAGAGTGTCTACGAGTTACAAAAAGTACCAAAGCGTGCATATAAACAATCATACCAATCTGGTATGAAAAAAATGCGATAATGTTGCTTCCAACACACAGAAAGATATATATTATAAAAACCAAAACAATTTGAAGTGTGGCAGCAAAAAAACTGTGAAACAGTAAAGTGCAAAAAATATGGCAAAATGCCAAACAGAACGCCTCCAGAAAAAAGCATGTGCAAGTCTGTATATATAAGTGAAAAAAAAATTATATATAACAGTTCCCATATAGGTAGTATTCAGGCTGTGCTCATAGGTATAGCAGAAACCATCAACAGGTGACTTGAGTGCTTGTAATATCTCCAGGTGACTTGTGTGCTCCCCCACAAGGGTCCCTACTCACCGGATCCAGTCACCCCTACAGGGGTAATGCGCATATAGTTGCTCTCTGTTTAAGCCGCTTCAGCCAGGTATTTGCTATATGGGTCCCAGAAGCGTCCCTTTGGCCATAGATAAAATGGATATAACCATAGATATATTCTTAGCTTTTTTCTTGCTCACACAGCACTTGGGGTTACTGGCTCCTCCTACGCGTTACATCACTGGCACGTGAAAAAACTTGAAAAATTCACGTGCCAGTGATGTAGGAGGAGCCAGTAACCCCAAGTGCTGTGTGAACAAGAAAAAAGCCAAGAATATATCTATGGTTATATCCATTTCGTCTACGGGCCTCCCCTGTGCACGTTCCCTCACTGAGAGTCGGATGATCACAGATCCGAGTAAGGGGCCGGTCCCGGCCCCTTACCATGTAATCAGCTGTCAGCCAATGACAGCTGATCACATGTAAACAAAAGCTCGGTAATAGTTTTGACAGCGTGAGGAGGGAAAAAAAAAGCCGATCGCCGGTTTATCCGCAAGGGACATCGGTCCCGAAGAGGAAGAGGCAATTATGCCTCACCTGTGCCCACCAGTACCCCCTGCCATTACCACCTGCCAGTGCCACCTATCAATGCCCACTAGTGGTGCCAATCAGTGCCCATCACCACCACCCATCAGTGGAATAAAGCTCGCCAACCTAGCCGGAGTGTAATACCATCTATATAACACTTTGTAAGCATTTTCCAGTAACAAAACGTTCCTGGAGCATTTAGACAGTGCCGCAGTCATGACCTGCCAGTCCTCTGGGTCCAGCCGCTTCCCTAATTCTGCCTCCCACTGGAGATTGTATGGCCTCAAGGGTGGCTTTTTTGAGCCTATTATTGCTGCGTAAAGAAACTAAACCCGAGGACTGGGGCCACAATCTGCATAGACTCTCAAAAGGGGTCAATGTATAGGGGGTTGGCCTAGATTTAATGAGTTGTTGAAGAAAGTGTCGGATTTGGAAGTAACTATAATGCTCCCTAAGGGGGGATGTCATGGGAGGATCGTAAGGATCGTAAGGATGCGAATGGGATAATCTTAGTGGGGGTAAACATGGAGTGAATATCCACAAATTCATTCTCGGACCACCACGCAAATTGCAGTGGGCTGTTACGGCCCAGTGGGAATAATGGACAATCGAGAAGGTGGAGTAGAGGGAGATGAAGGGAGATCAGGGTCGCGGAATACTTAATCGAGTCCCATAACCTGAGTGAGTGGGCCAGACATGGGCCGATGTTAGTTGGGCGATGGGCTCTGGGGAGCCAAGGGAGGGAGGCCAGTGGTATCGGGTGAGAGTCCACTAGATCAATGGCAGCCCACAACGGCATCTGCTGTTTCTCATGAAGATGTGATAACGGGGCAATAGCTGCCGCTGTGTAATAGGCTTGCAAATTTGGAATCGAGAGGCCACCATTGATCCTGCGGGCATACATATAACCTGTTTTTTAATCCTGGGTCTTGTAGGAGCCCAAATAAATTGCACTATTTTACATGGTGTATACATATGATGTGGAGTGGGACGTGGACCGGTAATACCCTAAAATAATAAAGCAGCTTTGGGAGATAGGTCATACGGATGGTTGCAATCCTTCCAAACCAGGACAGCGGAAGGGCAGACCAGGAGGTGAGCATTGCTGTAAATTTCCCAAAGAGCATGGGGTATTTGGCTTGATAGAGGCCTGAGTATCTCGGAGTAAGCTTAATCCCCAGATAGGGTAGCAATGTAACCATTGAAAGGGAAAGGCAGATCTTAGGGGAGGAAAGGTTGATCGACATAGCTTTAGACTTAGAAGTATTGACAGCTAGGCCCGAGAACGTAGCAAAGGTATTTAAAAGAGACAGTAGGTTAGGAAGGGTGAGTCTAGGTTTGGCAATAGTGAGCAGAATATCGTCCGCAAATAAGGACAATTTGTGAGAGGTACCCGCAATTTCCACCCCCGCTATATCCGGGTGGGTTCGGATTGCCTCCGCCAAAGGTTCCAGCGCCAAGATGAACAAAAGTGGGGTTCCCCTTTTAATGGGGAAGGTGGGCGATTCAAATCCATAGTATTTTGCCTCGGCCTGGGGGGGGGGGGGGGGGGGGGGTCGTAAATAGCTGAAACCCAACTCATAAAAGGATGTGCCAAAGTGGTTTAATACCTGTATAAGGTAGGGCCAGGACAAGGTGTCAAAAGCCTTATTAATGTCCAGTGATAAGAACATTGTTTCTAGGGACCTATTGTGGACAATGTGTTGTATTTGTAGAAGACGTCGGATAGCGTCGCTGGCCTGTCTCCGTGGGACAAAGTCCACCTGATCCTTTTTATTTAATAGTGGAAGAAAGGAGTTGAGGCGATTAGCCAGGATCTTAGTCAGGATTTTCATGTCTATATTGATTAGAGAGATCGGCCTGAAATTAGCTCAGGAGGAATGGTCCCTATCAGGTTTGGGGATCATTACTATGTTGGCTGTCAGCAGGTTAGGTGTAAAGGGGTGACCTTCTTTATTGAATTATACATAGTGGTCAGAAAAGGGGCAATGACATCTGTCAGTTTCCGATAATAGAGGGCTGTGAAGCCATCTGGGCCCGGGCGTTTACCCATTTTCAACTCCTTAATACATTGAAGGACTTCCGAGATCTGTATGTCCCGGTCCATAAGAGACATGCAAGATTCGGATAGAGAGGGTAAAGAGATTCGTCAGGAAGATTTCGAGACCTTGGGTGGAAGAGTGGTCGGGGGCTGAATTCATCCAGAGCTCGTTGTGGGTTACCCGTGAGGACATTGTGGCGGGTGCGTAAAGTAATGGGAGTAAATTTTGGGGTAAAGGTGCACAATCTATTGGCTAACATTGCATTGGGTTTATTGGCCTTGGCGTAACATTTTTGTCAAGCCCAGCGTAGAGTGCGTTCCGCTTTGTCGGTCAAGCACAGATCAAGATCAGTGCAGACTTTATCTAGAAGCCTGCGGTTGTCAGGAGTAGGGGTTTGTTTAAAAGGTTGTTGTTAAATTCTCTAATTGTTGTTCCAAGTCGCAGCGGACCTGTGCTCGCTTTAGACGCAATACGAATAATGTGTCCCAGAAGGACCGCCTTGTAAGCTTCCCATAGTGTGAACTGGGAGGAAACTGACCCTGCATTAAAGTTTAAAATATTCCACAGAAGTTTTATGGATATCATTAAGGATCTCTTTGAAAGAGAGGAGAGAGTCGTTCATGATCCAGGGGGAGTATTGGGGTTTACTGAGGATAGAGTGAAGAACGGTCACGATAGGGTCATTATCTGATCACGGGGCGGCGAGGATAGAAGTCGAGTCTATGAAAGAAAGATGTTTCCTTAGGACAAACATATGATCTATTCTGGAGTGAGAATGATGGGGGTGGGAATAGTGCAACGATAGCAAACCTTGGCACCCCCAGATGTTTTGGAACTACATTTCCCATGATGCTCCAGCACTCTGCAGTGTAGTGGAGCATCATGGGAAATGTAGTTCCAAAACATCTGGGGTGCCAAGGTTCGCCATCACTGGAATAGTGGGTATAATCCCTGCCCAGAGGGTGAAATTCCCTCCAGAAGTCCACTAAGTCTTGGTTTTGTAGGGAGTGTTTAAATGTTTTGGCGGCTGAGGAGGGGAGCCTATGTTCCGATGGGCAATTGTCAAGAGAGGGATTCAATGTTATGTTAGAGTCTCCCGCTAAAAGGAGGGTACCTTTCTGATGTGATTTCAGCAGGGAGCAGATATGGGTCAGGAAGGGCTCCAGATTGTTATTCGCGGCATAATAAATCATAATGTTACATCGTTATCTTGAATGGTGTCCTGCAAAATTAAGTATCTACCATTTGGGTCTGGAAGTAAATGGGACCGATTTGTGTATAGCAGGACTTCCCTCTGTTTGGTCGGACCAATGGCCAGATAAACGTGAGGGTAATCTGCCGCAAAGCATTTGGGGCAAGAGGAAGGGGAGAAATACGTTTCTTGTAGGCACGCAAGGTCTATTTTTTGTTGTTTGAGGTATCTAAATACTTTGACCCGTTTTTGATGAGAATTCATGCCCTGAACATTCAGGGACAACCAGTGGAGGGTCATGGAATCAGAGGTGTGTTGCTATGATATGGTCCAGTCGTGCACCCCGGGGACGGGGAGGGAAAGGGGGAAAAGTGGAGGCAAGAAAAAAAAAAGGTAGGGAAAAGGGGGGGGGGGGGGGGAGCAAAGCATGTGACTTAAGGTGTATCAGAATGGTCCGTCGGAACCACCGGCCATTCGCAATAAAAATACATTCAGTTAAACATTTTGTTAGCACAGAATCTGGAAAACTATTAATAACACAATCTTCAGGAACCAAGAGATGACGAGCAAAGGCCCGCCATCGTCGGGAGGCCAGACACCCCAGTCTGACATTACCCGACCCCTAGGCTTCCCAAACCATCAAACGGGGGTGGGGAACCCACTGGCAGGAACAAGGGCCACAACCATCCTGGCCATCCGGTGGAAGGTACACCATTGAGGAATACCCCACCCTGTTACTGTATGATAGTGCCGGAGAAATATGGAAAGAGAAAAAAAAAAAAAAAAAAAGAGGGGAGGGGTAGTTCAGCAGACAGACTCCTGCTGCCATGAAGGTAGCTGTATGGGAACGGTGTATATGGAGGTTTTCTATTTATCTTTTTCCATTTGTTGAACTAGATGGACTGAGGTCTTTTTTGCACCTATGTAACCTACCCGTGAAGGTACCATTCCCAAGGATCCTGTCTTTGGTAATGGAGATAATCCACCTGCCAATTTTCAACATATCTTAGAGCAATGGACTTCAGACCCAGGTGAGGCAAAAGAATCAAACAAAACTACTTGGCGATTAGAAGCCACCCAAACTGCTCCAACATCCACACTGCAAGTCGTCGAGATATTCAACCACTGAGATTCCCTGAAGACTCAGGAGGGCCAACACAGAAGCCGAAACCTTCTGTGGGCTTGAAGATAGACCTAATAGCAGTGCAGTGAACTGGTAATGGTCCTCCCCCACTGCAAACCCCAGGGAACGTTGGTGACACAAAGATAAAATGTAAAAAGTACGCATACTTAATGTCGATCGATCAAGGTCAAGAAATTCCAGATGAAAGGAAACCACATATGACCATATGGACTCCATGCAACCTCTAAACTCCTATAAAGCATTGAGAGCCTTTAGGTTTAGAACACTCCCTCCTAAGTAGGTAGAGGCAGAACCTTTATGCCGCGTACACACGGTCCTACTTTTCGTCTACAAAAGTCCAACAGACGCTGATGGACTAAAGCTGGCTGGTAATCCGATCGTGTGTGGGCTTCTCCGGACTTTCAACCGACTTTTTTAGCCTCAAATACGACGTACTTTAGATTTGAAACATGCTTCAAAACTTTTACTTCGTACCTACGACGGACCCCGAAATCCGCTCGTCTGTGTGCTAGTCCGACGGACAAAAAGCCACGCTAGGGCACCTATTGGCTACTGGCTATGAACTTCCTTATTTTAGTCCGGTGTACGTCATCACGTACGAATCCGACCGACTTTTGTGTGGTCGTGTGTAGGCAAGTCCGGTCGTTAGAAAGTAGGCCGCAAGTCCGCGGCAAGTCCACCGAAAGTCTGCCGGAAGTCTGTCCGACAGGCTGTCCGACTTTTGTAGACGAAAAGTACGACCGTGTGTACGCGGCATTAGTCCTCCCTGTGGTATCCAACAAGTGTCAGACTAAAAAATGACTGAGATACACACTGGGGTAACGTCACTTTTGTGGCAAAAAAAAAAAAAAAAAAAAAAAGGAAGAATATAAATCGTATACAATTGCGACTCAAGTCATATTTTAATTGAACGTAATTAAAAATTACCTTTCCTTTTCGATCTTCAGCGCTGTAATTTTCTGTAAAATGCAATATGACTACCTGGATGCACGTACAGAACGCCACCTGAAAATGTAATTTCCCGCTTGTGTGATTGGTTGACTGATTTTCCCAGAAGTCTGCACTAAGATACAAGTCAGATTTTTGTCATCCCCTACAGCAAAAATGTCATTTTTGGCAGGATACTCCCAAAGGGAAATCACGTCTAAAGGGGATTTAGACCCTTCTACTTTGCTCATTAGAACCCCATGGAGCAAGCTGATTGGTAAATTTAAAAACACTCCCATAAAGATTCACTTTGCACATGGACACAGAAACAGCTATCTCGATTATAACAAAAGGTAGGAATCTGCAACAAAGTTTGTTAAAATCCTTGCAATGTAGATGGATCACCCACCATCCACCAAAAAGTGGAGTTGCTCTTAAAGTGCAAAGTGGCAATCCAGTCAAGGTAAGGTACTCACCACAGGCAAAACCAAACTTTACAATCCAAAAGGTGGTTGATACCATGGTCCTACTCTCTGCATCAGCTCCCCTGGTTGCACCACGTTGCCAGAATAGTGATGGACAGCAAATGCAGGAGAACCCACAAACTGAAAATAAAATCGTTGGCAGGGTCAAATTGAGGTTAATTTTCGACTCCAATGATGGGAAGATTCAAAAGACCAGAATGGAAAAATCTCTCAAATGATCCAAATTTCTAACTGAGTTTTTGTCCAGGAAAGTGCATTAGCTCCAAAATCGAATGTTAAAAGCAAACTTTTTTGAAGTATTTTCGAACAACATTCATCAAGTGATTGAAATTACTGAGCAAAATTTTTGCAGGAACAAACATTTTTAGGATCTACTAATGTATGGACAGCATAAAGCTAAATTTACACATGTGCCAAGAGCAGGCATTTCATCTGCATTCTTTTAGGTTCACAAGTGCCTGCCAATGCTCTGTACCAATCAGGTCTATTGCAGCTGACATTGTTCACATGGGCGCATTTGCAGTGCTTCACGTTGCGCCAAAATTTATCCAGCACGTAGCTTCCCGCTGGCCTCACAAATGCACCTATAGAAACAGACGTGACACAAATGCATTAAAAAATGCGTCCAAAGCACGTCTTAACACAACAGGTACATTCTACTAGTGTTCCTAAACAGAGAAGTGTTAATTGCCATAATTCATTGACATAAATCGTAAATACGGTGCCACTATATTTTGTTTTAAATTCTCTATGTACCTTATTCCTACAAAGATGTTGTGTGGTCACATGATCTTTCCCTGTTCTTTGGCATATGCAGGGAAAGATCTTTAGGATGAGTTTCTATTGCTCTGCTGATGTATGCTCTCTACAGTGTGAGTCTGTCTGGCCAGTCCAGATTGGAAGACTTCTAGGGCAGAATCTGAGAGATGTCTCCTCCCACCTAGAATCAGGAAACATAATCTGCTCCATTATAAATAGTTCACATATACCTCTGTGTCTTAGTAATATACAGAGTACCGACGGAAAAATTGCTAACCTAAATGCCCTAGGTTCACACCTATGCATTATGCATTTTGCATTTAACATGGCTTCCTATGGTACACGTTTACATCTATGAGTTTTTGCGTGTAATAGACGTCAATAGAATCGCACCAGAAACGCAAGTGTTGTGTTTATGATGCCATTTGATGGGTTTTGCATTTTTCTGTTTAAACACTGTATATAGCTGGTTGCTAAAGAGCAGGCCAGGAAGCCAGCCGCCACATCCTTAACCGATCCCCCTAAAATCCATGACAGACCCTAATCCAAGCATGCAGCCCTGGCAAGTAAGGAAAAGCAGGGGACAGACAAGCTCTGCCCCAAAGCACCTTGCCCCCATGTTGATGGTGACAAGGGCCTCTTCCCTACAATCCTGGCCGGTAGTTGTTGGGGTATGCAGGCAGGGGGCTTACCGGAATCTGAAAGCCCCCCGGATCCCAGCGCCCCCTATGTGAATACATTGTACACCTACGCATTCACACCAAAAAGCACTGAAGTGCTCAAAAAAAAAAAAAAAAAAAGTCCTTTATTAAAAAATTAAAAATGTCCCCTGTCATAGCTACAAGGTGTCTTTTCTCTGGTACCTGTCTTCTCCTTGAGCGGTCTTCTTCCTTGCCACCGCTTACCCACTAAAAACAAAAAAAAAGCAGATCTTCAAATGCTGTGTTCCTCCGTTGCGTTGTCCCCTGCTGTCTGCAATTTCTTATATAGCCATGGGCGTTGCCATCCGATGACGTTACCCATGGAACCCGCCCCTTGTGATGACACAAGGGGCGGTTCCCCTGGGTGACATCATCGGATGGCCACACCCCATGGCTATATAAGAAAAGGCAGACAGCGGGAGATAACGGAGAAAGACAGCATTAGATCTTTTTTTTTTTCTTTGTTTTTAGCGGGTAAGCGGCAGCGAGGAAGAAGTCAGCACAAGGAGAAGAACACACCCGAGGGAGAAATAACTACCGGCGCAAGAAGACATCGGTACCAGAGAAAGAAGTCAGAGCTATGTCGGGGGACATTTTTAATATTTAATAAAGAACTTGTTAAAAAAAACGTTGCCTGTTTATTTCCGAACACTTCACTATTTTTTGGGGTGAATGGGTACAATGCACCCCATACTCATTCACATAGGGGGGAGGCAGGATCCAGGGGCCCACTTTCTTAAAGAGGGCTTCCATCTTCCGATAAGCCCCCTGCCGGAAGACCCCCACAACCACCGGCCAGGGTTGTGGGGAAGAGGCCCTTATCCCCAACAACATGGGGGCAAGGTGCTTTGGGGGGGGGCTCAGCCCCCACCCCCAAAGCACCCATGTTGAGGACATGCGTCCCGGTATGGTATGGTTCGCTCCTTAGCAACCAGCAATGTACAGTGCATTTACCCACTTCCAGAGTGCCCACCGCACATTTACTGCAGCAGGGCGGCCCGGCTGCCCAAAACAACATACCTGTACGTTGTCTCTTCCTCTGTCTGGGGCACATGCGCCGCCGGCGACCCGTGTCTTATCACAGTGGGAGCCAATCAGTGGGTCTGGCGGACGCGATATCTGTCGGGACCCGTTGATCATTGACAGGAGAAACAGAACAGCGGTCTGCCTATGTAAACAAGGCAGATCGCCGTTCTGTCAGAGAGGAAAATAGAGAGCTTGTGTTTCTGCTAAGCAGGAACACACATCTCTCTTCCTTCAGTTAAGCCATCCCCCACACCAGTTAGAAAGCACTCCCTAGGAGCACCTGACCGCCCCTGATGTTAACCCCTTCCCTGCCAGTGTCACAAGTACAGCGACAGTGTGGTTTTTTTTAGCACTCATCACTGGTTCCCAAAAAAAGGTGTCACTTAGTGTACGATGCAATCCCGCTAAAAAACGCTGATCGCCGCCATTACTAGTAAAAATAAAAATGCCATAAAAATATACCATAGTTTGTAGACGCGATAACTTTTGTGCAAACCAATCAATATACGCTTATTGTGATTTTTTTTTTTTTTTTACCAAAAACATGTAGCAGAATACATAGCGGTCGATGCAAAGGTTTTAAAACTTGACCATGTCGCTGCCCTGCAGATCTGCTCCGGCATGGCCCCTGCCTTTTCCACAAAAGAAGCCCAGGCTCTTGTAGAGTGTGCTGTCACTTGGGGTGAAAGCTTTTGTGCTTGATATGCAAGTGATATGGCCATTTTGACCCATCTTGCTACTGTGCTCTTTGAAGTATGTTGACCTTTGTTTGGTCCAGAGAAAAGGACAAATAGTGCTGAAGATTTGACAATCTTTGGTTCTAAATGGGTTATGAGGATTTCCAATTTGGAATATCCATCTCTATTCTTGCTGTCAAGAGTTGCTGTTAGAGAAGGAATAACAAGGTTTTGTAAGCTATCAAATGCTGAGGGGACTTTTGACAGAAAAGGCAGATTTGGTGAGAGGATCATCTTGTCTAGGTGATATAGAGCAGTATGGTTCGAGCTTTGAGAATGCCTGCATCTCGTTCATCCTTCTAGCCGAGACTAAAAGCAGTTTTTAGAGTGAGAATTTTGTCCGAACACTCATTTAGGGCAGGGGTCTCCAAACTATTGCCCTCCAGTTGTTCAGGAACTACAACAACCATCATGCCTAGTCATGACTGTGAATGTCAGAGTTTTACAATGCCTCGTGGGATGTGTAGTTCTGCAACAGCTAGAGGGCCGTAGTTTGGAGATCCCTGATCTAGGGGTTCAAAAAGGAGCTGCTAGGAATCCTTGTAAAACCATGAATAAGTCCCATGAAGGAAATTTCCTGCTAACAGTAGGCCTAATTTTACCTACTGAATATAGGAAGCGTTTGATGACTGGATCCTCTGCCAATTCTGTATTAAAAAGGACGACAATACTGCCACCTGAACCTTTAGGGTCTTGTGCGAGAGATTCTTGGTGGCTCTAGGCTGGAAAAAATCCAGAATTGTGAGTATTAACCCAAGCTCTCTTCCTGCACACCAGGCTGCAACTTTTTTCTGTACTATTTCGTATATAGCTTGAGTGACCTTTTCTCTGCTGCCTAAGATTGTGTCCACTACCTTGTCTGACAGTCCCTTTTCTTGTGGCAATACCCTTTCAGTAACCAAGCGGAAAGATTCATTGTTTTGATGTTTGGTTGAAGGATCAGCCCCTGCGATAGTAGTTCTGGCTTGTCCGGTAAATGCAAGTATGGCTGTATGCTCATATTTTTGAGGTGACTGAACCAAGCCCTTTGTGGCCAGTGTGGGGCGAGCAGAATGACTGTGGCTTTTTCCCTTTTAATCTTCTTAATTACCCTAGGGATCAGGACTGTTAGGGTTAAGGCATAGCATAGTGGACATGACCAATTTTGGGCAAAGGCATTCACCCCCAGACTCCAGTCTCTTGGAGTTAGTGAAAATAACTTTTGAACTTTGGGGTTGTATCTTGAGGCAAACAGGCTCACTGTAGGTGTCCCCCAGATCTTTGTGATCCAGTTGAAAGTTGACTGGTCTAACTCCGACTCTGTATTCTTCACTGTGGTTCTGCTCAGGTAGTCCCCCAGCGTGTTCTCTACCCCTTTCAGGTGTACTGCTGATATGGCACTATATGTTTATTTTTGCCCAAGTCAGAATCAAGTCTGACAGATTCATGAGCTGGGGGGGGGTGAGGGGGGATCTAGTGCCTCCTTGTCAGTTGGTGTAAGCTACTGTTGTAGCGTTGTCTGATTGGATTTGAATGTTTTTGTTTTGAATCAGTGTGTGAAAGGACTTCAGGGCTTGTTCTTCAGCTTTCAGTTCCCCCATGTTCAATGAGGCTTGTGTCCAATGGTGGCTCCATTTGCCTTGTGCTAGGTGCTCTACCAGGTGTGCTCCCCAGCCAGAGGTGTCGACATCCCTGGGGATACGAATTGTTTGTCTGGGTCCACTGGCGCCCCCACCTGAAGCAGAGTGGCTCTTTGACAATTTGAGTCCAAAGACCTTGGATCCCTATGTTAGCACATAATTTTAACCACTTGCCGACCACCGCACGCCGATGTACGTCCTAACTTTGCCGGCGGATATCGTTGTTATGGCAGCAGTTAGCTGCCATAACCCCGGTATCTCCGTTTTCGTGCGGCGGTCGGCTACAAGATAAAAGTGGTCTCTGCGGCGGATTCGGCGCAAGATCACTTTTATCGGTGGCGGGAGGGGGGCCCCCCCTCCCGCCGTGATCCGGTGGCCTCCGCCGCTTACCGGAGCCGTCGGTAGCGGTGGAGGCGATCGCGTCTGTCCCCTTGCTGTGCCTGGAGATAAGCGAGGGGAAGATGTTGCCCCCTCATCTCCATGACACTGCAGGGCGGAAGCGACGTCAAAACGTCACTTCCACCCATACGTCTTAAAAGGCATATTTTTTTCAATGTAATTTTTTTTAAATGACTTTTTTTTTAATTGCATTTTAGTGTAAATATGAGTTCTATTACAAGGGATGTTTACATTCCTTGTAATAGGAATAAAAAGTGACAATTTTTTTTTTTTTTTTTAAACAGTGTAAAAATAAAATAAGAAAAAAAAATAAAAATTTTAAACGCCCCATCCCGGCGAGCTCGCGCGCAGAAACGAACGCATACGTGAGTAGCGCCAGCATATGAAAACAGTGGTCAAACCACACATGTGAGGTATCGCCGGAATTGGTAGAGCAAGAGCAATAATTCTAGCCCTAGACCTCCTCTGTAACGCAAAACATGCAACCTGTAGAATTTTTAAACGTCGCCTATGGAGATTTTTGAGGGTAAATGTTTGACGCCATTCCACGAGCAGGCGCAATTTTGAAGCGTGACATGTTGGGTATCAATTTACTCTGCGTAACATTATCTTTCACAATATAAAAAAAAATTGGGCTAACTTTACTGCAGTCTTATTTTTTTTATACAAAAAAGTGAATTTTTTCCAAAAGACCACTGCGCATATACGGTGTGAAAAAAAAAGTATTGCAATGACCGCCATTTTATTCTCTAGGGTGTTAGAAAAAAAACAATATATAACGTTTAGGGGTTCTAAGTAATTTTCTAGCAAAAAAAACTGTTTTAAACATGTAAACACCTAAATTCCAAAACGAGGCTGGTCCTTAAGTGGTTAAAGAGGCCTTTCATGTAGCTGTGCCCAACCAATGGCCAGGATAGATGAGGTCATAAGACCAAGCACTCTCATACCTTTGCTGATAGTGATCGAATCAGAGCAACATATTGAGGTCATCTCTTCCAATATTCTTGATTCCTTGTCCTGAGTAAGATAGATCTTTGTTTCCTTGGTGTCTAGTATATAGTCTAAATGGTTTACGGGTTTGACTGTAGACGAATTTATATATTTTCTCATTTATAATCCACCCTAGTTCCCTCAAGTAACTTATGCTTGACTGGAAGAAAAAAAAAGTGCTTCTAGTGTGCTGGCAAAGAAAAAGGAGATTGTCCAAGTAAGCTATTACTCCCATACCTTCCAGGCATAACCTCTTTAGAGCTTCTGCCAGGATTTTTGTAAATTATCCTGGGAGCTGAAGAAATTCCAAAAAGGTAAGAGCAGTGTATTGAAGGTGAAGTATAGCCTTCAGGCCACAAACTGCAAATCTTAAAGCGGAGTTCCACACAAAAATGGAACTTCCGCTTTTCGGAACCCTCCCCCCCTCCGGTGTCACATTTGGCACCTTTCAGGGGGGAGGGGGGGGGTGCAGACAACTGTCCATGGGAGTCTATGCCTCTCCCCGTCCCCACCGCGCTGTCTGCTGGGAACACACAGCTCCCAGGAGAGAGCGGGGACCACTAGGGACGCGCAGCGCGACTCGCGCATGCGCAGTAGGGATCCGGGAAGTGAAGCCGCAATGCTTCACTTCCTGATTCCCTCACCCAGGATGGCGGCGGCAGCTGCCGAGAACCGAGCGGGTTCTCTGCGTCCCCTGCCGACATCGCTGGACCCTTGGACAGGTAAGTGGCCATGTATTAAAAGTCAGCAGCTGCAGTATTTGTAGCTGCTGGCTTTTAATATTTTTTTTTTTTGGCGGTGTGGGTGAACCCCCGCTTTAAGTATTGGTGGTGTCTTTTTTGTTTTTTCATTCGTTTTTAAATGAAAAATAAGTATAAATATCACAAGGTACAACAAAAAGATTGAGTATGTAGTACCCCAAGGGGGTGAACAAGCCAAACGTTAAGGAACCGTAAATTGGTTCCTATATACTGGGAGGTATGTGGTACATGTTGCAAGATATAAACAGTCCAGGCGAGAAATGCCAAGAGGGTAAAACAGAAATGAAAACAAACAATAAAACAATAGAATAAAAAAAAAAAAAAAAAACATTGGAACAGTAGAACGCTGAAACATTATGCCGGTAGCAAAATGTGGTCTGACAAGGTGCAATGGGCAAAGAGCAAGGAAATAATTGTAAATTGTACGATATGCTAATTCACTAAACAGTTTTAACGGTTACGTTTTTAGCCCATGGAATCCATAGACTCCATGAACGAACGATCAAAGAGTCGTTTATTACTGTGTCTGTACGTCAGTAGGCTTACAAAAAGCAAAATTTTGCTTCACCATATCATTGGTGAGGTTTTTTTCTTTATCGGTTTATGTAGATAAGTGTTCTGCAGATCCATTGTCGCCATGAATACTCCTGGTGGCAGTATATTTCGTATGGAGTTGATAGGACAGTAGCCTGTGTTGTGTCCAAACACCTGCTCAGCGGGGTACTTGAGAATTCTATGGCATAGCTTGCTTCTAATGTGTGAAGGACGACAAAACTGTTAGCTGTTATGTTCTCTGATCAGTCAGACAAATGACACTAATCTGCCACCCACTTGTAAGAGGTCATTGCTTCTTGGTATTAGAGGTAGAAGGCTTGAGGATGAAATCCTCCCCATTCTTTTCTGAAAAGACCATCGCTTTTTTGCTTCTGCTTGCCTGTTACCTCTTTGTTGCCGAAAAGGAGCTCGGTTTTCTTCCTTTTGGGCTGAGGAAGGCCTGTTTTCCTGTCTGCTGGTCTGTCAAGTATGGACTCCGAGTCCAGCCCGAAGATGAGGCTTCCTGTGAAGGGAATGCCACAAAGCTTATTCTTTGAGGGGACGTCCCCTTGCAAGGTTTTCAGCTATAAAGCTCTTCTGGCTCCATTGATCAGGGCTGTGTCTCTGGCTGCTTTTACACAGCTGATGAGTCAGCCAGGAAAACAGGCTCCTTGTTCAGTTTTGGGATGGTTCTGAATAGTTCCTCCCTGGTCATCACTCTTTCCAAATGGTTTGGGAACGGATTCAGCCATAGTAAGTGCGTGTGTGCTGTACATGTGGACGCAATCGCAGGATTGAAGTTGGCTGCTCCGGCTTCCCATACTCTTTTTAAATATGAGGAAGGCTGTAATAGCCAAAACACATTAGTATTTCATGTACTTCGTTTCCTTTATATAGCCAATAAAGAGTGACAAGCGGAGTGTACTGCGTGGCTGGCTTTTTTTTTCTACTATATTCCTGCTCGATTCCCAAGGAAGTACTGGCGCATCCTCAGGTGCACACAGCGGTCTCAGCACACTAAGTAAGTCCTGGCCACACATCTTCTGCCCTAGCTGCACAGGAAGAACCAGGGAGGATATCCCAAGATGTTGCAAGCTGGGGGGGGGGGGGGCGCTAGCCTCCTATTTTGGGGAGAAACCTCAGGCTGAAGAGAAAAATGAGGACCCTGGTGTGTGTGAACTTTTTATAAATGGTGAACATTGTGTTTCCCGTTTGTAGGTGGGAGATGCTGCCCTAGAAGATGAGAAAAAAACTATTACATACATAATAAATACCTATTTTACCTTTTCCTCTATATTTTTAGGAACACCCCAGTTCCCATAACCGCTTCATTTTTTAATAAAATTGGATAACATTGTTATGTCTTATTTGGACAGGTGTCAAGTCACCTGAGGCCAGGTGACAGATGCACCTCGTTGGGGTCAGGAGTGCACTGCTAAGGTAGTGGACCCTACGGCTGACTGCTGCAGATGGAGCTCTGGATGGTTCAGGAAAGCAGATACTCTGGAGCACCAACACGGATCACACGGGAGCTAGAGCATGAGATTTCCCAGGGCGTGGAGTCTAAGAGAAAGCAGGTGTTCACCAGGTGGGGATGGATTTCGCTGCAGTCTGGCTCCAGGTTGCGGCCCCTGGGGTTTTCCAGCTCATGCTCACAGTAGACTACTGGAGGATAGAGAGGAAGCAGCAGCTTGGGACAAGGGATAGTCGGGAGATAGCCAAAAAAGGTCAGCGCAACAAGCAGATAAGGATAGTCAAGAACACTCCAAAAAGGTCGGGATATGAAGCAGACAAGAACAGTCAAAAACAAGCCAAGATCAGTGACCAGAATCAGACGTAGAGCACACGGCAAGACACACGCAGGAAGCCAAACACACAATATTGATCAGCAAGGCTGGCTTGCAGTGCACATGTTAATATAGTGTTTCCAGTCAGAGGCTGGGGTAGAGCCATGCTTGAGGGGAGATTACTTAAGTAGCCAGGTGAAGGGCGGCTGGTCTCTTGAGCTGAACACACGGAGAGGTAAGCATACAGACATGAACATTACTGCAGATCCATAACAGTACCCCCCCCCCCTCTTACGAGGCCTCCCCCTCCCCTGCTTGGGCCCAGGCTTGGGAGGGAAACCTCATGTGAAACCTCCTCAACAGACGAGGCGCAAAGACATCAGATGCAGTGATCCAAGACCTCTCCTCAGGACCAAACCATTTCCAATGAACAAGGTACTAAAGAAGGCCTTTACAGAGCTGGGAATACAGAACTTGACCAACCTCGCGCTTTAGATTATCCCCAGAGACCAGAACTGGGGTAGGGAGAGGATGAGAGGACTCACTGAGGACCAAAGGCTTCTTAGGAATGTGCAAGGGCATGGGAGGACCAGCAGGAGCCTGAGGAGGGGCCCCCAGACCCTTAAAGATGAGCTGGACATCCAGCACAGGACCATCAGAATGGGCAGAGGTCAGTGGATCCGTGAGGTCAGGTTGGCTAGCAGGCGACGTGTCACAGGAGTCCAGCCGGATAGCTGAAACACAAGCAGAATGCAGAGAGCCCTCAAAAAAAAAAAAAAAAAAAAAAAAAAAAAAAGGGTTGAACGCCCCACCTGGCTGAACGAGGCAGTCTATCCAAAGGATGGATTGAACCTCTTAGATAGGTTTGAATGGATGTAGTAATAGTAGGGTGAGGCCAGGTTATAGAAGGTCCTTAAGAAAATGCAGGAGGCTTAATGGGCATGGGCTGGACTGGCATAACTGGTGCAGAGGCCGACTGAATCAGATCGCAAGGCGTAGCGACTGGGGAACTTGCTGTGCATCCAAGAGAGTTTAGGGACAGGCAAAAAGGTAAATGGTTATGCAAACTGGAGTGAATGATCGGCTCAGGTTCGCAGGTAGGCTCCTCATCCAGAGTGTCAAATGACCTAGAGAGTGCATCAGCCCGACTATTGCAGGACACATTCCAGAAATCGCTATACACAGCGGGAAGAGCAGAAGATACTGAGATGGTGTCAACAGGAAGTTTCTCTTTTGGGGCAGCCCATAAAGTAGGCAGGACGAGGAACAGGAGAAACCCAAAATCCAGGATCTGCCCAGCAGTCTAGTCAACATGTGGAGAATGGAGCCGTAATCAAGGAAGACCCAAAACGATAGGGGGTTGAGGCCTTAGGTAAGATAATATTTATCAGCAAGGCTGGCTTACAGTGCATAGGTTAATATAGTGTTCCCTGTCAGAGGCTGGGGTGGATCCATGCTTGAGGGGAGATTGCTTAAGTAGCCAGGTGAAGGGTGGCTGGTCTCTTGAGCTGAACACGGAGAGGTAAGCAGACAGACACGAACATTACTTCAGATCCATGACAGCAGGTATTATCCCTTGTAGAACCAGGTCTACTTTGCAGTTGCCCCTTTCGTCCGGTGAATTAGCTTCATCTGTTTTGGGAAATACTACTGGGCAGCAGTGCTGGTTACGGTATACTGGTGGTTCTCACAGTCCAGAACTAATCCATCAGTAAACTTAGAGGCTGCCATCCTGGATTCCTATTCAGCTCTGAGCAACTTGGTATATCGAGGCCCTAGGTCTGCACCATTTATGATGTCCCTGCTGAAACCATGTTAGATTGACTGTAGTGCAAATCTGCAAAATGCAATAAGCACTAAATGCATAGGTGTGAATGCAGCCTTACACCCAGCTTTGGGGCAATCCTAGGCTGCCGCATTTGTGCTTTATCCCTGATCCTAGTGTATGGACCGTTTTGGCATTAAAACATTACAACATATTATGTCTGCGGGGCAGCTCCCACCTGTTAACTGCCTTCGGGAAACATTTCACTTGCCCTCTTGGATGTTTTTTTTTTTTTCGATACTTGCAGCTCCACCATGCAGTCCAAGCGCAATTTTCCTTTGGGGTAACATTGGCTCCTCACAAGGTAGAAAGGTTCCTTATTACCCGTAATGCCGATAGGATTGTTTCCTAGATTTACTTTAGAATTAGTAGTGGGGGAACGATCAAGGGGACCCAATTCTTTCAGCATTGGCAGAGAGATATTCCCACCTTATCTGTTGATGACTGGGATGAAGAGCCTCAGAACTATGTGCCAACAGTTATTTCAGCAAGAGGTAGATTTATACATTCTTAAATTTCTCCATAGGGCATATTTAACCCCTCAACGCCTCTCCCGAATTTATCCCACTCATTCTGTAAATTGTCCTAAATGTACTCAGGAGGTGGGCACATTCTAAATCATGCAGTATGGCAATGCCCCCTTCTACAGAACATTTGTCGGGAGATAGTAGCAGATATAAATAAGATTGGGGATCAAAGTATGGCACTGGATCCACAGATTCTTTTGCTCGGGATAGGTGACTCAGTGGTTTAATCCACTCCCAAATGCCTCTCTGCGTTTTATGCTGCTTTCTATTCCAGGAAAGCTATACTCCTAAAGTGGAGACAACTTGACCCTCCTATGCTCACTCAATGGAGAGCTTTGATCTAGAAATCTTCTACCCTTGCACAAACTTATCTATATGGGCCATAAATGCCCCCAAAAAAATTGGTGGAGCTGAGGCCAGAGTGTTGTTGCTTTGATGTAGATTTCAGATACAGAATTATAAGTTACCAATAGTTGGCACAGAGGGCTGGATGCTTCCTGATAACCCATTTCCCTCCATTATGGTCAGGCAGCCTAGTGGATTTATTCTCACCCCCCCCCTCCTCCTCAGATGAGCTTAGTGGGTGATACAAACTGAGCTTTCATACTGTATTGCACTGGAGTTCACTTCCCTTTGGTGATGTGTAATGGCAGTGTAGGATTATCGTGAATGTTTATTGTTCTCTTCGGTTTTATTTTTAGTTCATTCTCTGCAAAAACCCTTTTAGGCTAGGTTCACAGGGAGCAAATTCGTTGGACACACTCCACTACCTCAGCAGGGGATCACTCCGTTGATCCCCGCTGAGCTGGCGGATGACTGGTCAGTCTCTGCTCACTGTGCAGGGAAGGACCTGTCAGAGCCCCGCTGTTCTCTATGGGGAGATGGAATGAAAAACGGACAGCCTGTCAGTTTTCATCCGATCTGCTGGACGGATGGAGAACATATCGCCATGCATCTGTTTTGAGTGGATCTTGTCAGATCGGATGGCAGGCGGGTGTTAGCAGACACATCTCCGCTGACATCCGCTGCCCATAGAAGTCAATGGGTAGCCCGCTTGAATCCGCCTGAAAAACGGACAGGCGAATCCGAGCGGGCCGATCGTGTGAAAGGAGCCTTACTAGTGTGTGCTGTTGAATTTATATTTCAATGTTAATGACTGTATAGACTTAATCCTTGGTTTGCTGTCAAACTTTTCACTCCAGTGTTTCTAACTTATGGCTGTAATATTTTTAATACTGAATAAAACGTTTGTTAAAAAAAAATAAAAAATTAAAATAAATGGATGTGTATTTTGTCATTTTGTTCTGACGGCATCTGCATCCAAGGCTTTTTTTTTTTTTACTTTACAGGTATTAGCAATTAAATATTAGATATATTTAATACTGATTTATATTAAAACTAACCTTTTTTGCGAGTTGCTTAGTGAATGTAATCAATCAGCATACTATATCTTACTTCCATAGTGTTTAGTAATAGGAAGCCATGGAGAAGGAGGGGAGGGAGGGAAATGTCACTTGCCACTGTGTAAATACCCACATGAGTGATTTTAGAGTCATGTGAGCTGCACAGATAAGAAAAAGAAGGAAATGAAGAGCTTAGAAGGGAACTAAAATTGAGCATGCTCCTCAGAGGACACCAGCTGGCATACACGATTTCAAGCTGCAATGCAGACACACAGAGGATGGGAGGGACAACTAAAGGCAGGATCAATCAGCTATATTAAAAAATCTACACAAAATGAATGCTTTAGTGGCTTTGTGTGTATACACACTGTTTTAACATGTAATGAGAGCTTTTCATGGTCTGGGTTTAACAACACTTTAAAGGGGTTGTAAACCCTCGTTTTTTTTGTTTTTTTAATTAACAAACATATTATACTTACCTCCACTGTGCAGTTCATTTTGCAGAGTGGCCCCGATCCTCATCTTCTGGGGTCCCCCAACGGCGCTGGCGGCTCCTTTACGCATCGGGAAACCCCTTAGGAGAAGTGCTCTCCCTGGCAGTTACCAGGCGGGCACGCTCCCGAGTCCAGTATTTGCGTCCATAGACACAGAATGCCGAACTCGGCCCCGCCACCCAGCACTCGCATCATTAGATTTTATTCACAGCAGCGGGAGCCAATGGCTGTGCTTCTATCAATCAAGCCAAACAAGAGCCGAGCCCCTGTCCAGAGAGGGTGTCGGCGTCTCCAGCGTGGGAATGAACGGACTTGGGTAAGTAAAACAAGGGGGCTGCTCAGTGACAGAAGTTTTTTCACCTTAATGCATAGGATGCATTAAGGTGAAAAAACACGAGGGTTTACAACCCCTTTAATGAACGTTCATGGTATCTAAAATTTCAAAGCATGTCTAAATGAGCCCAAAGGCTAAATTTACACTAGCATCAAAAGCATGGAAATGTAAACGCGCCACAAACGTTCTGCAAAATTTGTTACTAGCTGAGATGATAGTACAAGAATCCATACAACAGAAAACCAGCAAAGGAAGCATTTGGCAAATGTTGTTATTTAACACAACACAAACATGTCAAAAATGCAGTCAAAACGCGCATGTTAATGGGCGTTCATGGTATCTAAAATGTCAAAGCACGTCTCGACATGCCCTCAGGCTCGATTCACACAGGGGCAACACGACTTCAGCGCGGCTTCAACGCGACTTTAATCAATTTACAACGTGACTTCAAGTCGCCTCCAGGACAGGCGACTTTGGCTGTGGCCAATCACAAAATAATCAGCTCTCTGGGAGGGAGGGGTTTGCCTGGGCAAACTAATTTTAACTGTAAAGTCGCTTCAGTATAGATGGAGATCCGACTTGGAGGCGACTTCCATTGAATTGAATGGTACAAGTGGCCTAGAAGTCGGATCCAAGTAGTACAGGGAGTACGCTCTGAAGTCGGAGAGACTTCAGTAGTGTCAATTAAGACGCTCTGATTCCCTGTAATGTTAATCTCTTCTTGGGGCGACTTGAGGGCTTACAAGTCGGATCCCAAGTCGTCCTAGTGTGAACCGACCCCAAGTGTCACACAGTCAATGCAAAAGGCCTTTAGGCAAGATGGCAGCGAAAGAACAACCTGCAACAACAAAACTATAGTGCAGCGCAAATAGGCAAGTGCCTGCAAAGAAAATGGTGTCCACAACCATTGCTGTGGACGACAGCTTGTCTGCAACTCAGAGCTGTGGCAGCAGACCTTTATCTAGACCAGCCTCTCAACCCCGAGGAACCCTTGAAATAACTTTCCAGTCTCAGGGAACCCCTGCTAAAAATGACTATATCCACAACACATGACACATTAGTGTGATGGTCAGTGGGAAGAAGTACAACTTTACAGAACCTAAAAAGATCAATGGTGTCGGTGGAAACTTATCTGAGAGACAGAAACTTCTCATTACTCAAGGAACCCCTAGCAACCCTCAAACTTTGGAGGAACCCTGATGTAAACTATTAGCATGCGATACATGACTAATCTGGAGAGAATACAAGATCTAAAATATTCAGCCTGTCACCTAATAAAAACTTAAGGCAAAAGAAGATAAAAGTGACTGGTTAGAAAATAAATATAATAAAATGGCTCAAACCAAGGAGCTGGGTGAGGGACCTCTTTCTTCTTGGAAGCTAGGAAAAAAAAAGTTTCTAGCAGTTGTCAGGATTTAACTATCTGGTACTGATCCTCATAGTTGCCTTTTTCTGTGTGCCTAGCATCCTCCTAAAGGTAAGAGCTGTGTCCTTTAATGGACAATATAGAGAGAATTCTCTCTGCATTACCATTCTGTTGAGCATTACTTCAAAGAAAATACATTTTGATCAAAATCTGATCAAATTAAATAGTGAAAACTGATTGGCATTTCAGCATACATGAGATCAGTTAGAGGTGCTTTTGATGTGCACTTGATCTCCTGAACAGCTACAACCTGTATTTGCACGCCCATTGACTTTTATGGAGAAGCAGCTCTAAAATGAACAAAATATTGACACATGCTCTTATACTGCCTAGAAAACTAAATAAAAAGGATTGGGGTAAAGAGATTGCAAGTACAACTTCTAACAGTTTATGCGGCAATGCAGAGAAAATAAGGAAATAGGAAGAACTACTTGCCATTTTAACAGGATGACAAACTAATTCAATTAGGCAACCTTTGATAGGGAAGCTACTAGGGGTGCAACGGATCGTCCATGATCAACCTCCGCGGATCGGGACACCCGCGATCCACGGAGCGCACTGTGGCCTCGGCCATAGGAAAGGCCGCGGCTTCGGCCTAGCTCCGGAGCAGCGGCCATCTTGGTACACCTGGCGGCCGGAGCAATCACTTGTAACAAACCGGCGTCATGTCATGACGCCGGTTTCTCTCTCCCCCCTGCCAAAACTCTGCAATGCCCTCACAATACTCTGCAATGCCCTCACAATACTCTGCAATGCCCTCACAATACTCTGCAATGCCCTCACAATACTCTGCAATGCCCTCACAATACTCTGCAATGCCCTCACAATACTCTGCAATGCCCTCACAATACTCTGCAATGCCCTCACAATACTCTGCCAATATACCCGCCAATACCCTGCTAATATATTATTACAGTGGGGGAGATTGTGGATATTACAGTGGGGGGAGATTTTTTTTTGTTGATCCGAAAATGATCCGAACCGTGACTCCTGATCCGAGGAACAATCCGAACCGTGAGTTTTTTGATCCGTTGCACCCCTAGAAGCTACAGACAAATAAAAGGGTTTTAACTTTAACCTCTTTGCGTTGGTGCTTCCCAGACCTTTAAGAGGTTTCAGATGCGGCGATAACAATAGGAAAGCTACCGATTGCAAGAAGTGATCAGGAGCGTCCGGTTAGCCACCGGTAACTGTGGGGTGCGCGCTCTTAGCACAGTTGTGTCTGCAAATTAGTAAGCAAATATGCGGCTGCTCTGCGCCAATGCCCACCTGCCGAGGCTGCATATTTGAGCACGGGCGGCACCTAGTGTTTAAAGTGTTTGTTACCCTAAAAAAAATAAAAATAAATAAAATATTCGATTCTGTTCCCTAAAGCATGTTTGGCCCCCCTCTATCACCTAAAAAACCTTGCTGATCCTGCCTGGCTATGCCCTCCCCCCTGTAAACTGACCACTGTTGATCATGGCTGCTGAGCCCTGACACCTCGGTCAGTTTACGTGCCTCTGTCATCTGCAGCCCTGTCCTCCTCTCTCCCCCCCGTATGTCTGCTTGTGAAAGTGCCCACCCCTTCCCCTTCGGTTGCTTTAAAATCCGGGTGGATATAATTTTTTTTTATAATTTTTTTTTTATTAATTAAAAATCTATTTTTTGATTTCTATCAAATTTATTTTAATAAAATGCTTTTGGAGTAAAAAATCTATCTGAAGATAGTTTGCTATTTAAGATACATTAATGATTTAGTTTATTCAGCATGAAATGGAGCTTAGTTATGTAGCATGATGCTGTATATTCTGCAATAATTACATTTTTGGTAAACTCTTTCAATGAAACCAAGCTGAGATAACATGCACTGCACTGATGCATTCACACAATTTCACAGTAACCATGAGATAAAAACAAAAGTTTTAGTAATATTCCTTTATCCCATTGTTTTGCAAATCTATGTACACAACAAACTGAATGGTTCCGATATCGCTGTTTTACTAACCTGAAAGCTTAATATTCGAAATAGAAAACCTTCAATTTGTTTCCAAATATTAAAGATTCTAACTACCAGCAAGAATAAGTCCTTACATTTAAAGAGCATCTGTCATTTCAGATCCATCATGGCAGCGCCTGTTAGCGGGCATCCACTCACCTACTGCCGCCACGTCCTTTACCTTGTTGCATCAGTGCCGCATCACCAGCTGTCCCATTAAAGTGAATGGGACTGTCAGTGAGTCAACAGCGGGTCAGAGGAAGAGCCGCTGCAGGACAGAGATTGCAGTTGCTCTTTAAAAATTGATTTAAATCGAGTTGACTTAAATAAAGACTTTTTACTACTGATTTAAATCGACTTTATTTAAACTAAATCCACCCTGTTTAAAACTATAATCTATTCATGCCATCCCCTCTGATATAATAATAATAATAATAATAATAATAATAATAATAATAATAAGGCCCAGTGTCCGATCTGTATATAAAAAATGCCAATTATACCTTATATCAGAGCATCTCCTGGTGCTCACTTGACTCCTCGGCTGACGTCAGCAGGAGTTCTCGGACCCGCCTGCTATAGCTGTCAGCCGGGAAGAGGATAGAGCCAAGAAGTCACGTTGGCGCTGGGAGACGCTGTGATACAAGGTATAATCAGCATTTTTTTATATAGATCAGACACGTGGTAATATAACAGAGGGGATAGCATGAATATGTTATAGTGGCTAAACAACCATTTTAAAAAGGTAGCTACAGAAATTAAAGAAAAACGCTTAGTTGCAAATGGATTAGCTGTGCAAGGATTAAGACTGTGCCACAAAAAAACCAAAAAAAAAACACAAAAAAACAAAAGGGACACGAATTTCCGCCCCTAGCATGCACACTCTTTCCATTCCCATGATTTCTAAATATTATCTAGTACAGCTTACAAAAGCAATACAATCACCATAAATTTTCAAGCGAGTCCAATATGGATGACAATGATGTGCTCAGGTCAAGATCATCTGTTCATGCATTATAAACTTCCTAAATCTGACGTCCATCCTATACCCTTTGACATCTTCAGTTTCCATTGTCTGGTACGTCAAGTACACACTGATGGTACCACACCCTCCACAAGCAATGAGAAAAATAAATATAATGTTCAAGCAGAACTAAACTCTCTCAAATCAACATTGGCCATTGTTAATCCTTAAGCTGCTAGCATTAGTAAATTGATAGCAAAAATACATACATTTACTTGTTTTAAAACTTTTTTTTTTTTTTTTACTTTTTATCAGCTACTTCCTGGTTTTCAGGCCTAGGCAAAATTATGTCATACATCCCAGGTGTCTTTAGAAGGGGAAAGAGGGGTTTTCTCAGCTAAGCACATCCTCCTGCCTGGTCTGAGGATGAATTCCACAAAGTAAATGCTACATGAATAACCTGCCCTTACTCAAAATGGTTGCAGCCAGAAATACTAGGATGGGTTTTGCAAAGTGATTTCTCAGGTATTGAACTTTAAATTAAAAAAAGTTATCTTTCAAGGTTACAAAACCGCTAAACACATTGCTCTTCTTGTTTGCCTTACTTTCAGGCCCCATTCACACCTGAGCCTTTTGTAGCTCAAAATGCCTGAAGCCAAACACCTGACGCTCAAAAAAGTTTTAGAGCTATTTTTGTAAATCGATTTGGGCAAATTGGTGCATTTGGAGTCTCATAGTATTGCATTGTTGCACACAAAAATGTGTGTTTTGTAGATATGTCCACATGGCAATAAGTGATGTCACAGGTGATATGGCCAATAGAAAAAAACATCTGAAGAGCAAACGTAACAAAACGCGCATAAAATGTGCACAAAAAAAGCGATGCTCCGTGTAATTGCAGCCTCAGAAACAGGGTTTATTCTAATAACAAGCCATGTAGTTGACTCTTCATAAACAAGAGAACTAAGAAATGAACATTAACTAGGACAATACCAATATCACCATGGTTTCTTGGATACCTTTTGTTGGTATATTTCTTTAAAAAAAAACATTTTCAAGATCAATCGATTTGCGGTTTTAAGAAAGCGCTGTTCACGCATCCAGTATTTGGAAGACACGTAGAAGGTCAAACCACAAAAAAAAAAAAATCTCGACAATCAGAATACTCACGAATTAGTGTGCAGATACTCGAAGGTCAACTGGGCCCGATTCAAACTGCTATAGTTTGTGAATGCCATGATCCCACTGCTCAGTGCCTACGGGGGGCTGAACATAAAAATGAACCTATAGTCGATAATCAAGGCGTCGTTCAATGCTGATTTTGGTAGCCCTTGTGTGGGCAGTACAACATGCCTCAAGTTCAGTGCCCAACCACCATCCAACGTCAAGTCGTCTACAATCTTCGGGACGATCAATTGGAAGCTCAAGGTTCAACAGTATCTGTAAGTACAGAAAAACCTAAAATCGATCATTTTGTTTCCTAGTACTCGATTCAGAATACCCAACATCACAAACCTAGACAACCCCTCCAAGCCTGTGAGGAGCAGTGGGCTAAACCTACCCTCTACACGTGTATGGAGATGTGGATCTCCCAGTCCTGTGAATGGAAAACGAACAATTCCAGTCAGTCTACTTGCAGCCTAACGTCGGCTGGTTAGGGGTCATGCCTTGCAGCCCTCACCAAGCCAGTCCTATGGTTGGAAGCAGACGTAGAGCCTGTAATAGAGCCCTGTGTGAGGAGAGCACGTTCTCACACACGGACACACACAATGTGAGCGCTTCCCGCTTCTCCTAACACGGCCGAGCCCTGTACACCATAGGAATGCCGTCCACCTCAGCCTCCAACCCTCCCTCTAATGCAGTCCCTGGCTTTCTAACCCGTTTCCGGCGGGCTTCTCCGCCCCTTCCGCAGTGCGCCAAGCTCTCCGGTCACCGGCCGCCGCCCTCTAAACACGCCTCTATGAACGCTGACATCCGGGAGAGACGCGGAGAAGAAGAGGGCGGTTGGCGGCTTTATTTCCTCATAGCTACTACTTCTTCCCGAAGAAGCCCCGAGTCTTCAGTGTGCTCCTCTCATGGCAGCGCGGCGACACCCCCCCCCCCACCAGCTTGTGTGTCTACGTGACGTGTATCGGCGATGGAGGGGGGAGGCTAGGCGCAGGGCGGGGAGAAGAACAGTACACTGCTCTTGTCTGAAGGGAGGGGGCGTCCAGATGAAAATGGAGAACCGTGTACGCGCACCACTCACGGTCCGGGTTACCTACTTCGTATTTGTGAAGGCAGCGGGCGTATGAGGCGCTCGGCTGCAGAGAAATGGAGTTGTATCTTCGGCGGTGGTGACTCGGTTGAATACGTTGCTTCCCCCCCCCCCTTTCTTACGTCGTCTGCGAGCGAGCTATGGAGGAGACATGGCCGCCGCTGCCGGTTATGGCGCCTGGTTACCTCAGGAGGTGTGTGGCGCAGTTTGTCAGTGCTCGTGCCTGTGGGCGGTTAGAACGGCTGGTCACCTGTGAGGTGCTCGGCGTCTAGGAGGCTCAGCACTGCTCGAAGCTGTGGTTGTTCTAGAAATCCTCAACCCGGATAAAGAGTGGCTGGCTCCTTTCTTAGCTTTCAAGCCTGACTAGGATTACACAAAACCAGGAGTGTTGCATGTTTGCGTGTTTTTGTTCCTCCGCACAGTTGGGGATTCGTGTGACATGTTTGGAAAGGCAGCTTGGTGGTGTTTGTAGGTTCAGTTCACTAGTTTGTCCCCTGATTCCATTTTGAACCACTGTTCAGGTATTGTGTCCACACCGACCCTTCTATGTAGGGCTTCTGCAAGGATACCTATACAGGCAGTCCCCGAGTTACGAACGGTTTAGGGGACTGCCGGTTTGTTCTTAAGTCAGAAGTGAACGCGCAGAACGGCAGAGACGTCGTTTTACGATGTTCTGTCAAGTAGCCACGCATGCGCAGACGTCATTTTCCAAGGTGCCTGCCGTTGAAAATGGGCATGCGCAGAACGTCACGCCGCCTCCCGATCGCAAGTAGGAGTCGGAGATTAGTAACTCGGGGACTGCCTGTACTATGCGAAGACCCCGTTCACACCTGAGCGATTTTCTGCTTGTAGCTCTTAAAAGCTTAACAAGCCAAATCCCATTCATTTCAATGACCCCTGTTTACATCAGCCTGAAGCAAAGCAATCAAAGTACATTAGCTGCTTTTTTGGCAGATTGCAAGTGTTTTTTGGCCCCATAGACTTCAATAGAAACGCTTAACTTTTTTGATGCTCGTTTTCTGCTTAAACAGCAGCTCACCACCCCTAATTTCCTCTCCCTTCTAGTGCTTTCTATTGGCTAAACAAAAGCTCCTGAAGCTGAAAACGCTTGTAAAAAGCTGAAAAAACACTTTTAAAAAATTCCAGTGAATTGCTATGCTCAGGGGTGAATGCAGCCTACACACGATCCGAATATCGCACGAAAACAGTCGTCCGAGGAAGGATCGTACGATATTTGGATCGTGTGTACACTACTTTCAACAGCCGATCACGACCGTTCATCCGATATTATTCGATCGGACATATACGAAAATTTTCCTCGTACAATTTTCATTCAGTCAGTACAGTTGTCATCCGAAAATACAAATGCATTACAACACATGACATCACTTCCGATTTTTTTTTGTCTGTCGTACGAGAATTTTCGTGACTTTATTTAGCTATTCAATTTCTACTTGCAACTATTAAGCGAGAACGGTCGTATAATATTCGGAACGTGTGTACGAGGCATAAATGTTGTCAGGTAGAAGTACTCAGAGTACGAGCCACTTCGTCTGTTGGGTATTAGGCATTTGCTAGTTGAGGTCGCAGCTTTTGGAACAACTCAAG
The DNA here is from genome assembly GCA_037952835.1 of Lithobates septentrionalis. Lineage (NCBI taxonomy): Eukaryota > Metazoa > Chordata > Amphibia > Anura > Ranidae > Lithobates > Lithobates septentrionalis. The sequence goes on along the minus strand of JBBDGP010000546.1, from coordinate 3,516,584 downwards.
GGCTTGTTCACATTTGACTAAACTTCTAACGCTTAATAAACGCTCCTATAGCGTTCGTATGGGCGTTAAAATGGTATTTTACATATATTAATGACAAGTTAAAAAAATGCTCCCCAGACGCCCTATGTGCAGTCTTGAAGTATTTGAGCGTTAAGGCGTATTAAAACCACTCCACAAACGCCTATTTCAGGAAATAAACTAATCTTGACGCACCGCAACTGCCTGCCAGAGCATTTGCAAAGCGTTACCATAGACTTGAATGGGAGATGTTGAAAGGCTTCAAATGTCTCCTGACTCGAAATGAGGCTTCAGTTTTGAAGCAACGCTAACGCTTCATGTTTTGATAGTGTGAACAGCACGGTGTGCTATCCTTTGTATCATGTACATAGGCATTTGAGGGGCGTTTAACACCTCAGATGCCTGCTTTTAATGCCAATGTGAACTTTGCCTTAAAGTTTCTTTTTTTTTTTGCTAACTGCAGCAGGCATCACAGCTTTTTAAAGCGGCATAGATACCTCTGTTCCAGCAGTCTGGTGTCCGCAAGGTCCATTGCTGGTGTCTTGTCCCCAGCTTCTTCCAGGTGCCGATTTTTTTTCAGTCATCTTGATTGGCAAGTGCAGGATGATGTCCTACATGCACAGGAGCGCAGTCAACCAAGCACAACGCGAATGTGCCAGGATGTAAACTGAGCTGTGCATACGCAGCTCAGTGTACATTCTACAGGAGCTTGCAGATAGGCAGATTTATGTATTTTAGTAAAAAAGAGGCATTACCTTTTTTTTCTTTTGCAATAAAAAGCCTGTCTGTTAGTAATTTCTAACTTTTTAGCTTTCGTTCTACTTTAAAGCAGAAAAATACTTGCCTAGGATCCAGCGATGCAGTATCCCTGAGCTCCCCACCTGGCCGCTGACATGTTTGAGCCGTCAGCTTCAGGGTCTCGATCGCCGGGCGGGGTGGTCACTCCTGCGCATCCGTGGGTGCTCAGTAAGATTAGGCATTGCCAAATTTGTACAGTGACCTGCGCATGTGTGGCTCACTGTACAAGGGCGGACAGACAGGTAAGTAACGTTAACGCAGACGAGAAAGCATATCTCTTCTGCTTTGAAATTCCTGCCTGTCTACCCATTTTAAAACTCAGGAATAAAGTTCCACTTTAAATATATAGAGAACTAGAGGAATTGTATGTTTTATAGCGGAACTAAACCCATCGATTTAACGGTTATATTTAATGCATGACATGAATAACTTTGACAGTTGTTGGTGCTCTGAACCAAACCGTCAAGGCTTCAAATGGCTGGTATAACTGATCACATGCAGCACCAAGGCAGTTGCAGATTTAATGGAGGCTAAAGTCCGGTGCATAGTAATAGAACATCACACAACATTTTTCATAAGCAGAACAATTGTTCAATTTTCTGCTCGTTAAAGCAGAACAATAAGTTCCTCACCTCCTAGGGATGCAGCGTTCCTGACCGATGACCTCTTCAGTCGCCTGGCTTCTGGGTCTCGATCACCGGCTGCTTTCATTGGCGAGGATGACATGTTCAGTCAGATTCGGCATTGCCGAATTTGTACAGTGAGCTGTGCATGCATGGCTCACTGTACAAGGGTGGACAGATTGAGAGATTGAATTGTGGTGTTCACGACATCCTATGCCAGACATCACAAAGCAGCCCAAAAACATAACCAAAACTCCTTTGTTACACCGTCAGAATAGTGTCCTTTTTTCTTTGGAAGCTTCATTTTATTTTTTTTTCCCATCTGTGAACTTGCTGATTGGCAAATCTTTCCAAAGGACTTTCTCTCAGAGGCATTGTGGCTTGTTAGTATGCATTTTTAGCAAATCCCAGTCTGTTTTTTTTCTTCTTTCAACAGTGGAGTGCTAGGTCTTCCTTTTGAGCCCACTGTCACTCAGAAAACAGTGATCGATGCGATCATGTACCTTAACCTCGGAGTTCAGTTTGTATCTCTTTTGAAGTTTCCCTTGGCTTTTTGTCTAACTTATCTTATTTTTCTGTTCAATCTTGTCCAAGGAGGCTACACTTCCTTGGACCTTAAACTTGTTATTTGCAACTGTATTCACAGGAACATCCTGCTGCTTGAAGATGGTCTTAACGCCGTTCCCTTTTGACATGTTGGTTTATCATTTTTCCTTTTGATTTCCTCAGGCAACTCTTCTGTTTGCTTCCGCTGGTCCATGTTCAGTATGGTGCCAAACTGCAGAGTTACTGCTTTTTTCAATTCAAATAGGCTGACTGATTATTTACACATTTTGTTATGTTACAGCCCTATTTCAAAATTGATTCAATTCATTATTTTCCTCAAAATTGTACAAACAATAGAACATAATGACAACATGAAAGAAGTTTGCAATCTTTGCAAATTTATAAAAAATAAAACGAAAAAAAAATCCCAAGTACATAAGTATTCATAGCCTTTGCTCAATACTTTGTTGAAGCACATTTTGGCACCAATTACAACCTCAAGTCCACTTGCATATGATTCTACAAGCTTGGCACACCTATTTTTGGGCAGTTTCTCCCATTCTTTTTTGCAGTACCTCTCAAGCCCAATCAGGATGGATGGGGAGTGTCTGTGTACAGCCATTTTCAGATCTCTCCAGAGATGTTCAATCGGGTTTTAGTCTGGGCCACTCAATGACATTCACGGAGTTGTCCCATAGCCACTCCTTTTATCCTGGATGTGTGCTTGGGGTCATCCTTTTGGAAGATGAACCTTCGCCCCAGCCTGTGGTCCAGAGCAGGTTTTCATCAAGGATGTCTCTGTACATTGCTGCATTCATCTTTCCCTTGATCCTGACTAGTCTCCCAGTTCCTGCCGCTGAAAAACATCTCCACACCATGATGCTGCCACCACCATGCTTCACACTAGGTATGCTATTGGCCAGGTGATGAGCGGTGCCTGTTTTTCTCCATACACGACGCTTGCCATTCAGGCCAAATAGTTCTATATTTGTTTCATCAGGCCAGAGAATTTTGTTTCTCATGGTCTGAGAGTCCTTTGGGTGCCTTTTGTCATGTGCCTTTTACTAAGGAGTAGCTTCCGTCTGGCAACTCCTACCATACAGGCCTGATTGGTGGAGTGCTGCAGAGATGGTTGTTCTTCTGGAAGGTTCTCCTCTCTCCACAGAGAAATGCTGGTGCTCTGTCAGAGTGACTAAGGCCCTTCTCCCCCGATCGCTCAGATTGGCCAGGCGGTCCGCTCTATGAAGTGTCCTGGTAGTTCCAAACTTCTTCAATTTACGGATTGGGGCCACTGTGCACATTGGGACCATTCAATGCTGCAGGAATTTTTCTGTACCCTTCCCCAGATCTGTGCCTCTATATAGGGATATGCAAGTAGCAGACCTCCAGCTGTTGCAGAACTACAATTCTCATGAGGCATAGCAAGACTCTGACAGCCACAAGAATGACACGCAAAGGCATGATGGGACTTGTAGTTTTGCAACAGCTGGAGGTCTGCTAATTGCATATCCCTGCTCTATACAATCCTGTCTTGGAGGTCTACAGACAATTCCTTGGCCTTCATGACTTGGTTTGTGCTCTGACATGCATTGTTAACTGTGGGACCTTATATAGACAGGTGTGTGCCTTTCCAAATCCTGTCCAATCAACTGAATTTGCCACAAATGGGCTCCAATCAAGTTTGTAGAAACATATCAAGGATGATCAGTGGAAAAAAGGATGCACCTGAGCTCCATTTTAAGTGTCATGGCAAAGGCTGTGAATACTTATGTACATGTGATTTTTATTTTTTTTTAAATTTGCAAAGATTTCAAACAAATTTCTTTCATGTTGTCATCTGGTATTGTTTGTAGAATTTTGAGGAAAATAATGAATTTAATCCATTTTGAAATGAGGCTGTAACATAAAATTTGGAAAAAGTGAAGCGCTGTGGATACTTTCCGGATGCACTGTATACAAAGGGAATGCAGTTGTATGTGTGACAATTTCTTTAAGATCATCACTTTTCAGGAGGAACAAACCTATGTTTCAATGAACTGTATAGGTACAAGCAAATGTGTCCATGTTTGAAGTTTCTACCTCCTTTTAGCAGTAAGGAATGTTGGTTAGATATTTTTAAATGCGGAAAATAGATTAAAGCCGTAGAGCTATTTAGGACCTGTGGCAGGAGAAACATTTGTGGTGACTTTTAAAACTGGTACACACTATTGGCTGTCAGCTCCACATACAAGATTAGTGCAGTGATCTCCCCTGCTGAGCCAAAACTCTCCAATCGGCGCTCGGCCAATGGCTGAGAGCACTGATCGGGAGTCGGTCAGATGCTGGTTTTCCAGCATGCAGGTCCGACAGAAGCCGGCCAGACTGACATACACATGGGCCGAATGGGCTGTTTTTTGTTTAAAGCGGGGTTCCACTCAAATTTTTAACTTAATCTTACCCCCTTCAGTTTATTGCATAGATGTTCAAATGCTGCACGAAAAAAAATTTTTATCGCTGTAATTACCTTTTATATTGTACTTTATTGTGGCACTTGCTGTCTCTCCTCCCATGGGAGTAGGTGTGTTTATTGCCTTTCCCCGGTGCCGCACTGTCTCCTGGGAGCTTAGTGTCGGGCTTCCCAATATTCAGTGCGGAAACAATGATCATGCGCATGAACAAGCTGTGAATGAACAGCATTCACCGCATCCCGGAAATCAATGCTTGTGGGCTTCACATGCCCACAAGCAAGATGGAAACAGCAAGCATCACATTTTTTAAGTTATTCTTCAGTACGAAAACAGACAGAGGCGGAAATATTACACCCAAATGGAGTATTATTTTGGGATTAGCAAAGTGTCTCAATGACCTAAAAAAAAAAAAAAAGGATTGGTCGCCGGACTCCCGCTTTAAATCCGGACGTTGTTTCCTGACATTCGACCCGTGTGTCCCTTTTTGTGCTTATGCATGAATGAATTCAGATGCATCCAATTAAATATGCAAATGTGGGTTTCAAAAACAGGAATGTGTGAAAAGGTATACCTTACCTGTTAGCTTTTAGAGCACCCTCTATGTTTCTAGTGCACATTGCCTCAATGTAAACCAAAGCATAGAAAAAAAAAAACAAAGGGAGGTAAAAATCTATAACGTAATTCTTATTTACTAAAATTTTATCTGAAATCATGATTCCTCAAAGTTGCCACACTTTGCAGATGTACTAGTGGTGGCACACATGAGGTAGTTTTTCTACAATAGGAATCAAATACAGTTTGGAAAGTTCTTCCTCATATGGTTGCAGAAGTTCCCATAAATGCTTTTCACTTGTAGGTTTCTATTATATAATCCGATGGTCCATGTTTTTTTGCATGCTAGTCTCATATCGAAAATAAGAGGTTACTAAAGTTGTGAAAATTCTCGTATGTCAGAATACAATTTCGGAAGTGATGTAATGTATTCGGCCATTTCTGAGCATATATGATCTGGGTTTTTTTTTTGGGGGGGGGGGGGGTTGACAAATACTGTTCTGATTGATTTTAATGGGACACAGTGTTCGTGAGCTTTTCAGGTGCTTTTTTTTTTTTTTTTTTTTTTTTTTTTTTTTTTTAACGCAAAAGCACTCGAAAAACTCGTCAGTGTAAAAGGGGTCTTAAAGAGGAACTCCATCATGTAAACAAAAATGTAAAAGTCAGCAGCTACAAATATAATGTAGCTGCTGATTTTTTTAAAACGCACACTTGGCTGTTCCAGGATCCAGTGATGTCCTCACACGACCCGGCTGTTTTCCGGTCTTCGGGTCCAGGTTCTGGCATCTTAACTATTGGCAGCCGACTATGACTGTTGGCTGCCTACTGCTCGCGCTGCACCTTGTGAATGGTGGGAAGGATTGGGGGGGCTAACTTCTGCTCAGATCCTCACTGTCAAAATTGGGTACCTGCCCCGCCCCCTCCCCAAAAACAAATCCAACTTTTTGGGAAGGAGCAGAACTTTTCCTTTTGGGTGAAGTTCCATTTTTAAGTTGGCTAAACTGGTCAATCATACAGTGCCTTGAAAAAGTATTCATACCCCTGCAATTTTCTACATTCATGTTACAACCAAAAACGTAAATGTATTTTATTGGAATTTTATGTGATAGACCAACACAAAGTGGCACATAATTGTGAAAGGAAAATAATAAATGGTTTTCAAACTTTTTACAAATATATGAAAACTGTGGCGTGCATTTGTATTCAGCCAACTTTACTCTGATACCCCTAATTAAAATCTCTAGTGGAACCAATTGCCTTCAGGAGTCACCTAATTAGTAAATAGTGTCCACCTGTGTGTAATGTAATCTCAGTATAAATACAGCTGTTCTGTGAACAAACAGCACCAGCTAGGTCAGGAATAAAGTTGTGGAGAAGTTTAAAGCAGAGTTAGGTTATTCACCATTGCAGTACAGTGAGCTCTCATGCAACCGCTCTTTGGTTACTATTTCTTAGAGAATTCTAATGCAATTAAGGCACTCTTCACATGTTCTAGACTTTAGCCTCTGCCACTTAATACCCATTATGCATCTTATGTCTACATATGCATCCCCCTCATGTGTTAAATATCTTAGTTACTGTTGTGCTACTTACTGCTTCTTTTTTACCCATGTAATAGACCAGTGTTTGTTTGTACCATTATTCTCTTTCCTGACTAATAAAATATTTGAACATAATAAAAAAAAAAGCAGAGATGGGGTATAAAAAAATATCTCATGGTAACTCTGGAGGAGCTGCAGGAGATCCACAGCTCAGGTGGGAGAATCTGTCCACAGGACAACTATTAGTTGTGCACTCCACAAATCTGGCCTTTATGGAAGAGTGGCAAGAAGAAAGTCATTGTTGAAAGAAAGCCATAAGAAGTCCCATTTGTGAGAAGCCATCTGGGGGACACAGCAAACATGTGGAAGAAGGTTCTCTGGTCAGATGAGACCAAAACTGAACTTTTTGGCCTAAAAGCAAGATGCTATGTGTGGCGGAAAACTAACACTGCACATCCCCCTGAACACACAATCCCTACAGTGAAACATGGTGGCAGCAGCATCATGTTGTGGAGATGCTTTTCTTCAGCAGGGACAGGGAATCTGGTCAGAGTTGATGGGAAGATGGATGGAACCAAATGCAGGGCAATCTTAGAAGAAAACCTGTTACTCTACAAAAGACTTGAGACTGGGGCGGAGGTTCACCTTCCAGCAGGACAACAACCCTAAACATACAGCCAGAGCTACAATGAAATGGTTTAGATCAAAGCATATTCATGTGTTAGAATGGTCCAGGCCTAAATACAATTTAGAATCTGTGGCAAGACTTGAAAATTGCTGTTCACAGACGCTCTCCATCAAATCTGACAGAGCTTGAGCTATTTTGAAAAGAAGAATGAGCAAAAATTTCACTCTAGATGTGCAAAGTTGGTAAAAAGACTTGCAGCTGTAATTGCAGCGAAAGGTGGTTCTACAACGTATTGACTCAAGAGCTGAATACAAATGCACGCCACACTTTTCACATTTATTTGTAAAGAATTTTGAAAATCATTTTCCTTCCACTTCACAATTATGTGCCACTTGTGTTCATTTACATTTTTGGTTGTAACATGACAAAATGTGGAAAATTTCAAGAGATTTGAATACTTTTTCAAGGCACTGTATGTGAAAAGCTAGTATAACACCCACTGACGGTGTCCTCAAATTTGTGCTCTTCTAAGAGCAGTCTAAAACCAGTTATACTGGTGGACAGTGCATATGAAAAAAAGTTGTTAGACATACATAAGCAAATAGTTATTGAAAAATAAAGGGATAAAACTTAAAAGAGAAGTAATGTTTTTTTTTTTTTTTTATACCCATCATACTTACCTAGGTGGATGCAGCATCGGTCCCCTGGCGTCTCTGCACTGAGAACCGAGCCATCGAACACCGCTGTTGGCTCAGCTCCCCGCGCGGAGAGCTGCTGACTGGCGGTCAGCAGCTCTCCTCTCTGCCCCCACCCTCGCTCTTTGGAGCACTGAGCTGTGGAGGGGCGGGAACGGCCGTCTCACTGAGACAGGCACCTGGCGGATCCTGACTTTATTGTCGTGATGACGTGGTGCCTGGACTAAATCCTGTGACGTCAGCAGAATGTGGACTTCAGACTGCTCTCTGCTTAAAACGGGTCACAGGAGTGCAAAACGCATTGCACTCCTGGGACTCATAGGAGAAGCCCAGCTAAACGAGCTCAGGCTGGACTTCTCTTTTAACTTGAATGTAGATCTCAAGTTAATACTTTGAAAGATGCAAATCCACTTTCATCTCCAAAGCATGCCAGTGAGATAGGAGAGGTTGGCCGATGTGCTTTAACTATTTATCACTTGCATATTTTAATAGCCAGAGTTTCAGGACCCATAGAACTGTGTGGGGGTTATGAATTTAAAAGTTGAAGTAATGGATACAGCTGTCATTTTTCTTTGCAGAGACCAAATACTGACTTTTTAAGCTCAGCTGAACCAGTATCAATGCAAAATGATCCAAATTAATAACTCCCATATGCAACAATTAATCCAGCATGGCTGGAGTCTATTGTCTCCTTTCCATGCAACATCTTTGCAGACAGTTTTATATTGGTGCATTACGCAGCATGGGAGTTATTAAATATTTTTGTTCTGTATTGTCTAGAATTGCAGTATGCGCTTTTGTTTCGGAACCCAGTTGGAAATATTACACCTTACGCTGTGCAATTTGGATGCAGTAACGTAGACCGATAACTCAAGCTCTTTCTAATAAACCTCTGCTACGAAGATACTCTAATCAAACATTTGGTCGTCTTTGCTGTGATGTTAAAATGTCATGCATGCTAAGAAATGGCCTTATCATGGATACATTATGACAGATTTGTATTGTGTTGTTGAAAATGTGGACAGTCAGTGAAAAATCCAGACATACTCAGATGGGCTTGGTTTATGATGACGTTTCACTTTGAGAAACCATTCTTTTGCCTATTCAGTGGCATCCAAAAATCTTTCATGATGAAGTGAATATTTCGATGTTTATTTTGGATTTCTGTAACACTTTCTTTCAGTCAGTCAGTAGTTAGCCAGTGATGGTCTCTGGGCTAGGTAAGACATTTTCTTATTTTTCCATTTTAGCTAATGTTTTTATTTTTACTACCACTTGGTCTGTCATACCTGCAGCTTCAAAGTTATCTCTTCACAGTTGAAAGTAAAACACCATTACACAAACCTTAAATTAACATTGTTGTCCTTTTGAGGCATCATCATGAAGTCTTCTGACTTTTAGAAACTTGTCTTCTGATTCTGATGTAACATGGGACCAGTTCCAGCAAAACCCAATCTGTTTCCATGTGGTTATTCATGATGTAGGAAACTATTTACCGTCACCTTGTCTTTCTTTGCAACATCTCTAGAATATCTAAGAGTAAAGCCACTGAAATTGATGTAATTTTCATTTTTTTTAGTCTACCGTTTGTCATTGTTCATATAGACAAAGACCAGGACATCTGGAACAAGCTGTGGACTGTAGATTCCAAGAGTTTGGTAGCCATGTTTGGTGCAAAACTGAAGACAGCATTTCAGGAGAGGATAGTCATACCAACGGAGAAGCATGGCGGTGGAAATGTTAAGGTTTGGAGCTGCTTTAGGGCCTGAGTAGCTTGCAGTTACTGAGCCAACTATAAATGCTGCATAATATGTGTGCAAATCTGAGGTTATCTTGTCTGAAAGTTAAAGTGGTTGTAAACCCTTGCATATTTGCAGAGAAGTGACTGGCCTCTGGTGATACAGAGATGAAAACAAATGCTCATACATTAGTTGTACTCTATCTGCAGTCTTTTCTTCTCTACACCTGGTTAAAGTCCAGAATTTATACAGCTTGTCTGAGCTTTGCAGGGAGCTGAATTTACACACTGAGGAGCTCAGTGGGGAGAGCTGTTTGGTGTGAAGAAAAACACCCCTTTTTACACAGGAACAGAGCTGAGGCTGTCAATCACAGGCTGTGTTTTGGAGTTCCCTCCCCTTTCTACCTCTGTCAGGAAAACTTGTCAGAAGTAACTTATGCAGATAGCAGAGGAATGAGGTGGCGGAGAGAAATGACACTTCGTGCTCTGGATTGAAACAAGTACACACTATAGAGGGAGATTCTTTGTTCATATTTCATGTCTGAAGCTGACAACCACTTTATACTTAAAGTTGATTTTTCCACACCTATAATGATCCCAAGCACTCTAGCACATTGCCAAGTAATGGCTCAAAATAAAGAAATTCAGGGTTATAGGCTTACTTAGTCAAAGCCCTCATTTGAATCCCATTGAATTGTGTGTGGGGGGGGGGGGGGTTATTTAAAACAGGCAGATCATGCAAAACAATTTACAAAAATCTTGCAACTGTAGGTATTTTGCCTAAAGGAGTGATCAAAGATTTTACTGGTGGACAGTTGTTCAAAACACCTTACGGTAGTCATATCTGCCAAGGGGCCAATAGCCGCTTCTCAAGCCAATTATATCTGTTGATATTTTTTTAAGTATATTATTTAAAATGCACTTTGCTTGTGTTTTTATATTCAAGTGTATTGCATTTAGGAATGTTCAGGTATGTTGAAAAAGTCCACCATTTCCACATGTGTACCTACATTTTGACTTGGGTTCAGGCTCCAGCAGTCTACTGTACATTAGAGTTTGGGGAGAAAGACCAGGAACTAACCAGATGTCATACAGTTCAGGAAGCATGCTGATAGGAGGAACAAGCAGAGAGATGTGCTCATCAGAAATTCACTCCTCCTTGCACTGTCCAGTCACTGTGGGCAGGAGTGAAAGTGTAACGGCAGTAGAGAAAAATTAGGTCCCTTCCCCAACTAGACAGGGTTGTACTGTGTGGACAGGACTGGATATACAAAAATAAAAAAAATCCTTTGGCAGATAAACATCACTTATGTGTATTTAGTGGTTTGCCTGGAGTTCAGTAGTTCATATTTTTTTTCTATCGAGTACTTTTTTTTTTTTGTTTAATAAGTTTTTATTAAATTTTTATGAAAGAAAATAATTACAAAATGAAACAGTTATGTCACATATTGGGTTCAAACAGTAAGGGAAGCAATTTCAGTATCAATGCTCGAATATATACAAACAATGTCAAGAAGCCTGAGATACATCAAACAATATTGAATATTCAGAGAGGAGGATGAGAGTCAATATATCAATTGGGTAGAAAAGAGGACTTCTGTCATTATAAACCAAGAAAACAAAGTATAAAAATAAAATGAGAAATCTTGCTTCAATTAGGTAAAAGAAATATAATGTAGCGAACAGAAAGTATAAGATGCAGAGAGCTTGATAATAGAAGAGTTTTCTATCGAGTACTAATACAGATTCTTTTTTTTTTTTTTTTTTTTTTATGGAATTGTGTACAAACTATAGCATTTCAATTCTAAGAAGTGTTTCATATATTCAGAAAACATCATATATTCTGATTCTTGAGCGTAATACCATTACTGAAGGAACATCTTCTAAAATTTGCAAGGTGTTGTATAATCATAGATATAACACACACTGAATTTTTTTGTTTTTTGAGGTGTACCCCCCAAGTCCAGTTTGATTAGATAAGAAACGCAGAATTGCAACAAAATAAGAGAATTTGGCTAAAGTTACCACCCGTTTGCATGCCATGAGGTTAAAACTCTTTTGAAAACAGAATGTGGGCAATCTAGAGAGATAAAGAGAGAGATCCTAAAAATCAAAGACCGAAAGGAAAATACTGAAATCATTTAGGAGAGACTTCCTATCTACAAATAGATGCAGAACAATTATGCCTTAGTAGAGGATCAGCTTTGACTTAAAATGTAAGTGGTGGTGTATTCTTGGAGTGTCTGATTTAAAGCGGAACTATACTCACCTCAGCTTTGGCGATGCAATGTCCCCAAGCTCCCTGCCCGGTTGCTGACCTCTTCATGCGGCTGGCTTTCGGATCTTGATCATTGGCTGGGCGAGGATGACATCACCTCCGCAGGCGGATAGGCAGGTAAGTGACTTGAATGCAAGACACAAAGCATGTCTCTGCATTCAATTTCTGCCTATCTTTAATTTTGGCCTAAAGTTCCACTTTAAGTTTTTTATATTGGATAATTAGGGTAGAAAAACAAAGAAGGGGGAATTGATGAAAACTGGAGCAACTTTGCATGGCAACCAATCCTTTTATCCTTAATTTTCCCCCTATCATTCCCAGCCAAGGAAGCATCCATTTTAGCCTCTGTTGGATCTGCAGTTGCAATGGTGCTGTACATGTAATCAGCTAAGCCACCAGACATTTGATGGTTTACCAGTTTGGTTGAGATCACAAGTGAACGTTATCATTCACAGCATTGCTTGGATAACTGCTTTGGGAAACAGTTAAAGCAAAGTTCTAAAATTGCCTTTCTGTCAACAGTCCCCTCCCTTGCTGGCTTCTTCTCCTGGATACTGGTCTTTGGCCAGCTCGTAATGACATCACTCCTGCACATGCGCAGGAGTCAATCATCCTGGCACAATGGGAACATGCTGGTAATGTGCACAGCTCAGTTTACATGCTGGAATACACTGCGAGCAGGCTTGTAGGTGTATTTCTTTTGTAGAAGACATTGCATGCCTCTTCTGCAATAAAAACCTACCTACCTGCTTGAAGTTTGTGACAGCAGAAGTTTAGTTAAAATCGATGGGTTTAGTTCCACTTTAAGCCCTTGTTCACACTGAACACTGCTTTGAAATCGTGTGCGTTACCTGAAGTCGCAAAATTTCAGACGCATTTAAGTCCGACTTTGGGGGCGACTTGAAAGACATCTGTACAGGTGTGTTCATGCACAGATGTCTATTGAAATTGGCCCTGAAGTCGTCAAAGTAGTGCAGGAACTACTTTTGGAAATCGTGCGGCGTTGCACTGATTGGGACGCTACTATTGCCGGCAATAGACCTTGATTTGACATGTGATTTGAACGGGGGCTAACTGAATGATCTGAAGATAGAAGCTGATTAGAAGTCGCCCAGAGAATTCTTCTGATGCTCTGGAACATTTAAATATGTATGGACATATTTAAAAGACCGCTGACCCTATTGTTGCTGTAGCTCAGACCAAGTATGCAGATAAATACAGGACTTTGCTGATCTCCATTTTGATTCAGGGTTATAGACTCTAAAACCATTATAAACAATATGTGTGCAAAATAGTTAGAACCACTAGTATTTTCAAAAGGCCAGCAATGACATGTCCCATACTTCTTTTAGAAAAAGTTTACTTTAAAGCAGTGTAATTGGACTGGGCCAGTCAAAAAGACACTTTTAGTAAATGACCACATTAGCTCAGGAATTCTACCATGTAAACAGATGTTCACCAAGTATGTATTGCCTTCTTCATTATTAAATTTGATATAATTGTTTGACTAATATTTGCAATAAAAGCTATTTAAAAACAAATTTGTTGTCTGATAATTTCTAATGTATTTGGGTGTAACACCAGGTAGATTACTCACAGCCTGCATCACTACTTTTCTGTATCGCCCTGGAACTTTTTGGTAATTAGAAGGCATCTTTATTTATAGCCCCTCAACCTACAAATACAATTGAAATAAAAAAAGTTGGCTGAAGTGCATTTTTGCAGGATATGATGTCATTTGTGCTTCCTAGAAGCGTCAGAAGCTAGTTTGAGATAAGTATGTGTTTTTGTACACACTTTATTTTCTAATGCCACCAGAACTGAAATAAAAGGGAAATCTTCCAATTGTTTCCGTGATGGGTGTCTTAACAAGCGACTTCCCTCAAATTGGAAATATATCCTCTCAGTTGAAACTACAGGACAGGAAGTGAAGGCAAATCTCCCTAATAAGACATATGGCAAAAAGAATCTGACAGTGGTTTTAACCCTTCCCTACTCTACATTTTCTTACGTTTTGGTTTACATATATTGACATAATGAAAGGTGACGTGATTGAGGGATGGTATGTTTCACCTCACATGCTTTCTTATGTAGTAAACTAAGATGGAATCCAGTTTGGGTTTTCTGGGCCACCTTGGCAGTGTGGGATCCGAATCGGGTTGTGCTTCCAACTTGTCACCAGCAGCAGGTGGGATAAAGAAGGACTGGAGCATTGGGTTGCTCTGACCGGGACTCAGGAAGCCTCCTGAGAGAACTTTTTGTGGAAAAAGGTTTGCAACATGCTTGTTTTTTTGTTGGTGACTGGGAGAAGCCCTTCACCTGTGAGCAATCTGTACTGTTAAATTGGTGCCTGGATGACAAGGATTTATTTTCTGTTTTTTGTATGTAATCTGTTTTGGGTAACCTCCTGAGCAGGTGCAAAGGAGGATATAAGGCTCTTGCTGTAGGCTACTGCAACCCAGCAGGAAACCAACTGCCAGTTTGCAGAGATTCAGGGGCAGATGGCAGGGGTGCAGCAAAAGACCTCTCCTGTGTAGCAGGAGATGAATTGCCAGTTTGCAGAGGCCCAACAAGCAGACCAAGAGCTTTTCAAAGAGGAGGCCCAACACCTTGGGGAGTTTAAAGAAGGGCTCCACAGGTCCACTACTGGTGGAACAGAAAATGGTACGTGCTAGCCATTACCTGCAAAAGTTGACACATGCATGCAGCGATTCATGGAGAAAAAACACAAGGAGAGGAGGCGCCTCTAAGTGCAGTATTAAAACCAGATTTATTAAAAAAACTCTGTGCAAAACACTCACATTTTGTAGGATAACATTAGGCATGTAATGTGGCTAAAAGTCCAGGAGGAGAGGGGTCCGTCAGATCCGTCACAACTAGCGCTGGGTCCTGCTGTGCGTGCGGCTGTGCCTGAACACCGCTGAAGCCGGCCGCGGTGATGAAGTTCCAGAGCGAGGCCTGAGACGCTGATGGAAGGCAGGCGCGGAGCTGTGACGTCACTGGAATGCGACGCGTTTCGTGAGCGTGCGGGCTACGATGGCACGGTAGCCGCGCTCCTTCATCAAAGCTCTCTCCTTGTGTTTTTTCTGCAGATTGTTGGGGCTTAGGTTCAGCTCTTCCAGGAAGGCAGCCATCTGTGTGGACTTTGAAAACTTTTCAGAACGTTGTATTGAGTCCCCTTCTTTTCCCCATACAGACTTTTTATGGACTTTATCAATCATTACCTCCTGTCATTTACATAATGGGTACATAGGAATGCCTAGCAATTTTGCGCCTTTACTTGCTTACAGCGATTCATGGAGGCAGCCTAAACCTCCCGATCCGCCGCGCACCGGCCGAACCGCGCTGATATTGGTGGCATTCAGGAACCCAGCCAGCCAAATTCAGCCCTGCAAGCTACCTGACACCTCCAGCCAGCTGTCTATGGCCAGGAGGAAGCCGAAAACCACCCCAATCCCATCAGTCAAGGATCGGAGCCCACAGAAGCCAAGATGGCTGCCGCCCCGTCCTGCAGTGTCCCTGCTCCACATGGTGAGTCAGCTGCAGTTATCCCATCTACTGGTCTCTCCCCCCTGGAGCACACCCCTAGTCTCTTACAGCCGACCCCACACCTTGGGACTAAGTCACCAGGCAGGGAGTCCCTTTCGTCAGGATCCTCTATGGACTGGGCAATGGGAGAAATTATGTCAAACAGCCAAGGAAGCCTGTTTGCTAGCTCAGAACTCCCTGATATACCCTCCCAGCCTCCCCAAGTATTCTGGGGACCTCATCCTTTTGGCCCGTTTTTCTACTCTCTTGGAACAGGGTCTATAGAAAGCTAGCAGACAGATCACCTCTGATCTTAAACAAGAATTTAAAGGGCTTGGCACCTGAATTAACACCATTGAGACTAAGCTTGATGACACAGTCATTAGAACCAATCAGAATTCAGACCAGATAAACCTGCTCTATCAATAGCTAGAGGGCGCTCTGTCCGAGATTGAAGATCTGGAAAATCGCTCCAGGCGATACAATTTTAGGATTCAGGGCCTGCCAGAATCTTATACCGATACCCAGGTGGCAGTTTCTGATTTGATGCACACTCCTTTACCTGATTGGAAGTGGATCAGGCACACAGGGCTCTGATGGCTCCCCGTCCTAATGATCCCCCAAGAGGCATTATTGTGAAGCCTCATTACTATGGAAAGAAAGGGAAGATTATGCAAAAAGCCTGTGCTGCTACTGATATCCAAATAGCAGGCCACAGTGTTCAAATTTTTGCGGACATGTCCCCTGCTACAGTCCAGAAGCAGAGAACCTTTAAACCATTATTGAAACCCCTACAGTTCAAGGGCATCAGATATGGTTGGCAGTTTCCCTTCCGCTTGGAATTTACCTATCACAGCAAGACATATACCTTCTCCACTTTCTCTGCATCGCCTGGGCCTGATTTCCCATGCTCCTCATTCGTCACCTCGACGGCCCACCCGGCAACCAGGGTGGGAAGGGTCCCTTGGGGAAGCTCCTTTGTCCCCGCTCTGGCGGACCACTAAAAGCCGCTCTCGTCAACAGACCAGACCTCCATGATGACCTCAGATGTGTCTTCCTTTGTCTGTTTTACTAAACAGCCATGCTATTGGGTTCCCGACCATTAACATCCTGGGACTTAACTTAATGCCATTTGTGCTCTCAGATTATTCTGCAAGGTTATATTGTTTCTAATGTTTAGTGCCTTGTTCTGGGCTCTTCCAGTTAAAAATGTTGCAGTTACTTTGTCTTTTGTGCTTAGCGCAGCGGTTGAAGGTGCCTTCATCTGAGCATTTCCGTCTCCAGCAGATCCTGCACTTTCTGCGTTCATTGCAGAGATCTACATCTGATATTACTAAGCGCTCTGCTTTTGAGTCCAGATGTTTCCATGGGAATGCTCGGAGGGGGGCATCTCAATGCTGTACAAATTATTTGTTTACCCATCTGCGAAATTGCCGTATATATTGGCGTGGGGAGCGGGACTTAGGGAAGGAGATTGATTTGAGTGATTAGTGGAAGTGGTCTCCTCGTACATATAAGGGTATCATGAACACAGCCCTTGCGGAGGGAGGATCTAAGGTGCTTTCTAGATGGTGCCTGACCGCCTCTCCAAAATGTACCAGGGAGCTTCCTCTCTGTGTTTTCGGGGATGTGATTAATCTGGTACGATGTTTCACGTATGGTGGACCTGTGCCAAAGTTCGCCGCTTTTGGATTCAAGTTAATTCCCTGATCTATTCTGTGACTATGGTGAATATAGTTAAAAATCCTAAGGTGGCTCTTCTTAATGAACCTGTTCTTGATACTCCCAAACACGTTCAGACTTTAATCTATTTTATGTTTCTTGCGCCGAAAATCGCTATAGCGACCACTTGGAAGTAACCGGTGGTAGATTTAGCTGTTATGAAGAATAAACTGACATGGATCATGCTCAACGAAAAGCTGGTCAGTATTTTGCAGGATAAAACTGCTAAGTTTATGCCAGACCCCGGGGCCGGATGGACTGCCCATAAAGTATTATAGAGCCCACACAGAACTTGCTTGCCCCCAAACTAGCTCAGATGTTTCAAGCCTGTCTCCAACAGGGCTCCTTACCGTCCTCCATGAGGGAAGCCCATATCGCTCTCATTCCAAAGCCTAATAAGGACCCTAAGTTGTGCGCCTCCTACAGGCCGATAGCACTCCTAAATTGTGACCTAAAAATACTAACCAAGTTACTGGCCACTAGACTTAATAAGGTAATAAAATCTCTGATCAAACGGGCTTTATGCCAGGTAGGTCCACAGACATTAACATACGTAGACTGTTTTCTAATATTCATGCCCCCCATACTAATCAGGGCACTAGGACCATTGCCACCCTTAATATGGAGAAGGCATTTGACGTGGTGGAGTGGGTATATCTGTGGGAGGTGCTTTCCCACTGAAATTTATTGCCTGGATACGCACACTACATCGGTCCCCTGGCATCCATTAAAATCTCCATAACCAATGTTTTAAAAAAATCTACAGATTACCAGTTTAGAGTTACAGAATCATTGCTCTAACGATCGCAGGGCGATGCCTCACGTGTGTTTTGAACACCGTTTACATTTGTGGTCATGACTTACGTATGCATTCGCTTCTGCATGGAGGGATAGGGAGCTTTAAAAAAAAATGTTTTTCTTTATTTTCTTTCATTTTTTTTTTATCTGTACACTGTCCCTTTAAAAATGAAGTAAAAATTCTGATCACTTTTATTAGTGTCAGAATGTAAACATCCCTTGTGACAGTAATAGGCAGTGACAGGTACTATTTATGGAGGAATCTGGGGTCAACGTGATTTAATCATTTGCACTGACTGGCCGAGTATGGCCCACGAGCCATAGGTTGCTGACCCCTGCAGTAAAGCATGCCTACCTAGGCCTCATGCACATGGCCACCTGCATTTGATGCAGGAGAAATTGATCTGTTAAGCATAAGTAAGCTTAAAAGTGTTACTAAACCAACAACAGTAAAATCTGTATATGCATGCTTGTTATACTCAAAGTGGAACCTAAGGGGTTAATCCTTGGGGGCAATCTGCACATGCTGTAGGAGGAGAATGAAAACTCCTCCTACAAGCTTTAAGCAGACACGCATAGAATGCACAAGGCTGCTCTAACTGCTGATGAAAGAATAAAGTCTATGCACCATCACAAGGTGGCCCAAGTGGGTGCTAAAAATATACTCTATTCTCCATTAACCGGTGATGAGAAAAGGTATTTAGCAGTATGTATTTACTAAAATTATTGCATTTTCATGTTCTATGTACTGTGGCAGACCAGGTAATATGCAGGGTCCTGGCTTTGGTAGCACTTTAAATTTAACATATACTGTATGTGCATTGTACGAAGGCTACCTGATCTGACCAAAATAGCAATCCAATATTCAAATTAATAGATTTTCAAGTCAATTCGAATTTGAAAGCATAATTGAAATGTGTACATCATATTCCTGCTGATGAAAAAAAATTATGGTCGTTCTTCCTTTCTAAAAATGTTGTCCCTGGGTCAGGTGTACTACTAGTGCCCATCAACATCTGTCACAGTGTACCTGTGCCCAAAAACATTTGTAGTAGTGTGTCCATTCACCATCTGTCAGAGTTTACCAGTGCAACCAAATGTCAGGAACCATGAATCAGACAGACAGAAGTGCAGTAAAAATCACACCTTTTAATAAAATGGTACAAACAGAGCAAACATAGTCAAATATAGCCAGAGTTCGGTAACCAGAGCGGGTAGTCGGAACAAGCCAGTGAAACAGGAATCCAGAGATCAGTGTAGTAGAGGTAGTAAACAGGATCAGGAACCAGAAGGGTCGTCATCCAGGCAAAAGTCTTTAAGAGGAAAACACAGCAGAGAGTATCTGGATATTGACCAGGCGAAGGCACAGGAGATATGATCCAGGCAGTTTAAATAGCTAGCAGGGCTAGCTGACGAGCAGGAAATGACCAGGTGAGTTACTGTGAAATGAAGAGTACTAGCAAATAACCGACAGCTGAGCACAGAGCTCTGAGAAGGAAGGGCTGAGCCCAGCCTTGAAAGTCAACGACCCCTCCCCCTCGGAGGACCACCAGGTTTGAGGGGAAAACATCTATGGAAAGCGTGGAGGAGGACAGGAGCATGTACGTCCGAGGATGAGACCCAAGAGCGTTCCTGACCGTACCCTTTCCAATGAACCAGGTATTGTATGCGCCCACGGAACCTACAGGAATCAATGATTGTATTTCATACTCCTCATGGTTCTCAACCTGAACTGGGTGAGGACGTACCAAGGTGGTGAAGCGGTTGCATACAAAAAAATATACATATTCAAAAGAAGGTCTAAAGCATAAGCCACTGGGTTGATCCTATGGAGAATACAGAAAGGCCCAATAAACCGTGGTGGCAGTTTCAGTGAGGAAACATGGAGTCGGAGGTTGCGAGATGAAAGCCAAACCATGTCCCCAACTTGGTAGGAAGGCGCAAGTCCTTGGTCAGTATGGAGTCTGTACTTATCATTGGCACGTCGCAAGGACTCTTGGACCTGTACCCAAGTGGAACAAAGACCATGGAGATGCTCCTCCAATGCAGGAATGCTCTGAGGAACAAATGAGTCAGGCTACATGGATGGTTGGAAACCATGATTCGCTATAAATGGAGACAATCGGGAAGCGGTATTGATGGCACTATTGTGAGCAAAGTCTGACCATTTCTTATGGTGGTCAGAAATGTAGCAACGTAAATACTGCTCCAAGGACTGGTTGGCTCGTTCTGCGACCCCATTGGACTGCGGGTGATACGCAGAGGAGAAGGAAAGCTGAATTCCCAACTGTGCACAAAAGGCTCGCTAAAACCTGAACACAAACTGGCTACCCCTGTCCTAGATGATAACCTTGGGTAGCCCATTTAAGCGAAAGATCTCCCCAGCAAAAATGGAAGCCAGTTCTTTGGATGTGGGCAACTTTTTAAGTGGAATATAATGAGACATTTTCGAGAACCGGTCATCCACCATAAGGATAACTGTATTGCCCTGAGAGTTGGGTAACTCCACAATAAAATTCATAGACAGGTGGGTCCAAGGCCTCTCTCCATTGGATATGGGTTGTAGGAGACCCACTGGAAGGTGTTGTGGTGTCTTACTCTGAGCACACACGGAACAAGCAGCTAGGAAGGCGGCTACATCAGCGCATAGACTGGGCCACCAGAATTGTTGGGAAATAGCCCAAATGAGTTGATTCTTCCATGGGTGGCCAGCAGCCCTGGGAGAATGGTAAGTCTGGAGCATGGCAGTGTGGAGAATCTCAGGGACAAAGCAGTGGTCACAAGGTTTCTCAAGATGGGGAATGGATCTAAGCGGCAAGAATTCTGTCACCCAGAGGTGAAGTGAGACTGGTACGAACCGTATCCAGAATACCATCGGGAGGTATCACAGGAACCGACTCCATCTTGGAAGCAGAGGAAAACTGTCACGACAATGCATCAGCTCTTACATTCTTAGTACAGTAGGGCACCAACTCCAGTCTCGGATGCATCAACCTCAAGGATAAAAGGTACTGAAGGATCAGGATGTACCAACACAGGAGCAGAAACAAAGGCAGCCTTGAGACTCTCAAAGGCATTAATGGAATCCGGACACCAATTCTGTGGGTTACCGTCCTTTCTGGTCATATCAGTCAGGGGTTTGACCAGAGACAAGAAGTTACGAGTAAACTTCCAATAATAATTGGCAAAGCCAAGAAAACGTTCCAATGGACTTAAACCTATGGGTCGGGGCCACTGTAGAACTGCCGAAAGTTTCTCTGGGTCCATCGAAAAACCAGCAGTGGAAATGACCTAACCCAGGAATTTAACCTTTTCACAATGAAACTCGCGCTTCTCCAATTTACAATACAGGTTATTATCTCTCAGCCTCTGAAGCACACGGCAGACATCTGTGTGGTGGCACTCTAGGGACTTGGAAAAAATGAGGATATGGTCTAAATAAACCACCACACATAGCTGCAACAAATCTCAAAGGAAGTCGTTGATAAATTCCTGGAAAGCTGCCAGGGCGTTGCAAAGACAAAACGGCATTACAAGGTATTTGTAATGGCTTGTTCTGGTATTAAACGCAGTTTTCCATTAGTCTCCCTTCTTTATACTTACGAGATTGTATGCCCCTCTCAAATTAAGCTTTGTGAAAACTGTTGCTCCCTTGAGGCGGTCAAATAACTCCGTATTTAACGGAATCTGATAAGCATTCTTAATCGTGAAGCGATTGAGACCCCTATAATCAATACAAGGTCTCAGTTCACTACTCTTCTTTTTCACAAAGAAGAAACCAGCACCAGCAGGAGGTGAGGATTTACGGATGAATCCTCAAGAAAGTGCGTCGGCAACATACTCCTGCATGGCTTTGTCCCCTGAGACAGACAAAGGGTAAACCTGGTCACGAGGGGGTATAGCACCAGGTTGAAGGTCAATTGCGCAATCATACGACCGGTGTGGAGGCAAACTACCAGCTTGACCTTTGTCAAAGACATTGCTAAATTCTCGGTACTCCTCCGGCAATGAGGAGAGTGAAGAAGTGCACAAGACCTTTAGCCACTTTCTGAAAAAATGTCTTCCTGCATTGTGATGACCAGGAAAGAACCTCATGAAGCCAATCAAAATAGGGGTTGTGCCGCTGTAACCAAGGATAATCAATAACCACCAGGAAATGAGGTGAGAAAATTACTTGGAATTGGATTATCTCATGGTGAAGAGCCCCTACGGCCATGGTCAACAGGAACAATCTCATGAGTCACATGGGCAGGTTGTAGAGGCCTCCCATCAATAGCCTCAATGGCAAGTGGAGTGGCACGAAGCTGCAGCGGAATCGAGTGTTTAGACACAAAGGCACCATCTATGAACAGGCCTGCAGCCCCAGAGTCAGTTAGAGCCTGTATCTCGATGGACGACTCAGACCAAGAAAGGGTACCTGGAACCAGGGGCTTATCTGGATAACTGGGGACGTAACAACGCCACCTAAGGTCTGTCCCCTACAGGACCTCAGGTGCAAGCGTTTCCCGGACAGGTAGGACAAGACTTCAGGAAGTGACCTGCCTGGCCACAATAAAGGCACAATCTCTCTCTCCTCCTAAAGGCCCTCTCGTCCACAGAGAGACATGTGAAGCCCAACTGCATGGATTCTACTTCACTGGCAGACTTGGTACCTGGAGGTGAGGGAGGCACTTGTGGCGGGACTGCAAAGCTCGGAGCCAAACGTACAGGAGGCTTCCGCAAGCGCTTCTTGAAGGAAGGTCTCTCTCGGAGTCTGGAGTCAATGAGAATGGCAGACGTGATCAACTTCTCCAGCTCAGTGGGTATGTCTCGGGCTGCTATCTCATCTTTGATGGTATCCAAGAGACCATGAGAAAAAGCAGCCACGAGAACCTCATTGTTCCAAACAACTTCTGCTGCCAGAGTACGGAATTCAATGGCATTATCTGCAACAGTTCTTGTACTCTGATGGACATGAGGCTCTTTTGCAGCAGAAGTGGCGTGTGCAGGAACGTCAAATACCCTTCAAAGCAAACAGAATGTTGGCATGCATTAAAAAGGGGATCAACTCCAGAGATAAAACGATAATTCTCCCACTCTACAAGACTCTGGTCCGGCCGCACCTAGAGTATGCTGTCCAGTTCTGGGCACCAGTCCTCAGGAAGGATGTACTGGAAATGGAGCGAGTACAGAGAAGGGCAACAAAGCTAATAAAGGGTCTGGAGGATCTTAGTTATGAGGAAAGGTTGCGAGCACTGAACTTATTCTCTCTGGAGAAGAGACGCTTGAGAGGGGATATGATTTCAATATACAAATACCGTACTGGTGACCCTACAATAGAAATAAAACTTTTTCGCAGAAGAGAGTTTAACAAGACTCGTGGCCACTCATTTAAATTAGAAGAAAAGAGGTTTAACCTTAAACTACGTAGAGGGTTCTTTACTGTAAGAGCGGCAAGGATGTGGAATTCCCTTCCACAGGCGGTGGTCTCAGCGGGGAGCATCGATAGCTTCAAGAAACTATTAGATAAGCACCTGAATGACTGCAACATACAGGGATATACAATGTAATACTGACACATAATCACACATAGGTTGGACTTGTGTCTTTTTTCAACCTCGCCTACTATGTAACTATGTGGCTTTACGTTTTAACATCAAACTACATGGATATAAATAGCAGATGGCCCCTTTTAAAGGAAGCAACAAACTCTGGGTAACTTAGGACGACAGGGTTTTGCGTCTCCCATAGAGGGTTTGCCCAGGCCAAGGCTCTCTCAGAAAGCAAAGAAATGACAAAGCCTACTTTGCTTCTATCTGTGGGAAAGGCCTGGGGCAGCATCTCAAAGTATATCCCAACCTGGTTGAGAAACCTTCTGCATTGAACTAGATCACCCCCAAATCGCTGGGGAAGCGGAGCGGAACCAGACATACCTTTTTATAGAGGGAATATTCGAGGTGGGTGCTTGCACAGAGACTGGAGCTGCAGCAGGGACAGCCTGCAAGACAGGTTGTACCGGAACAGCCTCAGTGGGAGGATCCAGGTGAGCCGTGCGAAACAGGTGCATCCATAACGCCATGGAAAACTGATCCATGCAGTGATCCTGCTCATCCAATCTGGGAAAAATATTACCAAAAAGTGGATGATTGCCTGCATATTCTGAATTGGATGATTGCCTGCATATTCTGAATTCATTGCCTTTGCCTACCGTCAGGAACCATGAATCAGACTAAGACAGAAGTGGAGTAAAAATCACACTTTTTAATAAAATGGTACAAAACAGAGCAAACATAGTAAAAACATAGCCAGGGTTCGGTAACCAGAGCCGGTAGACGGAACAAGCCAGTGAAACAGGAATCCAGAAATCAGCGTAGTAGAGGCAGTAAACGGGATCAGGAACCAGAAGGGAAGTCAGCCAGGCAAAAGCCTTTAACAGGAAAACACAGTAGAGAGTATCCGGATATGTTGACCAGGCAAAGGCACAGGAGATCTGATCCAGGCAGTTTAAATAGCCAGCACGGCTAGCTGACGAGCAGGAAATTAAGACCAGGTGAGTAACCGTGGAATGAAGAGTATTGGCAATTAACCGACAGCTGAGCGGCCAGCTCAGAGAAGGAAGGACTGAGCCCAACCCTGACACCAAACAGCTGTCACAGGCATGTATGTCAGGGCTGGGCTCAGCCCTTCCTTCTCTGAGCTGGCCGCTCAGCTGTCGGCTAATTGCCAGCTCCTATCTCCACAGTGACTCAACTGTTGACGATATCCTGCTCGTCAGTCCTGCCTACTTAAGCCGTCAAGCCCAGATGATCTCTGCCTTCGCCTTGGTCACATCTCTAGAGATGCTCTCCTGTGTTCCTGTTAAAGACTTGCTTGGCTGACATTCCTTCTGGCTCCAGATCCTGCTTGCTGTTCTACTACGCTCATCTCTGGCTCCCTGATGTTTTGGCTTGTTCCGGTTCCTGAACTCTGACTGTTTTGACTAGGTTTACTCTGTTTACCTTTTTTTATTATTATTAACCACTTGCTGCCAGCCCACCGTCATATGACCGCGGGACGGTGCAGCTGTTCTGGGCGGATGTCATATGACGTGATCACCTTCCAGGACCCCTAGGGGGCACGCACGCGCCCGCCGTGTCACTGGGGACCCGGCGGGCGCGGTGTCTGGTAACCGAGCAGGATTGTGGATCTGTGTATGTAAACACACAGATCCACGTCCTGTCAGAGGAGAGGAGACCGATGGTGTGTTCCTTGTACGGAGGAACACTGATCGGTCTCCTCCCCTTGTGAATCCCCTCCCCCTACAGTTAGAGTCACTCCCTAGGAACATAATTAACCCTACAGCGCCCCCTCCTGGTTAACCCCTTCATTGCCAGTCACATTTGTACAGTAATCAATGCATTTTTATAGCACGGATCGCTGTATAAATGTGAATGGTCCCAAAAATGTGTCAAAAGTGTCCGATATGTCCGCCGCATTATCGCAGTCATGATAAAAATCGCAGATCGCCGCCATTACTAGTAAAAAAAATAATAATAATAAAAATGCTATAAATCTATCCCCTATTTTGTAGACGCTATAACTTTTGCGCAAACCAATCAATATACGCTTATTGCAATTTTTTTTTTACCAAAAATACGTAGAAGAATACGTATCGGCCTAAACTGAGGAAAAAATTTGTTTAAAAAAAAAAATTGGATATTTATTATAGCAAAAAGTCAAAAATATTGTGTTTTTTTTTCAAACTTGTCACTCTTCTTTTGTTTATCGCGCAAGAAATAAAAACCGCAGAGGTGATCAAATACCACCAAAAGAAAGCTCTATTTGTGGGGAAAAAAATGATAAAAATTTCATTTGGGTACAGTGTTGCATGACCACGCAATTGTTTTTCAAAGTGCGACAATGCTGAAAACTGAAAATTGGCCTGGGCAGGAAGGGGGTGAAAGTGCCCTGTATTGAAGTGGTTAAACAAGTGTGATTTAACTGTACTTCTGTCTCGGTCTGATTCATGGTTTCTGACAATGTACCAGTGTACAAAAACATCTGTACAACTAGAAAAGCTACAATTTCTGGGGCATTTTGTGAATTGTTCTTGCCTCTACAACTGGAGTGGGCGGAGTAACTGTTGTGTGGTTGGAGTGGCTGGAGTAACTGAAAAGTGTTAAAAAGCTTAATATTTTAAAAAGTATAAATAGTAGTAAAAAAGTTGAAGAAGAAGTCCCATCATTAGCTGAAAGAGCTGAACATTTTTTTCAAAAAGGAGGTTTTTTTTTTCAAAAATTATTTATTTTTTTTTAAATGATTTTTTTTTTTTCAAAAATGATTTTTTTTTCAAAATATTTTTTTTTTCAAAAATGATTTTTTTTTACTTTTTTTTCAAAAATGATTTTTTTTTATTTATTTTTTTCAAAAATGATTTTTTTTTCCAAAAATTATTTATTTTTTTTTTTCATGGGGTGGTCATAATGTTTTGGCTGATCATGGGGTGGTCATAATGTTTTGGCTGATTATGGGGGGGGCATAATGTTTTGGCTGATCATGGGGGGGGTCATAATGTTTTGGCTGATTATGGGGGGACATAAATTATTTGGCTGATCATGGGGTGGTCATAATGTTTTGGCTGATCATTGTCAGCTTTTGTCACCTCCCACTCCTAGTTTTGAACATTTCACCATTCATTCCTATGGGACCAATTTCGCCGCAAAAAGGACGATATTTCGTGAACCATTTGGCGAAACGTTCCACAAAGTAATAGCACACCAATCAGGAACAATCCGCACGTTTTGGTATATTACTGTCTATGTAGTGTAAAAGCTGTGGGAGGAGTTAGGGTGGTAAATTTGGCTATAATAATAATAATATATATGTGAGATAACAGTAAGTGGTCTTGCTATGCAAGAACACTTAACTAGTGTCCCATCAACATCCGTCTCAGTGTACCAGTGCACACCAAAACATCTGTCACATTGTACCATTGCACAAAAACATATGTAATACCAGTGTCCCATCAACATCTGATGTGAAAGCTTTCTTATGTGTGAAAATCGCTAAAAATTTGAATTTGGATACATTTTTTTTTAGAATAAACAAAATAAATTCTGAAAACGCATTAAATGAATTTAACTAAACTAAATTAGTTAAATAACAAACGAGGTGAAACTAAACAATTTTTTTCGTTTTGCACATGTTCAAGTAATAGCTCAGTTAAGGCTATTGTCAAAGAATTCCTCCAGGTATTTAGTCGCATGGGTATTCTGAAAGAGGTGTTAACAGATCAGGGCACATCATTTATGACCAGAGTCACTTAGGCCCCTTTCACACTTATACGACTTTAAAGTCGGGCGATTTTGCCGCGATTTGGGAGCAGCACTACTTTGTCACAACTTTGACATTAACCATGTGCTTACAAAGTAGTGCTAAAATCATGTCTATATTATTCAGGTACGATTTGCATGCTACTTGAGGGTTTAATATTGAGGTCTATGGAGAACAAATCGTATGGAAGTTTGACCAAAGTAGTGCAGGGACTACTTTGAAGTCGGCACGACTTAAAGTCGTGCCAATATGAATGGTAGTCATTGAAAATCATGGAGAATGACTTGTCATACTATTTTGCAGTACAAAATCGTGGGACAAGTCATATAAGTGTGAAAGGGGCCTTAGGCTTCATGTACACTGCTGCTAGTAAACAGACGTTTAGGAGCAGTTGGGCGTTTTTTTCAGCTGCCCCTGAACTCTCCTCTATGTTATCTTATCAGTACATGCACACAGGGTCGTTTATAGTCGTTTCTAGGCAGTTGAGTTTAGAAGAATTTTTTGGAAAGCAAAAAATGCGTTCAGGACGGATGTTCAGAGGCATTTGAAACACCAAATGCCTGTAACAACTTGTAAACGCGGTAACTCGCGTTTAGCCACATTTCGTTTACAGGCATTTTTAATGGAGATACATTTTTGACTATTTGAAAAAAAAAACGTTCCTTAACGCAAACGCGTCATGTAACGCAGCAAAATGGATGTTTAGTATCTGTCAAGTTAAATCGTTCAGGGGAGGTTGTAAAATGTCCTGTGTACATTAAAGCGGAGTTCCACACAAAAATGGAACTTCCGCTTTTCGGAACCCTCCCCCCCTCCGGTGTCACATTTGGCACCTTTAAGGGGGGAGGGGGGTGCAGTTACCTGTCTAAGACAGGTATTTGCATCCACTTCCAGCATAGACTCCCACGGGAGTCTATGCCTCTATCTGTCCCTCCGCGCTGTCTCCTGGGAAACACACAGGTCCCAGGAGATAGCGGGGACCAGTTACGATGCGCAGCGCGACTCGCGCATGCGCAGTAGGGAACCGGGAAGTGAAGCCGCAACGCTTCACTTCCTGATTCCCTCACCTAGGATGGCGGCGGCAGCTGCCAAGAATTGAGCGGGTTATCGGCGTTGGCTGCCGACATCGCTGGACCCTGGGACAGGTAAGTGGCCATGTATTAAAAGTCAGCAGCTGCAGTATTTGTAGCTGCTGGCTTTTAATATTATTTTTTTTTTAGGTTGATGTAGGTGGACTCCCTCTTTAAGCCTAAGGAGTTGAGTAAGTTGTTCAAAATCTCTGTACCTTTGTCTAGCACCCCCAAAATGATGGTCTTGTGGAGAGATTTAACAAGATGCTCAAGAACATGTTGAAAAAAGGTGGTGGACAAAGATGGGAGAAATTGGGATTTTTTTATTGCTGTACCTCTTGTGAGGTGCCCATAACAGAAACCTTGTCAGTGACCCATCAGAATTACGTAAAAGAGTTTGTGAGAAAGAATAAAGACTTTTTCTCTCACCTCTACAAACAAATGGCCACTGCCCTCACCTACAGTTGTGCTCATAAGTTTACATACCCTGGCAGAATTTATGATTTCTTGGCCATTTTTCAGAGAATATGAATGATAACACAAAAACTTTTCTTTCCCTCATGGTTGGTGTTTGGCTGAAGCCATTTATTATCAATCAACTGTATTTACTCTTTTTAAATCATAATCACAACAGAAACTACCCAAAAGATCAAAAGTTTACATACCCTGGTGATTTTGGCCTGATAACATGCACACAAGTTGACACAAAGGGATTTGAATGGCTATTAAATGTAACCATCCTCACCTGTGATCTGTTTGCTTGTAATTAGTGTGTGTATATAAAAAGGTCAATGAGTTTCTGAACTCCTGACAGACCCTTGCATCTTTCATCCAGTGCTGCGCTGACATTTCTGTATTCTGAGTCATGGGGAAAGCAAAAGAATTGTCAAAGGATCTGTGGGAAAAGGTAGTTGAACTGTATAAAACAGGAAAGGGATATAAAAATATATCCAAGGAATTGAGAATGCCAATCAGCAGTGTTCAAACTAATCAAAAAGTGGAAAATTAGGGGTTCTGTTGAAACCAAACCATGGTCAGGTAGACCAACTAAAATTTTAGCCACAACTGCCAGGAAAATTGTTCAGGATGCAAAGAAAAACTCACAAATAACTTCAGGTGAAATACAGGACTCTCTGAAAACATGTGGTGTGGCTGTTTCAAGATGCACAATAAGGAGGCACTTAAAGAAAGATGGGCTGCATGGTTGAGTCGCCAGAAAAAAGCCATTACTATGCAAATGCCACAAAGTATCCCGTTTACAATACGCCAAACAGCACAGAGATAAGCATCAAACCTGGCACAAAGTCATTTGGAGTGATGAGACCAAAATTGAGCTTTTTGGCCACAACTATAAACGCTACATTTGGAGAGGAGTCAACAAGCTATGATGAAAGGTGCACCATTCCTACTGTGAAACACGGAGGTGGATCGCTGATGTTTTGGGGATGTGTGAGCTACAAAGGCACAGGAAATTTGGTCAAAATTGATGGCAAGATGAATGCAGGATGTTATCAAAAAATACTGGAGGAACATTTGCATTCATCAGCCAGGAAGCTGCGCATGGGACGTACTTGGACATTCCAACATGACAATGATCCAAAACACAAGGCCAAGTCAACCTGTCATTGGCTACAGCAGAATAAAGTGAAGGTTCTGGTGTGGCCATCTCAGTCTCCTGACATCAATATCATTGAGCCACGCTGGGGAGAGCTCAAACGTGCTGTTCATGCAAGACAGCCCAAGAATTTACAGGAACTGGAGGATTTTTGCCAAGAGGAATGGGCATCTTTACCATCTGAGAACATAAAGAGCCTCATTCACAAATACCACAAAAGACTTCAAGCTGTCATTGGTGTTAAAGGGGGCAATACACGGTATTAAGAACTGGGGTATGTAAACTTTTGATCAGGGTCATTTGGGTAGTTTCTGTTGCCATTATGATTTAAAAAGAGTAAACATAGTTGATTGATAATAAATGGCTTCAGCCAAACACTATCCACGAGTGAAAGAAAAGTTTTTGTGTTATCATTCATATTCTCAGAAAAAAATAAATCAAATTCTGCCAGGGTATGTAAACTTATGAGCACAACTGTATAACTGATCTTTGCAGTAAGGAGCACATGAAAGGGCAACGCATGCAAAACAAAACCAAAGAAATTCCCAGCTCAACCTACCAACCAGTCTGCCAACCACCCGAATTGTCCTGTCTAACAATATGTGTTAAAAACGGGTTTCGTTTGCAAACATTTGCAAATACATGGCAGCAAAAGGTGTCCAGTGCGTCCCCTAACCAATATTTCAACAGTACAAACAAATGGCCACTGCCGTTACCTATGACTCACCTTTGCAGCAAGGAGCACATGGAAGAGCAACACATGCAAAACAAAACAAATTCCCAGCTCAACTTGTCGACCAGCCTGCTAACCATCCAAATAGTCCTGTCTAATACTGTGTACACACGGTCGGACTTTTCAGCTACAAAAGTCCGACAGCCTGTCCGACAGATTTTCAACAGACTTTTGGCGGACTTTCTAACGACCGGACTTGCCTACACACGATCACACCAAAGTCCAACGGATTCGTACGTGATGACGTACACCGGACTAAAATAAGGAAGTTGATAGCCAGTAGCCAATAGCTGCCCTAGCGTCGGTTTTTGTCCGTCGGACTAGCATACAGACAAGCGGATTCCTGGGTCTGGCGGAGTTACGACGTAAAGACCTGAAGCATGTTCCAAATCAAAAGTCCATCAGATTTGTGACTGGAAAGGTCCGGTGAAGCCCACACACGATCGGATTGTTCGCCGGATTTGGTCCGTCGGCGTCCGTCAGACCAGTCCGGTCGAAAAGTCTGACCGTGTGTACGCCCCATTACAGTATGTGTTAAAAACAGGGGTTTTGTTTCCACACATTTGCAAATACACGGGCAAGCTACAGAGCCCCATCAAGGCATCCCGGTATCTCTAGTCCAAACTCAAAATTTTGAGAGCCTCCACAGTGGAAGCACATGCAATTATAATAGACAGGCAGAAGGTAGGTGAGGATGGAGGGAGCCCACCCCTCCTTAAAGGCACAGGGGCGCACTGGTCACCCAGCATATAGCACCAATGGAATCTGCAAAAGAAAAGACAGCATTCTCTAGCCCCGAGGGGTCATTCCAGTATAAGCGGATGCCTTTTGGTTTGCATGGTGCTCCTGCCTCATTCCAGAGAATGATGGACAGGACATTAAAGGCGTTGTAAAGGTGGTAGCTCCACTCCTTCTTGGAGAGTTATCCGAAACCCTGGATCTTCGGCTAAAATCTTACTGCTGATGAGCAGATCTATTCCGTTTGGAGGGACCATCTTCCAGCCAACTCTTAACCTTGAGGCGTTCGGCCTACTTGAGCCTGATTGACCCACTGCTGCTGGCAAGTGGGTCCACCTTATCCGGTAAAAGTACCCATTCACATCTTTTTAACAGAAGATCTCCCTGTTTCAACAGTCTCATAGCCAGACCTACATTGTTGCACCATCATCAACACCATTGAGGACTCACAAGTCACATATTAGATGGGCACACCACTTTGGAAGTTCATTTATTTGGTGTATTTTTATTTGAATTTCGTGTTCACTGATTTGTCCTTTTTACACATGTGAATATTTGATTTGCACTTTATATGTTTGGATTACATGTTTATATTGTTCACATATCAAACATTTCAGTTTATTGCTGTCGTATTGTTATATTTAGCACTGCACTTTGTTTTCTTCACATTTGGTTGGGACTTTGTTTCAGTGTCAGCAGCTTTTTTTTATCATATTTGGTTTAGCGCAGTAATTTCCCCAATTTTTTCCCTATTAACCACTTGAGCCCCGGACCATTATGCTGCCTAAGGACCAGAGGTCTTTTTCCAATTTGGCACTGCGTCGCTTTAACTGCTAATTGCGCGGTCATGCAATGCTGTACCCAAACGAAATTTGCGTCCTTTTCTTCCCACAAATAGAGCTTTCTTTTGATGGTATTTGATCACCTCTGCGGTTTTTATTTTTTGCGCTATAAACGGAAAAAGACCGAAAATTTTGAAAAAAAATGATATTTTCTACTTTTTGTTATAAAAAAAATCCAATAAACTAAATTTTAGTCATACATTTAGGCCAAAATGTATTCGGCCACATGTCTTTGGTAAAAAAAATGTCAAGCGTATATTTATTGGTTTGCGCAAAAGTTATAGCGTCTACAAACTAGGGTACATTTTCTGTAATTTACACAGCTTTTAGTTTATGACTGCCTATGTCATTTCTTGAGGTGCTAAAATGGCAGGGCCCCCCCAAATGACCCCATTTTGGAAAGTAGACACCCCAAGGAAATTGCTGAGAGGCATGTTGAACCCATTGAATATTTATTTTTTTTGTCCCAAGTGATTGAAAAATGACAAAAAAAAATATTTACAAAAAGTTGTCACTAAATGATATATTGCTCACACAGGCCATGGGCCTATGTGGAATTGCACCCCAAAATACATTCAGCTGCTTCTCCTGAGTATGGGGATACCACATGTGTGGGACTTTTTGGGAGCCTAGCCGCGTACGGGGCCCCGAAAACCAATCACCGCCTTCAGGATTTCTAAGGGTGTAAATTTTTGATTTCACTCTTCACTGCCTATCACAGTTTCGGAGGCCATGGAATGCCCAGGTGGCACAAAACCCCCCAAAATGACCCCATTTTGGAAAGTAGACACCCCAAGCTATTTGCTGAGAGGCATATTGAGTCCATGGAATATTTTATATTTTGACACAAGTTGCGGGAAAGTGACACTTTTTTTTTTTTTTTCATAAAGTTGTCACTAAATGATATATTGCTCACACAGGCCATGGGCATATGTGGAATTGCACCCCAAAATACATTTAGCTGCTTCTCCTGAGTATGGGGATACCACATGTGTGGGACTTTTTGGGAGCCTAGCCGCGTACGGGACCCCGAAAACCAATCACTGCCTTCAGGATTTCTAAGGGTGAAAATTTTTGATTTCACTCTTTACTGCCTATCACAGTTTCGGAGGCCATGGAATGCCCAGGTGGCACAAACCCCCCCCAAATGACCCCATTTTGGAAAGTAGACACCCCAAGCTATTTGCTGAGAGGCATGGTGAGTATTTTGCAGCTCTCATTTGTTTTTGAAAATGAAGAAAGACAAGAAAAAACTTTTTTTTTTTTCTTTTTTCAATTTTCAAAACTTTGTGACAAAAAGTGAGGTCTGCAAAATACTCACTATACCTCTCAGCAAATAGCTTGGGGTGTCTACTTTCCAAAATGGGGTCATTTGGGGGGTTTTGTGCCACCTGGGCATTCCATGGCCTCCGAAACTGTGATAGGCAGTGAAGAGTGAAATCAAAAATTCACGCCCTTAGAAAGCTTGAAGGCGGTGCTTGGTTTTCGGGGTCCCGTACGCGGCTAGGCTCCCAAAAAGTCTCACATGTGGTATCCCCGTACTCAGGAAAAGCAACAGAATGTATTTTGGGGTGTAATTTCACATATTTCCATGGCATGTTTGAGCAATATATCATTTAGTGACAACTTTGTGCAAAAAAAAAAAAAATGTGTCTCTTTCCCGCAACTTGTGTCGCAATATAAAATATTCCATGGACTCGACATGCCTCTCAGCAAATAGCTTGGGGTGTCTACTTTCCAAAATGGGGTCATTTGGGGGGGTTTTGAACTGTCCTGGCATTTTATGCACAACATTTAGAAGCTTATGTCACACATCACCCACTCTTCTAACCACTTGAAGACAAAGCCCTTTCTGACACTTATGCCGCGTACACACGAGCGGACTTTCTATCCTACTTGGTCCGGCACACTTTCCGACGGACTTTGTCCGCCAGACTTTAAAACGGACGGACTTGCCCACACACGCCGGGACTTTCCGGCGGGCTAAGTCCGCCCGTCTTTCCGACGGACTTTCGCCGGAGTTCCGGCGGACTTTCAGAATGAACGGACTTGCCCACACACGGACAAGTCCGTTCATTTTGAACGTGACTCAGGTGCGACGGGACTAGAAAAGGATGTCAATCTTGCCGCTTTTATCGGCGAGATTGACACCTTGCTAGCCCCGTCGCGGGGCATACCAGGCCCTTAGGTCTGGTATGGATTATAAAGGGGAACCCCGCTACGCCGAAAAAACGGCGTGGGGTCCCCCTAAAATCCATACCAGACCCCGATCCGAGCACGCAGCCTGGCCGGTCAGGAAAGGGGGTGGGGACGAGCGAGCGCCCCCCCCCTCCTGAACCGTACCAGGCCGCATGCCCTCAACATGGGGGGTGGGTGCTTTGGGGGAGGGGGGCGCCCTGCGCCCCCCCCCCCAAAGCACCTTGTCCCCATGTTGATGAGGACAAGGGCCTCTTCCCGACAACCCTGGCCGTTGGTTGTCGGGGTCTGCGGGCGGGGGCTTATCGGAATCTGGGAGCCCCCTTTAATAAGGGGGCCCCCAGATCCCGGCCCCCCACCCTATCACCCTATGTAAATGAGTATGGGGTACATGGTACCCCTACCCATTTACCTAGGAAAAAAGTGTAAGTAATAAAACACACTACACAGGTTTTTAAAATATTTTATTAAACAGCTCCGGGGGGGGGGAATCTTCCTCCGGCTTCGGGGGTCTTCTTCCGGCTTCGGGGGTCCCTCCGCTTCATCTTCTCCCGGCGTCCGGTTGGTTCTTCTCCGCTCTCCGGCCTCTTCTCCCGGTGTCGCAGGTCTTCGGCCGGCCCCTCCGCTCTCTTCATGTAGCTCTATTGCGAGCGGAGGTCCGGACTTCTGGGCTTCTTGGCTTCTCTTCCCCCAGATGTTGACACGACGCTCTCTCCGGCTGGACTGGTCTCTGAGGGCTGCGTTGTGACTTATATAGGCGGAGACCCCGCCCCCATATGATGTCACAGTCCCTGGGCATGCTGGGACTGTGACGTTTTAGGGGGCGTGGTCGACCACGCCCCCTAAAACGTCACAGTCCCAGCATGCCCAGGGACTGTGACATCATATGGGGGCGGGGTCTCCGCCTATATAAGTCACAACGCAGCCCTCAGAGACCAGTCCAGCCGGAGAGAGCGTCGTGTCAACATCTGGGGGAAGAGAAGCCAAGAAGCCCAGAAGTCCGGACCTCCGCTCGCAATAGAGCTACATGAAGAGAGCGGAGGGGCCGGCCGAAGACCTGCGACACCGGGAGAAGAGGCCGGAGAGCGGAGAAGAACCAACCGGACGCCGGGAGAAGATGAAGCGGAGGGACCCCCGAAGCCGGAAGAAGACCCCCGAAGCCGGAGGAAGATTCCCCCCCCCCGGAGCTGTTTAATAAAATATTTTAAAAACCTGTGTAGTGTGTTTTATTACTTACACTTTTTTCCTAGGTAAATGGGTAGGGGTACCATGTACCCCATACTCATTTACATAGGGTGGGGGGCCGGGATCTGGGGGCCCCCTTATTAAAGGGGGCTCCCAGATTCCGATAAGCCCCCGCCCGCAGACCCCGACAACCAACGGCCAGGGTTGTCGGGAAGAGGCCCTTGTCCTCATCAACATGGGGACAAGGTGCTTTGGGGGGGGGGGCGCAGGGCGCCCCCCTCCCCCAAAGCACCCACCCCCCATGTTGAGGGCATGCGGCCTGGTACGGTTCAGGGGGGGGGGCGCTCGCTCGTCCCCACCCCCTTTCCTGACCGGCCAGGCTGCGTGCTCGGATCGGGGTCTGGTATGGATTTTAGGGGGACCCCACGCCGTTTTTTCGGCGTAGCGGGGTTCCCCTTTATAATCCATACCAGACCTAAGGGCCTGGTATGCCCCGCGCTCGCCGCAATAGGAAGATTTGTTTTTCCTATTGCAGCGAGCGCGAGATGCAATACCATCCCCTCGTGTCGTATTTGGTCTGTCGGACCAGCCTACACACGAGCGGGCTTTCCGTCGGACCAGCACACACACGAGCGGACTTTCCGCCCGAAACTGAGTCCGACGGAAAGATTTAAAACATGTTTCAAATCTAGGTCCGGCGGGCTTTTGGGAAGAAGTCCGCCGGAAAAGTCCGCCGCCACCCACACACGGGCGGATTGTCCGGCACACTCTGGTCCGCCGGACCAAGTATGCCGGAAAGTCCGACCGTGTGTACGCGGCATTATTGTTTACATGAAAAAGTTATTTTTTTTTGCAAAAAAATTACTTTGACCCCCCAAACATTATATATTTTTTTAAAGCAAATGCCCTACAGATTAAAATGGTGGGTGTTTCATTTTTTTTTTTCACACAGTAATTGCGCAGCGATTTTTCAAACGCATTTTTTGGGGAAAAAACACACTTTTTTAAATTTTAATGCACTAAAACACACCATCTTGCCCAAATGTTTGATGAAATAAAAAAGATGATCTTAGGCCGAGTACATGGATACCAAACATGACATGCTTTAAAATTGCGCACAAACGTGCAGTGGCAACAAAATAAATACATGTTTAAAAGCCTTTACAGGTTACCACTTTAGATTTACAGAGGGGGTCTACTGGAAAAATTACTGCACTCGATCTGGCCTTCGCAGGTATACCTCACATGCATGGTGCAATTGCTGTTTACGTTTGACGACAGGCCGCCGCTTGCGTTCGCCTTAGCGCGAGAGCAGGGGGCGACAGGGGTGCTTTTTTTTATTTTTATTTTTTTCTTATTTTTTTGCTTTTTTAATCTTACTTTTAAACTGTTCCTTTCATATTTTTTTTTTTTAATCATTTTTATTGTTATCTCGGGGAATGTAAATATCCCCTATGATAGCAATAGGTAGTGACAGGTACTCTTTTTTGAAAAAATTGGGGTCTATTAGACCCTAGATCTCTCCTCTGCCCTCAAAGCATCTGACCACACCAAGATCGGTGTGATAAAATGCTTCCCCAATTTCCCAATGGCGCTATTTACATCCGGCGAAATCTAAGTCATGAAATGCTAGTAGCTTCCGGTTTCTTAGGCCATAGAGATGTTTGGAGCCACTCTGGTCTCTGATCAGCTCTATGGTCAGCTGGCTGAATCACCGGCTGCATTCTCAGGTTCCCTGTTGAGACAGGAGAGCCAGAGAAAAACACGAAAGACGGTGGGGGGGGGGGGCATTCCCTCCCACGGCTTGTAAAAGCAGTCTAGAGGCTAATTAGCCGCTAGGATTGCTTTTACATGAAAGCCGACCGCTGGCTGAAAAGAATGATACCAAGATGATACCTAAACCTGCAGGCATCATTCTGGTATAACCTCTCAAAGTCGTGAATGGCGTACCTGAAGACAAAAAAATGGTTAACAATAAAGCACAGTAAACAGTAAAGTATAAATAATTACATACCTGAAAAACAAACATGATAAAACATAATAACAATAACAATAAAACATTGCAGAATAGAATACAGTAAAAAAGAGCAGAACAATAGAGAGAGAGAACAATAAAACGACAACTATTTTTTTTTATTTTATATATTTTTTTTTTTTACACTTTTTTTGTAACTTTTATAACTGTAACCGGTTCCAGGTTCGGGTCTCTCAAAATGCGATGGCATCTTGGGAGACCCTGTGAAAGTGTGCCTAGTATGTGCAATGCTGTACCCTACGCTAATACTCAACTAGTGAATGGTAGCGTTCAAAACATTCACCAATGCAAAGACCAGGATTGTCAGGACAGGAGGGACAATAATAGCGGGTGTCATGCCTATATCTGCACTTGCTGCAGACACAACATCTTTTTTGGGGGGTTCGCTGGGTAGGGGTACTCGGGAGGACATAAAAATGCCTCTCATGCAGCCGACTGCATTTGGTTGGGGATGTGAATGGGGGAAGTACGGGCGCTGCAGAAGCGGTGGGTTCCCAATTAGGATTGGCGAATGCAGCAGGAAGGGCACTATGGGCACGACGGGCCTGTGTTTGTCTTCTTGGTGGCAGCGGGACACTACTTGTGCTTGCCACCTCACCAGCTTGAACTGCACTTATGGGACTTGCCACGTCACCAAGTGTTACTGCAGTGCTGGTTTGGCTACGACCGGGGTGTACTACGCCGCTGGTGCTTGCCAGTTCCCCAAAACGCTACCAAAAAAACTGTTAGTGATCGCAGGGATCAGGCCTGACTCTGCGAACGCTGCAGTTATGCGTTTAGAGTTTTGTAAGTGACAGTGATCGATCGATACTGCACTTGGGTGGGCTGGGCTGGGCCGGGCGGAGGGGCAAAACGCAGGTGCTAGCAGGTATCTGGGCTGATCCCGCTAACACTGCGTTTTTGGGAACCCTAAACTGCTGGTGACGCTAGTATAGATCTGATCGGATCAGATATTGATCCGTTCAGATACTATACCACTAAGGGAGGTGTACGGTGCGTGCGTGGGTGTTAGTGGTACTGGCGCTAACCTGACGCTGCCTGGGGCTGGTGCTTGCCAGTTCACCAAAATGCTACCAAAAACACTGTTAGCAATCGCAGGGATCAGGCCTGACTCTGTGAACGCTGCAGTTATGCGTTTAGTGTTTTGTAAGTGACAGTGATCGATCGATACTGCACTTGGGTGGGCTGGGCGGAGGCGCAAAACGCAGGTGCTAGCAGGTATCTGGGCTGATCCCGCTAACACTGCGTTTTTGGGAACCCTAAACTGCTGGGGACACTAGTATAGATCTGATCGGATCAGATATTGATCCGATCAGATACTATACCACTAAGGGAGGCGCATGCTGCGTGCGTGGGTGTTAGCGGTACTGGCGCTAATCTGACGCTGCCTGGGGCGACGCATATCACCGCCGGGCGATTAGGGGGCTAAACCTTTATTCGGTAATAAACGGCGGGTGCCCTGACACTATAAAAAATAAACAAACTAACCAGCGTCAACCGTAACGGTTATACGGTGATCAGTGGTGAAAGGGTTAACTAGGGGGCAATCAAGGGGTTAAAACATTTATTAGATAGTATATGGGGGTCCCTGACGCTATAAAACGCTGACGGCGAACCTAAATATTTACCTCACTAACTAGCGTCACCAGCGACACTAATACAGCGATCAGAAAAATGATCGCTTAGTGACACTGGTGACGGGGGGTGATCAAGGGGTTAAAACTTTATTAGGGGGGGGTTAGGGGGGTACCCTAGACCTACAGGGGGGTAACAGTAACTGTCCCAACACTGTAACTGTCACAAACTGACACTATGCAGTAATCAGAAAAAAAAACTGCTGGTGTCAGTTTGTGACGGGGGGGGGGGGGGGGGTGATCGGGGTGTAATGTGTGCCTGGCATGTTCTACTGTGTGTGTGTTGTGCACTCACATACCTGTCTTCTCTCCTCGGGCCGGAACGGAAACTACCGACCCGAGGGGAGATGACATCACTTCCTTTGCTGCTGTTTAGCATACAGCAGCAAAGGAGTGTTCCCATTGGCCGGCGGCGATCGCGAGGGGGGGCCACGAACGGATGGCCTCCCCCTCACCTCCGATCGCCGGGGAACAAAACGGGACCGCCTCGGGCGGCCGGGGGGGGTCCGATCGGACCCCCCACCCGCGGGAGGCAAATCACGTACATGTACGTGATTTTGCCTGCCCGTGCCGCCTTGCCGACGTACATCGGCGTGAGGCGGTCCTTAAGTGGTTAAGGTGAAAAAACACCTGGCAGTCACCGGTCCCCTAGCTCGCCCGTTTTACTTACCTGAACCCCTTCATTCAGTCGGCGGGGACGCGCTGCCTCTCTCTCCACGGGCTCCCGGCTCTTGATTGGATAGATTGATAGCAGCGCAGCCATTGGCTCCCGCTGCTGTCAATCAAATCCAATGACGCAGGGGCGGGGCTGAGTCCTGCATTCAGCCTCTATGGACGCCGAATGCTGGACTCAGGAGCGCGCCCACAAGGTTGTCCCCCGGGAGAGTGCTTCTCCAAGGGGGTTATCTGATGCGCTGAGGAGCCGCGAGAGCCGCCGGGGGGACCCCAGATGCGCAGGTTTGGGGCCACTGTGTGGAAAACGAGCTGCACAGTGGAGGTAAGTATGATATGTTTGTTATTTTTAAAAAAAAAATAACCCTTACAATCACTTTAAGACCAGATCGCCAATATGCAGTTGCCTATTTGGACAATGTATTCACCCACAGTTCTAATTGAGAGTCTCATTTGCCATGGGTTGCAGCAGAAGTGGATTCACTTAGGAAAGTGGGACTTACTGCCATTCCCAAAAAGTATGCCATAAGCTTGGAAGGGTCAAATACTTGACTACATCATTGGTCAAGGGCTGATTTAAGCCTCAGATCAATAAGCTTGAGATGATTCAAAAGTAGCCCCAACCTATAAATAAACAGCAAGTTCGAGCATTTCATGGAATCACAGGATACTATAGACGTTTCATTTCTAATTTTGCCACCATTGTAGCCTCATTGATAGAAAGGCAGCATACCAATACACAAAATACACCTGAAAAAAGTGGTGCATGCAGTGCCTTTTGTCAGTACACACCACCGCGGTATTCTGAACTGGCCAAGTAGCAGGGTTGCCAACCTCCTGGCAGTGTAAATTTACAGAAACAACACGAAAGATTTACTGACCGAGCCAATTTTTTCTTTCACTTTGTTTTTATTAAAGTGGATGTAAACCTGATTCATGAAATTTGAGTGGAGCACATATATCTGCAGTGTTTTTTTCATCTCTCTTCAAAGCACTGCGTCCCGTAGCTTTGTCCTGCTCCATTCTTCTGTTATCAACCTGATATCTTTTGACAAGCTCTCCGAGACAGGAGCCTGAAGTGTGTGTTGGGGGAGGTTGTTATAAATAGATTAGCACACAGCTAAACTATTCACAGCCAACCTCTGCGTGTGTGGGGAGGGGGTGGGTCACATGTGGGCCTTTCCTCCAATCAGCTGTCTCACAGTGTCTAGCAATAATCCACTCCTACAGGAAGAGAAAATTCTAACAGGACGTCCACTTTCTAAACAGTATATAAAAGGTGAAGACAGAAGCTATACATGTAAAACTTATGTAGGGAGATTTGTTTCATCTCTGTGTATCATCTGAGGCTGTTCACTTCACTGGGTATATGTGAGGGTTTTAAACGCTTTAAAGCAAAATAGAAAACAGCATTGATACATAACATACAGCTTGGCACAGAGCTGAAATCCAGTTTAATCCAGTTTTCCCCAAAAAAAAAAAAACTTTTAATATCTCTCTCTCTCACAAAACAACTACTGAAGTCATTCAGTTCGATCAGTAGAATTAACAAACACTGGGCAAAACCCTTAGACATTCAAGTCAGTAAATAACTAAAGTAATAAAAAAGGAGACAAGGGGGGGGGGGTTAATTTAAAAAAGGGGTAGCTGACTCAGTTGGGAAGAGCTCATAAAGACAAAAATTTAACTGAATGGAAAAGCTGGAGTGGAGAGGAGAAAGAGAATAGAAGTAGAGGAGAAAGACAAAGACCAGGCAAAGAGAAAAGAAGAGGGGATAGGGGACGGAAGAGAGGGAGTCAGGAGAGACTGGAAAACCATTCCCATCTTTCCTCACCTCTCAGAGGCCCAACGGGTAAACTTTAGGCAATGTGCCAGCGATCAAATGTCCAAAAAGCAAGTCGTTGTTAAGGACGCTGCAAAGTGATCCAACCAAGGCTGCCAAGTACAAAGAAACCGGTCATGAGAGTCATTAAGAATCGCAGTCAGCTTTTCCATGATCTCGCTATGGTTTGTTTAGTGGCCATAAAGATATGTGTAATTAGTGTTCGCTCCTGATGTGTGATGTCTGGGATTGGTTTATAAAGGTGTGCTTCCCATGGGTTTTTCCACAAGTTAAGGAAGAGGATCAAATTGACCAGCCCAAACATCGGAATCCATAGCCTCTTGACTTTTGGGCAAGTCCACCAAATGTGTTTCATATCTCCTTGGTCCGAGCATCCCCTGAAACAAGTGGGTGGGTAGGTTGGAAGACATTGAGCAATCCTAGCGGGAGTATATTAGCACCAGGTCAAAACCTTGCATAAATGCTCAATTGCCAAAACCTTATGAGAAGATTTGTGAAGCGCCTCCCAGATCTTGTTCTAATCCTCAGGAGGTTTGGCGGTCGCAAAATCTTGCACCCACCTAGAACAATAGACTGGGGTCTGAACAGTTGTATTACAGTATATGGAAGAGTATATTAAGGAAACCAGACCTTTAGTTGTCTGGTTAGTACGGTACCTAGAATCAAATGCCATCTGGAGAGTAGACCAGTCATAATTCTTTGTTAGAGACGCTGGTAGATGACAGATTTGTAAATACCAGAACCTCTCTGAGTCTGGTATTGAATAGGATTCCTTAAGAGATTGGAACACTTGGATACCCTGTGCGGTTAGGAGGGAACAAACATTCGTAAAGTTATGCTGCTGCCACCGTTAATCCTGTGAGTTTTCCTGTCCTGTAGAAAAAAAGGGGGCAAATGAAAAGAGGCAACAATGGGAGATGCGTAGAAATCAGCCCAGCCGAAAATTT
Source organism: Lithobates septentrionalis (assembly GCA_037952835.1). Lineage (NCBI taxonomy): Eukaryota > Metazoa > Chordata > Amphibia > Anura > Ranidae > Lithobates > Lithobates septentrionalis. Next base: position 3,473,871 of record JBBDGP010000546.1, on the reverse strand, counting down.
AACAGAGTCCCAGACCGCCAGGGTATGTGACAGAACTGGATTGAGCCCCTTTGAGTGAAGCGAAGGGGGTATCCAATGAATAGCAGAGGGGGAAGTGGGTCCATATCCATCATATCAAGGTAAGTCCACTGTGAAGTAACCCTCTCAGCACACGGAGCCAAGGGTCAGAGCCAATTTTTTTAAAGACAGGACACAAAAATGTATTGACCAAGCCAAATTTTTACTGACAGTTCAAAAGGTTAGCCAAAATGACCGTTTTCAGTGCAAATATCAATATTTAAGCTATGAACACGTAGCTAGTGCTATTAGCAATGTGGTTAAGGTATAACAAGAGGCAAAAAACATATTTCTCCTTTTACATGAAGTTCAGGTTAATATACCCCCGAACAGAGTTCCCCCTTTCATCAGAGTCTGCAGGGTTCCCCTTTATGGTTCAAGGGGGAACTCTGTGGACCTTGATGTAAAAGGAAATACTGTGGACTCTGGTGTAAATGAAAACTCTAATGTAAGGGGGAAACTTTGTTGATCTAAGGCGGTCACTGGGCACCAGACCCCCCCTCCACACAAGTCTGCTAGATTCCCCCTTACATCAGAGTGTGCAGCTTAGCCCTTTACATCAGAGTTCCCACTTACATCAGGGGCAGCAGCATTGCTCTTGACATCAGGGTCCACAGAGTTCCCCTTGCCCTTGCACTGTAAGAGGAAATCGTGCAGACTCTGATGTAAAGGGGATTTTGTAAGGATACTGATTTAAGGGGGAACACCACTGGGAACTCTGATGGTGGTGGGATCTGGTCACCACAGACCACCTTCCGCAGAATAAAACACTAAGGGGAGGGGGGATTATTGATATGAGGGGAACCTTTAGATCAGTGTCCTTTACATCAGTGTGTGTGTCGCACAGACTTTGTGTGACTTGGCTGGAGCTCTCACTGACCTGCCTCCTCCGTAAGACTGCTTGGGTATTGGGCAGTGGGGCATTCAGGGCAGGCTCAGCCAGAACACGGTCTTTCTCTGACTCTTGATCTTGCAACTGGATTCTTCCCCCCGTCCTGGTGGGGACCTAGAACTCCATGTGAACTGTGAAGGATGGAAAAGCCGAACACTGGAGGCACTGCCACAGATCTGAGTGGCACATGAGAGGAAGCTCTACAGCACAGCAGCAAGTGAGAGCTTGGAAGTCACTAATACATGAGTGACATCTTCCCTGTCCCCGGTACTACAAGAGCAGCCTGCCCCGGAGCTCACTACACACACCAGGGTATGGAGTGGCCCCATCATAGAAATTACACATGCATTTACAGACAGTTGGCAAACTTCCCATGTAGGAGACAAAGCATTGTGCCTTGTCTTGCAGTGTGACTGCTGACAGTCCTACCTCTGGTGTGAACAGGCCCTAATGTCCCTATAAACAGCTAGTGACCCCCTGGTGTCCACATAAACAACCATTGTTCTCATATTCTATGACAGTGTCCCCAAATAGTAGTGCATGCACAATGGCCCCCATCCAGAGCTGATGTCCCTTCAGTGCCCTAACATTTCCCTCATACTGAGCTGGAACCATTAGTTCCCCCATACTGAGCCAGTCCTCTGTGGGGCTGATCCAGGACTTTCACAGACTAAACCCCATGTGCTGAACAAGTGTTCCCATCGTGCACCTGGAAGAATGTGTTCTCCTTGGTGTATTTACAAGTATCTTAAAGTGGAGTTCCACCCAAAAGTGGAACTTCCACTCATCAGATTCCTCCCCCCCTCCGGTGACACAGTTGGCACCTTTCAGGGGGGAGGGGGGTACAGATACCTGTATATTACAGGTGTCTGTACCCACTTCCGGCATAGATAGCCGCAGAATCTGCGGTTATTTACGCCACTTCCTGCTCCCTCCCCGCTGCCTGCTGGGAAACACACGGGTCCCAGAGGCAGCAGGGACCATCCGTATTGCGCGACTCGCGCATACGCAGTAGGGAACCGGGAAGTGAAGCCGCACGGCTTCACTTCCTGATTCCCTTACCGAAGACGGAGGCGGCAGCACCCGAGGACGGAGAGCCCTCGGGTGCCGATATCGCGGGTGCCCTGGACAGGTAAGTGTCCATGTTTTAAAAGTCAGCAGCTGCAGTATTTGTAGCTGCTGACTTTAAAAAAAAAAAAATTCGGCGGCGCTCCGCTTTAAGCTGCATTCTCCCAGGGACGTGGAGGCAAGTGAGGCAGAGCCTCATCTGCCATGAACATAAAAAAAAAATGATCGAGCTTTGAGGGTCATAGCTTGGCAACCTGGGGTCACAGCTGAAGTCCTACCCCACCACTGGTCAAAATTTGAGGCTCCTAATAAAGTAGCAGAATATCGGTAAATGACATTGTTGGACAAAGAACTCTGGTATGGGAGATTTATTCCATCTTTCTGGCCAAAAAGAGTGGACACTCCTGACCCGACTAGTGTCTACATGTCAAGAGTGTCCAATACAGCTAATACAGTGTACATATAATTTTCAGCATATTGCGTCACAAGCGAACAGGCGGTACACTTCCTTTATACAAAACATTCTAACCTTTTAAAAATCAACCTACGTATGTTAACCCAGACAGGTTCTGCAAAACATATATATTTTTAAACATTATGTAAAACTTTCGTTTCTCTGCAGTATGCTCTTGCACAAAAAAAGGAACCACAACCTGTCATAAGAAGTTTCAGGATGAAATACAAGAAATATGATTCTTAGCTGAAATTCTAAATTCTTACTAAACACATAACTATGGCCATATAAACACCCTAGTTGCCACTTCATTCCCCCCTTTGATCATAATCATAGCGATTAATATGAGCGAGATTAAGCATCACTAAATAACATACAGTTTTTTGTTTTTGTTTTGTTTTTTTATGGTGACCTCACTAGCAGACACAAAACATTCTTCTACCTAGACTATTCCCCATTGTCAGCTCCATCCGGGTCTCTAATTAACTTATAAAACACTGGGATAGTGACCCTTGGCCCATGGTAACAATAAGAATGCAAAAAGAGTAAAAATATTAGCACTCCATACACTATAGGGAGAATCAGAAAATAATTAAAACTTGTCTCTGCAATACTTGAGTTGGTGATCAGGGTATGGCTTACCAGCTTACCGGTGGAGCTAAAGCTCCGAGCAGTTAGCCAAGTTTTATAGGGTGCACAAGTGGGGTTATAACAGGTTATCTGATTTTCAACAAAGCACATTGAATAGGTAGTCCCATTATGTATGCAAGTACCAGCTTCTGTGCCCTTGCATTGATAATGAGTGCCACAGTAACATCTTGGTAGCTATGGATCCTACTCTGGTGGTCTTTATACAAGGGTCACATGAATTACCCTCCACCCTTTTTAGCTCGGCCAGTATCACTGCTATGGCTATCAACAGTCTCATTATAAAGATTTTAGTAAACTACATCGATGAATATCCTCAAGCTTCAGCTTATGCGTAGACCAACCAGCGTCCGGGCTGTGATTGGAGCAGAGCTTAGTAGATGTCCTTTATCTTCCGCCGTGCGTTGAGCCAGCAGCTTCCAGGGGTGTGCTGGCCGCAGGACTGGAGTTCTTCCTTCTGATTTCTCTGGTCAATCTTAGTCTCAAAGGATCTTGGGGATCTATTGTACTGTGCCAGGAGTCTGTGAGGTCAGCAGCTCGTTTTACCCTGGAGTGGTGTATCCAGGGTGTCACCTCGGCTACCTTAATGGCTGTTGGGGTAGATAGCAGAACAGTCTAAGGTCCTCTCCATTTTGGCCCTAGTGGGGTTAAGTTCCACTCCTTTACCCACACTGTGTCTCCTGGTTTAAAGGGATGTACCGGATTCGACAAGCTTATGGGAAGTTTCTCTTTAACCCATTTCCCTATGTCTTGCTTACTCTCCCCAAGTCTCTGTATCAGTTCACGGTTAACTACCCCTCCTATCCGATGCAAGTCTCCTCTTATCCCTGTAATGATGGGTGGGGGCCTACCATACAGTACCCTAAAGGGAACAGATTTGTCCTCTTTGTTGGGGTACTCCGAATTCTCAGTAAAGCAATGGGCAACATCAAGGTCCATTTCATTTGGGTTTTCTGACAGAGCTTGGCCAGTTGTGACTTGAGCGTGCGGTTCATTCGTTCAACTTTTCCAGAGCTTTGGGGCCTATATGCAGTGTGTAGTTTCCAAGTAATCTTAAGTGCTGTTGCTAATTCCTGGAAGCACTTGTGGACAAAGGCAGGGCCATTGTCTGAGCCTATGGCGAAGGGGATTCCATATCTGGGTATAAACATCTTTTACAAAACTGCTTCCGTCAATAAAGTACTCAAAGTCTGGATTTTCCAAGGGGCTGTCTTTCAAGTCTGGTTGGCTTGCATATCCATTACCTGGAAACTGTCATGAGTTAGGGGTTCCTGTGAGTTGGGGAGCAGAGTGGCTGGGTTTAAAGTGTTTACAGTCTTTAAGTGGATACGAGGATTTTTCACACAGCATAGCTTGATATTCAACCATTTGACTTTTAGTAAACCAGTGATTCCCCTTGTAATCCATTAATGCCTGTACTTGGTGTGGGACTCGGACATAAGTCTCCTGACCTAATGACAACTTGTCAGCTTCGGCCACAAGGAGGGCTGTTGCTGCGATGGCCCGCGGCAGGATGGCCATCCCTGAGCTACAGTGTCCAGTTGTTTTGAAAGGTATGCTACGGGTCGCTGCCAAGACCCCAAGTATTGTGTCAGGACTCCTACTGCTATTCCTTGTTTTTCACTGACATACAAATAGAAGACTTTTTGGCTATCCGGCAGGCCTAGCGCAGGAGCCTACATTAGGGAGACCTTAATGTCTTGGAATGCTCTGTTTTGTTGTTCTCCCCATTGAAAGGGTTCCTTTTCTCCCCCCTTTGGGGATTCATAGAGGGGTCTGACTTTTGTGGCAAAGTCCGGTATCCAGATTCGGCAGAATCCTGCCGCCCCCAGGAATTCACGTACTTGCCATCTGGTAGTCGGAGTGGGAATCTGAAAAACAGCTTCTTTCCTGCCTTCTCCCAATTATCTCTGTCCTTGTGATGCTCTGAATCCCAGGTACTTTACAGTCTCTTGGCACAATTGTGCCTTTCTCCGGGACACCTTATAACCTGCCTCCCACAGTGATTTTAACAGTTCATTAGTAGCTTGAAGGCACTCTTCTCTATTTTTGGTGGCAATCAATAGGTCATCCACATACTGAAGGAGGACTCTATTCTCAGGATCAGACTTGAAGGATTTCAGGTCTTGGGTCAGGGCTGTTTCAAATAGTGTAGGGGAGTTTTTGAATCCCTTGGGTAAACGTGTCCATGTCAGTTGTCCCTTACCCCCAGTCTCTGGGTCCTCCCACTGGAAAGCAAAAATGCGCTGCGATTGTTCTGCCACTCTGAGACAGAAGAAGGCATCTTTTAAATCCAGAACTGTGAAATAGGTGGCCTCCCCCGGTATTAATCCCAATAAGTTGTATGGGTTCGGGACCGCTGGGTGAATGGTCATTACAGCCTGATTGACCGCTCTGAGGTCTTGAACAGGACGACAGTGAGCTGTTCCGGGTTTCTGTACTGGGAGTAGAGGTGTATTCCAGGGAGACTGACAGGGTTTTAGAATTCTATAGTGTAGGAATTTGTTTAAGTACTTTTGTATTCCTACTAGGGCTTTTCGAGGGACTGGGTACTGTTTCAGGCTGACTGGAGTGGCTCCTGATTTTAATTCAAGAAGGATTGGGGAAATGTGTCTGGCTAATCCTGGTGCGTTGTCTTCTGCCCATAGTCCCGGGATGTCTTGCAGTATGCGGGATTCAAAGGGATGGGGCAATTTTAGGATAGCCTGTCCGTCAGATTGGAAGTATATGTGTGCTCTGAGTTTAGCAAGTAAGTCTCTGCCCAGCAAGGGAATAGGGGAATCCGGCATGTACAGGAACTGATGTTGGACTTGATGCCCCCCCCCCCCCCAAAACTACAAATTCTTTCTAATAGGAAGGGTCTTTTGACTTTATACTTCTGCAATGCTTGGTTAATTCTGTGTCTCTCCTCAGTATTAAAAAGGGTCAATAAAAGTTGCTGGCAGTCTGATCAAGTGGGATTATGGGTCTGAGTTACTGACCGGAGCAAATCTGTCATGGCTTGGGGCTTCTCAGAGTAGGCAGGGTTATGATGTTGTGGTAAAAAGGGGTGTAAACTAGAGTCCGATGTTCCCCCACCGCCTGTTCTCTTAGGGGCATTTGCAGAGGTATGTTGAAAGACAGGGCAAGAGTCCGGCTATTTGCATCAGGATTTCTTGGAGTGGAAGTGGACACTTGATTGGGGAGCCCATTGACTACTACTGAGTTCCCTATTTCTGTCCAGCCTATACCCAGAGTGTTACGGTTCGGAGTATATTTACTAAGATTTGGCATTGACAAACTTGCTGAATCTGATGTAGATGGACAACAACTTGAGTCCCCTTGTTTACTGGACGGGGCATTTGGACATGGCACTGACCTGTCTCTATCTGAGGTCCGTTCATCTACATACGGGGGAGACTGATCTGTCTCTTTGGGTTGAGAACATGTGTGTTTTGTTTGTTTTGTCAGTGGTACTACTCTTGTCATAACCATAATTCTGCACTGTACCTCTTTTTGTGGCCCCTATCCACTGCAGGTCTTTATCTCCCATTTGTCCAAAGGATGCACAATCATCCAGACGGACGTTTTCTCCTAGCTGACTGACTGACTGACGATTTGTCCGAAAGATGCACAATCATCTGGACGAACATTTCTCCTGACTGACTAGCTGAGGATTTATCCGAGAGATGCACAATCATCCGGACGGATATTCCTCCTAACTGACTGGCTGAGGATTTATCCGAGAGATGCACAATCATCCGGACGGATATTCCTCCTGACTGACTGGCTGAGGATTTATCCGAGAGATGCACAATCATCCGGACGGATATTCCTCCTAACTGACTGGCTGAGGATTTATCCGAGAGATGCACAATCATCCGGACGGATATTCCTCCTAACTGACTGGCTGAGGATTTATTCGAGGGATGCACAATCATCTGAATGAACAGTCCTCCTGGAAGGTGCGTCTTGGTCATGTTTCTGTGAGTCTGACATAATATTCTCAAATAATCGGTCAATGGTCTCCAAGTCAAAGGTTCCCCGTGGGGGCCACCACGTTCCATAGCGGGGCCAATCTTTCTCACACAATGTTATCAATTTCTCAGGACTATGTTTTTAATTGCAGTTCTTAGAAAATCCCTTCCTAAAGTTGGAGATCATGGATTGTAGGGGAGATTCAACACTATGTTTCCCACCCATTCTTGTAACCTAAAAGACACCAAGACAGACACAGAGGGTAGGGTAAATGATGAGAATTCAGTAATGGGTCTTAATCCTCGACACAAGTAGGAACAATAGACAACGCTTCCCTCGGTCAGTGGCCTGGGCGCGGTTTCCCGGCCAGGAAACGCACTTAGAAGAGGACAACTGTCACCTCACCACAAAGTGATGTCTCATACACACACATCAATCATACCAGACACTCCCACCCAAAAATTACTGACTGACTGAGGATTCGTCTGAAAGATGCACAATCATCTGAACGGACGTCTCTCTCGGAAGGTGATCAGTCTTCCCTTCTCTCGATCCGTCGAGAGGCAGGCTGGCTGTCTGACTGTTATCCAAAAACAAAAGTAAAAAGACTCTCACCTGTTCCCGTTGGAGCTCCAGCTATCTATTTCTCAGATTCCCAGGTCCTTTTGACGCTACCAAGGTCGTCCACAGCAGGCCACCAAATGGGACACAGCGCAGTCTCCTAGATAACAGTTCTAGAAGGTGCCTTTTGAGACTACGATATAGCCCACAGGGCTGGCCTCTCAGACCACTCCTTGTAGGTCTGGTGGAAAACAGTGCCACCTGCCTCAACAGGTCACACCGATATTCCCCCCTCACGGCCAAATGCACCAAAAAAAGTAGCAGAATATCGGTAAATGACATTGTTGGACAAAGAACTCTGGTATGGGAGATTTATTCCATCTTTCTTGCCAAAATGAGTGGACACTCCTGACCCGACTAGTGTCTACATGTCAAGAGTGTCCAATACAGCTAATACAGTGTACATACAATTTTCAGCATATTGCGTCACAAGCGAACAGGCGGTACACTTACGTTATACAAAACATTCTAACCTTTTAAAAATCAACCTAAATCAACCTACGTATGTTAAACCAGACAGGTTCTGCAAAACATATATATTTTTAAACATTATGTAAAACTTTCGTTTCTCTGCAGTATGCTCTTGCACAAAAAGAGGAACCACAACCTGTCATAAGAAGTTTCAGGATGAAATACAAGAAATATGATTCTTAGCTGAAATTCTAAATCAGTCTTACTGAACACATAACTATGGCCATATAAACTGACTTTCGTTGCCACTTCACTATGACCTATAGCGTGGAGCTCCATCTCAGGCTCTCAGTAGCTCGCTGTCCAGGCACCTGGACTGATTCCTGTGACGTCTCAGCAGAGAGCGGACTTCAAACCACTCTCTGCTGAAAATGGGTCACAGGAGTGCAAAACTATTTGCACTCCTGTGATCCATAGGAGAAGCCCTGCCAAACAAGCTCAGGCTGGACTTCTCCTTTAACTAGAAGGAAAAATCATGGGTTTATGGGTATAAGATTTACCCACAATCCCATGTTTTTCTCACACAGTTCAATCTGCTGCTGTTGAAAAGGTACTGTTTTAATCAAGCTAAATCATACAGTTTATTATTATGCTATATGTTATAACATAATAATTTATTATTTATCTATTTACTGTGAAATTACTGGTTGGAAGTTATAACTTCAAACTTCAGTAATTTGTCCGTCTGTCCATCTGCTTGAGTACAGTTTTTGAAAAAATAGTAAATTACCTTAAAAACAATATATAATAATTATTTGTATATTACTTATGTTAACTAACCCCTTGCCACCCAGGCCAATTTTGACACTTCTCTCCTACATGTACAAATCATCATTTTTTTTGCTAGAAAATTACTCAGAACCCCCAAACGTGCATCGCGGCGATCGGTGGTGTGGTATGTAAGTCTGACACACCGCTACACCGATCTCAGTAAAGAGCCTCCGACGGAGGCTCTTTAACACGTGATCAGCCGCGTCCAATCACGGCTGATCACGATGTAAACAGGAATTGATCGGCTTTTCCTCACTCACGTCTGACAGACGCGAGTAGAGGAGAGCCGATCAGCGGTTCTCCTGACAGCCCCCCCACGAATGCCCACACTGGACCACCAGGGAAGCCTCCAGCATGTGGATGGCCAGGTATGTACCCCATGGCCATCCACATATAAAAAAATATGCCCAATACATGCCAATCAGTGCCCACAAATGGGCACTGACTGTCAACATTATGGATCAGTACAGACAAGTGATGCCCAGCAATGCCACCCATCAGTGTCCATCAGTGCCACCTCTCAGTACCCATCCATGCCCATCAGTGCCCACCTATCAGTGCCCATCCATGCCCCCTATCAGTGCCACCCATAAGTACCCATCAGTGCCACCCATAAGTACCCATCAGTGCTGTCTATGACTGCCCATCAGTGCCGCCTATGAGTGCCCATCAGTGCAGCATACCAGTGCCCCCTATCAGTGCTGCCTATCAGTGCCCATCATCAGTGCTGCCATATCAGTGCCCGTCATTAAAGAAGAAAACATACTTATTTACAAAAACATATAACAGAAACAAAGAAAACCTTTTTTTTTTTCTAAATCTTCGTTTCTTTTATTTGTTGCGCAAAAAATAAAAACCGCAGAGGTGATCAAATACCACCAAAAGAAAGCTCTATTTGTGGGAACAAAATGATAAAAAATTTGTTTGGGTACTGTCTTGCATGATCACGCAATTGTCATTCAAATTGCGACAGCGCTGAAAGCTGAAAATTGGCTTGGGTAGGAAGGTGTATAAGTGCTTGGTATTGAAGTGGTTAAAAATCTCCTTGGCTCTGGTAAACGGCATTCAATCAGAAAAACTTACGATCACTAATGGCACCAGACAGGGTTGTCATCTCTCCCCTCTCCTGTTCACCCTGGTAATTGAACACCTGGCCCAAGCCATCAGATCAAACCCTAACATACAGGGTATACAGACCCCCTCATCCCAATGTAAACTCTCCTTATACGCAGACTATCTACTCCTTTACGTAACCCAACCTCACATTAGCATACCCTCTATACTAGCAGAGATGGACAGATTCGGTTGTTTTAGTAATTACAAATTAAACATCTCTAAAACGGAGGCCCTAAACCTTTCTCTATCACAGGCTACACTCTCCTCCCTAAAAATCCAACTTTTCATTTCAATGGCGACCGAACTCTATCTCTTATCTAGGCACGGCCATACCAAAACAAACCTCAGACATATATCCCCTGAATTTTAGCCCCCTACTCCAAAATCTCAGACACCTCACGGAGGAACGAATGGACTTGCCATTGTCCTGGGTAGGACGTATTAACACATTAAAAATGGACATACTCCCCAAGCTACTATACTTATTTCAGGCCCTACCTATCGCCCTTCCTTCTGCGTTTTTCCACACCTTTCGATCTATGGCAATCCGATTTGTGTGGAGGGGTAACCACCCGAGGCTGAAACAAACTTTTATGCTCTTCTATTACAAAAGGCGGGCTAGGCCTACCTGATTTTGAGCTTTATCACACTTCGGCAGTTATCTCCCGTATCCTCGAGTGGTTTCCTCGCCCTATGACCAAAGCCGCCACGTTCGTGGAACAAGACCTATCTACATATGATCTGCGAGCGCTTCTTTGGGGCTACGATCAGTCTTACAAATCACTTTCAACACTGTCCCCCCTTACTAGGGACGCTTTGGTACCGTAGGAGAGATAACTACTCATTATCATCTGAACCAAGCCCCCTTACCCCTCTGTTTGATAATCCAAATTTTCCAGAAGGTAACTCAACCCACTCTATAGACAACTATAACAGAGACCTCTGGCCCACGGCATGACAATTTGTTGACAACACCCTAGGCACATTCATATCTACCCTAACAGACGTTACTTCCAAGGTGACATGGCTCACTCGTGGACACCTGAACTCCTATTGCAAGAAACTCCACGACTCTAAACAGATTCACAGGCCCCTGACCAGGTTCAAACAACTATGCATACTCTCTGACATTCCACGACACACCTTATCATTGATATATAAACTAATCCTAGACCACACTCACGGAGCCCTACCTAACTATGCCACAAAATGGTCAGCGGAGATTGGGAAAGAGATAACTGAGGCAGAGTGGAGTAAAGCTTTTCTTTTCACGCATAAGACATCCATTTCGAGCTATACGCAGGAAAAAACTATTATCGGGTTCCAACAACCCTCAGGATCATGTTCCCGTCTAACTCAGACACGTGCTGGAGATGCAACTCAATGAAAGGTACATACATCCATATCTGGTGGGAATGTGATGTGCTTCTCCCATTTTGGACACAAATCTTCCAGATCTACACAGAAATTTACGACAAGCCACTAGCGCCATCACCCTCCATTGCCCTCCTCTCCATATTACCCGGGGCTATCAAGTCACAAAAAAATAATCTACTGAAATTCTTTATCAGTGCAGGAAGGCAACTAATACCCAGGCACTGGAAAACCACTACGCCCCCTCTCTAATAGAATGGGTAAGTGAGATAAATAATATTATGCTCATGGAAGAAATGCAGGCCAAAGCCTTGGACAAACAAGCTAAGTTTTCTTTTGTCTGGAGTATCTGGAGGAATTACTCCACCTCAGACAAACTCAAACAGAGACTCTTGGGGAAGAATTCCACCTAAGAGCTGAATATGTCCAACCCGAAGGACCATACACTGGGTCTATGGTCATAGCTATAGACTGAGTTTCGCTGTCTCTCCACCCCCTCCCCCTCCCTCCTATTCCTCTACACAGAGGCGGCTCTATAATTAGGCAAATTAGGCGGTTGCCTAAGGCCTCGCCCTCACAGGGGCCTCGCGGCCGCCTAATTTGCCTATTGCAGTGTTTAACAGTCTGTTATGTCGCAAAGTCACCAGCTCTGTGGCGATCTACCCGTCAATTACAGATAGCTGACGGGTAGATCGAGTATCGGCCGACATGCAGAGTAGCGCGGGAAGCGGCTGTAATAAGTCCTTACTGTCCTCTCTCATGTCGCCCCGCTTCTGCTCCCCAGTGGCCCCTCCCCTCCTCTCGTCCATCCTAGGTGATGTCACAAGCATACAACGAGAGGAGAGGAGGGGAGGGGCTGCCGGGGAGCAGCGCGACATGAGAGAGGACAGTAAGGACTTATAATACAGCCGCTTCCCGCGCTAATCTGCATTTAAAGGAAACTGAAAAGAAAGTGTGCCCTGCTGTGCCGAGTACTCTGATGTGCACCATACCCTGTGCCCAGTACCCTGATGTGCCCTGTACCCTGTGCCCTGCCATGTCAGTACCCTCTGCCCAGTACCCTGATGTGCTCTGCTGTGCCCAGTGCCACATACCCTGTGCCCGTAACCTGATATGCCCTGCTGTGGCCCAAACCCTGATGTGACCAATACCCTGCACCCTGCTGTGCCCATACCCTGTTGTGCCCCATACCCTGTGCCCAAACCCTGATGTGCCCTGCTGTGCCCCATTCCCTGATGTGCCCCATACCCTGCGCCCTGCTGTGCCCGTACCCTGATGTGCCCTGCTGTGCCCCATACCCTGTGCCCTGCTGTGCCCAGTACCCTGATGTGCCCCATACTCTGCCCTGCTGTGCCCCGTACCCTATGCCCTGCTGTGCCCCATATGTGCCCCATTCCCTGTGCCCCGTACCCTGTGCCTTTGTCCTGTTGTGCCCCATACCCTGTGCCCTGCTGTGCCCCATGCTATGTGCTCTGCTGTGCCCAGTGCCTCATACCCTGTGCCCGTACCCTGATGTGCCCTGATGTGACTAATACTCTGCACCCTGCTGTGTCCATACACTGCTGTGCCCCATACCCTGTGCCCGAACCCCCATGTGGCCTGCTGTGCCCCATACCCTGCACCCTGCTGTGCCCCGTACCCTGTACCCATGCCCTGCTGTGCCCCATACCCTGCTGTGCCCTGTACCCTGTGCTCTGCTGTGCCCTGTACCCTGATGTGCCCTGTATCCTGCTGCACCATGTACCCTGCTGTGCTCTGTACCACGCTGTGTACCCTGTACCCTGCTGTGCGCCCCATGCCCTGCTTTGTGCCTTGTGATAAGCCTTGCTGTGTACCCCATGTTATGCTGCTTGCCCCATGGTGTGCCCCATGCCCAGCCGTGAGCCCCTTAAAGTGCCCCATGTTCTGCTGTGAGCCCCATGATGTACCTCATGCTTTGCTGTGTGCCCTGTGATGTGTCGCATGCCCTGCTGTGTGTCCTATGCCCTGCTGTGCTCTGCCCTGCTGTCCCCTGTACACTGCTTATCTAAAGTTAAACCCAGAACTGAGCATCCGTCGAAAAAAAAAGCACAAGTTTCATATAAAATAGGTAAGTTCTAAGATTTGTTTCTATTATTTAAAGAGGTTGTAAACCCTCATGTTTTTTCACCTTAATGCATCCTATGCATTAGTGTGAAAAAATGTCTGTCACTCAGCAGCCCCCCCATTTTACTCACCTGAGCCCGTTCATCTCCACACCGGAGACACGCTCTACCTCTTTGGCCGGGGGTTCACGGCTCTTGATTGGATAGATTGATAGCAGGGCAGCCATTGGCTCCCACTGCTGTCAATCAAATCCAATGACCCGGGGAGCGGGGCTGAGTCCGGCATTCTGTGTCTATGGACGCAAATGCTGGACACGGGAGCGCGCCTGCAAGGTAACCCCCCAGGAGAGTGCTTCTCCTAGGTGGTTTCCAAATGCAGGGAGGAGCCGAGAGCGCCGTTGGGAGAGCCCAGAAGAGGATGTTCGGGGCCACTCTGTTCAAAACGAACTGCACAGTGGAGGTAAGTATATGTTTGTTGTTTTATTTTTTTTAAAACAAGGGTTTACAACCCCTTTAATGCCATTTTTTAAAATGTTTTTATATCACAGCTCGCTGATCATGTCAGTGTTCTGTGAGCTGTAGATCTGAACACTACAGGTTACAGCACACCTAAATTGTTAGCCCCACTCCTGAACCCCAAATGATTGCCTTACCCATACCCCAGTTCATTTTTAGTATTTTTCCCATTATGGGCGTGAGTGGGGCCTCATGTCTAAGTTTTGCCTAAGGCCTCTCAAAGTCTAGAGCCGCCTCTGCCTCTACAACCTATCCTACACTCATTCTCCTGTCTGCTATTCTGTTATTTCTAACTTCTTCTTTGTCTCCTATGACCTCCCTTAGATGCAATGCAATTCATAAGATTTCGCTTCCCTCAATATGTGTTTCTCCACTCTCTACTTTTTAGGAGATCGGAAATCTTGTCACTTAAAATATTTCTGACAAATTTTGTTCTAGTTTAAATATCCAGACTCCCTGAGCCTCTGGGCGCAGCAGGTTCCCAATGGGGCACCCAATACTATGGAAAATAATTCTTACATGTCAAACAGACACACGTTTATGAGTTCAACGTAAAGCTTTATTTAAAGTGACTTTTGCACATTTACTCGATTGCACTATTTGATTATTTGTATAAATCGTATTTGTATACCAGGAGACCTGATGTCAGACAACTGGCATTGTCTATACTTTTTCTAATTTTTGTTTAAATATTTGTTGAAAACAAACAATAAAAACTTATTGAACCATAAAAATCTCCTTGGCGACGCTTTAAACAATTTTACAGGTTACATGTTTAGAGTTACAGAGGGAGTCTAGTGCTAGAATTATTGCTCTTGCTCTAACGTTCATGGCGTATGCACCCTGTGTGTATCTGGCTCTGATACTCGCCAGTGCCTTACCAGCCACTGACCTCACTGCACGTCCCTGCATTCTCCCTCTGGACCACTAGATGGCAATGTATATCGTTACCTAGTTTTCTTATTCAGTTACCAAACAGAAAGATTTTTTTAATATGAGCATACTGCTTAGAATTAGATGAATCTTTAAAGAATAACAGTACTTTAACAGTATGCGTCGCAGCATAATGTTAAAAAGGGAAAACGGCTATCCTTATTTGAAAGTTAATGTTCACTGTGCATTGTCATTACACTACAAATCAAATCGTACAACGCTTTATGAACTACATTTTGGGTTGAATATTTGAGAATGCGCTTAGTAAATTAAAAAAAAAAAAAAAAAAAGAATCACAAAAAAATGCATTTTTTCCCCATTTTTTTCTCTATTGCAAACCTGCTACCAAATTAAGCCTCATCTGTCCCAAAAATACTGTAAGGCTTTATATAGGCTGTGTGTTAAGGACAAGTTCACTTTACAGAAAACATAAATCCATCCACCCTCTAGCCTCCTAACTTAATCTAAATTAAAACTATAATATCAAGGTGCTTACCTATATATGACAGCCTCTTCGGGTGTTTACATCCTCTGTCCAAAATCTTATGGCACTGTTTAGATTGGGTTATGTGCCTGGGGAAGATGGGCTCCTTTTTTTCTTTGTAAAGTGTACTAAGTGAAAGTGCATGAAAACAGTTAAATGCAGTTAAAATACATATACTGTATGTTTATGTTATATAAATCCCTAGACTTGCTTAACACAGATATACAATTTATTTGATAATACTGTATATATATATATATATAGATATATATATATATATATATATATATATATATATATCTATATATATATATATATATAGATATATATATAACACATTTAAATATACAGCAGAAGCTAGCTTTCGAACAATAAAACTAGTATTATGTAGCTGCAGCTAGGAAGCCAACAGACTACTTAAAAAAAAGAAAAAAAGAAGAAATATTTTGGCGATTTTTAGTTTGTCCAAAGTAAAAAAAAATAATAATAATAATTAAAACGTAATCACACTGATCCACGCAGACTGACAACTTTTATTCCTGCTGCTATCCTCTTCTGAGTTGAATGACATCTAGCATCATCCAACCTACATTCTGTGAGCCCTGGTTGTCCCTGAGAAGTAACATCGCACAGTCAGGGCTCAGAGTACTCCTGGTGGCCCTCAGAGCAGGAAGAAGGCCCACCCTCTGTTGTGGAATAAAAAGAAGGACCTGTGACATCACTGAACTCTTCCATTTTATCAAAAGTCCCTGAAGTTTGCACGTGTCATGGGCAGTGTTAACCTTTGGTTCAATGATCAGTCTAGGGGTATGCCTTTCTAATCCTTTATTGCAGAACTTGGATAGGAGTAGGGTAAGGCTTCATGTACAATAGCAGCTCCTAAACTTTAGTTTAGGAGCTTTTGCCGTTTTTTTGCTAAAGCTCCTAGACTCAACTTCATAAAAGCCTGTGTGGTGAGCTTCAAACTTCCTCTCCTGAACACAGTGCGATTTTGCAGCGTTTTGCATTTTCCCGTGGCCGCAATAAATGTAGGCAGGTTGTACATGAAGCCTAACTGTGGTATATTCTCCGAACTTTAGCAGCAACTTGAGGACACTAATCTTTCTCCTAAGATTCTGAGTCCTTGCACAAGCAGTTAGTGAACTGAACTATACCAGAACACCAGGCACAATGTCTCCTTTTTGAGCAAAGCTGACTACAGCATTCAAGGAAATCCAGCAGCACACAGTCTCAAGGATCTCTCACTCCAGTCTGTAGTCACTAATGTCCTTAAATAGTTGGACACCTCCTTCCAATAACTTCCAGACACCTCTTCTAATGATACCAAACCAGATCCTTAGACGAAAGTCCCTTAGTCAGCTCCAGCAACATTTACTTGCTTTGTTCCCGTTTTATAAACATTACTACAGTTTGCCAACATCATGGCCAGTGTTGAGGCTTTGGATGAACCAGCAGGGTTTTCTGCAGGTCATGCCTGGACAGATGGTGGAATGCTGGCAACATGGTCCTCTCGTTTGTTGTTAAGAGGGGATCCATTGCATAGCTAGTCAGGCCTTACAAAGGGGGAGGCCCCCAAAAAGCATTACATGGCCACTCTCAAAATAGGAAGAATAGGGATCTTCAGCTGGCCAACTTTTTCTGCTGAACGTCCTTTGTTTTGTCATTTGCTCCGGTTGGGCACATGCAATATTTGTATTTGCTTTTGTCAACCATTTGTCAGTTCACCATGCTATGTTTTTATGTTGTTCCAGCTGTTTATGCATACTGTTAGGGCTGCAAGACCTAGACCAGGCATCTTAAACTGGTGGCCCTCTAGCTTTTGCAGAACTACAAGTCCCACCATACCTCTGTCTGAGGGAGTCATACTTGTAACTGTCAGCCTTACAATGCCTCATGGGACTTGTCGTTTCTCAACAGCTGGGGAGCCGCCAGTTTGAGACCCCTGACCTAGACCATGCAATAAATACTATCATGAAATAGAAACAAAGAAAAATAATGGGACGTTAAATGAGGCTTATTGCTGCAAAAATGAGTGTATGGAGTAAATATATTTAAAAACCTTTATTGTATCAAAAGCAATTCTGTGATCTAAAAATGCATGATAATGTTTTCAAAACATACATAGCCATATACAAAGGCTGACATTTTGGTAAAAATATACCATAAACACATACACTGTATACAATGATGATACATAATTATACATATTCATAATTGAGTACATGCTGTATAAAAGCCGAACTGTCTTGGCATCACATGAATAGAAAAACTCTACGCGTTTCGTGAATCACGTTCACTCATCAGGAGTATGGATGTAAAAATTAATTCACTGTAAGTACAGAAAAATCATATATATATAAATATAATAAACCCTTCATAAAGACGAGGGGGGGGGTGGACTTTCTGAACGATACAAAAAAGTTCCCTAAGGGAGTATTTGGATATACTAATACTTACAGATCAGCCCAAGAACTAAACTGGCTCATGTGAGGAGTGGGAGAGTGGGTCCCCATCACTTGCCCAACCTGGAGCTGAGGCAGGAAACCCAAAACCAAGTCAGGGGGTCAGCTCATAGGCAGGTCACATCACAATGCAATCCCAGAGAGGATAGATGATCAAACAACAATCCGCACCAATCTGGAAGATAATGATTGTATGGCGAGTGGTGTGTGAAATTGATAAATAGTAAAAAAAGAGGAAAAAAGGTGAAAAAAATTTGAAAAAAGTATGTGAATGTATACATTTATTGTAAGGATGTGTGTTGTGTAAGTGAAAAAAAAAATATATATAATGTATAAAAATAAAAAAAATGAAAAAAAATCTAAAATAAAATTATAAAATGTAAAAAAACCTTAGTTAGACTTACCGGTGACGGTATTTCTACGAGCCTTTCAGGACAGCACCTTGGAGAGAGCGTAGCTCCACCTCTTAGACAGGAAACACTGCGTGACAACGCCCCTTTAAAAAGCAGCTGCTTCCACCATGCCGTCAGTTGTTACCGAGAAATCCTCCGACATGCTGGAAAATATAATCAGACAATTACCAGGTCCTATAATTATACTTTACATATGATAACCAAGGGAGGGAAGTAGGCTGCTGTCCTGAAAGGCTCGTAGAAATACCGTCACCGGTAAGTCTAACTAAGGTTTTCTCCCTTCGCCTTTCAGGACAGCACCTTGGAGAGGATAACCGAGAAACTTACTTCAGGGTGGGACTACTGCCTGCAAAACCTTCCTACCAAATGATTGGTCCGAGGCTGATAGTAGATCCAAGCGGTAGTGCCTTATGAAGGTCGAAAAACTGGACCATGTGGCAGCCTTGCAGATTTGCTCAGGAGATGCCCCAGCCCTTTCTGCCCATGATGCCGCCACTGCTCGAGTAGAATGAGGTAATACCCCTTCCGGAGGTTCCAGACCCAAAGATATGTATGCCTCTTTGATGGCCTGCTTTAACCATCTTCCAAGGGTGCTTTTGGAAGCTTTACCTCCTTTGTGAGTACCTTCCATTAAAACAAAGAGTGAGGATGACTTTCTGATTTCCTTTGTTCTTTCCAGATATTTAAGCAGACACCTCCTGACATCAAGGGTATGGAAAGCTTCTTCTCCTGCTCCCGAAGGTAAAGGACAAAAAGTAGGGAGAATGATTTCCTGTGTACGGTGGAAAACTGAAGCCACCTTTGGTAGAAATGCTGGATCCGTCCTTAAGACGACCCTATCCTGTAGACATCTCATGAAGGGCTCTTTAATTGAAAGGGCTTGTAACTCACTAATTCTACGTGCGGAAGTTACTGCTACCAGTAAAATAGTCTTTAACGTCAAGAAACGTAATGATGCTTCTTCTATGGGTTCAAACGGTGCCATAGTTAGTCCCTGAAGAACTAAAGATAAATCCCATTTGGGAAAACTAACAACAGGACTAGGCTTTACTTTTGCCATTGCCCTAAAAAATCTGATTATTAAAGGTTCCCCTGACAGGGTTCTTTCCAAAAAAACTGATAAAGCAGCTACCTGCGTTTTGAGCGTACTTGCTGCTAACCCCTTCTCCAATCCCTCTTGAAGAAATTCCAAAACTGAAAATGTGGTACGAAAATCAAAGTTTTTACTGGAACACCAAGAATTATAGATCTTCCAGACTTTAAAGTAAATGTCTCTCGTCACTTTTTTTCTACTTGCAAGAAGGGTAGAAATAAGCTTCTCTGATAAACCCTTCCGTCTTAAGATTTGTTCTTCAGAAACCAAGCTGTTAGTTTGAGGTAAGCTGGATCTGGATGGAGAATTTGGCCCTGACTCAACAGGTCTGTCCTGATTGGTAATCTCCAAGCAGGTTTCACTGAGAGGTTCATCAAGGTTGAAAACCAGGGTCTTTTTGGCCAATAAGGAGCTATTAATATTAGCTCCGTGGACTCCAATCTGAATTTGGCTAACACCTTTGGTATCAGTTGGAACGGGGGAAAAGCGTAGGACAGATGGAAGTCCCATTTGTGAGCTAACGCATCTACTCCGAGAGCTTGATCCTGTCTCTGAAGAGAGAAGAAGACTGGTATTTTTGCATTTTCCTGTTTTGCAAAGAGGTCCACTTGGGGATAACCCCAACTCTTGGAAATCTTTTCGAATAATCCCTGATTGAGAGACCACTCTGCTTCCCTCATTTCTTTCCTGCTGAGGAGATCTGCTAAGGTGTTTTCCGTCCCCTTTAGATGGACTGCTGATAGAGAGGCCACATTGTTCTCTGCCCATCTTAGGATCTGATGCGCTAGACCCATTAGGGTTTTGCTTTTTGTGCCCCCTTGCTTTGTTAAATATAATACTGTCGTCATATTGTCTGACAATATTTGGACATGTTGATTCACTAGAAATTCCTGGAGGGAGAGGAGGCTTAAATGAACAGCCTTTAACTCTCTCCAATTTGAAGATCTTCTTGCTTCTGGTTTGGTCCAAACTCCCTGAACCGTTTTTTCTTCCAGATGAGCTCCCCATCCCCAGGCGCTGGCATCTGTAGTCAGCCTTCTGGTTACCGGAAAGACCCAAGGAAGCCCTTTTGAAATGTTTCCTAGGTTCCTCCACCACCAGAGAGACCTTTTTGCTCTCGCCCCCTTTAAATTGAGAATCAGGCGGAACTTTCCTGATGGCTTTTCGACCAGAAAAATGTGGGTGTAAAACCCCTTCCCCTCTTGATCTTTCGGAACCTGGGAAATGACCTTCTGTTGCATCAGTTCTTGTAACAGAGACTTCATGGCCAGAGCCTTTTCCCGATCCTTTGGCAGGTTTGTGATGTAAAACCGACTTGGGGGGCTTTGTGAGAATTCCAATTGATAACCCTTTTTGATTAACCCCAGAACAAAAGGACTCTTTGTTGTTTTTTCCCAGATTGGTAAGAAGTCCTGTAGTCTCCCCCCTACTAGATGGTCATTGTTTTTTAGGGGTTTGTTCTGGGGTTCTAAAGAGTACCCCACCTCTACCTCTTCCTCTCTGAGAAGACCAGGGTCTCTTCTGTGTGTGGTCCTTTTCCTTATCGGTTTGTCGAAAAGGACGAAAATTTTTCCTCTGCTGTACCGTTTTCTTCTTCTGTGGGAAAGCTTTCTTCTTGTCTGCTGTCCTGTCAAGGACAGTCTCTAGTTCTGGCCCAAACATCAGGTCTCCTGAAAAGGGAATTCCGCACAGTTTTACTTTAGAAGCTGAATCCCCTGACCAGGTCTTTAGCCAGAGTGCTCTTCTTGCTGAGTTAACAAGCGCAGAGGACCTGGCTGACATCCTGATAGATTCTGCAGAGGCATCTGCCATATATTTTACTGCCTTAAGCAGGGTAGGGAAGGACTCCAATAAGTCTTTTCTGGAGGTACCTGCCACAACATGATTTTTAAGTTGCTCTAACCAGCACTCCAGATTTCTAGCCACAACCGTAGCCGCCATTGCTGGCTTAAGATTAGCTAGAGATGAGTCCCAGGCTTTCTTCAGTAGCCCATCTGCCCTCTTATCCATAGCATCTTTGAGAATACCCATGTCCTCAAAAGCTAAATCAGTCTTCCTAGATACTTGAGAAAAGGCAGCGTCTATTTTTGGTTTTTTATTCCACAATAGTTCCTCATTCTCCTCAAAAGGAAACCTCCTTTTGAGGGTTTTAGAAAAAAACTGTCCTCTCTCTGGATTCTTCCATTCCTTTTTAATAGTGTCTGTTAACACTTTATGCACAGGGAACACCCTGTGTTTAATTTCCTCCAGCCCCAGGTACATCTTGTCATGCACGGACAGCTGAGCTTTTTCTTCCTGGATCTCCAGGGTAGTATAAATTGCCTTGAGTAATTCATCCACCTCCTCAAGTGACAGTTTATATCTAGATGATCTTGACTCTTCTTCCACCTCCTCCTCCTCAGAATTAATGGTTGAGGGTGGAATGATTTCCCTTTCCTCCTCCGACTCACTTTCCACCTGTCTGGAAGTGGACTGAGGGAAACTGGAGTGAGAACTGCTCTTGGCTGGAACTCTGGCCGTGCTTTACAAGGGAACGCACTGTCCCTAGGGCCTCTGCTAACTCCTTCCTCACAGAAGATAAGAGCTCTTTGCACTCTTGTGACTATTCTTCTTTTACTAAATCCACAATGCAGGATTTGCACAGTGGTTTGGGCCAAGAGTCCCTTAAAGGATTTTTGCATGAGGGGCACTTTCTCCCTGTTCTCTCTGATTTGGCAGTAGCTTTCTGAAACAGAGAAACAAAAAAAAGCCAGGTCCTTTAGAACTAAGGCTTCAGAGAAAAGTAGTACCTCCAGCCAACACCCTAAGTGCCCAGAGTCTCACTCCTTTGCTGAACTGCTAATGGAAACTGTTACCCCATAGCAGACAGCAGCAGGTTTTGAATAACCACATCAAAGAAAAAAACACCCAGTGATATAAAAGGAAAGAGGTGCCACCGCACCTCTCCTACCTGGGCCTGGCCGGGAACCTGGGCGCCTGCATCCGCCATTGCTGCTGACGATTCCGCTGTCTCCATAGTGCAATCCGCAGCTGCTGCACTGTGTACTAGGCTCCATGTGCCAAACAAAAGGAAGTCCCGGCCAGAGGACCCGCCCCTTCCTCCTGCGTTCCAGCAGCAGGAACCAATCGCTGCTACGCCCCGCCGGAAGTATCCGCCCACCGGAACTGACATCACCTGCTGTCCGGGATTCGGTGCCGCCATGCAGAGGCCTGGCATGGACGCTCTTACTGAGCACAACCGCGGCCCCCCGAACACCCCGGGTGGAAAACTTCCGGCAGACCATTACTCCTGTGAGCCGGAGAAGGAAGGGACACCGGAGCACCCTCCTCACGTAAGGGAAGGAGCTGGGTTGGTCTGAGTACCCAAACGTGGAGGTCCTGCCAAAACCCTCTCCTTGGAGAGAGCGCAGCCCCTCTGGTTCCCCAAGCAGTGCTTCCACCATGGCGGAGGAAACACTAAAACTGACGGCATGGTGGAAGCAGCTGCTTTTTAAAGGGGCGTTGTCACGCAGTGTTTCCTGTCTAAGAGGTGGAGCTACGCTCTCTCCAAGGTGCTGTCCTGAAAGGCGAAGGGAGAAAATCCCTAAGCAGGAAGTGAGAAAAAAGTGTGAGCGGAGTCACAAAGGACTCCTGTCTACCTTGCATGTGTAAAGAAGAATGTGAAACCAGTGATGTGGTGTCTCATGGTGAAGGATTGAAGAGTGATTTCCCGGCCAAACTACAGCTGATATACTCGAGATCTGGGGCGGGTCCCCACCTGCGTCATACTACACTCTGTTGGCTGGATTGGGCAAAGATACGGATCACACGTCCAGCAGGATTGCCGGACACGGATCCGCACCCGCCCACCCTAAAACGTAAGGTGGATACAAAGCGTACATGCCTCCCAGCACCACTGGGACGCAGGTGGCAGGGAGCTGTGCATGGCGCCGATGCGCAGGAGGACACCCCCCGCCACCACCCAAAGGGGCAGGGAGGGGAAGCACTGCTGCGCAAAAAAAACACACATTCAGGCCAGGCTCGAGACTGGATTAGACCTGGTGATGTAGGCAATTTGTCTGTGTATATGTAGACTAATGCAATATATTAAAAAGAGGATATGGACAAACGGCTTAGAATCTGGATGTATAATCTCTTATGGTAATACTGAAATGGCAGGTCACACAGGAAAAGTGTGTGTCTTCCACCCTGTATATAGTAATAAACACTATCATGTATGACTACCATAGTCCCTCCAATTGAATGGAGTTTAGCACAGAAATTTGTATCATAGCCAAGGTTTAGAATGACTGTTCTTTGTAAATTGCATAGTTTTTTTTTTTAATTCCTTTATTTTGTTATACAGAAGGCATAGATACACAGTCCAGAATACGGCAGGTCATACATTCCATACAGTAACACGTTTTGAGTCATATAGAATGAGACTGTAGACCAAGATCAAGTTATTCACCAAACAAGTGTGGTATTATACATATGTTCTAGCCAAAAATATATCTTTTCCATACATAGTAGATCAAGGTTGCCTACCAATCCACAGGGTTCCGCTACGCCCCTTACCCCCTGGGGCTCCCCCACGTGCTATGCTTATTAAGATGCTGCATTTCAGGGACAGAGAAGCCATCATTAGAGCGGCCAGGGAGAAAGGGAACATACTCTTCAACGGTAACGGTATTACTATCTTCCCTGACTTCTCGGTAGCCACACAGAAACAGCGTGCCACTTTCCTAGCGGTCAAGAGGCGTTTGCGTGATCTACAACTACCATACAGCATGCTATATCCTGCACGCCTTCGGGTCATTCATCAGGGTAAAGCCCATTTCTTCACTGATCCGAAAGAAGCGGCTCACTGGGCAGACACGCTGGGACCTTTAGAACAAAGGAACCTGCCACGGAGATCACCCCCCGATGACCAATACATCTCCTTATTGTTCAAATATAAGCAAAGCTCTTTGTTCATTGATATCCTTGAGCTATTGATCTTTAATATCCACAAGGAAGATTGCAAATAAGCCCCAGGACATTGACATTTCCATATTAGCACTTATTGAACTGTAGGAAGACAGAGATGTCCAATGCTGTACGTCCCATGATGGAACTGTTAATATCCTTCTACAGGCTGACCAATCCGGTTACAGCTAGGCGGGCCAGAACTGAAACTTTTCTATCATTATCCAGAAGAATATTTTGTTAAGGCCGGGCTGAGGAATACTTTGCCTAGGAAATACACACGGGTGGTAGCTTGTGTTCACAATCTCCACCTGCTTAGTGTTATCTCAGGTTGTTGACTACGAGACTGTTCTAAACACCCCCTGCTACGCAGGTTCAATTTAGGGTACAAAGCTCTCATGGGTTGGGGTATGGGAGCCGGGAGGGTTAGGGTGGGTTGGGAAGGTGGGAAAACCTTTTGGGTGTTGGCATCGTTTATGCCATGGTTACATGTTTATTACTATTCTATGATACATGTTTGCAGGTTCATGGATCAGACCAATCATCAAGGTACTCAGGTATACGTGCTAGATGGTATACAAATTTTTCAGACAAGCATCCGGAATTGCGCCCCCGCCTCTCGAGGAGCCCGGTGATCCACAGGATGGTTGGCTCTGGGGTGCCTCGGAAGGCGGTCGTGCAACCTTCTGTATTACACTCAGAAATGAATAATTTACGTCTGATATCATGGAATGTTAGGGGGCTTAATTCCAAGATAAAGCGTTCAGTGATGTTTGATTATTTAGCACGCCACAAGCCGCATGTGATCCTCCTCCAGGAGACCCATCTCCAGGGCTCCAGAGTTATGGCCCTTAAAAGAGCTAAAATAGCTTATGCTCTACATTCCACCTACTCTTCCTTTGCCAGGGGGACGTCTATTCTCATTGCCAAATCAGCACCAATCTCAATTAAACACATTAAAATTGACCCAAATGGCTGTTTTGTCATCTTGGTAATGGAACTTCTAGGTAAACCGTATACGGTGGTAAACATTTATATCCCACCACCCTTTACAAAGAAATTCTTTGAGAAGGTGATGGGAACAATACTCGAAATCGCTGAAGGCCCATTAATCATAGCAGGGGATTATAATACGGTGCTAGACAACTCTATGGACAGATTCCGATGTTCTACAATGCCCCCAACGCCCTTAGGATCTTATCTAACTCAATTTGACCTGGTGGAGGCCTGGAGGTGGAGACATGCGGGTGTAAAGGAGTATTCGTGTCAATCTGACTCCCATAATACTCTATCACGAATTGATCTCTGTTTGGTCTCTTCTAATATACTTCATTTAATAACAAGAATTAAGTATCTACCCAGAGCACTGTCAGACCACTCACCTCTGATGGTGGATCTGGCCCTTGGCGCGCCCTCCTCGTACAGAGTGTGGAGGCTGAGCCCGCTCTGGTTGGAGGATCAGGCCGTGGTGGACCAGAGTTCAGCTGATATGAAAATTTACTGGATAAATAACAAACATAGTGCAGACACCCTAAGAGTCTGGGATGCCTTTAAGGCCACCACTCGTGGTTCCTTTGCAGCTGCAATTGGGCAGGCCCGCAAGGCGTCACAGTCCAGACTAATGGACGCGGAGGGTGAGCTCAGGGACGCGGAGATTGCGTATTCTGATAGCCCTACCTCTGGGACACACGCCACTTGGCGACATAGGGCAAGAGAGCTGGATTTGGTACTAGTGGAACGTACACAAAAAAACTCCTATATCAGAGCCAGCGGATATTTGAATTTGGAGATAAAAATAGTCGGTTATTAGCATACCTAGCCAGACCAGAATACCAACCATGCAATATTCCCAGAATTAAAAACTCAGCGGGCATAGTGGTGGAACAGAGCAAAGATATTATGGAAGCGTTTGTCGAGTTCTATTCCACCCTATACACAACCAGAGCTCACTATACGATAGTGGAACTAGACGACTACCTCTCCGAAATTTCACTCCCCAAACTAACAGAGCTTCAGACAATCACAGTTGACGCCCCATTGACGGTAGATGAAATAGGAGACGCAATACAATCTTTTGCCAGACACAAAACTCCAGGCCTTGACGGATTTCCTATTGAGTGGTACATGCACTTTAGGGACCTACTAATACCTCATTTATTAAAGATGTATAACTTTGCCATTAAAACAGGTCGGTTGCCACCCTCCATGTCAGAAGCATTGATAGTGTTAATCCCCAAGCCTCATAAAGACCACCTCTTATGCGAGTCATACCGACCAATCTCACTTATTAACACTGATGTAAAGATTTTAGCTAAAATACTTGCTAAACGATTGAATGCGGTGATTACGACCATTATGGGGGCGGATCAAACAGGGTTCATACCTGGAAGGTCAACCTCTATCAATTTACGTAGACTGTATACTAATATGCAGGCAATCCATGATAAAACTGGTACCCGTGCTGTCCTGGCTTTAGATGCTCACAAGGCCTTTGATTCAGTCGAATGGCCATATCTGTTTGAAGTTCTAGCCAAATTTGGGTTTGGCTCTACTTTTATACAGTGGGTACGCCTCCTTTACTCCAATCCTACTGCTAGACTGAGAGTAAATGCATCCGTATCAAAAGCTTTCCAGATAAAGAGAGGTACAAGACAAGGGTGTCCATTGTCACCACTCCTGTTTGCAATAGCAATAGAACCCCTGGCAGCATTGGTGAGAGCCAGTGGGGAAGTTAAGGGACTGACGACTGGGGGCCTAGAAGAAAAGGTGTCCTTATATGCGGACGACATGTTGATATATTTGGAGGACCCCCAGTCGTCACACCCAACCCTGCTGGAGATCATCCGACGGTTTGGCCATTTCTCAGGCTTTCAGGTCAACTGGGATAAATATTTATTGTTCCAGATCGACCGAGAGACTCAAGTAAAACTACCTCAAGATTGCCCACTACAAATAGTCCACAGCTTTAGATACCTGGGGGTATTGATTGAACAACCTATCTCTTCCTATGCCAAGATTAATTTAGACCCCCTCATTAGTAGATTAAAAAATACATTGAAAACCTGGAATAACCTCCCACTTACGCTCCTAGGAAGAATAAATATCTTTAAAATGATTTACCTCCCGAGATTCCTTTACGTTCTGGGCAACTCACCAATCTATGTAACAAAAGCCAAATTTAAGGAAATAGATTCTATAATCACCCAATTTATATGGAGGGGTGGTGTGGTGAGGATTGCCAAACATACCTTGCAATTGCCCACCCTAGAGGGGGGACTGGCGCTACCATGTCTTCAAACGTACTATATTGCTTCACAACTGGCACATGCCCATTGGTGGTTCTTCCCAGAGGCCAACAATGCAGCTACTGCTCTTGAGGCAGCCATCCTCACCTCATACGAATCCCTCCAAAACCTAATACATCGCATGTCACTAAGGGGGAGAGAGGGAGTGAAGGTTCTAGCCATGACACTACAGATCTTTAAAATATCTAAACTACTACCCCCTAGCTCTAGAGCTGTCTTGTCTCCTAATGCTCCATTATGGGGAAATCCAAGCTTACCTGAATTTAACCAGAGAACTGACGGGGGATATTGGGCAAAGAAAGGGGTTAAAACTATAGCACACCTGTTTTTAGACAATACATTCCGATATTTTATGGAATTTCAGAGGGATTTTGGGCTTCCACACACGGCATATTTCCAGTATTTACAGATAAGACATACTGCAGCGGCACAATTTGGGCTTCGTAATA
This sequence comes from Lithobates septentrionalis, assembly GCA_037952835.1. Classification (NCBI taxonomy): domain Eukaryota; kingdom Metazoa; phylum Chordata; class Amphibia; order Anura; family Ranidae; genus Lithobates; species Lithobates septentrionalis. The sequence goes on along the minus strand of JBBDGP010000546.1, from coordinate 3,445,756 downwards.
CAGAGATGCAACCTTCCCAACTTGAGCTTCTACTGACCGACCCTTCTCACGACAAACTTATATCGTTCTATTATAAGACTTTGCTACACTCTACTACTTCTAGGCTCACTGCTATTCAACATAAATGGAAATTGGACATACCCGAGCTGACGGAGGAGATTTGGGGGGAAATTTTACCCGTACAGGTCCCCTCTGTCATCTCTTCTAGAGATAAAGTGATCCAGACCAAGTTATTATACAGAGCATATTTCACACCACGATTATTATTTAAACTAAAGAGAGCACCCGATTCTCTATGTCCCCGATGCGGGACGGCTGAGGGCACGTTCTTCCATTTACTATGGGAGTGCGCGCCGATACGGCAATTTTGGTCAGAGGTTACGGCCTTTATCAGCACTATAGCCAATATACCAAATATCTGTAATCCTCTCAGATGTCTGCTGGGATATATTGATGATGAAGAGTTATCCAAAAACGTTCAATCATTTATACGTATAGTGATGTTCTATGCCAAAAAAACAATAACCATGCATTGGAAATCTAGTACGATCCCGACCGTGAAACTCTGGCTAGCTATTGTCAACCAAGCTATACCATTATATAAGCTGACATATGAGGCAAGGGGATGCCCCAAAAAATTCACCAAAATCTGGAACTCATGGGTGAGTTCAGAGAGTACCATACCCCCTGCTTAATGAGAGAACACAGCACTGGTTTTGATATTGTAACTCCCTATACCTACCTCCTGATAGCGACAATGTAATATAATGTGAGATGTGCTGTATGTATTACTGCATAAGGTCAATCTGTATACCTGTCCACTGTATTGAACCTTGAATAATGCAATATTTTATGTGCCGTGTAAACCTGCTTAACAATTATTGTTACTGTTTATAAAAACAATAAAAAAGTTACCTTTAAAAAAAAAAGGTTGCCTACCAATGGGCCTCCTTGCATAAAACTTAAACTGGTCTTAAACAGTTTTGATATATAATGTAATGTTTAAACCTTTAAAGACAAGTATGTCTATTTCTATACAGGTGGGTGTTTCCTGCTCACCTTAAATAATGTCTTCTCATTAAATTCGTTATCGCCGTCACCACGGCTGCTTAGTGAGCTGATCAGTACATAAGAAGCTATAGAGGAGGAAAGCATGGAAAATGGGAGGGAAAGCGGGGTAGAAGAAAGATAAGAAGGGCTTGGAGGAAGGGAGGGGAAGAGGGCAAGAAAGAGGAGGTTGGAAGTGAATGGCTGCGACACCGCCCCCTCATCGGCCCCGTCTGCCAGACCCCAGAGGGGTGTGTACAGGTATCTGTTTTAATAGAATCAACGGGGTTTTCAGCTCAGGTAGTTGAGGATTGTGCCTGAGCCAAGTCCTGTAGATATGTGTTAGTACCAACAAAATATCTCCAGGGTCTCCATTTGTCGTTAAATTGTTCCTCCTTGTTTTGTAGGGTTGCCGTCAATTCCTCCATACGCAGGATACAGTTAACTTTTGAATACCACAGGACCCTGGTTGGTGGGAGGGGATCTCGCCAGAGCGCTGGAATACATGCTCTCGCTGCATTCAGAAGTTGCATTGTCAGTGTTTTCTTGTACTTTTGGATCGGTCTCGCGGTTAGGTGTAGAAGGCATGCGGCTGGGTTATCTTTGAGATCGACCGAGGTCAAACTTTGAATAGTCGAAGTCACCTCCTCCCAAAAGGGTCTCAGGAGTGGACACGACCAAAAGACGTGTAGCATACTTCCCACTTCCCTGTCACATCTCCAACACCTATCCGACAGCGAAGGGTTCATTTTATGTAACATGTATTGGACTCTATACCACCTGGTCAGGATTTTATATCCCGATTCTTGATAATGGCTCGCAATCGAGGGCTTGTGTGCCAAGACCAAGACCTTCTCCCTTTGCTGGGTGGAAAACTGAATCTCCAGGTCTCTTTCCCATTTCAGTAGGAACTCTGGAGTCGTGTCCTCCCCTTGACTCGTGAGAAGACTGTATAAGAATGAGAGTGTGTGCCTTATAGGTTCCCCAGATTTACACAGAGATTCCAGAGGAGTGTGACCGCGAGGAACATAGGGGACCTTCTGAAAAGTCTTCAGAAAATGCCTAAGTTGAAGAGTGCTGAGACTGTCTAATGGAGGATCAATGAGTCTAGAAAGAGTGGAGACAGTTGGAAACTCTCCCCGGGGCCAAATCTCACCTAGGGACTGCTTCTCAAAAATAGTTAATTGTCTCAATCTACAACTTGTGAGTCCGGGGGTGAAGTCTGGGTTGCCTATAATAGGTGTCATGGGGGAGGGTAACGGTGATAGGTCTGTGGTACGGAATGTTTTCCTCGCCACCAGGAGGGTGGCTCCTATTAGCGGGTGGGATTTTAAGTCCGCCGGAGGTGGGGACATGAGCCACGGGGACGAGAGTAAGGGGATAGAGGAATCCTCAATTTCCATTCCCACCCATTGTTTGGAGTCCCTGTTGCAGTGCCAATCGGCAATCCTAGCCAAGTGGACCGCTTGGTAGTACCGAAAGATATCCGGGAGACCAATGCCCCCCTTTTCCTTGGAGATTTATGGGACCAGATAAACTCCCTAATGGTAGACTGAATTTGCTTAAAGAAGGTAGTTGGTAACTGGATCGGTAATGTTTGAAGTATATATAAAACCCGGGGCAAGGCCGTCATTTTCAAGGCGTTACACCGCCCAAACCAGGTCAAAGTGAGTTTGTGCCACATCTGGAGATCTATCTTAAGTCTCTGAAGTAAGGGTAAGAAGTTACTGGTGTACAGGTGTGCCAAGTCCGGAGTGATGTCCACCCCCAGGTAGCGGATCGATTTCTCCGCCCAACGAAAGGGGAAGGATTTGCTCATATTTACTGCTTCCGTGGCTGGTATTGTGATATTCACCACTGCGGACTTGGCACAGTTGACTTTAAAATTTGATACTTCCCCATATAACCGTAGGGCTGACAAGATGTTGGGCAATGTGATCCGTGGGTTGGAGACGAAAAAAAATCAGATCGTCCGCAAAGCCTGCGATTTTGTGATGCCCAGAGGACTTCGTGATCCCTGTTATATTGGGATTCCCACGGATGCTACACATGAACGGTTCGAGGGTCAGAATAAAAACTAGTGGTGACAGGGGGCACCCCTGCCTCGTCCCGTTAGAGATGTCAAAGAATTCCGAACGCCACTCGTTAACCCGTACCGCCGCCGAGGGAGCCGAGTAGAGAGACGATATCCAGCCTCTCATGTTTGGGCCCACCCCAATATGTTCCAGAGTGGCCCGCATAAAATGCCAGGCCACCCTGTCGAAAGCCTTTTCCGCGTCTGTAGAGAGTAGCAGAAAAGGCTTCTTGACCGACCGCGCTTCATGTATAAGATTGAGAACCCTAATGGTATTGTCTCTCGACTCCCTCAGCGGCACGAACCCTGCCTGGTCTAAGTGGATCAGATGTGGGATATGCGGTAGAATTCTATTGGCAAGAATTTTGGAAAATAATTTAAGATCCACGTTAAGCAACGCAATCGGGCGATAATTACTGCAGTAGTTAGGATCTTTCCCTTCTTTTGGGATCAGGGATATAAATGCCCGTAGGGAGTCTACCATGCTGGTCCTACCCTCCTTTAATGTGTTGTATGCTTTCAGAAAGTGTGACGATAAGTTAGGTCCAAAGGCCTTGTAGTAGGTCAGGGTGAAGCCATCCGGCCCCGGTGCCTTCCTGGGCTTCGTTTGTGCCAGGGCTAGCAAGAGTTCTTCAGGTGTGATGTCCGCCTCCAAGGCGTCGCCTACATCAGCTGGCAAAGTAGGCATACCCGAAGACCTGATGTATTCACCCGCTGCCCCCTCCTTCTCTGCCAGAGATCTAATAGGTTCCCCCCTGTGTAAATTGTATAATTGTTGATAGTAAGCAGCAAATTCGTTGGCTATATCCCTGGAGGTATGGACTTTTGAACCCTGTGAGGTCACTATAGAGGGAATGTAGGTGCGTTGTCTCGGGCCACGTAGAAGTCTGGCCAACATGGTACCTGGCTTATTGGAGAATTCGAACATGGACCTCCTGGCCCAGGCCAGATTCTGTAATGTTTTATGGTACAAAAGGTCTTTCAAATCACCCCTAGCCTTCAATAAGGCCTTGAGGTGTGTTTCCGCCAAAGACTACTTGTGTAGCAGCTCGAGAGTCCGCACCTGGGATATCAAAAGATCAATCTGTTTGGTTCTTTCCCTTTTTTTTGCAGCCCCAATCCTAATTAATTCAGCTCTTAATACACATTTATGGGCCTCCCATACTGTCATTGGAGACAGCGAGGGGTCTATGTTTTCTGAGAAATAATTAGTTAGCGACCTACTTATCTCTTCACGTACTTCCGGGATTTGTAACAGTGACTCGTTTAGTTTCCATGTTGGGGGGGGATCTGAGTTCTGTATCCCAGCATAGGGTTACATGGGTGGGAGCATGGTCAGATAGGGAAATGTAATCAATTTGGGATGAGCTGACATATGGGAGATCTTTATGCTGGATCTGAAAGAAGTCTATCCTGGAGTAGGTACCATGCACCGCAGAGAAGTAGGTATAATCCCTCTCCTGAGGGTGCATGATCCTCCAGGGGTCAACCAACTGTAAGCTGGCCAATTCTACCTTGAGTTTTTTCAGGTATGCGAAAGACAAAATGAGACGCCCCTCTCGAAACGTCTAATAGTGGCTCTGGAGCAAAATTAAAATCTCCGCCCATCAGGAACAAACCCTCTTGGAAATCTAGGATTAAGGGGATGAGTGATCGCATGAAAGACAGGTGGTCAGAATTAGGGAAATAGACGTTAACCAGGGTCACTGTGGCATTCCTGATTTTTCCTTTTAAGAGTAAATAATGCCCAAGTGGGTCTGCTCTCTCTTCCAGCAGCGTCCACGGTAAAGATCTGGCTATCAATATGCTGACCCCCTTCGATTTTGACAAAGGGGAGGGAGCATGATATACATTGGGAAAGTCCCTGTTACAAAGTCTGGGTACTGCCGACTGTTTGAAATGCGTTTCCTGGATGAACGCCACCTGTGAGCGTGTTTTTTTAAGATCTGAGAGCAATCTGGAGCGTTTTCCCGGTGTAGCCAGACCCCTAACATTGAGGGAGGTAAATTTTATCTCCCCTCGGGAGCGTGAACCCGGGGGAACTCCCGGGGGGGCCATGTCGCGTGGCAATATCGAATCAAACAATATAAAAAATAAAAATAGCTCAGAGGGGTATAAAGCAGGGGATAGGGGGAGGGGGGTACAGTCAAGAAAGAGAAGGGATGGGAAAATAGGGGAAAGGGAAGAGGGAGGCTAGGAACAGCGGGGAGGACAGGGAGTGGGGAAAAGGAGAAAGCGAAGCTGAAAAAAGATGAAGGATAGTACTAAGAAGGACAAATAAATTATCCAACTGTTGCTATACTAAGCCTTGCGCAAGTATGCGCTACCTATTAGTGGGTGTGGAAGACTAGACTCTGCGACACAGCGGGAGACGTGTCGTCAGGAGAGAACCGGTATGATAAGAGATACCAGACTATTACCGCTAAAAAAAGAAAACACAATAAAAGTCCAAAAACAACTCTGTTTCTATGTTGTAGAACCTTCAGGCTGTGTGTATGCAACCTCCTGCAGTGCAGTGTATATGATCGCAGACAGTTACATATACCACCTTCCTATTACAGTATAACTATCACAGTTATCTGTGGCGAGAAGGCCCCAATATCATTTGGGACTAAACAACCATTTTAAGCACTGCATCCCTGCACTGAGGGGTAAAAAGTTCCAGCAACATACATACAATAAGCCCCTTAAACTATTTATGACCCACTCACAGAACTGTGTGGGTATGTTGTGATTTCAGAAAGGATATCAGTGTGGTCTAGGACTCCGGGGTCCTCAAGAGACCTCCTCTCGCTTCTCTGTAGGTACCATTCTACTCCGGTAAGTTCGATCAAGACTCCGGCGAGGTGGGGTTGTCTCTCGGAGATATCCTGGATCTTGAGCGCCATTGTCGTCTGCTGGATCTTTGGGGTCTTGGTGATGCAGATCGCGAGCTGTTGAAGGTGATCGGGAAGTCAAGCCAGTTGGGTATAGAAAAACCGGGGATCGCCAGGAATCTGAACAAGTCCGGAAGTTGGTCTGGCCAACGCAGCACAAAAGAGTTGTTCCCTTTCAGCACAATCAAATGGAAGGGGTGACCCCATCTGTAGGTGGCTCCTGCCGTTCTGATTGCTTCGAGTAGTGGTCGTAGTTGGCCTCTCATGCGCAGGGTGAGCCGCGATAAATCTGGGAAAAGTTGCACCGACGCACCATCAAAGTCCAAAGGGCCCTGGGTCCATGCCCTTCGCAGTATTTCTTCCTTGATTGTGTAATAGTGAACTCTCGCCAATACGTCTCTCGGTGCGAGATCGTCCCCTCCCCTAGGACCCTGCACACGGTCCACGCGGTCCAATTCCAGCTCATCTGTAGGTGGTTTGTCCAGTAATCGATTGAATATGGCCACTATCGTAGCTCTAAGATCACCTCCTGATGTGGCTTCAGGCAGGCCGCGCACTCTGATGTTGTTTCTCCTGCTGCGATTTTCGCCATCATCTATGGAAAGTTGCATCAGGATCAGGAGCTTTTTATAATCTACATGAGCCTTTTCCATGTCTGACATTCTGGATTCTAGCAGAGAAGTGGATGTTTCCACCTCAGATACCCTAGAGTCAACAGTATCTATCCTCTGCTTAAGGTCATGGATTTCTTTAGATAAGGTATTCACAATAGTAGCTGCAGATTCAGTAATGTCATTTTTAGTGGGGAGAAGGGCGATTAATTCTTTCCAGCCTTCAGGGAATGCTGGCCCCTGTGTGTTGGCAGTCTGTACAAATGAGCAGCTATCCATCCCTGGGATTTCTGGGGATAGGATCGGGGAGTCTGGTCTGTTAGAGAGAGACCCGTTACCTTGAGAGGCACTGGAGAGCCCTTTGCCTGTTTTCTTGAGCGATGCTGTGCCTGTGTTGTTAGTGCGCGGCGGCGCCATCTTGGATTCCGGGGCCTGTGACGGAGTGGCCGAATTCCGCAGAAAATAAGCTGCAATGTCCGCGGTTTTGTTAGCTGCGGGTGATCCCGGGAGGTCTGTCCATCATGGACATGTAGTTGTTCACACGGTAAGTGCGCTAGATCCGGTTCCCAGCCTGCACGAAGCACGGAGCTCCCAGAAGAAGCAGCCTCACAGCGCCATTGCCAAGCCACGCCCCCCGTAAATTGCATAGTTAGCCGCACATATGCCCTACAACTCCAGTGTGATCTTCACTATCTCAGAGCCTCATAGCCTCATCCTTAAGAATCCTTACAGCCGGCCAGTGCATCCCTCACCTATGTGTTCCACAGTGGACCCATCTGCAAATGTTGCTGCAAATAGGGGGCTGTAGGCTCCTAGTTAGGTTAGGTAAATTTAATTCTTGTGCCTCTCCTGTAATTAGTTAAGCAGCCTGAGATTGCTTTGGGCTGTTCTGGGCTTTACTGGCTGCAGGTCTGATTGCTTCCCTCTGCCTTCTGGAGGATTCTGGAATGTAGTGGGCTGGATGAAAAAATCAGCAGCTGAATAGTTTTCTTGCCCCAGCCAATTCCTGGGGGAGGGTGCCCAGATGGTGGATGGGAGAGGGCATAAATAGCCTGTAGCCTACAGCTGCCTGTTCTTGTCCAGTAAGAGAAGTTCCCAGCTACAGCTGCCTGTTCTTGTCCAGTAAGATAAGTTCCCAGCCTGGAGGGCTATTGCCCTCACAGGCAGCCCAGCTGACATTTACCAGGAGCTCGTCGAGGTCCCAGCTATGCTAAGCTGGGGGGCCTGTTCTCCTGAGAAACTCTGAAGCTAAAGAAGGGGATTTCACCTGGGAAAAAAGAGAGACTAAATGGAACACGTTTTATTTTTTTTCATCCATCTGTGTTTCTATTATTTCATTAATTTACTGTCTTTGGTATTTCAATTATTATTATTATACAGGATTTATATAGCGCCGACAGTTTACGCAGTGCTTTACAACTTGGGGGGTAGACAGTACAAATACAATACACTTTAATACAGTAGGAATCAGAGGGCACTGCTCATTAGAGCTTACAATCTAAGAGGGAGGGTCAAGAGATACAAGAGGTAATAACTGTGGGGGATGTGCTAATGGAGAAAATAAATGTACTGTTGTTAGGTGGGGGGCAGATAGGCTTCTCTGAAGAGATGAGTTTCCAGGGATCGACTGAAAGTGGACAAAATAGGAGATAGTCGGACAGATTGGGGTAGAGCATTCCAGAGGATGGGAGAGGCTCTGTGGAGAAGTCCTGGAGGCGAGCATTGGATGAGGTAACAAGTGAGCTAGAGAGAGGAGGTCTTGGGAGGAGTGAAAAGAACGATTTGGTTGGTATTTTGAGACCAGGTTAGTGATGTAGCTGGGGGCCAGGTTGTGGATGGCTCTGTAAGTTATTGTTAGTACGTTGAATTTAATTTGTTGGTTGAGTGGCAGCCAATGGAGGGATTGGCAGAGAGGGGTAACAGACGAAGAGTGGTTTGTAAGGTGGATGAGCATGGCAGCAGCATTCATGATGGACTGAAAGGGGGGATAGCCTATTTAGAGGTTAGCCAATGAGGAGAGAGTTGCAGTAATCGAGGTGGGAGATGACAAGGGAGTGGATTAGAAGCTTTGTGGTGACATTGGTTAGGAAGGGGTGAATCTTGGAGATTTGCAGGGGTTGAAAGAGCAAGCTTTGGACAGTGGTTGGATGTGGGGCCAAAAGAATAGTTCAGAGTCCAGTATTACACCTAGGACCTTGGCGTGGGGGCATGGGTTTATAGTTGAGCCGTTGATTTTGACAGAGAAATCAGGGGAAGTTGCACGTGGGGGAGGAAATATCATGAGCTCAGTTTTGGATAGGTTATGTTTGAGGATGTGATGTGACATCCAGGCTGATATGTCTGTTAGTAAGTTGGTGATGTGTGAGGAGACAGATGGAGTGAACTGTGGGGTGGAGAGTTAGATTTGGGTGTCATCAGCGTAGAGATAATATTGAAAGCTTTTGTATATTAAAATTAATTTGAAGCATAGACATGGACAGGCATTCACAGGACTTCTTTACTTAGACCCCTTTCACACTGGGGCATTTTTCAGGCGTTTTACAGGCACTTTAGCGTTAAAAAAAGCGCCTGTAAAGCGCCTGAAAGAAGCCTCATCTGCAATCCCAATGTGAAAGCCTGAGTGCTTTCACACTGGGGCGCTGCACTGGCAGGGCGTCAAAAAAAGTCCTGCAAGCAGCTTCTTTGCAGCGCTTTCGTGTTTTTGCCACCAGGCTGGGTGCGCCGATGGCCCAAGCCCTCTCACACTGCCAGCGCCCGAAAATCGCCCCAGTGTGAAAGGAGGTCATAAGTGGCGCTTTACCAGCGTTTTTCGGGCGCTGGCAGTGTGAAAGGGCTCGGGCTTTCACATTGGGATTGCAGATGAGGCTTCTTTCAGGCGCTTTACATGCGCTTTCTTTAACGCTAAAGCGCCCGAAAAATGCCCCAGTGTGAAAGTGTCTTAAGCGGCACTTTACCACCGTTTTTCAGGCACTGGCAGTGTGAAAGGGCTCGGGCTTTCACATTGGAATTGCAGATGAGGCTTCTTTCAGGCGCTTTACATGCGCTTTCTTTAACGCTAAAGCGCCTGAAAAACGCCCCAGTGTGAAAGGGGTCTTAATCACACACAGGAATACTGGAACCATAGATGCTAAAGAAATACATAGCTCTACCAAAAATATACACAAGTGAACATATTTACAGTGCTTCCCCCTACTGGATAACACACTAATACAAAACAAAAGCCATGGGAGGCAATCAACTGACCCAGAGAGGAGGTGTAGATTTAGAAAAGGAGAGGTCCAAGAACAGAATCTTGGGTGACCCCGATGGAGTAAGGAAGAGGAGATGAAAAAGTAGAGTTGTAAGTGACACTGAAGGAGCGGTGGGATAGGTAAGATGAGAACCAGCAAAGAGTACAGTCGCAGAGACCAAAGGAGTGGAGTTTTTTGAGGAGGAGGGGATGGTCCACTGTGTCAAAGGCAGCAGAGGTCCAGGAGAAGTAGTACAGAATAGTGTCTGTTGGTTTTAGCTGTTAGTAGATCATTTGTGGGTTTAAGGAGAGCACTTTCTGTGGAGTGTTGAGAGCGAAATCTGGACTGAAGGGGATCAAGAAGTTTGTTCATAGTCACATGGTCGCTCAGTCGGTTGTAGACCACTCTTTCAAGGAGTTTAGAGGAGAAGGGGAGTAAGGAGATGGGGCGTAAGTTGTGACGATTGGGGGGTCCAGTGAGGGCTTTTTAAGGATAGGGGTGACTAGCGCATGTTTTAGAGGGTTGGGGAAGATGCCAGAGAGGGAGAGGTTTAAAATGTGAGTTAGAGAGTGTAGAATAGAGACAGAGGATGAGCGTAGCATTTGCGAGAGAGCAAGATCCAAGGGACAGGTGGTTAGATGGGTGTTAGAAAACAGTTTAGCAACCTCGTTAATACTGTACTAGCAGGGTTGAATGAGGGAAGTAATGATTGTACCTGTGGTCATGGGATGTTGAGTGGGGGAGGTTTCTGCACACTGGAGATCTCCTCACCAATTGTATCAATCTTATTTGAAGTGATTGGCGATCTCCTGGGCAGTGAGTGAGTTAGAGGGTGGAGGCAGTGGAGGACAGAGTAAGTAAAGTGTTAAAGGTAGAGAAGAGTTGACGGGGACTGGATGATAATGTGTTAATGAGCGTGATAAAATAGGTCTGTTTGGCAGTGTGGAGGCAGAAATAGTATTTTAGGAGGCAGATTTATATTGGTTAAAGTCTTCCTGGGACTTAGTCTTATGCCACAGATGCTCAAGAGCGCGGCTACGTTTTCTGAGACTTCTGGTGTCGTCTGTTTGCCAGGGTTGTAGCGGTCGGGGCCTGATTCTTTGTGTAGTGAGGGGGCAAGTTTGTCTAGTGAGCATGACAGTGAGCTGCTGTAGATGAAAGTGGCTAGGTTGGGGCAGGACAGGGGTGAGATTTTGTCATAGAGGTGGTCAGTAGCAGAGTAGAGGAGCAGAGTAAAAGAGAGAAGTGTTGAGGTGGCGAAGGCTTCTACGGGTAACTATTAGGGAGAGGAGTTGATAGACTGGGAGAGAGCGAAACTAATAGGGTGGTGATCAGAGAGTGGGAGGGGATTGTTGGAGAGATTGCACGGAGTGCATAGACAGAATAAGACAAGGTGGAGGGTGTTGCCGTTGGAGTGAGTAGGAGCCTGTATCCATTGCTTAAGGTCACGAGATGAGGTTAGACTGAGAAGTTTAGAAGTAGTAGTAGTATTAGCATTAACAGGGATGTTGAAGTCGCCGTGAATTATTGTGGGGATTTCAGAAGAGAGAGAGTAGGGTAGCCAGGTAGAGAAGTCATCCAGGAAGGTTTATAAAGGTCCAGGGGGCCGGCAGATGACAGCAATTCTTAGAGAAACAGGAGAAAATAGACAAATACAATGGGCCTCAAAAAAGGAGAGTCTCAGAGAGGGAGGTGGGTGAAGTACCTGATAGGTGCTGCATGGGCTAGAAGGATTTCCACTCCACCTCCCTTCTGTCCACTTGGTCTGGGGGAGTGAGTCCAGAGAAGGCCACCATGGGAGAAGGAACCAGGAGAAGTAGTGTCAGATTAATGAAGCCAGGTTTCGGTAATGGCAAGTAGGTTAAAGGAATTTGTGATAAAGAGATCATGGAGGGCGGTGAGTTTGTTACAGACAGAGCGGGCATTCCAGAGGGCACAGGAGAAGGGGAGGCTGGTTTTGGGAAGAAGAGGAATAGAGACTTAGCTCTGTGGGTTGCAGCTGCTGCCAGAGGGTGTAGGGAGAGGGGAGCATTGGGCAATTCACTACCAGACTCTATTAAAGCCTACCTCTGTAAAATTATGTTTTGACATGCTTCTAGTTTTTAGAGAATAAAACAATAATGGTTCTATTCAAAAGAGTTATTATTTAAGCATTACATATAATTAATCCCCCCCAAACCATCCATGCATTACCTCTTTCCCTAACACTATACTGTTGGGTGCTTAAGCGAATCGCAAGGCCCAAGTGATGTCATATGTGGTATAACGTGACTTTTAGTTGTGTTTTACACCAAAGTGGTGAGTCCACAGTGGGGATTGAAATGGCATAGGGGAGCAGGGTTGGTAAATAAAGGACCTAGAAATAAAGGTGAGTTTAGGTGATGAAATATAAATGTGTAAGCTTGTGACTTGGAGACAGAGCTTCTCATGTGCTCCCTCATACCTGGAAATACTAGGTATGTCACCTTGCTTTATGGAATGGAGCAATGGGGGTACAATAAGAAGATAAGTATAGCCAACTCTGGGTGTCGGCATCAAAGTAAACCTGTAACCTTGCCCTACCTTTTTAAAGTTCATATTAATCTTTAAAGTTACATTAGCTCTCTGTTTTTTTTTAAAGTCTCTTACTGTTGTGTTAAAGTTTCTTTTTTTTTATCCTGCGCCTATCTACCACTGATGCACTTGACCGCTACAAGTGTAGAATGAGCAGTGCCTTTTCTGGTCACAAGCTCCGCTCTATGTGTACTTCATTCCCTATAGAGCTGAACGTGTCTATCCGTAGAGGTGTAGTCCATCTTGGGGGTGGGCAGGAATAGGTGGCTACATTCACCAGGAGGGGAGCATGGAAAGCAAACAGCCACCCTAGAACAGGAAATCTGAGAATAGCAGAAAAAATCTTGCATTTGAGACATGAAACAAAGGAAGAAAAATAGAAGGCACCTTCTACTTATATTTAAGCATATTGCATTTATTTTATTTTATAAAAAATGTAAGTTTAGTGTCACTTTAAGTATAACAAACCATTGAAAAACATCAGAATTCAATCTGTTGACCTTTGTTTTGAAAAACCCAAAAGTGGGATTTGACATTTATCTCCCTGATTGAAAAACAGTGTACATATTTAAAAGTTCCCTATATTAACTATAGAATACAACAAAAAGGTCTGACCTCCCTGATAAACACAAACCTGAAATTTTAAATGGATCATCCAGATGTTACTGCTTTAAAATACAATTGTGCTCATTTCTGTTTGCTATTGATTTATTGTAGTGTAGCACGGCCCCCTTGGGGACTGCTTGGATTTACCTGCTCATCTGCCTTGCCATGACCCTGTAAACACTCCAACCGACCTGACACTCTGGGTTGGGTTCAGCCATCATTATAGCACCTTTAAGTAATAAGAGAACACTCAATGCGTTTATGTTCTATTAACGTTTACTGGAATACTTCAGATAAGGTATTGCTGTACACGGGAGGTAATGGTTCAACTGAGCTTTGAATAACAGCACAAACTCAGTAGAATAATTCCTCCAAAAATGCCAGTCAAAATAGTTGGATAACAACAGAGTATTATATATTCATATGTACAATAGGGCACCACTTGGACATAACCTGAAAGGATAAGCAGAGGTTAAGCAAACAATTCTGACAATACTTCTAGAGAGCAACCAAGGCCGGCCTGTTCAATCTTTTATCCTAATGAGAGATGACTCTAAATAAGGATGTTATGAGGGCCCTTTAAGCAGCAATGACAGAATGTCCCTGTTGCAGATCTGATGGTCTTCACCGGCAGTCGGAGCTCATTAACTATCTCCAATAAGGTTTAGTAACAGAGTGGTAGTATATATTATGATGACTGTAGCTAAAGATGCCTATGTACAGTGTTCGAATACAAATGCAAAAAAAAGACAGGAACTAGCGCAATCAGCGCGCCGCTGGGTGGCTTGCAAACCCCCTCCCCCATGCCATGCTGTCTCTCGGTAGGTCCGAGAGGACCTGTAGTCCGCCATTCGCGCAGGTAAACCCTTACTTTTCAAAAAGTGGGAGGAGCTGTAGGCAATATGGGGGGCGGGTCTTAGCGGCGACACCCAAACAAGAGGAGGTAAGTTTTTAAAAGCACACTGTATGTTACTGCAGGCTGTGGAGGGACACAAGAGCAAAGAGGTGGCATTAACAGGTTTGGCGACACAGGCATTTCCTTTGACACATTTTTTTACTGCTGCATCAGGCTGGGCATTAATAGCAGCAATTATGCTGGACTATAGACCTAGCAGTGTATGCATTCCTTCTGGTAGTGCCTCTGCTTTGTGCATCAGGCTATGAGCGGAAGGGGGACCAGGAACACCTCAAAGGGTTCTAGACAGTCTGTTGTTTCACGACAATCTAAGTCCATGTCTAAAAAGATGGCACCCTCCTTTGAGAGCGATGTGGCCCTGTCAGAGTGAGCCGTCAGGGGGGACTGGTGCTGCAGCAGCTCTAGACACTTCAGCCCATATATATATATATATATATATATATATATATATATATATATATATATATATATTATTTATATATATTTATATATATCACTCAGGAGGTCTTTTCTTCTACCATTTTAAGTTTGGAACAGAAGATTGATGCTTTATTCGCTTCCCACAGTGGGCCCAAGCGTAGCAGATTCCCATGCTGAGGAACAAGGGGCGAGATATCATGAAGAGGCTGATGACTCCTTTTCCAAAGATCCTAATATGGAGGGATCAGCCTCACAGGAGAGACTGTTGGTACACTCCCTTACTAAGTTGGTCCGCTCAACTTTTTTACTGCCTGTAACGCAGTCTATTGATGAGCCCACCTCTGGTTTGGGATCACTAAAGCCTCCCCAATCTGCTGATACCTCTCCTATCCATTTATGGCTAAAAAAGCTGATGTATTCTGAGTGGGAGCACCCAAAATAGTTTTCTATACTTTATCCTATGGAGGAGGAATTCTATAAGAAATGGGGGATTCCAGCAATTGATGCTGCTATATCCTCGGTAAACAAAAACCTGACTTGTCCTGTAGACAAATGCACAAATGTTGAAGGTTCCAACAGATAAAAAGTTGGAATTTCTTTTTAAGAACAACATTGCTCTTTCAGGTTCAGTCGTTCAGCTGGCTCTTGTGGCGATTGGAGTATCTCAGTCCATAAAGGACCAGTTTGTAGAGGTACTCAAAATTATTCCTGATCAGCAGGCCCAGCAGATGGCTGGCATATCAGAGGCACTGTGTTTCATAGTGGATGCTATGAAAGATTCTATTATTCAAGCCTCACGGCTTATGCTAGGGCTGGTACATATGCGCAGAGTCCTATGGTTGAAAAATTGGTCAGCTGAAGCGCCATGTAAAAAGCTCTTGGCCAGTTTCCCATTTCATGGTGAACGGTTGTTTGGAGATGATCTGGATATATATAGTATATCCAAAGAATTTCTAATGGAAAAAGTTCTCTTTTACCAGTAAAGAAGAAATTTAAACGTTTTTCCTTTAAACGTGCATCTTCTCCAGTGCCAGGAGCACCTGCCTCCAGGCAGTCTCGACGGCCTCCACCGTCGGGTTCAAGAGGAAGACCTCAAGGGCAGTCCCAGGGCCAAAAGAGGACTTGGGGCAGGAAACCCGTGAAGCAAAATACTAAAGCCTCCTTATGAAGGGGCGCCCCCGCTCGCTCGGGTGGGGGGAAGACTTCTACACTTTTCAAAGATCTGGCAGGAGCATTGTCAGGACAGATGGGTGACTTCCTTAATTTCTCTAGGTTACAAACTAGAATTCCGAGAATTCCCGTCTCCCCGTTTTTTAGGATCAAACGTTCCCAGAGATCCAGGGAAAAGGAAGTCTCTCTTTCTGGCTCATCTCTTGTCTCAGAAAGTGATATTAGAGGTTCCCACAGAAGAGCAGGGATCAGGGATATTATTCAAACCTCTTCACGGTTTCAAAACCAAACGGGGAGGTAAGACCCATTTTAGATCTCAAGGATCTAAACTGGCACTTTAATATCCATTCCTTTCGCATGGAGTCAATCCGATCGGTTGTCTCCATTCTACAAGGAGGAGAATTTTTGGCATCGATCGACACCAAAGATGCCTATCTTCATGTGCCAATTTTTCCCGCTCATCAGAAATTTCTACGCTTCGAGGTAGAAAATCATAATTTTTAGTTTGTGGCTCTAACTTTCGGTCTAGCTACCGCACCTCGAGTGTTCACAAAGATCCTGGCCCCTCCTTTAGCCAGGTTAAGGGCTCAGGGTATAACAATTCTAGGCTACCTAGACGATCTGCTCTTAGATCAGTCAGTCACCTGTCTAAACCAAAGTTTAGTCTCAGCCATGAGTTACCTAGAATTCCTAGGCTGGATTCTCAACCTAGAAAAATCCTCCTTAAAACTATTAAGGAGATTACAGTATTTGGGGCTGATCATAGATACCGTTCAAAAGAAGGTATTCTTACCCCAGGGAAGGATCAGTTCCATAAAGGAGCTGATTCGGCTTGTCAAAACAAAAAGAAATCCTTCTATGCGGCTTTGCATGAAATGGTTAGGAAAGATGGTGGCCTCCTTCGAGGCCGTTCCTTATGCGCAGTTTCATTCAAGACTGCTGCAAAACAGTATTCTGTCGGCTTGGAACAAGAAGGTCCAGGCTTTGGACTTTCCAATGCGCTTATCCCCCGAGTTGCGTCAGAGCCTCAATTGGTGGTTGATATACAACAACCTTCAACAGGGAAAATCCTTTCTACCAGTATCCTGGAAAGTGGTAACAATGGATACCAGCCTTCTAGGCTGGGGAGCAGTCCTGGAAGAGGCATCTGTCCAGGGGAAGTGGTCCAAGTCAGAAAGGACCTTGCCCATCAATATTCTAGAAATTCAGGCAGTTCATCTGGCCCTAGAGGCCTGGATGCTCAGATTACAAAATTGTCCTGTCAGGATTCAATCCAATAATGCCACGGCTGTGGCCTACATCAATCACCAAGGGGGCACGAAAAGTCATGCAGCCCAAAAAGAGGTGAATCATGTTCTATCTTGGGCAGAAAACAACATTCCTTCCCTATCGGCAATTTTTATTTCAGGGATAGAAAATTGACAGGCGGACTACTTGAGTCGCCAACAATTGTTTCCGGGAGAATGGTCCCTTCACCCCGACATCTTTCTGTCGATATGTCAAAGATGGGGTGTTCTGGACGTGGATATGTTCATGTCCAGATTCAACAACAAGGTCGACAACTTTGTGTCAAGGACAAGGGATCCGCTGGCATCTGGAACAGACGCCTTGGTCTGTGGATCAGTTTTCACTGATCTATGCGTTTCTTCCGCGCCTTCTTCGCAGGATCAAGCAGGAAGGGAAGGAGGTGATTTTGCTGGCCCCAGCGTGGCCCACAAGATCTTGGTTTGCCGAGATCATAAAGATGGCGGTAGGGGACCCTGTCGCTGTGGCCAGACCTTCTCGCACAAGGTCCGGTATTCCATCCTACCTTACAAACACTAAATTTAACGGTTTGGCTATTGAAACCCACATTCTAAAGGACCGTGAGTTGTCTCCTTTAGTGGTGTCTACTTTGGTTAATGCTAGGAAGCCGGCCTCCAGATTCATATACTATAGGAGTTTGGAAGGCATATATCTCCTGGTGTGAATCCAGGGGTTGGCATCCCAGAAAGTATGTCATAGGTAGGATCCTTGAATTCCTGCAGATGGGACTGGAAATGAAGCTGGCCTTATTGGTATTATTTCAACAGTCTCTTGCTTCTCACTCTCTGGTTCGTAACTTTATTCAGGGGGAAATGCAGATTAATCCTCCCGTCAGGACACCCCTGAACCTTTGGGATTTGAATTTAGTCTTATCGGCTTTACAGAAACAGCCTTTTGAGCCTATATGGGATATTCCCTTGGTTCTTTTGATGAGGAAGATAATTTTTTGGTTGCCATATCCTCTGCCAGAAGAGTATCGGAATTGGCGGCTCTTTCTTGTAAAGAGCCATATTTGATTATTCATAAGGATAAGGTGGTATTGCGGCCTCATCCTAAATTCCTACCGAAGGTAGTGACAGGTTTTCATTTAAACCAGGATATTGTTCTGCCTTCTTTTTTTCCAGAACCTCTGTGTGTGGAAGAGAGGTCACTACATTCTTGATGTAGTGAGAGCGGTCAAGGTCTATTTAAAGGTGACCGCTCAGATTCACAAAACAGATGTTTTGTTTGTATTGCCAGAAGGTCCTAAAAGAGGACAGTCAGCTTCAAAATCTACTATTTCCAAATGGATTTGTCAAGTGATTGTTCAAGCTTAAGAGGAAAATTCCTTCTTTTCATGTTAAAGCACACTCCACCAGGGCTGTTAGTGCTTCTTGGGCAGTGCATTACCAGGCCTCCATGGCTCAGATCTGCAAGGCCACAACTTGGTCTTCAGTCCATACATTTACCAGATTCTATCAAATCGATGTAAAAGGTCATGAGGATATTGCCTTTGGGCGCAGTGTACTGCAGGCTGCAGTATGAGTCCTCTAGTCTCTTAATGCCCTACTTTTTTGTTGTGTCTCCCTCCCTTCAGTTGCCATTGCTATGGGACATTCCACATAGTAACTACTATGGCTCTGTGTCCCGTGATGTACAATAAGAAAATGACCAGTTACTTACCGGTAACTGTGTTTCTGGGAAGCCTTCCAAGACGGCACCCTGAGAGATGACTGGTCCACCTGACAGGAAACACAATCAATCAAAGAGGTTAAAAGCCCCCGCCCCTCCCCGTGCTCCTCAGTTGTGACAAAGTATTGACCCACACCAGTGCACGAGAGTGAAGAAAAAAAGACTAACACCACCACACTCTTTATATTAGACATACATAAACAGAACGGGTGGGAAGTAGGCCTGCCATCCTGGAAGACTTCCCAGAAACACAGTTGCCGGTAAGTAACTGGTCATTTTCTCAAGTCGTCCTCCAGGACGGCACCCTGAGAGAGGAGCAAGTAGCTCAGGCCTACCTTAGGGCAGGACAACTGCTTGCAGGACCTTCCTGCCAAAAACCAGATCTTGAGGAGACAGTAACTGCACCCTGTAATGCTTCAGGAAGGTGTTCTGGCTTGTCCAAGTAGCGGCTTTACATATCTGCTCCACCGAAGCTCCGGCCCTTTCCGCCCAAGAGGTTGCCAGAGATCGCGTGGAATGTGCCTTGAGGTTCCTAGGGGCTGCCTTACCGGAATGCTCATAGGTCAAGGAAATAGTGTGCTTAATCCATCTAGCTATGGATCAGGGGCGTAACTAGCAATCACAAGGCCCCATAGCAAAATGTTGTATGGGGCCCCCCACAAAATAAAAAATAAAAACTATGCCATTGAACAACAGATTACCACACCCATGTGGCACAGTACCCAGGCAGCAGCTTATATTAATTTCGAACAACAAAGTATTCAGTATACTGTAGGCAGTAGAGCTGGGCGATTTTCTTCAAAAAAAAAACCAAAAACTCGATTCACGATTCGAATCGAGTTTTTTTTTGCATGGACACCGCGCCGGTCCTGAGGAGCCGCGGGTAGGAGTTTTTAGGCAAGGCCGCGGCTTCGGCCAAGTCCGCAGCGTCCGGCCTCGTGGACTAAGCCGAAGCCGCGGCCTTGCCTAAAAACTCCTACCCGCAGCTCCTCAGGACCGGCGCGGTGGCAGCGCCGGTCCTGGTGAAAAAAAAAAAATATCTAAAAAATCAATTTGCTGAAAATTTGAATCGATTTGACCTCTCAACTCGATTCAAGATTCAAATCGATTTTTTTCCCCAGCCCTAGTATGCAGCCCCTGAAAGACACACATGCATACCCCCATCAGCACCCCCTACCTCAGTGCAGACCCCCCAGCAGTACAGACACCCCTCAGTACAGACACTCCTGTTAGTACAGACACCCCCTCTAGTGCCGACCCCCCAGCATTACACCCCCCCCCCTCAGTGCAGGCCCCAGCCCCCCAGCAGTACAGACATCCCCCCCAGTGCAGACCACCCCCCTCAGTACATACCACCCCCCTCAGTACAGACACCTCCCAGTGCAGACACCCCCAGCAATGCAGACCCCCCCCTCAGTGCAGATCCCCCTCAGTAGTGCAGACACCCCCCTTGGTACAGACCCCACTCAGTGCAGACCCCCCATCAGTACAGACACCCCCCCAGTGCAGACCCCCCATCAGTACAGACCTCGCCTCAGTGCAGACCCCCCAGCAGTACAGACACCCCCCACCTGAGTGCAGACCCCCCCAGCAGTACAGACACCCCCCACCTGAGTGCAGACCCCCCAGCAGTACAGACACCCCCACCTTAGTGCAGACCCCCCCAGCAGTACAGACCCCCCCAGCAGTAGACACCCCCCACCTCAGTGCAGACCCCCCCAGCAGTACAGACACCCCCACCTCAGTGCAGACCCCCCTAGCAGTACAGAGACCCATCTCAGTGCAGACACCCCCCACCTCAGTGCAGACCCCCCCAGTACAGACACCCCTTCTCAGTGCAGGACCCCCCAGTACAGACACCCCTCCTCAGTGCAGGACCCCCCGGTACAGACACCCCTCCTCAGTGCAGGACCCCCCAATACAGACACCCCTCCTCAGTGCAGGACCCCCCTGGACAGACACCCCTCCTCAGTGCAGGACCCCCCAGTACAGACACCCCTCCTCAGTGCAGGACCCCCCAATATAGACACCCCTCCTCAGTGCAGGACCCCCCAGTACAGACACCCCTCCTCAGTGCAGGACCCCCCAATATAGACACCCCTCCTCAGTCCAGGACCCCCAGTACAGACACC
This sequence comes from Lithobates septentrionalis, assembly GCA_037952835.1. Taxonomy (NCBI): domain Eukaryota; kingdom Metazoa; phylum Chordata; class Amphibia; order Anura; family Ranidae; genus Lithobates; species Lithobates septentrionalis. The sequence continues at coordinate 3,425,145 of JBBDGP010000546.1, read as the reverse complement.
CCTCCTCAGTGCAGGACCCCCCAGTACAGACACCCCTCCTCAGTGCAGGACCCCCCAGTACAGACACCCCTCCTCAGTGCAGGACCCCCCAATATAGACACCCCTCCTCAGTGCAGGACCCCCCAGTACAGACACCCCTCCTCAGTGCAGGACCCCCCAATATAGACACCCCTCCTCAGTGCAGGACCCCCCAGTACAGACACCCCTCCTCAGTGCAGGACCCCCCAGTACAGACACCCCTCCTCAGTGCAGGACCCCCCAGTACAGACACCCCTCCTCAGTGCAGGACCCCCCAGTACAGACACCCCTCCTCAGTGCAGGACCCCCCAGTACAGACACCCCTCCTCAGTGCAGGACCCCCCAGTACAGACACCCCTCCTCAGTGTAGGACCCCCAGTACAGACACCCCTCCTCAGTGCAGGACCCCCCAGTACAGACACCCCTACTCAGTGCAGGACCCCCCAGCTGTACAGACACCCCCCCCCTCAGTGCAGGACCCCCACTAGTGCAGACCATCCCCCTCAGTACAGACACCCCCGCAGCATTGCATACACCCCCCTCAGTGCAGGACCCTCCAGCAGTACAGATGCGCCCCCCCCCTTACATACCTTAGAACAGCGCTGACAGTCTTCAGATACACAGCGGTGTGTGTCCCTCGGCTCGAGCGCAGGCTCCTCCTCCCCTCTGGATGTAAACAGAGAGGAGGGGAGGCGGCTTCGGTCCGCGCCGCTGAGGGTTAGTGGTGCGGTTGCCGCTACCCAAGAGTGTCACCCCTCTGGCGGGTGTCACCCGGTGCGGACCGCACCCGCCTAGCAATGGCACTCATCGGGCCCCAACTCTGCTGCGGGCCCCATAGCGACCGCGTGTGTCGCTATGGCGGTAGTTCCGCCACTGCTATGGATTCACGATTCGAATCGAGTTTTTTTTTGCATGGACACCGCGCCGGTCCTGAGGAGCCGCGGGTAGGAGTTTTTAGGCAAGGCCGCGGCTTCGGCCAAGTCCGCAGCGTCCGGCCTCATGGACTAAGCCGAAGCCGCGGCCTTGCCTAAAAACTCCTACCCGCAGCTCCTCAGGACCGGCGCGGTGGCAGCGCCGGTCCTGGTGAAAAAAAAAAATATCTAAAAAATCAATTTGCTGAAAATTTGAATCGATTTGACCTCTCAACTCGATTCAAGATTCAAATCGATTTTTTTCCCCAGCCCTAGTATGCAGCCCCTGAAAGACACACATGCATACCCCCATCAGCACCTCCTACCTCAGTGCAGACCCCCCAGCAGTACAGACACCCCTCAGTACAGACACTCCTGTTAGTACAGACACCCCCTCTAGTGCCGACCCCCCAGCATTACACCCCCCCCCTCAGTGCAGGCCCCAGCCCCCCAGCAGTACAGACATCCCCCCCAGTGCAGACCACCCCCCTCAGTACATACCACCCCCCTCAGTACAGACACCTCCCAGTGCAGACACCCCCAGCAATGCAGACCCCCCCCTCAGTGCAGATCCCCCTCAGTAGTACAGACCCCCCAGCAGTGCAGACACCCCCCTTGGTACAGACCCCACTCAGTGCAGACCCCCCATCAGTACAGACACCCCCCCAGTGCAGACCCCCCATCAGTACAGACCTCGCCTCAGTGCAGACCCCCCAGCAGTACAGACACCCCCCACCTGAGTGCAGACCCCCCCCCCAGCAGTACAGACACCCCCCACCTGAGTGCAGACCCCCCAGCAGTACAGACACCCCCACCTTAGTGCAGACCCCCCCAGCAGTACAGACCCCCCCAGCAGTAGACACCCCCCACCTCAGTGCAGACCCCCCCAGCAGTACAGACACCCCCACCTCAGTGCAGACCCCCCTAGCAGTACAGAGACCCATCTCAGTGCAGACACCCCCACCTCAGTGCAGACCCCCCCAGTACAGACACCCCTTCTCAGTGCAGGACCCCCCAGTACAGACACCCCTCCTCAGTGCAGGACCCCCCGGTACAGACACCCCTCCTCAGTGCAGGACCCCCCAATACAGACACCCCTCCTCAGTGCAGGACCCCCCAGGACAGACACCCCTCCTCAGTGCAGGACCCCCCAGTACAGACACCCCTCCTCAGTGCAGGACCCCCCAATATAGACACCCCTCCTCAGTGCAGGACCCCCCAGTACAGACACCCCTCCTCAGTGCAGGACCCCCCAATATAGACACCCCTCCTCAGTCCAGGACCCCCAGTACAGACACCCCTCCTCAGTGCAGGACCCCCCAGTACAGACACCCCTCCTCAGTGCAGGACCCCCCAGTACAGACACCCCTCCTCAGTGCAGGACCCCCCAATATAGACACCCCTCCTCAGTGCAGGACCCCTCAGTGTAGGACCCCCAGTACAGACACCCCTCCTCAGTGCAGGACCCCCCAGTACAGACACCCCTACTCAGTGCAGGACCCCCCAGCTGTACAGACACCCCCCCCCCTCAGTGCAGGACCCCCACTAGTGCAGACCATCCCCCTCAGTACAGACACCCCCGCAGCATTGCATACACCCCCCTCAGTGCAGGACCCTCCAGCAGTACAGATGCGCCCCCCCCCCTTACATACCTTAGAACAGCGCTGACAGTCTTCAGATACACAGCGGTGTGTGTCCCTCGGCTCGAGCGCAGGCTCCTCCTCCCCTCTGGATGTAAACAGAGAGGAGGGGAGGCGGCTTCGGTCCGCGCCGCTGAGGGTTAGTGGTGCGGTTGCCGCTACCCAAGAGTGTCACCCCTCTGGCGGGTGTCACCCGGTGCGGACCGCACCCGCCTAGCAATGGCACTCATCGGGCCCCAACTCTGCTGCGGGCCCCATAGCGACCGCGTGTGTCGCTATGGCGGTAGTTCCGCCACTGCTATGGATGCTTTACTTGCTTGTTGGCCCTTCTTTTGGCCGGAAAAGTTAACTAAAAGATGGCTGGACCTTCTAAACTCCTTAACTTTTTCTAAGTAGGATAATAAACAACGTCTGACGTCCAGACAGTGAAAAGAAACTTCCCTTTCATTATTGGGATTGTTGCAAAAGGAAGGCAGCACTATTTCCTGAGTTCTGTGGAACTTAGATGCTACTTTAGGGAGGTACAGGGGGTCCTGCCTAAGTATCACCCTGTCCTCTAATAAACGAAAAAATGGCTCCTTAATCGAGAAGGCCTGAATCTCACCTACTCTCCTGGCAGATGTGATTGCTAGTAGAAAAGTCAACTTAAAGGTGAGGATCCTAAGGGGAATTTGATCTATAGGTTCAAAGGGAGCCTTAGTTAGACCTTCCAACACCAAGGTAAGATCCCAAGGTGGAAAGCTAGACATCTTGACAGGGGACAACCTCTCTCTGACCAAAAGGAATCTCTTGATCAGGGGGTCCAATGCCAAACGTCTTTCCAAAAAACAGAATAGGGCTGCGACCTGTACTTTAAGCGTCTTGGTTGCTAAACCCTGATCTGCTCCATCCTGGAGAAATTCCAGAATGGCAGGGATCTCTTGTTGAGAAGTTCCTCTTGCTTGACACCAGCGAGAGAAAACCCCCCAAGTATTAGCGTAAATACGCCTTGTGACCTGCTTCCTGCTAAAAAGAAGAGTATCCACTACTCTGTCTGACAGGCCCTTTTCCTGCAGGTTCCGCCTTTCAAGAGCCAGGCCGTCAGCCTGAAGAAGCTGGGGTCTGGGTGGCAGACTGGACCCTGAAGGAGAAGCTCGCGCCGAACAGGAAGGTGAAGAGGCAGGGCTATGGACCAACGCTGTAAGGTTGGAAACCAAGCTCTCTTGGGCCACCACGGGGCTATCAGAATTAGATTGCCCTCCGAGAGAAATAACTTTTTTAGAACTCTCGGGATAAGCCCCAGGGGGGGAAAGCATAAGCTAACCCGAACTTCCAAACCTGGGCCAATGCATCTATCCCCTCCGTGCCCATTTCTCGAGCAAGGGAAAACAAACAATCTCTTTACCCTTCTGTTCTCCTTGCGGGCGAAGAGATCTACCTCTGGAACGCCGAACTGCTGGCATACCAAGGAGAAAACCTCTGCATTCAGCGTCCATTCTCTCTGCAGAATTGGCTGACGACTGAGATAATCAGCCTCTATATTCAGAGTTCCCTTTATGTGAACTGTGGAAATAGAGAGAACCCTGTGCTCTGCCCAATCTAGGATCTCTAGTGATGATTCAGAAAAGCCACTGCTGTGGCATTGTCTGAAAGGATCTCAAAAAGATCCTGGTTCTTGATTCTTCCCTCGAACGCTTTTAACGCTTCTCCGACGGCCAAAAGCTCTAGAAAGTTGGAGGAGGACGCTCTCTGTCTTGAGTCCCAGGACTATAAACAAGGCCTGGGGAATGCCCAGGAAAAAATTCCAAGCCTACTTACCACCAGCTCGCAGACAACCAAATTAACCTGTCGAACAGTATGCGTTAAAAACAGGGGTTTAGTCCGCACGCATTTGCAAACGCATGCGTAAGCCACAGAGCCTCGTCACGGCACCCTGATATCTGTGGTCCTAACACTAAAATATGAGTGTCCCCACAGTGGAGGCACGTGCATTCTGATGGATAAATGAGGGCAGGTGGACTGAAGGGCAGCCCATCCCTTCTTAAAGGTACAGGGCACACCAGACACCCAGCAAATAGCACAATGGCTGCAAAGGTGCTGGTGCGTTGCTGGACCAATACACACACCAAGGTGATCTCAAAAAACTTGCCACCACCCTCATTTATAGCTGGCTATCGCAGTAAGCGGCATTGGAGGGCTACAAACAGATATAAACAAGGCCTGGGGAATGCCCAGGAAAAAATTCCAAGCCTACTTACCACCAGCTCACAAACAACCAAATTAACCTGTCTAACAGTATGCGTCAAAAAACAGGGGTTTAGTCCGCACACATTTGCAAACGCATGCGTAAGCCACAGAGCCTCGTCACGGCACCCTGATATCTGTGGTCCTAACACTAAAATATGAGTGTCCCCACAGTGGAGGCACATGCATTCTGATGGATAAATGAGGGCAGGTGGACTGAAGGGCAGCCCATCCCTTCTTAAAGGTACAGGGCACATCAGACACCCAGCAAATAGCACAATGGCTGCAAAGGTGCTGGTGCGTTGCTGGACCAATACACACACCAAGGTGATCTCAAAAAACTTGCCACCACCCTCATTTATAGCTGGCTATCGCAGTAAGCGGCATTGGAGGGCTACAAACAGATATAAACAAGGCCTGGGGAATGCCCAGGAAAAAATTCCAAGCCTACTTACCACCAGCTCGCAGACAACCAAATTAACCTGTCTAACAGTATACGTTAAAAACAGGGGTTTAGTCCGCACGCATTTGCAAACGCATGCGTAAGCCACAGAGCCTCGTCACGGCACCCTGATATCTGTGGTCCTAACACTAAAATATGAGTGTCCCCACAGTGGAGGCACATGCATTCTGATGGATAAATGAGGGCAGGTGGACTGAAGGGCAGCCCATCCCTTCTTAAAGGTACAGGGCACACCAGACACCCAGCAAATAGCACAATGGCTGCAAAGGTGCTGGTGCGTTGCTGGACCAATACACACACCAAGGTGATCTCAAAAAACTTGCCACCCAGGACCCCTGGGCTTTTAGATCCTCTAGGTGTGCCCCCCACCCCTAGGAACTTGCGTCTGTCGTTATTCTGAGAGGCTGAAGCTGACTCCAAAGGAGACCCCCCCTGAAGCCTCTGAGGAAGAAGCCACCAGTGAAGAGATTCTTTCACTTCGACCGGAATGACGACTTTTAGGCAGTGGCGGCTGGTGAAGTTTTAGGATGGGGGGGGTGCCAGACCCCGCCCTTCCTTTTTGACCCCTCCCACTTGGTGAAAATGGGAGTGGTTTCAGCAAAATAGTGGGCGTGGCTCTAAGGTGGTGTGGTTAGCATCTGAGATGAATGAGGGATGGAGGGAGAGAGGGATGGAGGGACAGAAGGCCCAGCTACTACACAACAATAGAAATATGTGTATTCTAGAAAGTTTAACAATCAGCAGATAAAGAAATTCCAAACACCTGGTGTTAGCACTTCAATCATCCCGGCACCATGGTTGTTATGGTGTCAGGATAATGGAAGCGCATTAATTCTATTATTACATTGTAATATAAAATGAAATCATTCAACTCACCATAATGCAGAATCAGTGGGAGCCCTGAGCGTGTCACTAGCCACGTCGCCTGCCACCAGATGCCATCAGGTTTCCCCAGCGGAGTCTGTCCTTACATGCAGCCTGTGTCCCATAAAATGCAGCCTGTGTCTCACCAAATGCAGCCTGTGTCTCACCAAATGCAGCCTGTGTCTCACAAAATGCAGACTGTCTCACCAAATGCAGACTGTGTCTCACCAAATGCAGACTGTGTTTCACCCAATGCAGCCTTGCCTGTGTCCCCCAATGCAGCATTGCCTGTGTCCCCCAATGCAGCATTGCCTGTGTCCCCCCATGCAGCATTGCCTGTGTCCCCCAATGCAGCATTGCCTGTGTCCCCCAATGCAGCATTGCCTGTGTCCCACAATGCAGCATTGCCTGTGTCCCACAATGCAGCATTGCCTGTGTCCCACAATGCAGCATTGCCTGTGTCCCACAATGCAGCATTGCCTGTGTCCCACAATGCAGCATTGCCTGTGTCCCACAATGCAGCCTTGCCTGTGTCCCCAATGCAGCCTTGCATGTGTCCCCCAATGCAGCATTGCCTGTGTCCCACAAGGCAGCCTTACCTGTTTCCCCCAATGCAGCCTTGCCTGTGTCCCCCAATGCAGCATTGCCTGTGTCCCCCAATGTAGCATTGCCTGTGTCCCCCAATGCAGCATTGCCTGTGTCCCCCAATGCAGCATTGCCTGTGTCCCACAATTCAGCCTTGCCTGTGTCCCACAATTCAGCCTTGCCTGTGTCCCCCAATGCAGCATTTCCTGTTTCCCACAATGCAGCCTTGCCTGTGTCCCCAATGCAGCCTTGCATGTGTCCCCCAATGCAGCCTTGCCTGTGTCCCCCAATGCAGCATTGCCATGCGCCCCCTATGGACGGGCCGCCACTGCTTTTAGGTCTAGAGAACTCCTTTTCTTGTCCCAAAAGGATAGGAGGAAGTGCTGGAGGGTCCTGGAATGAAGTTGTGCCCAAGGAACTGCAGGGATAGATGCAGTCATTAGGCCCAAAACCCTCATAATACCCCTGTATGAGGCCGTCCTTGCTTCTAGCAGAGAAGTGGTGGCTGAAATTAGGGCCTCTACCTTGCTCTGAGGAAGAATTAACCTTTGTTCCGATGAATCCACCAGGAATCCTAGGTACATTTTCGTTTGGCCCGGAACCAGCGAGGATTTTTCCTTGCTGATGATCCATCCCAAGGATTCTAAGGTCTCCATCACCTTGGCTAGATTCAGAAGCAGCTGGTCCCGATTCTGATTGTAAATCAGAATGTCGTCTAAATAAGGGATCAGTGTTATTTCCTGGAGATGTAGGAAGGCCACTACTTCTGCTAGCACTTTCGTGAAGACCCTTGGACTGGATGCCAGTCCAAAGGGGAGGGCCGCAAACTGCCAATGCTGAATTCCCTGTGGGGATGCAATTGCGAATCTCAGGAAAATCTGATGACCCTGAAACATAGGGACGTGGAGGTAAGCGTCCTTTAAATCTAAGGTTACCATGAACACATCCTTGAGGAGGTGTCTTCTGAGGGAATACACACTCTTCATGCAGAACTTTTTGTACCGCAAGAACACATTGAGGTTCCTTAAATTTATTATCAGACAATATTTTCCTGAGGGCTTGGGCACCACAAAAATGTGGGAGTAAAACCCCCGACCCTGTTGGTCCTCTGGGACCGGCACGATGACCTCCTGACTGGCCAGCTCTTCTATGTTCCGTAGGATTCTTACTGCCTTGCAGGGATCCTTGGGAAGGTGGGTCAAAAGAAACTTGGGGGGAGGCGGGGAGAGAAACTCTAATTTGTAACCCTCTCTCACTATCTGGAGAATGTGGGGGCTCTGCGTGACTCTTTACCACTGAGGGACAAAGTGGGAAAGTCTTCCCCCTCCTGGCAAGTCATTTGGAGGACTTGTTGCCCGCCTTCTGGCTGGAAAAGAGAATGCCTGATTTTTGCTTGTCCTTTCCAGCTCCCCAACGCCTATTAGGGGAGACCTTTTTCTCAGAGAAGCAGTTCTTTGCTTGGGGACCACGAAAAAACCTCTTCCTGTCCCTTCTCGGTTTAACGGGGAATTTCTTCCTCTTTTCAGTAGACCTAGCCAGGGCTTGATTTAACCCAGTACCAAAAAGAAGTGAACCCTCAAAGGGGAGGCCACAAAGCCGAGTCTTCAATGAACTATCCCCATCCCAGGTCTTAACCCAGAGGGCTCGCTTGGCTGAGTTCAATAAAGGCACCAGACTTAGCGGTGGCACGCACTGTCTCAACCGCAGCATCCGCTAGGTATGCAACTGCACTACCTATGACCTCTAATGAATCTAAGACCTCCTTAGATTTTGAGGTTCGGGACACATTGTCCATCAGTTTACATACTCACATGTCCGCATTTCTTGCGATGCAAACTGAGGCCAACGCGGGGCTCATAGCCCCAGCGTTAGCCTCCCAGGCCCTGCGTAAATTGGTTTCTGCCTTCCGATCCATCTGGTTCTTTATATTGCCCGTATCTTCAAAGGAGAGATCGGACTGTTTAGACACCTGAGCTAAGGAGGCATCTAATCTAGGGGTCTTAAAAAGTTTTCCTCATTTTCTTGCCTGAAGGGGCATCTAGGCTTCCACGTTTTGTATTTCAGGAGCCTCTTCTCTGGTTCCTTCCACTCCCTCAAGATAACATCTTTAAGGGCAGAATGTACCGGAAGAACCCGAGCTTGTGGCTTAATTAAGCCTCTATACATTTTATCCTGGGCAGAGACCTGCTCAGTGGGCTCCTGAATCTCTACGGAAGCATAAATGGCTCTCAGGAGGCCCTCCATGTCGTCGGCTGAAAAAATATGCCTACTAGACCTGAAGTCCTCCCCCTCCTCCTCCTCCTTCTGGCTGTCCGCTACCCCTTCATCCGAAGATCTCTGCTCAAGAGATTCGGATTCTAGTTCCTCCTCCGAATCCTGAGAAAGGGAGTACTTTGGGTTTTCCCGATCCTCTCTCCTGAGACGTTTAGATCCTCTAGAGGAAGCAGAGCCCTCCTGGGAGGAGGCGTCTTTACTGGCATGGGCCTCTGCCCTAGACTTAAAGGAGGATTGAAAAGCCTTTAGAGTGGACAGCATCTCAGTTTGAACTGTGAGGAAATCCTTCATGATCTGAGATGTCTCCTTCCCTGTTAGTTTCTGTATACATTTAAAACAGAAAGGCTTAGGATGATTTGGGGGTAACCTATCGTTACAGTTCCCGCATCTTTTAGAACGGGTAAATTTAACGGGACGGCTGGCAACCTCACGGGCAGTGGCATCGTCCCCTGAAACAAAATACACAGGCATAAATATAGCACTGTAGTACCCAGAGGAGAAGAATTGGGGTACCCTCCCCCATCTAAACCTCTGGCGGCAGGTCAGACTCACCCCTTGTGGTCTCCTCTATAGCCGTGGACCCTGCGGGTCTCTTCTCATGTTCCATACTGTACAATTAGCCTGGTCCATAGGAGAAATGGGCGCCTGCTCCAGCTGGATTTATATCTCCTTCTTATGATGAGAGCAGCTATGCTTTTACCCCTCCACCGCGCTGCCGCCACCATTTTGCCATGGACCGGAAATGACGCGGGCCGCGCTGAGCTCACTTCCTGTGCAGTGGAGGGAGTGATGTAATACAACACCACTCCTCCCCTATCTTCAACAAAATGGCGCCGAACGCCCACAGGACGCTGAGCAGTGCAGGCACACTCCCTCAGCTTACATGCTGCCAGCTAAGGGGAGAGAAACCGCGCAAGCGCAGGGGGGGGGGGCTGACGCCGTGGGACATCAAGTCAGCTCACCTCTCCCATCCCCCTGCTGATCAAAGGCCCATCCTGACCAGCACCTCTGCACTAGGGGATCCAGCAAAGGTAAAGACAAACTCACCAGCCCTGAAGGGAGAAGAAACCAGGCTCCTTTTCTGCACGGCCACCGCACAGGTAAGGAGAGGAGACAGGAAGATAGGCCCCTGAAGTTCTGGATATACCACTGTACCCAGGGGCCTTCAGCTCTCAGGGGGGTTCTTCAGTTTGCGTTGCCCCCCCCAGAGGAAAAGATAGGGGAAACCCCAACTAGGAAGGAAAAAAATATCCGGCCGGACCCAGAGGCCTCCCAGGCATTTGGTCCGGCTCCCAGGGGGAGACCACCAGCCCCAGGCTCGGGTCTATAGATAAAATAACAAATGGTTTCGCTGTGGGGAAACACAATCAAAAACTGAGGAGCACGGGGAGGGGCGGGGGCTTTTAACCTCTTTGATTGATTGTGTTTCCTGTCAGGTAGACCAGTCATCTCTCAAGGTGCTGTCCTGGAAGACGACTTAAGAAAATAGGATTTTTATAACAGCTTACCTGTAAAATCCTTTTCTTTGAAGTACATCACGGGACACAGAGGTCCCTCCCTTCTTTGGTATACACGTGTATTGCTTGGCTACAAAACTGAGGTACTCCCAGTAGTGGGAGGGGTTATATAGGGAGGGCACTTTTTGTCTTAGGGCATGCCAGTGTCCATCACCTGAAGGTGGCCTATAACCCACATAGTAACTTCTATAGCTCTGTGTCCCGTGATGTACTTCAAAGAAAAGGATTTTACAGGTAAGCTGTTATAAAAATCCTATTTTTCATCAAAGTTGTTACGGATGAAATGATAAAGTGGACTTTGCATGAGATATTTTTTTCATGTTACCTGTATGCATGCTAAGTAATGTGTAAGGCCCCTTTCACACTGAGGCGCTTCTAAACTGCCAGTAAAATACTAAGTGCTTTTGAAGAGCTTTTCAGGCGCTTTTGAAGAGCTTTCTATTCATTTCAATGGAGAGGGGTGTTTTTTTCACTGCCTGCCAGCACACTGCCCGAATGTGAAAGCATTCATTGATTTTAATGGAAATAGGTTTTTGTGAGCTTTTCAGGCACTTTTTTTAGCATGAAAGCACCATAAAAGCGCCTCAGTGTGAAAGGGGTCTAAATGTAGTACATGCGAGTATGTATTACCTCTCTAACAAAAAAAAAAAAAAAAATCACAGTAATGCCCCAATATGGCTTATTTTCTCTCTTGAAAGATCATACCATCTTTGTTAAAACATCATCCAGGGTCAGCATCTCCTCCACGAACTGAGATGCTGTCTCAGAGATGACACAGTTATGTAAATCCTGATGCCTGTGTAGTACTTGGTTGTGTTCACAAATGTCTGACATAGAGCAACCTCTGCTGTAGCCTTTTTATTCTGCTACATGGTTACAACAACCTAATCACTGGGTTAGAGGAAAATGATTAAATGCTTCCTCCTGTGCAGACTGAAGACATCATTTCAATCTACACCAAATCTCTTCACTGGAGCCCAAGGAATGCTTTTTAATCATAAAAGGAAGAGCTTTTTTTGGAAATGATACTGTTGCTGTATACTGTGACATGACAGGAATGTATTCATACAGACTGCCTGGTAGAATTACTGAAAGTCCACTTCACTCCTAAATGAAGTTTAAAAATGTTGTGTGGAAAAGAAGGCTTTTAATGCTTGTCTGCCCCGCTAGCTATGTAGCCAATCTTTGCCGTCTTGAAGAAATAATAGTGCTGAAGTCTTCTTCTAAAGAATGCCCTGTCTCCCTATGTGCTGTATAATTCCATCCACCGGCCCCTACATCACTACAGGACAAAGCAGTAACGCAGCAGCCAGTTGATGGAAACATAGCACACAGTGGGGGAGCAGGCACTTGTCAATCTCAGAACAGTGTACTATATTGTAGTATCTCATCAAAACAGAAAAAATCAGCAGTGTAAATAGGAAAGTATTAAAAGTCTTTTCAATGCAACATTTTTTTTAGTGCCAATTCACACCAGAACACGGTACAGGAAAGGCGTGTTTCCCGCACCGTGTTCACAACACACTGCCTTTGCGATCTGCTGCGGCTGTCATTATATTAATGGCACCTCAAATGCAGATTGCAAATGCAGTACTTTTGCAGGCACCAGATTGCTTGGTACCACAGTGCCATGTGATTTGCTTTTGCACATTTTTTCAAAAGTAGTACATGCACCACTTTTTGTGTGATCCAATGCATATTTCAGCCAATTCAAATGAATGAGATGAAAATCGCACACCAGGGGAAGACACCGGAATGCGTACCATGTTCCTGTATGATTCTGGTTTGAACCGGCCCTCAAGGCTTAGTTCACCTTTATAAAAACAATATTGCACAGCAGCCAAGCGGCCCCATTCGTTTACAAATCATGCTGCAGTGTAGAGATATCAAGCCTCCTTTAAAGCCCAACTCTGGGCAAAAAAAAAGTTTTCCTATGCAGTGGGGCTGAGCCTGTACTGCACGGGTTACCTAATCCTCCGATCCTCCCCACACAAGACCAGTCCTCTTGCTCCCCCCACGGTCTAGCGGTCTTGTGCGATGGACTGTTCCTGACGTCATCACGCTCATAGATCTACTTTAGACATGAGGACGTCCAGAACAGTACACCGCTGGATTGTGGGGGAACGCCAATTGCTGGTGGAGTTGAAGATCGGATGTGTATACAGCTTTCTCCTCTCCACTGGACAACATGAGCAGTTAACATGGGTAAACTTTTTTTTTTTTGTCTGGAGTTGGGCTTTAAATCACATAACTGTAGGCCAAATGCGCTTTCACAAAGTGTGGCCAAAAAAGAAGCATTCTGAGTGATTGGTGCCATCCTGCATAAAAACTTGGACATATGGTTCATTGAGCATTCCCTCATCATTACAGGAACAAGTGTGCAGTTGCTGTACTGCTTGTCCAAAAATGCGCACATGCACAGTGCACTCACCCTCCACATGTCACAGCAGCACTGAGCTTAGTGGATTTGTGAACGAGGAAGAATGCACTGTGCATGTGTGGATTTGTGAACCATTGAGAAAGCACTGTGCAAGTACGGATTTGTGGATGAGGAAATGTGCACTGTGCATGTGTGGATCTGTGGATGAGGAAGAGCGTACTGTGGACTTGTGGATGAAAGAGAGTGCACTGTACATGTGTGGATTGTGGATGAGGAACAGCGTACTGTGGACTTGTGGATGAGAGAGAGTGCACTGTGCATGTGTGGATCTGTGGATGAGAGAGAGTGCACTGTGCATGTGTGGATTTGTGGAAGAGGAAAAGCGCACCATGCATGTGTGAATTTGTAGACAAGGGAGAGCGCACTGTATATCTGCAGATTTGTACACAAGGGAGAGTGCACGGTACATGTGCAGATTTGTGGACACGGGAGAGCGCACTATTCATATGTGGATTTGTAGAAGAGGAAGAGCGCACCATGCATGTGTGAATTTGTGGACAAGGGAGAGCGCACTATGCATATGTGGATTTGTAGAAGAGGAAGAGCGCACCATGCATGTGTGAATTTGTGGACAAGGGAGAGCGCACTATGCATATGTGTATTTGTAGAAGAGGAAGAGCGCACCATGCATGTGTGAATTTGTGGACAAGGGAGAGCGCACTATTCATATGTGGATTTGTAGAAGAGGAAGAACGCACCATGCATGTATGAATTTGTGGACAAGGGAGAGTGCACTGTGTATCTGCAGATTTGTGCACAAATGAAAGTGCACTGTGCATGTGTGGATCTGTGAACGAGGGAGAGCGCACCATGCATACGTGGATCTGTGGATGAGGGAGAGTGCACTATGCATGTGTGGATCTGTGGATGAGAGGAAGAGCGAGCATTGCACATGTGTGGATTTGTGGACGATGGAGAAAGCACTTTGAAAGTGTAGATTTGTGCACAAGGGAGAACATTCAATGCATGTGTGGATTTGTGGACAAGGCAGAGCACACTATGTATGTGTGGATTTGTGGATGAGGAAAAGCGCACTGTACGTACATGTGTGGATTTATAGATGAGGGGGAGTGCACTGTACACGTGTGGACAAGGGGGGGCATACTGTTCATGTGTGGATTTGTGGTCGAGGGGGACATGTGTGGATTTGTGGTTGAGGGGGAGCGTACTGTACATGTGTGGATTTGTGGTCGAGGGGGACATGTGTGGATTTGTGGTTGAGAGGGAGCGTACTGTACATGTGTGGATTTGTGGTCGAGGAGGAGCGTACTGTACATGTGTGGATTTGTGGTCGAGGGGGAGTGTACTGTACATGTGTGAATCTGTGGTTGAGGGGGAGTGTACTGTACATGTGTGAATCTGTGGTTGAGGGGGAGTGTACTGTACATGTGTGAATTTGTAGTTGAGGGGGAGTGTACTGTACATGTGCATAAGGGAGAGCACACTGTGCACATTTGGATTTGTGGACGATAGAGAGCGCACTTTACATAAGTGGATATGTTGGTGAGAGAAACCACACTATGCTCATGTGGATTTGTGGACATGGGAGAGGGCACTGTGCAAGTGTGGATGAGGGAGAGAGCTTGCGCCTGCGATGATGGGTACGCACTCATAGTACCCTCTACTGCCCTCGTTTATATGCAATGACAACACAGAACTTTTCTGAGCAGAAGCTGTTTGCCTAGAGGTATGTCATTTAAAGGCAGAGTTTGGAAAGTCATGGGACCCCTTGACTGAACTGCAAACGTTGGCGTCCCCGGAATGTGCACATAAACACACATCATGCTTGCAGTGCCCAAACGTGGGTAGCAGTCACACATTTTGTTGTGTAAAAAAACACATATTTTAAAAAGGTGCGAAACTCTCTACATAAAAAAAAAAGAAAGAAAGGAGCTACTTTGGCACGTTTTCCGTACATAGGTTAGCCCATGAAAGTGAATGGGCTGCCCTATGCTACAAATGTGCAAAAAAAATTTTGAAAAAAGCATCACGCATAAGTATATGGGGTGTAAAGGTGAACTAAGTTGGCACATTTTTTTTTATTTAGGTGGCAACAAAATAAATTTAAAAACCACAAAGGAATTTTTCTCACATGTATAACACCCAAAAGTAAACAAAAACCTACAACACAGGACTTGCTCTCCTGTGTACATCCTTCACTGAGCAGACAAGTGTGAATGGACAGTTCAATATGACGTCACCCTGTCTGCCTGTTCACCCCGGTGCCACACAGAGAAGACATTGACTCACTCTCTCCAGTCCGTTGGAAGTGACAGTTTCAGTTTGAAATGCATCATTATACCTGCAATCCCTTCACCTTTCACCACACCACACTACAACTACCGGCGCGCCCTGCGAAGGGGGCGGGTGTTATAGATTCGATCCGTCCAGTCACGACACACCTGGGCGGTGCGAACAGCACAACGGCCTCCTGTGGTTGGCTGGTTTATCAGTGGGAGGGGAAAGGGGGCGCACACGGGGCGGGCAAAGTAGTGATTTGAAGTTGCCGTGTGCCGGAGAGAACAGATGTAGATCGGTGGGAAGTGGAGAAGTGTGTAGCAGAAGTGAAGTGATTATAATAAGAGAGACATGTCTGAGGAGCGCTTCACCGCCATGGACGAGGGATCACTGCGCAAGCTGGTAAGTCCATGCTGTCTGATCATTTCTACTGCATGTGTTGCTTCATGTACAGCTCCTGATTGGAGGGCTGATCCCTCGCTAACTCATTGTCTGCTGTGCGGCGGCGGCTCCAGACTTGGCTCCCACTTTATCACGCCTTTACTAATCCGTCTGCTTTGTTCTGATGGGGATCAGGAGGGCTTCTGGTGGGAGCTGCTGGTGATCTGCAGCCATTCATTATGGAGCGAGTTAATGGGAGCTTCTTTCTTCATTTGTAGCCTGTAATAAAGGGATCGCAGTGTTATCTGTGAAAGATCAGCCTTGTGGGAGCTGATGACAGGCTGTCTTCCTCTGCATGTCTGAGGATCATAGCCTGGGGGGGTGCTGTGTAGTCCTGCGGTGACAGGTCATCAGGAAATGAGTACACTCCTGACATAACTCATCCAAGCATTCCTCACCCAGGATGACACACATCCCTCTCTGCAACTGTTGTGGCTGCTCTTCTCCTTTACCTGACTGATGCTTGGAATTGGCCTTCCCTGGCTTTTTTCCTGATGATCACTGGTTTAAAGTGTAGGATAACAGTTCATTGTCCTTATCTGTGTATATGTTATCATACTAAATCAGAAAATATTGCTACTAAAGAAACCATGAGAACTTCTCATGTAGCGGCACAGTGGTGTAGGTGTAGTGGATAGCACTCTCGCCTAGCAGTAAAAAGGGTCGCTGGTTCGAATCCCAACCACGACACTACCTGCCTGGAGTTTGCATGTTCTCCCTGTGCCTGCGTGGGTTTCCTCTGGGTGCTCCGGTTTCCTCCAACACTCCAAAGACATGCTGGTAGGTTAATTGGCTTCTGTCCAAAATTGGCCCTAGTATATGAATGGGGACCTTGGATTGAGGGTAGGGACTGATGTGAGTGTGCGATGTACAGGGTTGGGGACAAGGGTCAGGGTTGTAGACACTCACTCAGGTTGAACTGGATGGACTGGTGTCTTTATTCACCCTTACTAACTATGTACTTAAATTATTATTATTATTATTATTATTATTCAGGATTTATATAGCACCACCAGTTTGTGTAGTGTGTTACCCCATAACCCCCCCCCCCCCCCCCGTAAAATACAGTTACATTACAAAAGGGTTCTGCTCGTGAGAACCTACAAGTGATACAAAATGGGGATAAGCTGATGGGGGTAGAAGTTCTTGGGATGTTGATTAGGCTTGCATTTAGAAACCTGTAATGTAGGGGTTCCCTAAATGTAGATAGAGTTGGAGTCATCCGCACAGGGGGTTCCATAGGATGGGAGAGACTCAAGAGAAGTCCTGGAGGTGATTATGTTGAGAGGTGACTAGGGATCTAGAGACCAGGGGGTCTTCAGCGTGTACTTTTTATTTTTTGATTTATTTATTTTTTCTAATTTTGTTTGTGGTATATTGCATACACGTACACTAGCCTACCCTGACCACAGCTGTGGGAAAACAATTAGTGATTTGACCGTGGCTGGCGATCAAAATGTTCCTATCCTGAAAGCAATTCTTCTGCGTTCAGGAGAGGGAGGTTTAGGCTCCTCACTCTGCATTGACACTGAGGAGGTTGTGTGTGTTTGTTTTTTTTTTTTCCTAAGCGCTTTTTTTTTTTTTTTTTAAATGCAAAAACGCCTAAAAATCTCAAGAAAAAAAAATGCTTCCCTTTTAAAATCAATAAATGTGTTCACACTGGGGCGGTGCGCTTCCATTGAGGTGAAAAAATTTCTGCTTGCAGCATTTTTGGAACGTGTTTGAGGAGTTTAAATAAACAAACAAAAAAAAACCCACCAAAAATGCACTTTCCCATTGAAAGCATTTTTGGTGTGGTTTTTGAGTCGCGTGTCCTTTAAAAACCACGCCGCAGCAGATCAGTGTGGAAGTGCTCTTAACCTTAGCTAAACGCAGCAGCTCCTAAACTATCCTAAAAGATTATGTGTACATGGACACATAGGGGTTGGTTTACTAAAGGCAAATCCCCTCTGCACTAGTGCAGTCGCTGTAGATCTGCAGGGGACATGCAAGGAAAATTAAAAACCAGCATTTTTGCCCTCCATTCAGATCTTCAGTTCTATAGCGACTGCACTTCCAAGGGTACTTGTAGTGCACAGTGGAGTTGCCTTTAGTAAATCAACCCCCATAGGCTTTTATGGAGTTGAGTTTAGAAGCTTTGGCAAAAAATTCCAAAAGATCCTAAACTCAAGTTTAGGAGCTGCTAGTGTACAGGAAGCCTTTTTTAGTGGCCATAAACAATCAATTTTATTATCTGATTGTGCTTTTTAAAGAAAATGATCAAATAGTTATCACTTCCCTTTTTGATCCAATTTGATCGGATGAAGTTGATCAGCCAGGTCGTTGCATTGATCGCCAGCACTGAGATGCTTTGATTGTATTTTCTGTCAATCAGATTGTGAGATTACATAATATCCAACAGATGCGATCAGTAACTTAGTTGTATCTTGTGACTATCGACTCCACTTCCCTGTATGTGTGATCTCAATGGGTTGTCAACTATAGATCAATTATTCCTATGGGGAGGGATTGATTAGAGAAAAAAAAAAATGGTCATATATTGAGCCATGTATGGCCATCCTTAGGCTGATGGGAGATTTCCGAACACCAAGCAGCAGGCATTGAAATTATTGTGAATTGGTCGGGATAGGAATAGGAGAGCTGACTCATTTTTTAAAGGTGCTTTCTGGTCTGTCATACTTTTTTCTTGCTTTATTTATGGTCTCAAAGGAAAGTGCCTGTATAAACCATAAGAACTTGCTTCTTCTATGAGAATGACTCGCCAAGTAGAGAAGTAAGGATAGGGTTGACAGTCCTGGCACTTTCCTCCTAAAATTTGGCAGCTCGTTTTTCTATCCTGACCTCTTTAAGAAATCACTGCTGGTGACCAATGTTCCCCCAGTGTTCCTTGGGGGACACAAGCAGTCCTCTATGGCTGGGTATAGCTATTACCTCTAGGGCATTCTTTCTCAACCTTTTTACCACAAAGGAACCCCCTGAAATAGGTTCTGGGGCTCAGTGATCCTTTGTTGCAGATGATTAGGTCTACAGCTTGTGGTGCATTAGTCACAGCACAGTGGTGGTTTACTGTGGTGGTCAATATAAAACCATGGCCTGTAATAATAATTATTATACGGTATTTATATAGCACCAACTGTTTGTGCAGTACTTTTACTACATAATGAATGAATGAGTGACTTGTATAGCTCTACCTATGCGAACTGAATCGCCTCAGGGTGCTTTTTGCCGCCGGTGTCCATCTGCGGTATAGCGCGGTCCTTGCCCCATGGGGTCCTGACACGCTTACAAACACATACAACATACACATATTTGGCCAATTTTTCGACAGGATCCAATTAACCTACCAGCATGTCTTTGGAGTGGGGGAGGAAACCGGAGTACCTGGAAGCACAGGGAGAACATGCAAACTCCAGGTAGATGGTGTCGTGGTCGGCAATTGAACCAGCGACCCTATTGCTGCTAGGTGAAAGTGCTAACCACTGTGCTGCCCATTACAGTACAAGTTAATACAGGAGGAATCGGAGTGCCCTGCTCATTGAGAGCTTGCAATCTAAGAGGGAGGGTCAAGAGATACAAAAGGTAATAACTGTGGAGGGATGGGCTGAAGAAAATAAATGTACAGTTGTTGGGTGGGGGCAGGATAGGCTTCTCTAAAGAGATGAGTTTTCATGGATCGTCTAAAGCCTCGTACACACTATTTTTATTTTTTAAATTTTTTGGTTGAATGGAAAAAAAAAACCTGATAGCTCATGTCGGAGCCGCTGTACTAACAATCCAATGTGTATCTCCCCTGCTGTGCTGTCAATTCCCTTCAGTCCTGTTGATCCACACAGTTGCAACAATTTTTTTTGGTGCCCTGCATTGTGGGACGCACTCTATATGTAATGTAGTGCCAATGTTCCTGTAAGCTAGAGGTTCCTTTCTGTAGGTATTTTGAAGATGCCCTGCAACAATGGTTTTTGTGTTCCATGAAAACCAAATGCCAAGCATGGTTAGAAATTAAAATGTTCCTTATTCTGGACCCCCCCAGAGCTCTAGCTATAGTCTGCAGATATGCACAGCATACTTGCAAATTATCTGAACCTTCGCTTTTTGGTGTGTCCTCCCCCAGCCATATAAAATCCACAACCCCCCCTTGGCACTTCCACCACTGCCAACTTATCTTTGTTCTGTTCTGCATCTAGATTTAAGTCCCGGTTCACACAGGGGCGACTTGTCAGGCGACTTAGCCGCCTGACAAGTCGCGTCCCGTTCTGTACTACGGAACCGTTCTAATAGCATGCAAGTCGCTCCGACTTAGAAAAAGGTTCCTGTAGTATTTTTGGGGCAACTTCAGGCGACTTGCATTGACTTCTATACAGAAGTCGTTTTGCAAGTCGCCGCTGAAGTCGTGTGCAGGTCGCCTCGGTGAGTCGACCTGCAAGTCGTGTTGCCCCTGTGTGAACCGGCAGTCACTGTCTTCTCCACTGGCCAGCCACAGGTGATGTGCATGCATGCAATGACCTACTGAGATGGTCATTGTACAATTAGAGCCCTTTCACACTGGGGCGGGGGGCGGCGTCGGCGGTAAAACGCCGCTATTGTTAGCGGCGTTTTTACTGTCGGTATGCGGCCGCTAGCGGGGCGGTTTTACCCCCCGCTAGCGGCCGAGAAGGTGTTAAATACCACCGCAAAGCGCCTCTGCAGAGGCGCATTGCCGGCGGTATAGCCGCGCCGTCCCGTTGATTTCAATGGGCAGGAGCGGTAAAAGAGCGGTATACATACCGCTCCTTCACCGCTCCGAAGATGCTGCTGGCAAGACTTTTTTTACCGTCCTGCCAGCGCATCGCTCCAGTGTGAAAGCCCTCGGGGCTTTCACACTGGATACATAGCAGCGGCACTTTCGGGTCGGTTTGCAGGCGCTATTATTAGCGCAATAGCGCCTGCAAACCACCCCAGTGTGAAAGGGCTCTTAGAAAACTACTGCTAGCAGGCTTGAAGGAGATTTTATGGCAGAAACTTCTCTGCCATAAAAAGTCAAATGTAATTTTAGTTTGCTTTTAAGGGATGTTCAGGTAATTAAACCTAAATTGCCACATCACAGCACCCAGCCCTGTAATAATAGTAAAAAAAAGTATAAGCAATAAAAATAAAGCATTCAAATGTAAAAAAAAACGTTTTTTTTTTTTTTTTTTTCTCCAGGTTTTTTGGATCACTTGCCTAGGCATGAGTGACGTCGCTGAGACTTTTAAGCTGGTTTCTAGCAAAGCTGAGGATCCCAAATCTAGGTACAGGATGCTGGAGCATCTTCTTGCAGGGTATTCCAGCAAGATCCTCAGCTTTCCCAGGCTTCCTCTGTATGGACTAGTAACTTCTATATTTAAATTTTCTGAGTTCAGCAGTCTTTTGGATACATTTAGATGCTGAAGGAAACACAGAAGTCATTCTGTGTTCAACTTTTTTTTGCACATCTCAGAGCTTGAGCTGGATATTGGAGGTGTGCAAAACGTATATATTGATTTGTATTCCTGTAACCTTAGGAACCCCTAAGTCCGCTGAGTGCATGCAAAGATGTCGCAAGGACAAAGCCATTACAGTGAGCATTTATTTCATTTTATACTTGTGAAAGAAAACTGAATATGCCTACTCTCTTTGATTAGACCTAGTAGATTCCAACCAAACATTGGTATGAAGATTCTTTCTATGAACATTTGATGACTGGTCAAATGTCTGTTTTGTAAGTACTTTAAGTGTAATTAATTTCCCAAATTTTATAGTTTGAAAATCATTTGTTAGAGAAAATAATTCCATCCTGAGCCTTCAAATTTTCTCGTCATTGGGGTTGAAAATGTCGGTTCGACTCCACTAACGAAACAGGGTGCTGTTCTGAGAGGCCAGGCTCCCTGCCCCACCATTTTTCTTTCCATACCTCAGAGAGCCAGTTTCTCCATTTTCCACAGGGTGATGGCAGAAGCTGTGGGATGGGCTCTTCCCTCATCAGTGCTCAGGGAGAGCCGGGACTGCTCTAGGGGTTGCCGCTTCCAGGTGGCAGCGGAAATTTATTTATTTTTTTTCTTTCTTTTGTTTCAAATCCAGCCGATTCTCTGAACGCCACCACCATCTTGGGATAGGCAGTCAGAGGACTGCATCCGCCAGAAGGGAGGTACCCGGAAATGGGGCGGCATCCTAGGAGCAGGCGCATGGCGTAATTTCTGCCAGAAAGTGCAGGGGGAGGAGGGAGGAACAAGACTGGTGTCTATAGTTCCGGTCCGGCGCAGAGGCGCTAATGGAGCCCGGATCCAGCGTTTTAGCAGCATGCAACAAGCTGCAGTACCAGGATGGATTTTGGGGGCCGCTAGCAAGTGGGACAGGCACCTGAAGTAGGTCCTCAGAATGTGAGGGGGAATGTCCTTCCCGGTTATAAGGAAGAGTCAGATGAGGAGGACTAGGTGGAAAATGCACATTCTAAATATAAATTGTCTTTAGAGCAAGTAGATGGCCTACTAAGGGAAATTTATGCTACCTTTGGGCTTGGAGGAAGAGCGAGAAGAATTGTCTGCATGACAGGCTGTATGCAGGACTCGGTGAGCCCAAAAATCGTACTTTTCGGTCCACGCAGAAATCACTGAGACAATTAAAGAATGGGCTGAACCAGAAAGAATGCCTTTCTTCCCAAGGGCTCATAAAAGGAGGTTCCCATTCGATGAAGACCCAGAGGCACTTTGGAATAAAGTTCCAAATCTCAATGCAGCCTTTTCTCAGGTTTCAAGATCAACTGATCTGGCATTTGAGGACATGGGGATTTTAATGGACCCCATGGATAAAAAGAAGGATCAGCAGCTTAAGTGGGCTTGGCAGTGCATCATGGGCAACCTCAAACCATCAATGGCGGCTACTTGTGTCTCTAGGAATATTGGGTGAATCAGCTTAAAGCCCATATAATAGCTGATTCGCCCAAGCAAGAAATTCTCGATTCCTTTACGATTTTGTCAGCAGCTGTACCTCATGTTTCAGACGCATCAGCAGAATCTATCAGGATGACAGCAAAAGCCGCAGCCCTAACTAACTCAGTTAGAATTAATAAAAGTTGGGACTTTAAGTGAGGTCATGGAAGATGTGCAGGTAACTTGGGTAGCAGTACAATTTTATTGATCAAGTAACATGCATAAAAACAATTCAAGACAGGACCACATCGGGAAAGACATTGTAATAAATATCATTTCACAAATCACGACACAATACTTAATTCCTCTGTTGTGCTGTGGTATTGTTATTTGTACATATTATGTTATTCTTGTATATGCACTAATCTTTCAACGAGACCACTATGTGGCGCCAAGCTGTATGTACCCTTGATGCCGATCGCATATGCACATATACATGTGTCGTGATTTGTGAAATTATATTTATTACAATGTCTTTCCCGATGTGGTCCTGTCTTGAATTGTTTTTATGCATGTTACTTGATCGATAAAATTGTACTGCTACCCCAGTTACCTGCACGTCTTCCATGACCTCACTTAAAGTCCCAACTTTTATTATTTTTCGCATACAGGGATGGAGGCACTCCATGTGCCTCATTTAAAGTCCCAATCCCCCCTTTTTTTCCCCCCCTTTCTTAACTCGGTTAGAAGGGCGCTGTGGTTGAAAACCTGTCCGGGAGATGCGGCATCCAAAAACCAAGCTTTGTAAGGGTCCCATTCTTGGGGGACTTATTGTTTTGGCCCTGATTTGGATTCAGTTCTTGAACTGCAGATAAAGTCCTTTACTGTCAAGAGGACTTTTTTTTTTTTTTTTTTTTTTTTTTTTTTCACCCTCTAAGGGCTCAGGAACAAAGTAACAAACCTCAAGAGAAAAATAAAAATTGGTCAGGGCAGTGGGGAAAAGGCAAGGGAAATGTCCTTTTCCATCCTCCAGCGTCAACCAGAAAAACGCAATGACAGCCTGTTACAAGTAGGAGGCTTTAAAATTTCCTCCCCTATTGGGCAAGCATGACGGAAAAACAGTATATTCTGAGCATGCTCTTCCAAGGTTTCAAAATAGAATTTTCGGATCACCTTCCAGAAAAGTACTTTGTAAAAAACCTACCAAGAGATGCAACAAAGGCCCTAGCTATGAAGAACCTGTTAAAGGATGTGATGCAACAAGGGGTTGTGACTTGGGGACCACTGGGGGAACGTTATCAGGGATTCTATTCCCATATATTTCTGATTTAAAATAATAAAATTAAAATGAAAAAACATCCGGAAGTTTTTGATTTTTAATCCTCAACTTAAAACCACTAAACAAATCGGTCTTATACAAGAGGTTCCGTTTGGACTCTATCTTCATGGTCTGAAACCTATTGACCAAGGAGTGTTTCGTGGCATCAATCGTCCTACGAGATGCCTATCTGCACATCCCTATAGCCCCTCAGTCTCAAAGATTCCTAAGGATGGCGATAAACATGGGGAACGAGGTGCTGCACCTGCAATTCAAGGCTCTTCCCTTGGAGACAAAACGCGTCGGGAAGGTCTCCACTGCCGCCATTTGATTTTAAAAGTGCTGATTTTATCTGCTAAATTTGAGTTCACTGCCCCTATTTGGCCTATGTGTCACGTGCTACACTATTTGTTTCCCTCTGCCTTTAACCGGTTCAATACAGGGCATTTTCACCCCCTTCCTTCCCAGACCAATTTTTAGTTTTCAGTGCTGTCGCACTTTAAACGACAATTGCGTGGTTGTGCGACGTTGTACCCAAACAAAATTGACGTCCCTTTTTTTTTTTTTTTTTCCCCCACAAATAGAGCTTTCTTTTGGTGGTATTTGATCACCTCTGCGGTTTTTTATTTTTTGCGCTATAAAACAAAAGAGCGACGATTTTGAAAAAAACACAAATATTTTTTTACTTTTTGCTCTAAATAAATATCCCAATTTTTAAAAAAAAAAAATTTTTTCTTCAGTTTCGGCCGATACTTATTCTTCTACATATTTTTGGTAAAAAAAATCGCAATAAGCGTATATTGATTGGTTTGCGCAAAAGTTTTATAGCGTCTGTAAAATACGGGATAGATTTATGGCATTTTTTAAAAAAAATTTTTTTTTTTTTTACTAGTAACAGTGGCGATCGCAATTTTTTTTTCGTGACTGCGACATTATGGCGGACACATCGGACACTTTTGACACATATTTTTGGGACCATTCACATTTATACAGCGATCGATGCTATAAAATTGCATTGATCACTGTGTAAATGTGACAGGCAGTGAAGGGGTTAACCACTTTGGGGCGGGGAGGGGTTAAATGTGTTTCCTAGGGAATGCTTCTACCTGTAGGGGGAGGGGACGCTCAAGGGGAGGAGACCGATCAGTGTTCCTCCGTTCTGGGAACACAGATCGCTCTCCTCTGAGCTGAAAGGACGTGGATCTCTGTGTTTACACACAGAGATCCACGGTCCGGCCCGGTTAACGGGCAATCGCGGGGTGCCCGGTGGACATCGCGGCCGCCGGGCACACGCACCGGGACCCGAGCAACGCGCTGGGCGCGCGCGCCCCCTAGGTGGCCGGGAACCCGAGGCCATCGTATGACGTCCACCCAGGATGGGAGATCCCATCTGTGGACGTCATATGTACATAAGTGGGTAGGGAAGTGGTTAAAGTATACCGTATAAGCCGAGTTTTTCAGCACCCCCCTTTTTTTTTTTTTTTTTTTTTTTTTTTTCTTTTCTGTGTGCTGAAAATGCCCCCCTCGGCTTATACTCGAGTCTCCCTGCCTCACTGTGTTCATCTGTAGCCTCATGCACCTGATCTCCTGACGCTGTGACGTGCAGTCTAGTTGGCGGCCGTCCAGTGTAACAAAGCCCCACCTCCTCTTCATCCATGATAGGCGGAACACTGACTCACTGCTGGGAAACTGAATCAGTGTTCCGTCATGGAGGAGGTGGGGCTTTGTTACACTGGACAGCTGCATGTCACAGCGCCGGTGTTCTGGAGATCAAGGTACATGAGGCATGCAGGCGGGCACAGTGAGGCTGCAGATGGGTATTGTTGACCCTCTTTTCCACTTACAGTAGCTGCTGCATTTCTAACCCTAGGCTTATACTCGAGTCAATAAGTTTTCCCAGTTTTTGTGGTAAAATTAGGTGCCTCGGCTTGTATTCGGGTCGGCTTATACTCGAGTGTATATACAGTAAGAAACAATGAGCATTTTCTACTTGCACTTTTTTTTTTTTGTCAGCTAAATATACCTGGTATGGTTTAGGCTGAAATCTTGTGTTCTTATACCTTTCTGTGCACAAGAAGGAGTTATGGAGCGCCGGGCCATGCAGGAGACAGGCGGCTGGCTTAAGCTCTCAGTGGCGCACTGAGAGGCTGAGCCAGCCGCCAGTCCAGGCATCTGGGTGAATCCTGACAAAGTGGGGATCTTTACAAAGCCTGGACCAGCTCACTGATGTCAAACTATTCTTTATTAAATCTTTTCTTACTGTGGTTTTTCCTGCCTCCTTGTAACATTCCCCCCCCCCCATGAGTGCTTAAATCCTCCCGCCCCCTTTTTTTTTTTCCTCCTCCCTTGGAATGAGCAGTGCATGTTGGGTGTGGTTTTGTGCACCGCTCTATGCACACTACATGTCCCAAAGTACATCTTACTAGCGAGCAAGAGAGGGTGGCTATATTCCAACATACAGTGGAAGCATGTAGAATGAACGTAGACAACATCTAAAAAGATTAATCGCAGTAAAAGGGGGGAAAAAATAATTGAAGGAGGCTGAGAGCAATAGAAGGTACTTTAAGTTAAAGCGGTTGTAAACGTATTTGTGTGTTAATATAATATAACTTTTTTTTTTTTTTTCTCTCCTGCAAGCTAATGTGCTAGTATGCATCGCATACTAGCACATATTGTTAAACTTGCCTTTTAAAGCTAATCTTTTCTGGCGCTAAGATGTTAGAGCTGCTTCTGGGTTTGCGGACTTCTGCTCTGTGACTGACTGGAGCCACAATGACATCACACAAATGCGTGTGGGAGCCACCGTTCACGGCACTGGGCTCTGAAGGAACACCACGGGTGGCTGTAACTTTAGAGTGCATGCGCCAGTGATGTCACTGGCTGCATGTACAGTAAATATTTCCCAAACAGTACCAGTTTAGGAGATATTTGCACTACCTATAGGTAAGCCTCATTATAGCCTTGCCTATAGGTAAAAGCAGTGTACATATTGGCTGCAAATTTTGATTTAGTTTTAGTCTTAGGACTAAAATGGAATTTAGTTTTATTTTAGTCGACTAAAATCTCCAGTACACTTTAGTCGAATAAAATCATTTTAGTCAACAAAAATCTAATGTGTTTGGTTAAATTCTCTAGAATTTCGAAACTCCATTATATACTCCCCTGGAGTAAAACAATCTAATATGTTATTTATGGCAGGTATATGCAATTAGGCGACCTCCAGCTGTTGCAGAACAACAAGTTGTAGGAGGCATAGCAAGACTGACAGCCACAAACATGACACCCAGAGGCAGAGGCATGATGGGAGCAACAGCTGGAGGTCCGCTAATTACATATCCCTGATTTATGGTGGTTTGAACAAGCTCACAGATACAGATTTAGTCGGTCTGAGGAGGCCTGTAATACTGAAGTATGCTGGATGGTGGTCGTCTGAGGAATGGCCTTTAATGCATAGTGCCCTGGATACCACCGCCACTGGTCAGAGGATGCCTGTAATGCACAGTGTGCTCTGGACGGACAGTGGTCTGAGGGGAGGCCTCAGGTCTGTAATGTACCACAACTGTTATTACTGTACACCTCCGTCTGCTCTGGGTGCCTGGCGGCGCGGTCATCTCGTCAGGAGTTGGGACTTGGGAGGCCTGGCTGGCCTGTAATGCGCAGTGCTGCTCTCACTCTCAGGTCTCTGGCAGTGGTCTCATCATAATGCGCTTGCTTGCTGGGAGTGGATTGAGGAAGCAGGCGGAGCTGCGTGAAATCCGGAAGTTGGTTCACGAGGTTTGAAAATGTGCTGTACTTTTTCATTTTAGTTTTCGTCACTGTAAAAAATGACGCAGACTAAATCTTTTGACAAACGTTTACGTTGACGAAATTAACACTGGGTAAAGTTAGTGATGGAAGTTTACTTCCACTTTAAGAATACTTTAGTTGAATATTTTTCCTAAACTAGAGTTCAGAGCCGTTCTTAATTTTTTATGGACTTGCAGAGTGTATAAAGAGATCAAACGTGGGAGAATGTGCATGTATTCCTCAGATGTACTAAATGCTATTTTATTTTTCCTCGACCACTTCACGGCCTCATGCACACTGGATGTTTTTTACAGCTGCTGTTTTTGGCTTTAGACAACCCTTTTTTTTTTTTTTTTGTTTTTTTTTTTTGTTTTTTTTTTTTGTTTTCTGCAGCCAGTAAACTCCCCACCATGTAGTCCTATGTTTATACACACATAGGCTTTTATCAACCGTTTTTGGCAGGGGCATTTTCTGGCTGAAAACTCCCCCAGAACTAGTGGGTTTTGAGAGGAAGCTTAAAAACGCAGCTATCTATTGAGCCATAAACTTTTGTAGAAGTATAATTTTATGCTAAACGCTGAAAAACTCATTCTACAGCTACTGGCTTTTTTTTATAATGTCCAGTGTGCATGAGGCCTAAAGCCCAACTGGGGAAAAAACCCCTAACCAAATGCCTATTTTACATACCTAAAGCCGTGACCTGATCCTTCTCATCTGTTTACTTTCTGGAGTCCTTCGAGTGTCCCCATCTCTGCCTACATGATGTGGACGCCTTCTAATGGTGCAGGAGATACTTACTTGCGCTACAAGTGGGTCCCCTCTCATAAGCTTCAAAGGCAGGAGAATTCATGGAGTATGGAGGCGACGAGTGCCCAAGAAGGTGAGCAGGGAAAAATGCCTGGTCCACAGGGGAAGAAATTGGCTTAACTCAGAGAAAACGGTGACTTTGACACACTTTAATGCACCATGTGCTACTTAAACTTCATTCTTTGCCTGGAGTTTGGCTTTAGGTTCCATTGTTCCTGACTTCTAGGAAATCCACATTTTGGTTTACTGGAGCTCCAAATTTGGCCCTGAATCCACAAGAGATATTTTTGGCCATACATGATGAAATCTGTCAAACATCACAGGAAGAATGCTTTCAAGCTTAGCAGATGTTTGCAAAATGTGCTTCTCCATCATTTTTTTTCCTTTTTATCTAATTTTGCTGCTATTAAACAATTTGCAGATTGGTTCTTGTTTTTTGTAGGCGAGTTTCACTGAAAGCTGTAATTGTTTTGGTGTCCTAGGTGTGAATGGAAGATTAGGAGGTGTTCATCATTATCTGCTTGCGTATCTTGTTTTCTAGTGATCTCCTCCTAAGAGGTCATAATAAATGAATCATTCTTCTTAATACAAACATCAAACTACTTTGTGTGCACATTCCTGAGGCATGCCATGTTTTATTTCCTTTTTGCTTTTCTGAACGCTCCATTGTGAAATCAAAGTTAAGTTTAACCAAGTATGGGGTATGCATGAATTTTAATCACTAGTTAGCATCTTGTTTATGTGAGCACCTTTTTTTAGGCTGGGTTCACACTATCTAAGCATGAGGCTCACAGCAGGGGTCTGGTGTGTCCTCGTTCACTGTTTCAGGTCTGATTTCAGCCCCAAATTTTTTTTCTAAATTCGGACCTGAAATGGACCAAAAGACACACAGGGCTCCTGTGCAAATTCGCACCGGAGCTGTAGCGGAGATATGTGAACCGGTTCCATAGGGAGTGGATCTCCTGCTATTGCGAATTGGATGTGTGTAATCCGCATCCAATTAGCAATAGTGTGAACCTACAGGTAAGCCTTACCTGTAGGTAAAAAAAAATCTCCTAAACCTTTACGGTTTAGGAGATATTCCCCTTGCTATGAGCCACTGATTGCAGCGACGCATGCGCACAGGGGATTCTCGGCTGAAGCCCGGCAACTGCCGGACCT
Organism: Lithobates septentrionalis; assembly: GCA_037952835.1. Classification (NCBI taxonomy): domain Eukaryota; kingdom Metazoa; phylum Chordata; class Amphibia; order Anura; family Ranidae; genus Lithobates; species Lithobates septentrionalis. The sequence continues at coordinate 3,395,596 of JBBDGP010000546.1, read as the reverse complement.
TGCCGGGTAAGGAATCTCCCGCGCGCATACGCGGGAGGGATGACATCGCGGCTCCAGCCACTCACAGCGCTGGAACCGCGATACCCGTAAGACACGCCGAGGCAACATGACAGCTCCCTCGGCGTGGACCAGGTAAGATACCGACGGCTCGTTCTAAGGTAAGTATTTCATAATGAGCTAGTATGCGGTGCATAGTAGCTCATTATGCCTTTTGCTTTACAGGGTTAAAAAAAAAAAAAATTTTTTTTTTTGCGGGTATACAACAGCTTTAAGGTCCTATTCACATCTGAGCATTTTGTAGCTCAAAGCTACAAGACTCTCAACATTTTAAAATCTTTTTGTTTTAAGTGGTGCTTGTTCACGCACCTGAACACTTAGGGGCCTATCGCTCAAAGTATGTGAGTTTCTTTTCAATAGGTGCTCCTGAAGAAATGTACAAAAATGCATGTTGCTTTTGCAGTGTGTTTTGGATCATTGTCCATCTGTATTGTGAAGCGCTGCCCAATCAACTTTGCTGCATTTGGCTGAATCTAGGCTGACAGTATATCTCTAAACACTGCAGAATTCATCTGGCTGCTTCTGTTTTATGTCACATCATCAATAAACACCAATAACCCAGTGACACTGGGAGCCATGCATGCCCATGCCATTACATTGCCTCCACCATGTTTTACAGATGTGCACTTTGGATCATGAACTGTTCCAAGCCTACTTCATACTATATTTTTTTTTTTTTTTTTTTTTTTTTTTTTTTTTTTTTCTTCTTGTCATTCTGGTACAGATTAATTTTAGTTTCATCCATCCAAAGAATTTTATTATTTTTTTTTTTTCTAAAGTCTAATCCTGGCTTTTCTATTTTTTTTCAGGCTTATGAATGGTTTGCACCTTGTGGTGAACCCTCTGTATTTTGCTCTTGTGAAGTCTTCTCTTGATTATAGACTTTGACAATGATACGCCCACCTCCGAGAGTGTCCTTCACTTGTCTGGGTGTTGTGAATGGGTTTTTCTTTACCATAGAGAGGATCATGCGATCATCCACCACTGTTGTCTAACGTGGATGTCCAGGCTTTTTTATGTTGCTAAGCTCACCAGTGTGTTCTTTCCTCAGAATGTACCAAACTGTTGATTTGGTAACTCCTGATGTTGCTGCTATCTCTCTAAACGATTTGTTTAGTTTTTGAAGCCTTACCATGGCCTCTTTTTTTTTTTTTTTTTTTTTTTTTTTTTTTTTTCACTTGCATGGACAGCTCCTTTTTGAAAGCATGATGTAGGTTCACAGTAGAGCTGCACAATTTAATCCTTAAATCTTGATTCACCTCCACTGACCATCTCTCCTGCAGAGGTTGCCGATTCTTTCATATAACAAGTGGAGAGACTTTATCTGCTCACTCAGCTGTCAAAAGATAGCATCTGGGCATTCTGCCAAGTCTTTAACTTGATACATTTTAACTAAGCTTCCTTCTTAGATCAAAGGGAAAGAACTTTTGTGTAAATAAGCTGGGCAGTCTGCCAAGATTTCAACATGTAAATGCAGGAGGTTTAACCACTTGAAGTCTAAATCTTTTTTTAACACTTCTTTAGGTTAAAATCAATATTTTTTTGCTAGAAAATTACTTGGAACCCCCAAACATTAGATATAGATAGATATATATAGATATAGATAGATAGATATATATATATATATATCTATCTATTATTTAGCAGAGACCCTAGGGAATAAAATGACAATTGCTGCAATATTTTATGTCACACTGTATTTGCCCAGCGGTCTTTCAAATGCAGCTTTTTTTTTTGGGGAAAAATACACTTCAATGAACAAAAAAAAACCGGTAAAGTTAGCCCAACTTTTTTTTTTGTTTTAACGTGAAAGATGATGTTATGCCGTGAGAATTGTGATCTATCTTCTAAGCAAAAAAAATCGTGATTCTCATTTTAGCCAGAATCGTGCAGCTCTAGTTCACAGCAATAGATTCCAAATGCAAATACCACACTTTACCCTAGGCTCACACCTGTGCGGTTTGCTGAAATGCACTACAGTCCATTTAACATGGTTTCCTATGGTACAAGTTCACATCTATGCGTTTGCGGCCAGTGCGCTTTTTGGAAAGGATTTGGGGCTTTTTTCCCTGCGATTTGCGTGTAATAGACTTCAATGGAACCACACTAGAAACACAAGTGTCTGTCTGTCTGTCTATCTATCCCCCCCCCCCCCCCCCGAAGCATACCAGACTGCATGCCCCCCCACCCATGTTGATGAGGACAAGGGTCTCTTCCCAACAACCCTGGCTGGTGGTTGTCAGGGTCTGCGGGCTTATCGGAAACCTGGAAGCCAGCGAGGGAGAAGACAGCACAAGAAGATGACGGCACCGGGAGAAGATGGCTCTGGGCTTCTTATTTAATAAACCATACAGACCTGATCACGGATGTGGAAATAAGGGGCAATTTAGGAAACGGCGATCACAGGTCAATTTGGCTTCAGTATAAATCGCACAAATGGGGAACATAAGGGAAATACAAAGACACTGAATTTCAAAAGGGCCAACTTCCCTAAACTACGAACTTTGCTAGAAGATATAAATTTGGGATAAATTCTTAGAAACAAACAACACGGAGGAGAGATGGGTTTGCTTTAAGAGTATATTATTAAATAAGGGCATTAGCCATTGCATCCCATTGGGAAATGCATTTAAAAGAGTGAACAAAAGTCCTGGATGGCTTAACTCCAATGTAAAAATGCATATAAAAGCAAAGGAGAAGGCCTTCAAAAAATGCAAGGGTGAGGGATCATCAGCATTCAGACTTTACAAAGAAGAGCAGCTAAGATAGAACACGAAAGACACATGGCGGCGGAGAGCAAAAAAAATCACATTCTTTAAGTGTATAAACAGTAAAAGAGGGAGGACAGACAATATTGGCCCCATAAAGAATGAGGAAGGGAAACTGGTTACTGGTTTTAAAAAAAAAAAAAAAAAAAAAAAAAAAAAAAAAAGGGTATGATAAGGGACTATATGCAGGATTTTAGTAATGAAAACGGTATCATTGGCAGTAATCAGCATGGATTCTATTAACCTTCTATGAGGAGGTGAGTTGCCATCTAGATAAAGGAAGGCCCATAGATGTGGTGTATCTGGATTTTGCAAAAGCATTTGACACAGTTCCCCATAAACATTTTACTGTACAAAGTAAGATCCATTGGCATGGACCATAGAGTGAGTACATGGATTGAAACCTGGCTACAAGGGAGAGTTTTTAAAGGGGCGTATTTGGAATGGTCAGGGGTGGAAAGTGGGGTCCCCCAGGGTTCTGTCCTGGGACCAATCCTATTTAATTTATTCATAAACGACCTGGAGGATGGGATGAACAGCTCAATCTCTGTATTTGCAGACAATACTAAGCTAAGCAGGGCAATAACTTCTCCGCAGGATAAGGAAAGCTTGCAAGTAGATCTGAACAAATTAATGGGGTGGGCAACTACATGACAAATGAAGTAAAATAATTGCATTTGGATTGCAAAAATATGAATGCAATCTACTCACTGGGGGGAGAACCACTGGGGGAATCAAGGATGGAAAAGAATTTGCGGGGGGGGGTTTAATAAAATTGGAAGAAATGAGGTTTAACCTTAAACTACGTAGAGGGTTCTTTGCTGTAAGAGCGGCAAGGATTTGGAATTCCCTTCCACAGGCGGTGGTCTCAGCTGGGGGCATCGATTTTTAGTTTCAAGAAACTATTAGATAAGCACCTGAACGACCACAACATACAGGGATATACAATGTAATACTGACATAAAATCACACACATAGGATGGACTTGTCTTTTTTCAACCTCACCAACTATGTAATAAAGGACTTGTCAAAAATCTGGTCTTGTAGTTAACATGTCAGGTGTGGTGTGTGTGTGTGTGGTGTTTTTTTTATTTTTTATTTTTTTATGAATGGGTAGGGGTACCAGATACCCATTCACATGGGGGGGCTGTGATCTGGGTGCCCCCTTGTTAATGGGGGATTCCTGTAACTCTGTCCGACCCCAACAGCCAGGGTTGTTGGGAAGAGGCCCTTGTCCTCATCAACATGGGGCAAGGTGCTTTGGGGTGGGGGGGAGCCCCCCTTCCCCAAATCGCCCCCCCCCATATTGAGGGCGTGTGGCCTGGTATGGTTCAGGAGGGGGGGTGCTCGCTCGTCTTCGCGCCCCCCCCTTCCTGACCTACTGGGTGGCATGCTCCGATAAGGGTCTGGTGGTAGGGATCTGGGGGGCTCTTCTTTCCTTCAGCGGGGAAACACGCTGATGACTGATCAGTTAAGGATGCGGAAACCGACTTCCCGGCCCCCTACTTAACTACCAGCTATATACAGTGTGTTTTACAGTGCGTTTTTAAAGGGGGGGGGGGACCTAAAATGAGAACTGCATAAAAAAAAAAAAAGTTTAAAAAAATGCAAAGCCTGCCTGGGGGAAAAATAAGCATCAAGCACAGCCGCATAGATGTGAACCTAGACTTATGCCTAGTACACACGATCAGAAAATCGTACGAAAAATACAGTTTTCGGAGCAATCGTACGATAAACGGCTCTATACTAACGATCAGATCAGGACTGTTCATCCGATTATTTGATCGGACATGCAGGAAAAAAAATTTGGTACGATGCCAGATCGTACGATTTTCGTTTTAATCATTTTTTGCTGTCGTTCGAAAATGCATTACAACACAGGACATCGCTGCTAATTTTTTTTTTTTCTGTCGTACACAAATTTTCGTGACCTTTAGTCAACTCATCAGATGCGATTAGCATTATTTAGCATTATTATATTTTTTTTTTTTTTTTTTTTTTTTTTTTTTTTTTACCTGCTTAATTGATGAAGGAATAACCAAGGAGTAGCCCATTTCTGGCCATGAAACTGCTTTTGATTCCATCATCCAATTACTTTTGGTCCCTTTGTAAAAGGGGGGGGGGGGATGGCTATTCTTTAAGAGCTGTTTATTACCTAAACCCTTCCTCCATTTGGATGTACATACCCTCAAATTAAACCTGAGTGTGCACTTTCAGCCCGTAACCATTATATAACTATAGCTTGAATATGTTTTGGTATAAATACCTGTGTCCAAATATATATGGACCTAAAAAATATATATTTTTATATTTTTCACAAAAGTGAGTACACCTTCTCACATTTTTGTAAATATTTTATTCTATCTTTTCATGTGACAACACTGAAGAAATGACACTTTGCAACAATGTAAAGTAGTGAGTGTACAGCTTGTATAATGCCCCGTACACACAGTCGGAATTTCCGATCGTGTGTACACAAATCCGACGCACAAAGTGCCACGCATGCTCAGAATAAATAAAGAGATGAAAGCTATTGGCTACTGCCCCGTTTATAGTCCCGACGTACGTGTTTTACGTCACCGCGTTCAGAATGATCGGATTTTCCGACAACTTTGTGTGACCGTGTGTATGTAAGACAAGTTTGAGCCAACATCCGTCGGAAAAAATCCTAGGATTTTGTTGTCGGAATGTCCGATCAATGTCCGACCGTGTGTACGGGGCATTACAGTGTAAATTTGCTGTCCCCTCAAAATAACTATACACACATGTCCAAATTGGGCCCAAAGTGTCAATATTTTGTGTGGCCACCATTATTTTCCAGCACTGCCTTAACCCTCTTGGGCATGGAGTTCACCAGAGCTTCACAGGTTGCCACTGGAGTCCTCTTCCACTCCTCCCATGATGACATCATGGAGCTGGTGGATGTTAGAAACCTTGCGCTCCTCCACCTTCCGTTTGAGAATGCTCAATAGGGTTTAGGTCTGGAGACATGCTTGGCCAGTCCATCACCTTTTTACCCTCAGCTTCTTTAGCAAGACGGTGGTCATCTTGGAGGTGTGTTTGGGGTTGTTATGTTGAATTACTGTCCTGCGGCCCAGTCTCAGAAGGGGGGGGAATCATGCTCTGCTTCAGTATGTCACAGTACATGTTGGCATTCATGGTTCCCTCATTGAACTGTAGCTCCCCAGTGCCGGCAGCACTCATGCAGCCACAAACCATGACACTCCCACCATCATGCTTGACTGTAGGCACACTTGTCTTTTGTACTCCTCACCTGGTTGCCAATAAAATAAAGTCAATAAAGGGAGTACAGCTTTTGGCCTGTGACCTAGTTTTATATAGCATGGCTACAGTCACACAAGCGGCCTGAGGTGGATAGTTTGCCGTGTTCAATGACTCTTCCAGACGCAGTAGCACTGTGGGCACATAAATCTTGTGTATTAGCTGCGGACAAAACTCTGCAGTTAATGCTTGCCCTGGGCACACACTGTTCTCCTCATGCAGCCTGCCTGTTCCCCTCATGCAGCTTGCCAGTGTCTGAATGCAGTCTCACCCGTGCCCAGATCAGAGCAACGATCTCCGTGTGTCACAGAGCTGTGAATTGAATTGCCCGGGCAGCCCCAGTAACAATGTCGTGCCTCCTGTAATTGCGTCACGCTGATTCAATGTCCCGCAATTGGATCAGTGTGCCATCTGTCACAGGAGGCGGGACATTGGTACTGCAGCTGCCCGGGCAATTCAATTCACAGCTCCGTGACACAGATCGCTGCTCTGTGAGGAAGGAGGGAGGGAGGACTGGGGTGAGCTAGGAGGATGCCCCGGCAATGAGCGGCACCAGGGGCCCTGGCTTTGTTGGATTATAGGAATTTATTTATTTTTTACACTTTGTACACTAATTTAACTATTTAGCAAGCATTTGACACTTTATTTTTTTATTATTCTATCATTTTATTTTATTAGATTTTTACACTGTAGCGCGGAATCACTTTTAATCATTATTGTGAGTGGATTGTGATACACTTAGGTTCTGCTGCAGGCAGTTACTATTTATTTTATGGTCACACCTTTATGCACTATAGGCACTTTGTGGCTTGATCACACCAATTTAAGTTTTCATCAAATCTAAATGTATTTATTCACTTATTTATCATAGTAGCGCGAGGGCTTTACATTCCCATGAGCTAGGAGGATGCCCCGGCAATGAGCGGCACCAGGGGGTGCCCGCCCAGGCCCCGCCTCCATTTTCGGCCCCATTATCGGCAAGAATTCTTTTGGCAAATTGCCGAAAAAGCTATTTTCGGCCGATAGGTTTCGGTGCATTATGGCTGTGGAAATTAACGAGTAATTCCTCAATTAATCGTTAATTTTTTTGATCGGTAGGCTGCCTGCCCTGGGGGCGCTTTGGGCCAAGCTTTGGCTGCAGCGCTCCTCCCTCCTCCCTCCTCCTCCTCCTCCGGCATCTCCCGCTGTGTGGTGAGAAGTTCCGCCTCCTCCTAGATCAGCTCGTGTGATGGACGCAGTGTTCTGTCTATCACACTAGCTGATCTAGGAGGAGGGCGGGACTTTTCTCACAGCGCAGCCAAAGTTTTCACACTCTGCTCCGAGATACACAACGGGAGATGCCCGCAGACTGTGTAATCCAGGCACTGACTACAGTGAGGCTGCCATTATGGGCACGCTGAGGCTGAGATTATGGGCACGCTGAGGCTGAGTTTATGACATGTGATGTCCTAGCCATGCCCCGCTATGTCCGGCTTCGGCCGTTGCCATAACAACGGTGTTAAATCAGCTAAAAGTAGTTGGATCTGTATGTGCGTTTTTATAATTGATTAAAAAAAAAATTGATCAAACACAAAAATTTTAAACAGTATGTATGTGTATATATGTGTGTGTATATATTTTCTATTTCTCAAAAATTGAAATGCGTATTGATTGTCTGCACCTTTTTGAAGCTGCTAAAAAAATTCTGTTTGGTCAGTTAAACAAAACAAAAAATGCACCTCCCCATTGTAATGCATTGGAAATGCATCAAAAATGAACCGCATTGCGTTTTTTTTTTTTAATGCATTTGAGTCGCATGACCAAAAAAAACCGCACCATAATCAAAGTAAATACGTAGGTGTTTTCGGCAGCCCTTATTGGCGCTTTTTATCTCTTTCGGCTGAATACTGAAAACTCTATTTTCGGCCAATAATTTTCGGCGGCCGCAATTTTGGTGCATCACTATTGTTTACTGTGCAAATCAAGTAAAAAAACATTGTCTTCCCTCCCATTGGTTTCCACCTGCTGTCATCCAGCTCTCAAGCCAGTTCTTCTGTGACCAGTAGAGGCTCTGGTGTTTCTCTTTTTGACCCCATTCGGTGGAATTCACGGTCATCTACCCAATCAAGGCAGAATGACAATTTTTTTTCTTTTTCCTTTTTTTTCTTTTTCTCTTGTACAGTTAGCCTCTTATCGAAGCAGCAATTTCTCGGATCTCACACTGCAGATATACAGGAAGAATTTCAGACAAAATTGGAAATTTTTCAAGGTACTACTTGGGCAAACTAACTTAAAGCAGAACTAGAGGGAGCAATAATTGCCTTTCCTTCAACGGTCCCTTGCAGAAGAGTTATTGGAAGTCTCTTCCAATGTTAATTTTGATTTAGTTTTAGTCAGTCTTTTGACAAAAATGCCGTTTTTAGTTGTATTTTATTCATCTGAATTGAAAATGAGTTTTTATTTATCTTTAGTTTTCATCACTGTATATATAAATCTATTTCTTTTTTTATTTTATATTGGATATAAGCACACATGTCCATTTTACGTCTGTCTGCCTATAGATTAGCGTTGAGCTTCCATTGAGATCCACCTACGAAATTGACAAGCGGTTCGCCATCAGAAGGGTTGCATGAAAAGGGCCAGAGTGTTACTAGCTCTTTAAGAATATAGTCAAAACAACTCTTAGATTTACATGGCTAAAATCGTCACACACCATATACAACGTGATCCTTGCAGCAATATGTTGTTTTATGCAGGTTTGTGCAAGAAAGGGGATGGGTTTACAGTGACTATCTCCTATAAAGATTCAGTAAAAATGTGAAAAATGATGCAGAGTTATCCAGTCGTTAACACTTTGCAGTGCAGGTCTGCTGACATCTATTAAGTTAATGACATTTGCAAGTTTTTTTTTGGACATGCAAAATCTTTCCACTATGTTTGCATCTGGCAAGCATACCAGCTCACACTTTTTGTTCACTCATTTTTTTATTTTTTTTACAGGGAAAGTATCCAAATGCCATTAACATTTTTATAGGCAATTTACAGTGCAATACCAATTTGTGTGTCTCAAAATAGCAGACTTCAGCATAGAACTTGATTTTCTTTTTTTTTTTTTTAATTTTTTTTTTATTTCAACATTCATGAGATTGTTATGTTGAAGAGTATGGAAGCAACTTTAAAGCTGTACTTTAAAAAAAAGATTAAGAGGGTATTTAGAAGGTTATTGCAGAACAAGGTTCCCTTTTTTTAAGAGCAGATCGGCCAGAGCGGGTATCTGCAGTCCAAAAGGCCCATTGCAACAGTTTTGCAAACATGCAACAGTTGCTTGCTTAAAGTGCTCTTGAAGCCCCTATATTTTTGTTTTTTGTACAATTCTGACCTTCGCCTTACCTAGTGAAGGCAGGTATATTTTAAAGCCTAGTACACACAATGAGAAAATCAGAAGAAAACTACCGCTTTTGAAGCAATCCTCTGCTAATCTGATCACTAGTACACAGCTTTTGAGAACCAATCATAACCGTTCATGCGAAAAATATCCGAAGGGAAGGGCGCGAAAATTTTTCTCATATGATAACAGAATGTGTACGATTTTCGTATAATTGGTACATGATTCGTCCGTTAAAAAAAAAAAAAAAAATCTTGTGACCAAGACTGCATGCTCAGAAATGAGAAAAATACAATACATTACATCACTTCCGAAGATGTATTCTGTCATACGAGAATTTTTGTAACTTTAGTAACCTATTGGTTTTCGATATGAGACTAGCATGCAGGAAAAAAGGACAATCATTTTGTCCAATATTCTTAGTGTGTGTGTGTGTGTGTGTGTGTACGAGGCTTAAGATCCCTGCCACTGGTTCTGATGCAGGGGACTGCTGGCCCAGTGCTATGATGGTGCTGCAAAAACATTGATGCCCCCTGCCACCCACCTTTTGATTCATTTATCCTCTTCTCTCTCCTAAGAGGACCTTGCCGGCAGCCATCCATTAGGAAGTGTCTGTGTCTCAGACAGTGATGAAGGGGGCCTCCAGGAAGCAACTAAAGTTAAGTGTATGTAAAGTAAATTTCTCATTTCTTTCTTTTGGTCTGGTAAACCATTGAGGGGTTTAAAATCTGTAGCCCAAAACAATGAAAATGGTATTGCTTGAATGCCCCTTCAAACCTGTGTCAGTTGGATCAGCATGTGAAAAGACTGGTGCAAGACAGAATCGGCTTTTTCAGGCACCAGTAGACTAAAACAAAATGTTGGCCGGCCTGCTGTTGCATAAGGCCTCATACACACGGACGTTTTAACAGCGGCTTTTTTTAGCTGTTTTTGCTGCTTAAGAATGCCACTCCATGTTGTTCAATGGGCTCATACACACCATGGCGTTTTTGAGCTGTAACAGGCATGGACGCCGAAAAAAAGCTCAAATGCGCAATAGCGCTAAACCGAGTCAGCGTCAGCGTTTTTAAGCTGTAAAAAATATTTATGTGGGTAATTTGGGAGTGGAAAATAGCAGAGAGATGTATAATTTTTTTTTTTTTTGTTTTTTTTTTTTTTTTAAAGCACCTTAGCGTTGACGCTTACAAACAACGGTAAACGCACATTGACGCCAAATCAAAATGCTAATAAAATTGCGTTTTTTACGCTGCTTTTTTTCCAGGTGTTGTCACTAGCTTTACAGCTCGTTTTTTAAAACGTACGTGTGTATGAGACCTAAATGTTATGAGATTGGTTAAAAATGGCTTCTTCTAAAAAAAACTTCTCAGACCTTTACCCTTTTCGGAGCGTAATCCTTTTATAGTTCAGCCCCAAAAAGGACGAAACGTGTCTGAGGATGTTCTCTGCAGATAAAAAACAGGAGCTGAAGCCACCTTATTACATTTTATGCAATAGAGCTGCTGCTCAGTACGGTTGTAACCCTAGGAAAGTAAGCGTGTTAATGGCAGGATTACCAGATGAAAAAAAAATATATATGGAGACCAATTTAGGCTGCAGCTCTCTCAATTTTTTTGTTTTTGGGTTTACGTTCCAGTGTAAGTCCTGCCTAAGGGCTCAAGCACACTGCAGCTCAAAAATAAAAGCTGCTTTTTACAGGTATTTCAGCTTTTATTTCCACTTCCAGAAGCTTGTGCTGCTTCTTCAAGCTCCATTTGAGCTTTTTTGAGCATAAGCCTTTTTTTTTTTTTTTTTTTTCTTTCCACAAACCCTTCTAGATAATTTCTTAACCACTATATAAACCAAACAAAAAGCTGGAACAAACATTTTTCAAGCTTTTTTTTGTGCTCTTTGGGCATTAGCTCCTCTCAAAAAACTTGTTTGGAGTTTTTTCTGCCTGTAGGAGCATATGCTTGAAAAAGCCCTAGTGTGCATGGATACATTGGCTAACATGGAGGGCAGTTTCCAGGCAGAAAAAAAAATTAGAGCTCAAAAGTCTGTAGTAGCTGCTTCTTTGAGCTGCCGTGTTCATGAGCCCTAACCCTAAAATCCCTGCATCTGCAGACATCCATGATCTAACACTAACCTATCTAGCCCTATAAAGAAGGAATCCGTATACATACCTTTTTCTGAAGCCGATGTGATCCGGTCTCCAGCGCGGAAGCTCTGCAGAGGAGGACACAGCCGACAACTGCTGTGAAATGACTGGGGAGTGACATCACCCATAGACTTACTATGATTTTACCGTTGTTGGCTGTGTCCTCTGCACCCGCCTCCACAGCGAAGCTGCAGATGACAGCTCAGCGTGGGCTCGGGTCGGATTGGCTTCAAAAAAGGTATGTATACCAATATTTTTATTTTATTTATGTATTTTCTTTACAGGGTTAGATAGGTTAGTGTTAGATCGAGGCTATCTGTAGATGCAGGGATTTTAGTGTTAGGGTTGACTTCTACTTTAAGGCAAGCAGTTCAAATCAGTGCCGCTCTACTTTTGATCTAATAGTAAATCTCTTTGTACCGTATTAAATCTCCTTCAAAAAGATGGACTAAAGTGATTAGTCTTAGCCATGTGCAGTTTATACAGCATATTCAGATGTACAGCCTATTATAATTTTTTTTTTTTTTTTTTTTGTGGACGTTGGACTATTTTGTATATCAAAGAGCCTTTGGATCTATTGTGCTTATAGGCATTATAGTGCCAGTGTAGCACTGAAAGAGTTAATAGTTACAATGGGAGCTTTGATTTCCTGTACGTTTTAGGAATGCTGAGTATTTACGTGCACCCTGGCACTAAGCTCCTGCAATTTTTTTTTTTCTGTAGTTTTGAAAGGAACATTTGAATGCTTCTGTCTTGAGTAGCAGCTTGTAGACAAGTCACTCCCGTACCTCCAACACTCCGAAGCCCGCTTGCATACTTCCATTGTAACTTCTCTTGTCTTGTTTTCACACGGCTGTCACCCCTGGGGGTTGTCGAGGTAAAATATTACCAGATGTTTTGCACAGACATTTGCTTTTGACGTAGTACAAGGTCTACCTGTCAATTACATTTTTTTTTTTTTTTTCTTAAATTTTTCTCTTTTACAGGCCAATAAGTATATGTATTGTTGCCCAATAAAAGGACCATAAAATAACCACACTGGCAACAAATATGCTTGATTTACTATAAAACATAATGCCCTGCAGCCCAGAAAAATGTGTGGCGTTTCCAAGTCCTCCTTTACTAATGTAAAGTAGAGGACAAACTGGATTCCATCATTGGTATTACGTTCTTGTTTGCTATTGTGCCATGCCAACATTGGTTACTGGCAATCACTCTCTATAATAGGACACAGATTCCTTGTTTGGTTAGCTCATAACCCTTTTTTTTGTTTTTACTTTTTTTATTTTTTAGGATTTATATAGCGCCAACAGTTTACGCAGCGCTTTACAACTTGAGGGTAGACAGTACAAATACAATACACTCTAATACAGTAGGAATCAGAGGGCCCTGCTTTTTTAGAGCTTACAATCTAAGAGTGAAGGTCAAGAGATACAAGAAGTAGTAACTGTGAGGGATGTGCTAATAGAGAAAATAAATGTACAGTTGTTGGGTGGGGGCCAGATAGGCTTCTCTGAAGAGTTGAGTTTCTAGGGATCTTTTGAAACTGGACAAAGTAGGAGAAAGTCAGAAAGATTGGGGTAGAGCATTCCAGAGGATGGGAGAAGCTCTGGAAAAGTCCTGAAGGCGCATGGGATGAGGCGACAAGGGAGTTGGAGAGCAGGAGGTCTTGGGAGGAGCGAAGAGGACAATTAGGTTGGTATTTTGAGACTAGATTAATGATGTAGCTGGGGGCCAGGTTGTGGGTGGCTTTGTAAGTTTATTGTTAGCTTGAATTTAATTTGTTGGTTGAGTGGCAGCCAATGGAGGGAATGTGTTTGGTTTTTTTTTTTTTTTTAATGCTTTTGTGTGAAATAAATCTGTAAAATATTATGTTTTTTATACTGTTTGCTCATTTTGCATAATTTTGGCAGTTTTAGAGAAACTGGTTTACTGACTTTTTTTTTTTTTTTTTTTTTAAGTTTCCATAGTTACAGACGTTATAATTTTAGTAATATTGTCATTGGCAGAGAACATATGATTCTGGAATTTCAAATCCAAAAACATATTAAAAATAAACACACTTGAATTGGACTTTTATAAAGAGGCTCCTGACCTCTCCTTAGGAAAATGCTAGTTATCTGGCTATCGTGCTGCTTCAGTACTTTGAGTCACTGACCTGGAACAAGTTTACAGTGCATGAAGATTGATTTCCGCTGTTTCATGGTCAGAAAATATTGAGTTCTATGGACACAGCGTACGTTTTTTATTTTAGAACATCAGCATCGTAAAATACCACGCAATCCTTACTTGAAAAATCTCCTTTCATGTTGTGATTTCTGTCTGTCTGCTGGCCATCTCTTTCCACAACTTCCTAGATTCTCTGCATGCTTTGCAGCTATCCTCTGCTGTTTAATATTTCAGAGGACGACATATCCCATAGTACCTTGCTGCCTGTGTCCTGACAAAATAGGCAACTCGGCAGAAAATCGAACCACATCACTACCGCTTTCTTTAAAACATCAATTGCTGATTTGGAAGATTTGGTGTTTGGGCACACCGGCTACCGAATACGGTCCGGTACAGGAAGATTTTGCTGTTTTCACAGCACAACGGCTAACGAGGGCAAAGTTGTCATCGCCTCGGAGGCGGCCATTTTCTTGGTTAGTTTCGGAGCGGAGTAAGGATCCGCTCATAATATCGTGCACTGGACTCTATTCGGTTGCCGCTGTTGTGTCCAAACAGCAATTTGTGAAAATGAACAGCAATTCGTCAAAATCTGCAATTCATGATGGTTTAAAGAAAATGGAAGTGATGCGGGTTGCTCATTCTGCCAGGTTCGACATTTTATCAGAACAGGGCCTCTTTTGGTGGTATTTAAACACCGTTTAAATCATTTTTTGCTAAAAAAAAAAAGGACAAAAATTTTGAAAAATAAACAAAACCGTCTCAGATTGTTATAATAAAAAATTAATAAAAAATTAAATAAATAATTAATAATAAATAAAAAATAATTTTCTCCTGCACTAATGGGCAGCACTGGTAGGTGACACCGATGGGCAGCACTGATGGGCATTGATAGGTGGCATTGTGGGTACTGATGCGGCACTGGTGAGCACTAAAGAGGCAGCCGCGGCTCTCTGTGTGAGGGACCAATGTCAGTGTGAGGGGGGGGTTACGATTACTGATCATTGGTTGACGGCTGATTATGCGGTAAGGGGCCGGTACCGGCCCCTTACTCTGATCGGTGATCAGAACGCGCAGGCAGCTCTTGCACAGGAGGGTGTCATATGACAGCCTCCCGGCAATTAAGGCTGTCATTCGGCTATAGCGCGGGCGGGTGGTGGTTAAAGCAGGGCTTGACAAAATTTGCTATAAAGTTAGGAGTTTAATAATAATAATAATATTATTATTAATAATCTTAGGTGAGCTTATCCTAAAACTTTCACAGCCAGAGCTGTTTTTTGCACACGTTTAAAAAAATCATTTTAGGCCTGAAGATTACATAAAACCCCCAAACATTATATATTTTCTGAGAGCAGACACTCTAGAGAATAAAATAGTGGTGGTTCTATTTTTTTATGTCACATATTACTGCAAAATTTCAGTAAAAAAAACATATGCAAATTAGTTGCGGATTTTCTCCGCATCCAATTCGCATAGCAGGAGAATGTGACCAGCTCTCTATGGAGCCAGTTCACATATCTCCAGGGCGGCTGCGGAGCGCACTGCACTGTGCGTCTTTGGCTTTGTTTCAGGGCCAAATTCAGGCACAGATTCGGCCCTGATTCGACGCACAGCGTTCCTGTGCAATCTGCAGCCGGTTCCAGTGTGAACTGAACCTAAAAGTTTTAGGGGGCACAAAAAACGCAATAAATTACCCAATTTTATATATATTAATATTAGCGGAGGGTTCAGCGAGTAAATTGTGTATTTCGATTTTATTTTTTATTTATTTGTTTCTTTTTCAGGCATAGGCGCCCCTTGTGCGTTTTTTTACGTTTGTACATACGTATATGTGGGGTGCCTCAATTTTATCTTATTTTTTTGGTGGGGGGGGGGGTAATTTTATGTGCTTGGGTGTAACTTTAATTTTTTTACAATTTTAAAAAGCTTTAAGGGGGGTCAGAGATATTCATAAGGTGGTCAGCAGTGGTAACCCTGGTACATTTTTAAATTCTTACATTCATGTATCTCTGTATTGAACATTTGCTTACGTATGTGTACCTGTAACTTGTGGAGTATTAAAAGCTGAACACCTGTTAAAATACATAAATTGAAATCGCCAAAAGATTAAGATTCGTGTCTAAACATTTCTAAGATTTTATACAGCGGTGGTTGATGACCTACTCTTTCTCTACAGCAGCTAAAAATACAGCTAGGGTCCCCTCCCTGTGCTCCAGCCTGTGATTGGAGAGCCGGAGAAACAGCAGACTGATGAACCCCTTTCTGCTCTCTCCTGCTGTCAACATGCCAAATTGGCTCCTAGTGCTGCTCCACACACTCCCAGTCTGAGTTCTGTTATACAGGGGATTACAGAAGGCTACTAAAAAGTCAAAGTCAAATACAGTACTTCTATGTGTTGCTTTTAAAAACCCAACATTTTTGTTATTTAGCCAATAACTATAGTAACTGATTTTTATATCTTCCCAACGTGTGCTTTTTAAATGGTGAGATTAAACCATAACATGTCAAGTTTTTACTGCCATTTGTGCCCCATTTTGGAAATGTACCCTCTATTTGTCATGTTTACCATTTTATTACCGAAAGTGAATGGGAAAAAAATGAATTTTGGGTTTCCCCAGAACAGTAATGGAGGATAAATCTTCCATTGGGGACATCAGTTCTGGTGACCAACCAGTGATTTCCTCATTTTGGAGGTATTTCCTCTAACGTCCTGTTTAGGCTATGAGACAGGAAGTGAAGGGAAATCTAACTCGGATGACAAAAATAAAAGTCACGGGATTATAACCCTCCCTTACTTCATACAAATGGGGGAAAAAATGTGCCTTTTTTTTTAGTTCAACTTTTTTTTTTTTTTATCTTTTAGAGCTGGTGGTTTCAAATATACAGGCAGAATGCTGGTATGAACATTTTTGTGGAAAGCCACAAAATGGGATTCTTCATGATTAAAAACCAGTATATGAAAGTTAGTAGACTCCTTGCCAACCTAGCATCCTTTTTAGTGAGAGGCTGTCTTCAAATATACAAAGGACAACTTAAAATAAGAATAATTGCTTCCTCCTCCCTGAAATTTTAGGTGGTTTTAGCAAGATTGGAGATGCAACAGAGGTTAAAAATCTCATGCCCTCCTATTGCGCTACCGCTACCTTGAAAGCATTTTACTCTCAGAGGAAAGCCTAGTGATTACTTTGAAAAATAGTTGGCATTTGAGCTTAAAGAGGAAGTAAACACTGATGGGTTTTACTTCCTTTTTTTTTTTTTTTCCCCCTGCAAAGTAAAAGCCTAATGGGCTAGTATGCATCGCATACTAGCCCATTATGTAGCACTTGCCTGAAAACAAAGCCCGTGCTGTTACCGCTGGTGGCTGCATCCATTTTCGCCCCTCTTCCTTCTGGGGGCCGCGGACTTCGGCTCTGTAACTGGCCGGAATCGCATGACGTCACTCCCATGCATGCGTGCGAATGCCGTCAGTCAGGGCACTTGCTAGTGAAGAAACGCCACGGAGGGCAGTGTCTTTACAGTGCATGCGCCAATGACTTCATCGGCGCAGTGTACAGCAAATATCTCCTAAGCGGTGCAAGTTTTGGAGATATTTACAGTACCTATAGGTAAGCCTATAATTAGGCTTACCTATAGGTACAAGTGACACAGAGGTTTAAAACCACTTTAAGCCGACCATACATGGTTCGAGATTCCGCCGAACTGGCTGATATTCGGTCAATGCATAGACAGGCTGATTGTACCCAAGTCGATATAACCAGTCTGTTTGTTTTTTTTTGTTTTTTTTTCCATTCGATTACTGCTGACCGCTATAGCCGCTAGCAGTAATCATTGTATTCTGCTGGCTGGGAAGATTCCCCACGCTATCCTGCTGGCAGAACACAATAGCACTGCGGGAGGCATACAGTGTTAAATGGGCTGTAAAGTCTCAAGGTTTTTCACCTTAAAGCATCCTATTCAATAAGGTGAAAAACCTTCTGTGCTGCAGCTGCCCCCCCTTTTTTTTTCTTACCTGAACCCGCTGTCTCTGTCCTCATTGGATAGATTGATAGCAGCAGGAGCTGTTGGCTCCCCCTGCTGTCAATCAAATACAGTGACAGGGGGCGGGGCCGAGTCCTGTCTGTGTTAATAGAGCAGCGGGATTTGTGAGCATGCCCCCAGGGAAACCAGCTCTCCGTGGAGGCACCTGATGAAGAGGAGGAGCCAGGAGCGCTGCCGGGGGACCCCAAAAGAGGAGGAGGAGGAGGATTGGGGCTGAGCAGGAATCCCTCCTGCTGTGGTATAAAATCCTTGCACAGAGCAGGTAAGTATGACATGTTTGTTATTTAAAGAAACAAACCTTTACAGTCACTTTAACTGATTTCCACGGGTGCATGGAAAGAAAATCGAGTCATGTGGGGGCTGCTTGTGCCAATCCTTTTGTTTCTCCCTCTCTCCTTTTTGTCCATAAAGCTGTTTACACACTTTTTTTTTTTTTTATTTGGGTATCACAAATCCCTAGAAAAAAATCCCTAGAATCCCTAGAAAAAAGTGAATGTGTTTAAAAAGGACTCGAAGGAGCAGCTGCTTCTAGTACCTTTTTTTTTTTTTTTTTTTTTTTTTTTTTTGAGTGAACAGCATAGTCACAAGTGCAGTTTTGAAGTGAGAACATGGCCTATTGGAATAAACACCCCATACATTTAAGCTCCCCCCTTGTGTGTGGTTTTTTTTTTTTATTTTTATTTTTTTTGGTGTGTTTTTTTTTTTTTTTTTTTTTTTTTTTTTGTGTGTTCAACAAGCTGGTTGAATGAGAGAATACCTCGCTTCCCCCATCATTACATTTTATGTGCGTTGGGGAATCCGCCCTGCTGTGGTATAAGCAAAAATTACCCTCACCGAACCTACTGTAGGGTTGCCTTGCAAGCACCCAAACTTTGGTTTACATTGTGATAAATACAAGAAGTGCTGCACTCCACTTACATAAATACGGTGCTCATATTTATGTATAAAAGGGGACCACAGCACTTTATTGTAATAATCCCGAAATAACTGTTATCCACTTAGGGGGATGTATGGTTCACAGTGCTAGCAGCCTCCAAGGAGTAGGAATACAACAGTAGTAGCATAGGAGCAGTATCTTTTTGTAGTTTTCATCTTTTGGTTTACGTTCACTTTAAAAAGGATATCCTTGCAGCAGTTGTGTAGAATCCAAGGATTCGGGTCTTACCAAAGTCCCTTGTAGACACAAATAAGCATTGGTTGGTTTAAATCTTGATTCATCTACCAAGAACGCATATAACCGTTTGGGTGGGCTGACCCTCTTGTGAAGCAGGCTGAATGAATGCCTATGAGCTTCAGTTTATGGACAAGATGACCTGCCAAAAAGATAGTATCGTCTTCACGGCAGAGAAGGTTTTGTGCTAGTTATTGTTTAAGACCATTTGGAATATTCAGTGAAAAACTGCTCTTATCCATGTTTAGCACAATGGAAGTATTGACAGAGCTTTCAGAGTTTTTTGTGAGCTCAGTAGAACAGTATTAAATGTATACATTTAAATTGTAGTGTGGAATATATACCACTTCTATTGTAACACTACTCTTAAACTGAGCAGAATTTTCCAAATGTTTGGAAGGATGACCTCATTTTCACCACCTTGGCTTGATGAAGGTAAAAGCTTTCATAGACCTTTTTTTTTTTTTTCCCCTCCTATACATCAGCCATTTGAGGTATAGAAACTGGAGTAAAGCTCGTTCACACGGGTGCAAAGGGCTGTAAAACGTATAAAAACCAGCATATTTCTGCACCCGGGAGTCATAGGGGTTTGTGTGCTGCCGCCTGTAGAGATCTGTTAGCTGAATGAGTAAGTTTATGCTGTTTTCCCACTCCTTTTTAGAGATGAAAAATCATTTTAACAACCTATTTAAGAATTGGATGCTTTCACGGAAAATGTATTACATCAGCCTGTTACAGCACCATGATGCGAAAAGCTAAGAAAACTACTTCTGGAAAGCTCCGTCTCTGCAGGTGGTATGAGGTAAAAGACTTTCACCCCACACCATTCTCTGAGATGAATCCTTGCTCTTTACAGGTGGGTCTGGATCAGCATTTGGCCATCACAACCATCAAGGGTCAGATTTCTGCTCTTGTGACCTTGTTCCAGAAACTGCTGACTTCCCTTTTTTTTTTTTTTTTATATCTAACTACCTTATTTGTTCCCTGTGACTCCCATGGTATCTGAATCTAGTTCTATTGTTGCTCCAAAAACAAAGGCTTTGAACCCATCAGGGGTATTCCCTTTTCTACTCCAGGCCAGAGCTACCTTCAGTAGGAAGAAAGCTGTGCCCTCAACACCACCTTGCCCTTGTGTAAGACCAGGAACACAAGGGCAAGGTGGTGTTGAGGGCACAGCTTTCTTCCTACTGAAGGTAGCTCTAGCCTTTCTGCTTACCCAGGACATCATTCATTCACCCCTCTATCTGACTTAATTTCATCATAAGGAGATTCCCCGCACATTGTCTGCATGTAGTTTGAGGTGTACCTTCCTTGCAGCCATAGTTTCCACCAGCAAGGTCATGCATGCTGGCTGATCGAGAGAAAAAAACAATTCTTTCTTCCACACAAGCAAGGTGGATGCAGGCATCCTCTCTGCTGTTGTATTCTGACAGCAGGGACCCTTCACTGTCAGAATACACTGATCGGTGCTGCAGCTGTTTGGATGAAAATTTTGCAGCATTCCACAATGTTCAGCTGGTCCTGCTGAACCGGTCAAATTTCCATCCATTTATGTCCAGCTTGAAGCCTAGCACAAATGGGTCGAATATCGGGCGCGTGTATTGCAGCAGGTCCAATAGAAGCAGGCCATCCGGGGCATGACCAAAAAAGGTCTGCCGATCAGCTCTCTCGGCCAATGGCCGAGAGCGCTGACCAGAGTGTTCTGGCAGGGGCACAGCCGGGGGGATCGCTGTACAAAAACCGGATAATTAGTCAGCGTCTCCTCCTGAGTCCTGAGCTGTCAGGGTTTTTTTTTTTTTGTTTTTTTTTTTCTTCAAGTCCATTGAAGTCATACCCCTCCGTGTTTCAGATTAGATTCTTGCAAGAAAAACTAAAATATTTCTGTTTGCCCGTGATTTGGATAGCTGAAGTTGGTATAATCGTTTGCAAAGGGACATTTCACTTGCCTAGTGTAGGGATGTTGTGCTAACTTTCGTGATCTAATAATGTGTAAGCAAAAATCCGTGTGTGTTTGTTTGTTTTTTTTTTTCTTGCATGTGATTTAGCTATTCTTTTCAAAATCAACATATACTACTACTTTAGTAAATCTGTGTCATTGACTAGAGTGGAGACTACATTTTACCAAAGGACATGGTCGTACATTTCCATATCATTTTGTAAATGTTTTCAGCAGACTTTTTTGCTCTTATCATAAATGTCACTAACAGTTGATAGTGAGATTATCTGTATTGGCTAGCTGAATTGGGTGCTTTGAGCATTTTTTATTTGGTTTATTTTACTTGAATTAGACAGTGGCTCATATACAGCTAAGCACATGTCACATATTAATCAAACATGTATTCAGTCACCCACAGTTATCACAGTTAATGCAAAATTGTAATGTTGCTTATCAATTTTAAGACAATCACATGATTAGTTTAATGTACCAATGAGTTCTTCTAGAAAGTTTTAAATGGCTAAATTTTTTGGGCAATTTTAATTGTCTGGCGAGGAGAGATATGCACGGTTCTGCTACTACTCGATGTCTCCTCTTTTATCAAGGAGCATCAAAAACACCTCTTAACACAGACTGTGAATTTGACATATGTTCTTCTTTAGCACACTGAGGCCTTAACTGTCAGCCTGGAATCCCGTAATATAGCATTAAAATGTCAAAGGCACGTGATCCAGCTGAGAAGATTAGAGGATAATGTGAATCCGCATACCAGTGTATTTTCTGACTAGCTAGAAGAGCACTGGCTACTTTTTACTCTGTTTTGCAGATCATTCATCAAAAGATTGCATCAACTTAGATTGTGAAATCTTTTCATGCCGTACGTATAAAATCTAGCCCCCTAAGGAGATAGAACTGGCAAAGATTACTGTACAGTACAAAGATATTTTGCAAGAGCATCATTGGACATCTTGCACTTGAAGCTGTGTTTGTGTGGGGTGTGTGTTGGTTTGGTCTTTTTTTTTTTTTTTTTTTTTAATCATTTTTCTTAGCTTGCTTTTTTGCTATTTAGATGCTGCCAACATAACTTTAAAGAATGGAAATTAAAAAATGCATGCACGCTTAAGTGGAGTCAGCTATTGCAAGCAGTATTGACCAGTGTATTCTAACGGCTGGGAACTCTCCCCACTGTCAGAATGCAGTAACTAGGTTGAACAATATATTTTTTTATTAATAATGTATGGGCAAACGATTAAAAAAAAAAAATGAGCAAACTTTCATACATTCTTTTCCTAAAAATTTTCTTTGGTAGAATTTGAATCTATGGCCAGCTTTAGGTACATTGGCCAAACCTTTAGCACATCAGTTGTTCTAAAGTTGTCCATACATTAAAGTGGTTCTAAAGGCTGAAGGTTTTTTCCCTTCATGCATTCTATGAATGCCTGAGCCCCATCATGATCAGCGATGTGCATGAGAGCCTCAGCTCCTTGGGAACTCTCCTTCCTCATTGGCTGAGACAGCAGCAGGAGCCATTGGCCAGTGAGCCAATGAGGAGAGGGAGGGGGATGGGTTGAGTCGTGGCTCTGTGTGTGTGTGTATAGACACGGAGCGAGCCTGCTCGGGTGGCCCATAGCAGGCTGCTAGTGTTGTGACGGCGGAGAGACTATAGCCAGCAGCACTGATCATTCGCAGAAAAACCCGACATGCTGGTTGCTTAGAAGTCAAAGCTGTAGATTGACTTCTGCACAACCAGCCTGCCCATACAAGGATCGAAATGCTAAACCAGCCAAGTTTCGATCCATGTTTGGCCACCTTGAAAAATAACTTATGGGCGCACACTATCACATAAGATTAGTTGAATTCTGTTGAGAATGCTAGTTCCTTGGCAGTCATTCTGATGATTTTGAATAAGTCGCTGATCCTAAACACTGCAACAAGTAAAGAGAAGAACTTGGCGCTTATTTACAGCATGCATTTTCTGGAACTGTGACTGAAAGGTAATGAAGTCCTACAAAGCCAGGCATTGACCTGCTCCCTCCTATCCTTTGAAATTTCCTGTGATGCTAACTGGTAACTGCTCTAGTCACCTTTGCTCAGGATGACTAGTCTATTAACCAGCTCCTTGCAGTGCTGTCATCACATCAGCTCTGTTGATAGTGGGTGAAGACCCACTCTCTGCTTCTCCTGTTCATTTACCTCCCTAGCATTCCCTTAAAAAATGCCCATTCCCTCCTAATGAATACAGAGGTGAGCATCATAGGAAATAGAATCTCTCAACTAGGAACAAGCATTGGAATGACGCAAAGTGCGTTTATATCCTATAATAATATTTATAACTGAAAAATGTTGTGTCCAGATTGTAGACACCCATATAGTGGAACTACCGTAGAAATGGCCATCAAATCTTTTTTTCCCTTCCTGGCATACACATTAACTTCTTTATTTTTTCGCATAACGGACTTTGGATCTTATTACTGTGCATTGTTCGATTAATATCATGTAATCTTTTACTTGTAAAAGTGTTTTTTTTTTTTTTTTTGTCTTTTGTTAAACCCAGTATACTTTAGCATGATTAGATTACCGTATATACTCGAGTATAAGTCAAATTTTTCAGCACATTTTTTTGTGCTGAAAGTGCCCCCCTCGACTTATACTCGAGTCAAGCACTTTTCTGCAGCAAAAAAATTTCAGTTTCCAAACCGAATTTGGGGCCCCGTATCTCAGGGCCACTTGGTGCTAGGAACCCCAAATTTGGTGTGCAAACCCAGTGGAACTGGTACCATAACATATCCAAAGCTGGGGTTCCTAGCACCAAGTGGCCCTGAGATACGGGGCCCCAAAAACTGTTCGGAAAATGTCATTCTCTGCTGCAGAAAAGTGCTTGACATTTTCTGAACTGAATTTTGGGGCCCTGTATCTCGGGGTCACTTGGTGCTAGAAACACCAGCTTTGGAAATTTTATGGCGCTAGTTCCACTGTGTTTGCACACCAAATGTGGGGTTCTTAGCATGAAGTGGCCCCAAGATACAGGGCCCCAAATTCAGGCAACTGTGTCTATCTGCAGCAATGTAATTTCGGACCCTTTGGGTTCAGAGACCCCAAATTTTGGCTGCAGCTAGGGGGCATCTAGGAACCCTTAACTACCGAGTTTGAAGTTCAGGGGACCTATGGCTGCAAATAGGCACAGTGATGCTGCAAATGGGCATTGTTGACCCTCTTTTCGACTTACAGTAGCTGTGCATTTCTCACCCTCGTCTTATACTCGGGTCAATACGTTTTTCCCATTTTTTTTGGTGGTAAATTGGGGCCTCGACTTATACTCGGAACGACTTATACTCAAGTATATACGGTATGTTCTAGTGTGATTAAATAATTGGTATAGTCAGTGCTGGGACAAGGTCACCTAGAGCCCAGGGCAAACATGCCAAATTGCGCTGCCCCCCTATTTTATGTATAAGCATTATGTATCAGCAAACCCCCATATTACTTTTATAGCACAAGCCCCCCAAACAAGCATTCCTAGCACATCTGCCCTTCTAGAACCATTTTTAACCCTGCCACCCCCCCCAAATTCCCCCACCCCACATAATGCCACAGTGCCCAGGGCAGCCACCCCTCCTGCCCACCCCTTGTCCTAGCCCTGAGTTTAGTTTTCTTGAATTGTCATGTTTATAAGTACACAAGCACCCAAACATATACTGGAATAAATTTAATTCATCAATTATTGGATGGTGAGTGAGAAATTAAAGAGGATGACCAAGCAAGAGACCCTATATTAGATGATTGGAACCCTATATCTTGGTGCTGGTCTATCGGAGGTGTGGATATGAAACCTGTTGCATTGACTGGCTTTAATTACACTAGTACTTGCGCATTTTTGGTCTCCTCTTGTTCTGTTCTTTTTTGCATTGTGAAGACCTTCTAACCTCAGAAGACATGCATGTTCAGAACAGATGTATGTTAACCATGCTGGTGTGACGTATCACCTGCAGACGAAAAGGACTTCTGTGTCTCATCGTGTGGTGTGTTGTTTATTTTTTTTTTTTTTTGTTTTTTTTTTTTAGTATTAATAGTGGCTTATTTGTTTTTAAGTAGTTCCTTTTAGCATGTTAGCAAGGCCCCTTTCACACTTGTGCGACTTGGGACTGCAAAATCACATGACAAGTTGTACCCCATGATTTCCAATGAGTAACACTCATATCTGTGCGACTTCAAAGTATTCCCTGCACTACTTTGGTCCGACTTTGATGCGACTTGAGGTCCATAGACCTCAAGATTACATAGGCATTGCTTCAAGTCGTGTCCAAATCGTGCGACTTTCAGGCCGCACAAGCGTGAAAGGGGCCTTACTAACATGCTAAAAAGAGCAACTTGCTTAGAATTACTGTAGAGTGGATGAGAGACCGGCACATACAGTGATTTTACCAGGTTGCTTGCCTTCAAAGACACAAGAACGCTACTTTGCATGTCTCTGCATAGTTCAGTCATGTAACAAATATTGATTCAGACTAAACACACCTGGCAAGATTTTAAAGCTGAACACAAAAAAAAAATAAATAAACGCGCTTGTACTTGTGTGCAATCGTTCTGCACAGAGCAGCCTTGATCCTCTTCTTCTTCTGGGGTCCCTCGTCGGCGCTCCAGGCCCTTCTTCATTGGGGGGGGGGGGGGGGGGGGGCACCTGTGCGGGCTCGCTCCCAGGTCCCGATGCTGCATCTATTGACAGACCCCCTTCCCATTTCCACTTCCTCAATTCACACCTCACCTAAGCGAAAATTGTCTACTTGGACTGCTTCCAGTCTCCAGGGACACATCAAACGTCCCATGAAGCTGCAGGACCAGTCCCACTGTGGTGCTATTCCACATGCAGTGGGGAGCTGGCTGTGAGACATCGGGGAATCGCCACTGACTCCCATAACCAAAATGGTTGCACTGGAGAGCGGCAGCCTGCCTAAGCATTAACTGAAGAGATAGTGGTGGATCCCATGTGCTGGTAAGTGTTCGTTTCTTAGAAGTCCGCAGTATTTGTAGCTGCTTACTTTTTTATTTAATTTTTTTTTTTTAACCAGAGTGAAGTTCCTCTTTAACTGCATTGATGGTTTAGTGGTTCTACGTCAATTCAAATTGTGAATTTTTTGTTTGGCTTCTGTTCCATAAATGCCTGGAAAAACGAAATACTAGCATGTTCCTGATATAGAACGTTTGTCGTCTGTAATCAGGCTTTCTCATGCAGTTTTTGAAGGGTTTCCTCATTAGCTGTTAACCGCACTTATCAGCTAAACACCAAATTCCTGCTCTTTATCTTTGTCAAACTAATTGCCAGGAAATTCACTATTATGGCTATGCCCATAGTTGATTAAGGCTACAATTCTGACCAGTGCGATGCTTGTAAACTTTAATGTGCATAGTGTATTTTATTCAGCTCTGGTGTATATTTGGTATACATATTTGTTGAAGGTAGGTATATGTCAAAGCTAGGTATTGTACGCAGGTTACATTGTGTTTTAAAGAGCTGTGCTGAATTACAAAAAAGAACTGTGCGAAGTACTGTTTGTAGCTAGAATAAAACATAATTTCAGAAAACCTTTTTCTATAAAAAGAGGATTTTTGCAGCTAATAGTATGAATCGGGTGCACGTGCATGCCCACTCCTCCTACCATGGCATGTAGTGGCCAAATAGGCTTTGACCAGGAAAAAGCTTTTGTTCCCATGATGCACTAGGAGCTTCCCATACATTACCTCTGTGTAAAATGTGCAGTCAGTCTGCTTCATGGCCTGCAGGGATGGGAATTTAATGCAAAATGTTTCAGGATGTCAGGTCCGGAGTTAAAATTTAACTTAACCAATCATTTTACTTGTCTTATCAGTCATACACTTCCTGTTTTTAAAACGGAAAAAAGATGGTAAAAGTTATATTGTGAACAGTTAATGCTCCCCTGCCATGCTACACAGTAGGAAGGTGACATCACCTTTTTTTCTCATTGCAATGTTCCAGCTTACTTTTTGGTGAGGTCTTTTGATTTTACCCCCCTTCATAAACTGGTTTAACACCTCTCCTTCCAGTGTCTATTGTACTGTGCATTGCAACATACAATGGATATAAAAAGTCTAAACACCCCTGTTTAAAATGTCAGGTTTATGTGATGTAAAAAAAAGGAGACCAAGATAAATCATTTCAGAACTTTCTCCACCTTTTTTAATGTGACCTGAAAAAACCATACAACTCTCTTGAAAAACAAACTGAAAACATTTTATTTGGGGGGGGGGGGGGGGGGATAAAAATAAAAAAAACTAAAATAATGTGGTTGCATAAGTGTGCACACCCTCTTAAAACTGGGGATGTAGCTGTGTTCAGAATTAAGCAATCGCATTCAAACTCATGGTAAAAAGGAGTCCATACATGCCTGCAATCATTTAAAGTGCCCCTGATTAACTCCAAATAAAGTTCAGCTGTTCTAGTAGGTCTTTCCTGACATTTTCCTACATTTTTGACATGTTAAAAGGTATCGGTCAGGAAAAGGGCACAAAAGACTTTCCAAGGTATTAGATATACTCTGGAACACAGTATACACACCGTATACCCTGGAACACGTGACCGTTATCAAATGGAGAAAATATGGCACAACAGTGACATTACCAAGAACTGGACGTCCCTCCAAAATTGATGAAAACATGACAAGAAAAATAGTCAGCGAGGCTGCCAAGAGGCCTACAGCAACATTAAAGGAGCTCCAGGAATATCTGGCAAGTATTGGTTGTGTGGTACGTGTGACAACAATTTCCCGTATTCTTCTTATGTCTACTCTATGGGGTGGAGTGGCAAGACGGAAGCCTTTTCTTTTGAAGAAAAACATCCAAGACCAGATACATTTTGCTAAAACACATCTGAAGTCTCCCAAAAGCATGTGGGAAAATGTGTTATGGTCTGATGAAACCGAGATTGAACTTTTTGGCCATAATTCAAAAGGATATGTTTGGCGTAAAAACTGCACATCACCAAAAGAACACCATACCCACAGTGAAGCATGGTGGTGGCAGCATCAAGCTTTGGGGCTGTTTTTCTTCAGCTGGAAAAGGGACCTTAGTCAAGGTAAAGGGAATTGTGAACAGTTCCAAATACCAGTCAATATTGGCACAAAACCTTCCTCTTCATGTTTAAGCTTTCTAGCAGAAGTCTGAACTTCTTCTGGTAAAGCCATTCCTTTGTTGGTTTGGATGTATGCTTTGGGTCGCTTTCGTGCTGAAAGATGAAGATTAAAGTTTTGGAATGGCCCATCCAGAGCCCAGACCTGAATCGATAGAAAATCTGTGGGGTGATCTGAAGAGGGCTGTGCGCAGAAGATGCCCTCACAATCTGACAGATTTGGAGTGTTTTTTTTGCAAAGAAGAGTAGGCAAATATTGCCAAGTCAAGATGTGCCATGCTGACAGACTCATACCTGAAAAGACCGAGTGCTGTAATGACAAAAAAAGGTGCTTCAACAAAATATTAGTATTTTGCAACCATATTTTTATTTTTACTTCCCTCCACCAAAAAAAAAAAAATTCAGTTTTGTTTTTCAACTGAGTTGTACAGTTTATAGGTCACATTAAGGCTGGGTTCACACTGAGGAATGGCACGGCTCACAGTAGGGGGTCTGGAGTGTCTCCATTCACACAATTTTTGGCTGAATTCTGAAATAAAATGGACCAGAAAATGCACAGGACTCCTGTGCAATTCACACCGGAGCTGCTCCGGAGATGTGTGAATCGGCTCCATAGAGAGCCGGTCACAGTCTCCTGACATGCGAATTTCCCCGCATCCAATTCACACTTGTGTGAACCCAGCCTTAAGGAGGAAAAAGTTCTGAAATTATTTCTTTTTGTCTTTGGTGCAGCTCTGCATAAACCAACTGGCTTCCAGGTTTTAGCCCACGTTCATTTGATATGTGAAATCGCATGCCAAAATGGCGGCTATTGAAATCGTGCGCGTTCAGCTGAAATTGTGCAGTTTCTAACCCCCAGTCAGTGTGAACCTAGGCTTATTTTCAAGGCCTAATTGAACAAGCTGAGGTTAGAAGCTGACTGGCAACCATGCACAGCTGCGCCAGATTCTGAGTACACCAGTTTTATCAAATCTTTCCCCGTATGAGCTCCTCCTATTATTAGTCTGTCCATTGACATTACAGGGTTTATGGACATCAGCAAAGCTGGCCATAAAATGGTAGACTCATCCAAACGTTATCAGAAAAGAATTGTTAGTACATTCAATAATGCCATCAGCGACTCATCGAAAGTCGCCTGTAAGGCAGGCCATACAATTTTGAATAGTGTATGGGCAGCCTGAATGTACCAAGTTGATCGCGCTTTTTTTTTTCCTGCCATTATCGCTAGCGGAATCTATAATTGCTGTCTTCCCGCTGGGAGAAGACAATGGCCCTGCAGGAGGGATTCCTGCATCAACGCTGTATGTTTTGAACCAATGAATCAAGCAAATTTCTTTCCAGCAACCCACAGTTGCAGGAAAGAAATTCGCTCTGTGTATGGCCGGCCTGAGGCTGGGCTCACACTAGAGAACGCAGCGGCTGACAGCAGGAGTCCAGTGCTTCTCCATTCACCGCTTCAGGTCTGATTTCAGCCTGAATTGTTGGCTGAATTCGGACCTGAAATGGACCAAAAGACACGCGAAACTCCTGTGCAATTTGCACTGGAACTGCTGCAGAGATGTGTGAATCGGCTCCATAGAGAGCCAGTCACAATCTCCTGCTATGTGAATTGGATGTTGGGAAACTCGCATCCAATTCACAATAGTGTGAACCCAGCTTTGGTGATTTTAAAATTTTTTGTTAATTTTAAACATTTTGATTTTGGAATGAATAGAACTTCTGAAAGCAAAGTCACATTCACTGTTGAAAATTCATTCATTTGAGAAGTTATCATCCATCCTAATTCAAATTTTTCTGTCATTATGGTCAAAAACTGTTGTCAATTGGATCCCACTATCAATTGAAAAATGGAATAAACTAAATCCTTCTAGTGTATGTCCAGTCTAAATTCTGTCATCCATCAGACTTTCCTTGCACAATATGACTGCCTTCAGGCTTGGGTCATGGGTCATGCATGCTGAGCTCCATAGGTTTGGGGGGAGAGAATTTAGAGAAGCAAAGTGTGGTCAGAAACTGCTAGCGCACTTTATGAATGTTAAAGAAGCCCAGTAGTCATAGTAAAAGTTTTTTTTTTAATTCTACCCTTGGAATTTCTGTGGTGTCTACAGGCAACCATAGATTGTCAGTAAGATTGACATCCAATCCATGTCTTTGGGTATAGGGGATTAAATAAATATAAAACTCTGCTAGACTGACTGTCCATAAAAACATAACTGTTCTAAAGTGACTCCTCCATTTGCACACAGGGTACTCGTGATTCTGTTCATATCTGTAGTCCAACCAAGAACTAGAGGAGACAATAAGGCTGGCAACACATGGTTTTATTTTTTCATGGCAACTCTGTAGTTGGTGTATATAAAGCTAAGGCTGATCTCCATAGGCTTTAATAATTCTATATAAGACAGCATCTTATAGCATACAGTATTAAGATGAGATCTTGTTTTCAAATTTTATTTGAGGGCAAGAATTGGACTGTGGTGGTGCTAGTAATCAAGGTACAGATACAATGCATTGTGTTTGTATTTTAAAGCTCAAACTCCTGAACATCGTAGGGCTCCTGGAGCCATATAGTGGGGCAAAAAAGTATTTAGTCAGCCACCAATTGTGCAAGTTCTCCCACTTAAAGATGAGAGAGGCCTGTAATTTTCATCATAGGTATACCTCAACTATGAGACCATGACTGAGACTGTGGAAACCAATCCAGACAACCACATTGTCTGATTTTTTTTTTTTTTTTTTAAATAATTTATTTGCAAATTATGGTGGAAAATAAGTATTTTGTCAATATCAAAAGTTCATCTCAATACTTTGTTATATATCCTTTGTTGGCAAAGACAGAGGTCAAACGTTTTCTGTAAGTCTTCAAGGTTGTCACACACTGTTGCTGGTATGTTGGCCCATTCCTCCATGCAGATCTCCTCTAGAGCAGTGATGTTTTGGGGCTGTCGCTGGGCAACACAGACTTTCAACTCCCTTCAAAGGTTTTCTATGGGGTTGAGATCTGGAGACTGGCTAGGCCACTCTAGGACCTTGAAATGCTTCTTACAAAGCTACTCCTTCGTTGCCCGGGCGGTGTGTTTGGGATCATTGTCATGCTGAAAGACCCAGCCACGTTTCATCTTCAATGCCCTTGCTGATGGGAGGAGGTTTGCACTCAAAATCTCACGTTACATGGCCCCATTTTTTCTTTCATGTACACGGGTCAGTCGTCCTGTTCCCTTTGCAGAGAAACCGCCCCAAAGCATGATGTTGCCACCCCCATGCTTCACAGTAGGTATGGTGTTCTTTGGTTTCAACTCAGCCTTCTCTCTCCTCCAAACACGACGAGTTGTGTTTCTACCAAACAGTTCTACTTTGGTTTCATCTGACCATATGACATTCTCCCAATCCTCTTCTGGATCATCCAAATGCTCTGTAGCAAACCTCAGACGGGCCCAGACATGTACTGGCTTAAGCAGGGGGACACGTTTGGCACTGCAGGATCTGTGTCCCTGGCGGCGTAGTGTGTTACTGATGGTAGCCTTTGTTACGTTGGTCCCAGCTCTCTGCAGGTCATTCACTAGGTCCCCCCATGTGGTTCTGGGATTTTTGCTCACCGTGATCATTTTGACCCCATGGGGTGAGATCTTGCGTGGAGCCCCAGATCGAGGGAGATTATCAGTGGTCTTGTATGTCTTCCATTTTCTAATTATTGCTCCCACAGTTCAGTTTTTCACACCAAGCGGTTTGCCTATTGCAGATTCAGTCTTCCCAGCCTGGTGCAGGTCTACAATTTTTTTGATGTCCTTCGACAGCTCTTTGGTCTTCACCATAGTGGAGTTTGGAGTGTGACTGAGGTTGTGGACAGGTGTCTTTTTATCCAGATAACAAGTTCAAACAGGTGCCATTAATACAGGTAATGAGTGGAGGACAGAGGAGCCTTTCAAAGAAGAAGATACAGGCCTGTGAGAGCCAGAAATCTTGCTTGTTTGTAGGTGACTAAATACTTATTTTCCACCATAATTTGCAAATAAATTATTTCAAAAATCAGACAATGTCATTGTCTGAATTTGTTTTCACATTTTGGCTCTCATAGTTGAGGTATACCTATGATGACAATTACAGGCCTCTTTAATTGAAAAAAAGGGGGGGGGGGGGGGGGTTTAGGGACTTTACATGAAATTATGGCCTGGTAAGGCCACTTATTTCCATCCCTTGGGACTTTAAATGAAACCATTGCCTGGTAAGGTCATGTGTTTCCATCCCTGTACTAGTAAAAGTGGGGAGAGGAACGAGGGTGGGACTTTACATGAAGAGCATGAGAGCAAAAATGGAAAAATTGAATGGGTTCATAAAGATATAACATGCAATTGATGATCTCTGTTATCAATAAGAGACATTAACCTTGTACATAATAGCAGTAGTGGTACATAATAATATGAACACAAGGGTATTCCACAAAACACCAGAATGGCAATAGTATAAAACCATTAAATATAGTGTTGCCTGCGTGACAAATGGCCTCCGATTCCTGTAGGTACGAATAGTAGGAACTTGATAAGATCGTGAGGAACACGACTTTAGTAGCTCTACGCGTTTCGTGGCTTAGGTGCCACTCGCCAGGAGAAAGCGCGTGTGATATCTAAAGTAAAAATTGAGTATAAGGGTAATCTGTTAATGGCGAACATGAAACAAGGTGGGGTAATAATAGAGACCCCACACAAGGGACATGCTTACGCACTGTGGTTCGTATGTTGGTGGCTAAAAGCAGTGCACCGCCCGCCACTCTGGGACACGACCCCCCCGGGAGCTGAGGTGGACAGATCGAAGGGGGCAACCCGCCAAAACCGGCATGACCCCACGAGACATCCCAGTTCACTCTCCTGGTTTTATTTTCACATTTTCATTTTATACACAGGTTTGTCTCGTGGGGTCATGCCTGTTTTGGATGGCGCCTGGCGGGTTGCCCCCTTCGATCTGTCCACCTCAGCTCCCGGGGGGTCGTGTCTCCGAGTGGCGGGTGGTGCCCTGCTTTTAGCCACCAACATGAGTCATGGGAAAAGAAAAAAATTGTCAAAGCATTTGTGGGGAAAGGTAGTTTAACTGTATAAAACGGGAAAGGGATATAAAAAGATATCCAAGGAATTGAGAATGCCAATCAGCAGTGTTCAAACTCTAATTAAGAAGTGGAAAAGGAGTGGTTCTGTTGTGACCAAACCACGGTCATGTAGACCAACTAAGATTTTAGCCATAACTGCCAGGAAAATTGTGCGGGATGCAAAGAAAAACCCACAAATCACTTTAGGTGAAATACAGGACTCTCTGAAAACATGTGGTGTGCACAATAAGGAGGCACTTGAAGAAAGATGGGCCGCATGGTTGTCGCCAGAAGAAAGCCATTGCTACGCAAAGTATCCTGCTTATAATACGCCAAACCGCACAGATACAAACCTCAAACCTTCTGGCACAGTCATTTGAAGTGATGAGACCAAAATTGAGCTTTTTGGCCACAACCATAAACGCTACATTTGGAGAGGAGTCAACAGGGCCTATGATGAAAAGGTACACCATTCCTACTGTGAAACACGGAGGATCGCTGTTGCTTTGGGGATGTTTTTTTTTTTTTAGTTACAAAGGCACAGGAAATTTGGTCAAAATTGTTAGCAAGATGAATGCAGTATGTTATCAAAAAATACTGGAGGAACATTTGCATTCATCACCAGGAAGCTGCGCATGGGACGTACTTGGACATTCCAATGATGCAAAACACAAGGCCAAGTCAACCTGTCGTTGGCTACAGCAGAATAAAGTGAAGGTTCTGGAGTGGCCATCTCAGTCTCCAGACCTCTATCATTGAGCCACTCTGGAGAGATCTCAAATGTGCAGTTCATGCAAGACAGCCCAAGAATTTACAGGAACTGGAGGCTTTTTGCCAAGAGGAATGGGCAGCTTTACCATCTGGGAAGATAAAGATCCTCATCCACAAATACCACAAAAGACTTTAAGCTATCATTGATGTTAAAGGGGGCATTACACGGTATTAAGAACTGGGGTATGTAAACTTTTGATCAGGATCATTTGGCTAGTTTCTGTTGCCATTATGATTTTAAAGAGTAAACAGTTGATTGATAATAAATGGCTTCAGCCAAACACTAGCCACAAGTCAAAAGTTTTTGTGTTTTTATCATTCATATTCTCTGAAAAATGGCCAAGAAATTATAAATTCTGCCGGGGTATGTAAACTTATGAGCACAACTGTATGTACAACGTAGTATATTAAGCTGTGTTATTAGAATGCTTGATTTTAATGGCTGACATATTTATAGCTTTGGAACAGCTTATTCCAAAGGTTGAAGTCCACAGATTAGATGATACTGGCAATTTTATACCAGTATACCTTTTTATCTGACCCTTGGGGCCCATTTCCTTACACTAATACCAAAGTTGGATTTAATTTCTCCCAATGAGGCCAAAGATGGGGCGTTACTCCCTTTCATTAATACCAACAATGGCATACTGTTCTTCCCACTATTACAAATGATGGGGCATTGTTTACCACCACTGATGCTGGGGCATTTTGTACTCCCACTGACCACAGTCTGGCCTCTCTTAAGTATTGAGCCCCGGGCCGAACATATGGGCCGAATGCCGGGCGACATCGGCCAGTTCAATAAAAACTGGCCAACATTCGGCCCGTGTGTATGGCAGCCAGTCCGAAAGAAGCGGGCCGTTTGGTCATCTATCGGACCATCAGCTGACCGGAGTGTTCTGGCAGGGGGAACACGACAACTCAGCTAAGGAAGTCACTGTACTAACGTCGGATCGTTAACACAGCGGCTCCGACCAAAGCGGACTTTTTTTTTTTTTTTTTTTTTTTTTTTTTTTTTTCCTTTTGACCTGCTGAGTTGAAAAGAAAAAAAACCTGTGTACCGGGCTTAAAGGACAGTGAATTGGCCCTTTTTTTTGTTTTTAGATTGGAGGCCCCTGATTTATACAAATCCATTCCAAGATGTGTATTCCTCTTCCTTGTCTCATTTGCTTAATAAACCAATATATACACACGTACTGTATTTGTATTTCAGTCTTCATCATTAAAATGTTGGAACTGGTAATATGCTTACTAGACTTTTGGAAGTGCTCGTCATATATTCTGGTCGTATTTGTATACGTTTATTTTTCACAAACCATGCTGAGTAATGGACCTTTGACCTAGAGCATGATCTTTCTATAAATGGCTGGGAATCTACTTTTTTTTTTTTTTTTTTTTTTTTTTTTTCCTGGACTAGCCATTTTTCCCTATGACACCTACTAGATCAAATACTGAACTGTATAACATATGTTTGCATATACGCTGTCACCCTCTGTACTAAGACAGAATTTAGATGTAAAAGAGTTAGTTTACATTTCCTAATATATACAAGACACATGAGTCATTCTGTTAGCTGTTGTATTTATTAATGTTATCATGTTATAAACTTTTCATAATTACTTGGGATGCTTTGTCATAGTTCCTTTCCATCTTTCCTGCTCCCAATGTTCTTTCTCGTTGGTCCTGTTTCCCAACAGGAAGCACTTTGGAATCAGTACAAGATGACATAATCCATTTATCATATAAATGTTTCATTGTTTCACTCTTAAAGAACCCTGGTGTAGATAATTTGTTTCTAATTGCAAAGCTGGTTAGATCTTAAAACAAAACCGTATGTCTAGTTTAGATTACATTAAAATGATTGATTGTCAGAGGGAGCCATGCTTTGTTGGTGTCTACCATTGTACCATAACTCACAAATTTAATGTAAAAGCCGAAGAGTGTGGAGTAAACATTGAGTTGGAGTGATTCAACTGTTGCGATAGGGGAAGAAGGACTGATCCTTCCCTTTGCAAAATTTGGACCCAAATCGCACCTGAACTGGTGAACAGACATGTACTGGACCCCAGGCATGAACCCGCGGCTGCACATATGTGAACCCGGCCTCAATGTGTAAGATTATTAGACCTTAAGCTTAACCATCTCGGGTCCCTCAAAATTACCACAATGGATTAGCGCTAGGTAGCAATACATGCCCCTACACCTCAAACTTCTAGTGTAAAAAATAAAAACAAACCAAAAAAGTGTTAAAATACCAATAACGTGACACTAATTCTAGTGTTCAAAAAACCATAAGTGTCCATAAGGCAATAATTCATTCTAAAGTGCCCTAATGAATGTGCTTGTATTCTATTAAAAGTGCTCCACACAGTTCATGCAGAAAAAAATACTTTCCAAATGGTGCTCTTCAATGATTCCACACCAACCCCCTTATAGACTGAAACTCACCAGATCCTTAGACACAGGGTTTAGGTGGGTTTACATAGGCTTTGGTTATTTCCCAAATCAGGATATCGGTATAGCTAGTTTCCTTAGGCCCCATTCACATGGGGTGGACTCCATCAAGCCGATTCGCCTGCTCAGCGGGGAATCTGTCCACTAATCTCCCCCCCCTGCTGAGCAGGCGGATAACCAGTCCTTGTCTGCTCTGTTGCTGCAGAGTGGGCATGGACACAGCCTGCTGTTCTCTATGGGGCGGTCATATGGAAACAGACTGCCTGTCCGTTTCCATCCGACTGTCTTCCGACCCGCTAGACAGATGGGAAACTGATCCCCCATCTGTTTTGTTTTCATCGGATGTAGGCGGGTGTCAACGGACACATGGGTGGTCCAACCAAGTCTGCCTGGAAAATTGACAGGCGGACCCGATCGGTCCATCAGTGCCAAGGTGGCCTTTTACTCCCCTTCTCTCTTTGCAGCCCAGGAATGGAAGACCAAAGACTAGCATTAGTGTAATTTTATTGGTATTTTAACACCTCTTTGGGGGGTGTGTGTGTGTGTGTGGTGTGTGTGTTGTGGTGTTTTTTTTTTTGTTTTGTTTTACACTAGAAGTTTGCAATGTAGTGGCATGTATTGATACCTAGCGCTCATCCATTGTGGTACTTTTTAAGCTTAAATATCTAAATGCATTTAGAACAAAATCGTGGGGTGAGCTGCAGGGGTAGTCGATAAGTGTTAGGGGTGAATCTGTGGTGCAATGATTGAAATATTAGTCTAAGGTCCCTACAAGAACTGGTAAATGCCCAACTTGAAATAGGCAAAGCTAAGAACTTGAGCTAGCACCCCAAATTTTCTTTTAAGCATTTATATTGGGGATAGAAATTTAAGTTCCTTTTTTAAAATTGCCTGCTGGCTCCTAGATTGGACTAATTGTCTGAGGAATTCTGCAGTATTTTTCCACCTGTTAAAGTGGAAGTCCACCCTAACAACACTTACTTTTTCCCCTGCAATCATTATGTGACCAAGTTCAGCCTTATGCCTCCAAAATGAGAACCCCCAGTTTTTCTGCCTTTTTTAATATGTAGTATCCAGTGCCATCATATGACTTAAATTCTACTTCCTTTTGAGTCGCATGTCAAGTAACAGCACCAGTTTCCATCTATGTGACTTTGAAAAGGTACCAAAGTCGCGTGACAAGTTGCACTAGTGGAAACAGAGCCTTAAACTCATTACTCACATGTAATGAACAATAGAAATCGATCTGTAGCCTTCCAAACTTTCAAAAAATGTTCCTTTTTGTACCCCATTTCTTTCATATCCTCCCCCCCCCCCCCCCCCCCCCCCAGCTCCCTCCGCTGCCACACCATGCACACAGTGCCCATCACAGTTCCATGCAGAAACAACCACGTGGTTGTATACTGTAGAAAATCTGCAGCCTGTTGCATTGTAATCTGTCTTTAAAGTTTCCAACAAACATACTTCCAAAGTCCCTCTCCCTCACTCCCAAACAAGGCAATGAAGATAGGAGGGGTGGGGCTGGGCAGGTCTATGCCTGTCTAAGAACGACCGACAACCTTTTCAGAAGTGAAAGACTGCTTCGCAAATTCAGATAAAGGAAGATGGCGTTATCGGTGAAGCGATTGTGTCGCATAGAAAATCTAATCTAAGGTAGACAATCGGCTAGCCAGAAAATGAATGATCTCTAACATAATGATATTTAACATACTATTAATAGGATTTTTTTTTTGCCTGTACTTCCACTTTCAGTAATTCACTAAGTCAGAAGTCTAGCCTTTGTCAGTTAGTAGGCTGCCTATATCCCCAAGGTAGCTGTGGATTTTTTTTAAATGTCTAGAATACTGATGGGTTTATATCTCTTCAGAGCTGCAGTGGGGTGATCTTGCTTCTTGAGTTGCCCACACCATGGAATCTTGCTTTTCCTACAGCATTTTCCATAACGTTAAATGAAAGATACAACTTTGAGGTGGAGATGCAACTAAAATAGGTTAGAAATAGTTCACTTTTCCGTTGGGAATGGAGGAAAAGTCCCAGCAGGTATGGGTGGTTATTGGATGTCTCCTGTTCTGTTGAAATAGATGAGAGTTCATCCCGTCAATGGCCAGATGAAGCGTCTTTCCTGTTGGGCAGACTATACCGTTTCCTAAAACATTATAGCTCCTTTTTTATATTCGGAGCATATTTCTTTTCTTTTGTGAAAAACACTTTTTTTTTTTTTTTTTTTTTTTTTTTTTTGTTGTTTTTTGTTTTGCCATTGCAAGTCGGTTTCAGTTGGTGTCCTCCATATCTCTGTCATTTGGTCTTTTTTTGTTCCTTGCTGTAAAACGCAACCTACTGTGCTCTGGCTGATGGCATGAGGCTGAAAGGTGTTTATCTCGGGCCATGCATTCTGTCGTAAATGGTACCATTCCCTTTTTTAGGGCAGATGAAAACTGTTTAACAGACTTTAAATGTCCAAAAGAAATGAGACAGTATAAACTTTTTATTTGGCAGCATGTATTCCTGATGACAAATGAACGTATTTTGGCTAGGAACAGCCGCGTGTGACCTTATGGTGATCTTGGAGTAAGAGACGATGCTCGTTTATTCTGTTCTGCTATACAGGCAATGTGCTAAAACACCAAGGGTTAAAGACTTTATTGGGGACTAGGCTTGTTTAGCTACACTTTAAATGAATCCTCAAGAGAAAGATGTTCCCCTTCTCTCCCTTTTTTTTTTTTTAAACAGCTGTTTTTGTTCATGATTCAATTTTTCAAGGAAAATTGTAGCATACTTGCGTTCTTGTGTAGACTAAGGCTCGGTTCACACTGGGACGACTTGGGATCCGACTTGTAAGCCCTCAAGTCGCCCCAGAAAGAGATTCACATTACAGTGAATGGGAGCGTCTTAATAGACACTACTGAAGTCGCTCAGACTTCAGAGCGTACTCCCTGTACTACTTGGATCCGACTTGGTAGGCGACCTGTACCATAGAAATCAATGGAAGTCGCCTCCAAGTCGGATCTCTCTCTACAGTCAAGCGACTTTGCAGGGAAAAAATGTAGTTTGCCCAGGCAAACCCCTCCCTCCCAGAGAGCTGATTATCCTGTGATTGGCCACAGCCAAAGTCGCCTGTCCTGGAGGCGACTTGAAGTCGCATTGTAATTTGCTTAAAGTCGCGTTGAAGTCGCCGTACAAAGTCGCGCTGAAATCGTGTTGCCCCTGTGTGAACCGAGCCTTCGTTATATTGCAAGCATACAAAGACATGGAACATGGCCTACCTTCTGAAAGCCTCTGATGTTCATCCTGGCAATAAATGAAATAATGTGGCTGTTTTGTTAGCTTTATCCCTGTAGTTGCAGGTATTCTCGCCAAATAGTTTTAAGGCTCTGTGCACACTGGGGGTTTGGCTGCAGGAGGAGGACACATGTGTCGTGTCCTGCCTGCTGCCAGCATCACGGCAAACTCTGAGAGGCTGACAGCTGCTGCGGCTGGATGGGGCGGCAGGAAAGAAATTTTGCTCCGTGTTACTAAACCTACAGCAGTAAAATCAGTCTTTATATGCAGTAAAGCTTGTTATACTCACTGTGGAACCTAGTCCTCCGCATTGTGTAGAAAGGCTGATTGATCCTGTCTTCTCTGATCCTCCCCTTCTTCTTTTACTGTCCCCAATCCATCTGCACATGCTCAGTTTGGGGTGTATTGCTAGAGAGTTTTTGTGTGTGTTTTTGTTTGTTTGTTTGTTTGTGTGTGTGTGTGTGTGTGTGGTGTTTGTGT
The DNA here is from genome assembly GCA_037952835.1 of Lithobates septentrionalis. Lineage (NCBI taxonomy): Eukaryota > Metazoa > Chordata > Amphibia > Anura > Ranidae > Lithobates > Lithobates septentrionalis. Next base: position 3,355,478 of record JBBDGP010000546.1, on the reverse strand, counting down.
GTTTTTTTGTTTTTTTGTGGTCAGCACAGGGTAAATCGGCACTTTCTAGACAGAGGGTCAATGGGTCATTCACCCTTATAGGACAGTCAGGGGAGAATTAAAACTTCTACAAGCTTTAATCAGTGCTTGGCTAGACACAGATGAAGTCATGAGACTGCTGAAAAAAGGTATTTAGCAGTTTTATATCTATTAAAATAATTGTTTTTCCATGTTCTGTGTATTGTGAGAAAACGGTTATAGTGAATTCAGGGTCCTGGGCTTAGTAACACTTTAAGTCTACTGAAGCTTTACCCACACAGGTTGGAGCATGGATGGCGGATTCACAGTGCTTAACTGTGTGATAAGAGCATTTGGTTTCACTCCTTAGCACTGTGAAAAGCCTTCTGAATCCTTGCAGTAGACCGTTTTGAATTGTACTTGTAAAGGGTTGGAAAATCTAGAGGGAGTCCAATGGTCCTGCATCTTGCTAGTGGCCAATTCCTGCGATGATGGTTGGTCATGAATCCTAGAAGGGGGGGCCCCAAGTGCCAAAATCTTCAGAATAAGCCCTGATTCACGCTGAAGCCCACAAGATTCGCTGCGTTTCCATGCATCGCACTGCGTCCATGCGATCTGCTGCGGGTGTTGCTGTTAGATTAATGACACCCTGAAACAGATGGCAAAATGCAGTATGATTGTCAGAATCACATTGCATGTGTGTGAACACCCATGCGATTCATGTGCGGGGGGGGGATGGTCTTTCACCATTTTGGTGAAAACTAGATGCGATTTGAGCCATACAGAATATATGGCTCAAATTGCACAGACATTGCATGTGATGTGCACAGGAATGCGGTGCGACGCACATGTGGAGTTTTGCACGCACCAGTGTGTGAATCTAGGCTAAAGGTATATTGAGTGACCTATCTGGTGTTGGCATTGATCTATGTTCCCTTGACAGCAGTAACACTATACAGAATGGATTTTCTTATTTCCTGTAACTGCTAATTAATGGTATTAAAAAAATGTATTGCGTAACCTGTAGCAGCCATATCTTAGGGTGACTACTTGGGATGATATCCTGCAATGTGGTTATTATGGTTTACACCAGGGATCTGCAACAGCTGGAGGTCTGCTAATTGCATAACTACAAGTTCCATGAGGCATAGCAAGACTCTGACAGCCACAAACATGACACCCCAGAGGCATGATGGGACTTGTAGTTTTGCAACAGCTGGAGGTCCGCTAATTGCATACCCCTGGTTTACACCCTTTCGTTAAAGCAGAATTTCGGGATCTGTACACGGTGTACACCCCCCTACACTAAACTGTTACTACATTTGTGAAATTCCTTACCATTGAAGAGAAAAGTCTAATTGAATTTTCAGGAAGTCCTCTCTGTAGTTCAAAAAATGCATCATGTATTCTGCCAAGGAGGAGCTGTTACAACAGGGATTGCATCACTATAATCAAACTACACTTCCCATCATGCTTCGGGAATTGCAGTGAATGTGATACAATACACCAAGCCTATACATGTTAAATGTGAACAAGCCCACTTCAACATAAATCGCACCCCTCATTTTGCAGCCAGCCACACTACTCAGTAACACACAGCAGGATAGGTAGGTTACAGCCATATAAAGGCAAAGCATGTTTGTGCTACCCTCCTCCAGCCACAACAGGAGATAAACATAATGCCCTTACTTGCTTTATGTAATCATTCCTGAACTGTACACACATACCCAAAATGATACATTATACACGCTGTACTCTGCTGTAATTCAGTAGTAGAAATATTCCTCCTCCTGCTGTAGCTTTGAGCTCTTTCTAACAGCATTCAGTGCTTGTATGGTGTATATGAAAACACCCCTAGCCGTACCACAGAAAAATAGAGCCGGGACATGCTGCTTTACGTTAGCATGTGGCACAAATAAATGGCGGCATGAGGAAAAAAAACAAAGTGCAGCGCTAACTTACTAATCGATAACACAATAATGGTGTAACCCTCCAATGGATGGAGATCTCAAACTTCAATATTACCACAATACCGGTCTCTGTGATATGTAACGTGATATACAGTGGGGAGGGAAGTATTCAGACCCCCTTAAATTTTTCACTCTTTGTTAAATTGCAGCCATTTGCTAAAATCATTTAAGTTCATTTTTTTCCTCATTAATGTACACACAGCAACCCATATTGACAGAAAAACACAGAATTGTTGACATTTTTGCAGATTTATTAAAGAAAAACTGAAATATCACATGTTCCTAAGTATTCGGACCCTTTGCTGTGACACTCATATAACTCAGGTGCTGTCCATTTCTTCTGATCATCCTTGAGATGGTTCTACACCTTCATTTGAGTCCAGCTATGTTTGATTATACTGATTGGACTTGATTAGGAAAGCCACACACTTGTCTATATAAGACCTTACAGCTCACAGTGCATGTCAGAGCAAATGAGAATCATGAGGTCAAAGGAACTGCCTGAAGAGCTCAGAGACAGAATTGTGGCAAGGCACAGATCTGGCCAAGGTTACAAAAAAAATGCAGCACTTAAGGTTCCTAAGAGCACAGTGGCCTCCATAATCCTTAAATGGAAGATGTTTGGGATGACCAGAACCCTTCCTAGAGCTGGCCGTCCGGCCAAACTGAGCTATCGGGGGAGAAGAGCCTTGGTGACAGAGGTAAAGAAGAACCCAAAGATCACTGTGGCTGAGCTCCAGGGATGCAGTCGGGAGATGGGAGAAAGTTGTAGAAAGTCAACCATCACTGCAGCCCTCCACCAGTCGGGGCTTTATGGCAGAGTGGCCTGATGGAAACCTCTCCTCAGTGCAAGACACATGAAAGCCTGCATGGAGTTTGCTAAAAAAAAACACCTGAAGGAATCCAAGATGGTGAGAAATAAGATTCTCTGGTCTGATGAGACCAAGATAGAACTTTTTGGCCTTAATTCTAAGCGGTATGTGTGGAGAAAACCAGGCACTGCTCATCACCTGTCCAATACAGTCCCAACAGTGAAGCATGGTGGTGGCAGCATCATGCTGTGGGGGTGTTTTCAGCTGCAGGGACAGGACGACTGGTTGCAATCAAGGGAAAGATGAATGCGACCAAGTACAGGGATATCCTGGATGAAAACCTTCTCCAGAGTGCTCAGGACCTCAGACTGGGCCGAAGGTTTACCTTCCAACAAGACAATGACCCTAAGCACACAGCTAAAATAATGGAGTGGCTTCACAACAACTCCGTGACTGTTCTTGAATGGCCCAGCCAGAGCCCTGACTTAAACCCAATTGAGCATCTCTGGAGAGACCTAAAAATGGCTGTCCACCAACGTTTACCATCCAACCTGACAGAACTGGAGAGGATCTGCAAGGAGGAATGGCAGAGGATCCCCAAATCCAGGTGTGGAAAACTTGTTGCATCTTTCCCAATGTTTTGTAGATCCAAGATGTATGTAGATCAGCTACGTATATTGGGGGGGGGGGGGGGGGGGGAGAGAAACACACATTGCTGTTATAGTGCTAAGAGTATGGGGATAAAATTGCACAACTGGGCTTTCTGTCTACCAGGGCTGAATAATGAAATATTGAGCTGGTGGCCAAGCCATAAAATATAATGGAGACCTTGGAATAGCTGGCAAGTGATCTGCAGTAGTGGGGTATGGCTGTCATAGTTGTGAGCATATGTCCTGACTTTTTTTTATTGCTCCTTCCTTTTCACTTTTGTGTGTGGATTTAATTTTCTCCCTTGGGGAAGGTCCAAAATTATTTTATTTTTTTGTTTTAAAAAAATAGAGCTGTGGAATTGATGACATTTGGTATTGCTCCAAAGGACAGCTGTCACAGATATTCGTTGCACACTGGCTCTAATTTAAAATGTTTCTATTATTCACTGTATGTATATATGATATTTTTTTTTTTTTTCTAAATGTTTGTATCTTACAGGAACTGTTTGCAATTTCTTCAATTCAGAAATTGATATCAACAGGCCCTGTTCACATCTGGCGATTTGGGTGATTTCTGCCCATGAATCCAAATCGCAATGCAATGGTGGCAAAATGCACCACACGTGTTTTGGGTGCCATTCATTTTTAATGGCACCTCCAAACGTGGTGCAGTTTTGCCACGGCAAACTGCATCATGCAAAGCCTTTCACCCAAAAGATGCTCCTACTCAATTACTGCACAATATATCGCACCAAAACCTGCACGGCATTTAAAGTGCCATGAAAAATAAATGCCAGAGACTGATGCATGGTGCTTTTTGCCACTATTGCAATACGATTTGGAATCGCAGGCAGAAGCACAGCGGTTCTGCCCATGATCCCAAATCGCCAATGTGAACAGGGCCTTAAGGAAATTTCTTTTCTTTCCTTTCCCTTTTTTTTTCTTTTCGCTTTCTTTTCGTTTTCTTTTCTTTCTTACTCTGCAGGCACATCTTATTTGCCTGTCATTTCTACAAGCATCTGGCCTTGAAAAGGATCTACACTGTGAAAGCTGTGCCCAAAAAAAGGCAGGCAAAGCCGCAAAGGACGGTTTGTGGTCTGAGTTGATCCTTCCCCATTCCTGATTTGCCATGCCTTGTTCTCCATGTGGAGGCTACAATCTTGGTAGATGAGGGGGCTTGCTTCCTCATATAAGAGCCTCCAGCAAGGAGAGCAGTGAGAAAACCTGTAGTGACCTCACCAAATCACACTCCAAATCTCCTGCGACAGCAGTCAGACGCACACTTCTATTCCAACAGACTCTTCGCTGTATATCTGAAGTGCCTGGGCACTCTGACATTGCTATTTTTCAGGAGGAATTCAATACAAAAAGTAGATTTTCAAGGTAGTGTTTAGACAAATTATCATTTCTAAATGTTCCCCATAATATGGAAAATGTTTAAATGTTTTGTGTTGAGGTCCACTTTAAAGTGGCTGTAATCCCTTACATATACCCAGTGAAGTGACTGGCCTCAGATAAGCTGGTAAACAGAATAAATAAATTCTCCTACATAAATTGTACCTGTTTATCTATCTGAAGTCTCTTCTCTACATTCAAAGCGCTGAATTTAAAAAATCTTATCGGAGTTCAGGGAAAAAGAGGGCAGAGAGCTGAAGTTACAATCTGCAGCTTTCAGTGAGGAGAGCTCAGAGCTGATTGGAGGGAAGGGAACCCCCCCCCCCCCCCCTGCTGCACATAGGAACTGAGCTGAGGCTGTCAATCAGCTGGAGGTCCCTCCTCTGTCACCTTTTTTCCTCTCGGTGTCAGGAAAACTTGTCAGAAGTGACTCGTGCTGATAGCCGAGGAAGGAAGAGGCAGACAGAAATGACACTTGGTGCTCCTAAGCCAAGTACACACTATAGAGGGATATGCTTTGTTCTTATTTCAGGTCTGAGGTTTAGAACTACTTTAAGAAACAGCCTAGTGGCTTATTACATGGAGCTACAGCTACTTGTGCCCCCCCCCCTTTTTTTTTTCAGATATCTGTGACCCTAGAGCAGCCATTCTCAACCAGGGTTCCTCCGGAGGTTTCTAGGGGTTCCTTGAGCTGTGGCTGATGAATCACCTTTTTGATGGTGCCTACAGAGTTCAAGGTTCAACATCACTTTGGAAAGCCAGCAGCATGACACAAAATATCTAGCCGACCTGCACATGCTCAAGTGTGTCTTTTAGGCTGGAGAGAACGTTTACTTGTTGATGAGATGGCCAGGTCACATGATATTGACATCACACATGTGGGTGTGTACATAGACTGTAGTGGAAATCTCCTCCTACCAGAACTCTCAGCACTGGAGAAACTGTAGTTTATCATGTAACTGTGGTATACAGATCATCCCAAAAAGTATATAGTGGCAGTATTTTAATGTAAAATGGGCGGAGATTAACCATTTTCACATTACTGAGCTTAGTAACACTTTTTTTTTTATGCCATCAACCTGGTTTAGATGACAATAATTTTGAAAGTTACAGAAAAAACTTAAACACCTTTTTAAAAAAAAAACACCAAAAAAAACCCTGCAGGAGTGCATAGCTGCCCATAGATAGCAGAGACCAGACTAATTTCAATCCATCTCTGGCTGTTCCTGTGACAGAAGTTTTTAAGCTCTAACGATCGGGTTCTGTTGAATGGAACTCTTGGAAAAATGTTGTTGATCAGTTAGCTGCAGCCACTGATCAGTGTGTTCTGAAAGCAGAGGAGTCCTGCTGTCAGGATACAGTGGCACATCGGGGATTGTTCCTACAATCGCCTTACTTTTGTGGATGGGGGGTTTGTTTGTTTTGTTTTTGTTTTTTTTTTGTTTTTTTTCCAATTAGCCCTCTCGCTGATCAAAAAAAAAGTCATTTGTGGCCAACCTTATTGTACATGTTTTTTATCTTGGAAGACATTATTTTATGACTATCTTACACTGAGTCTTCACCCACTGCCCACAGTACACACCTAATTGAAACTTGGTTATTGTTATCCTGAAGATGTTGGCATGGACCTCTTCTTTGTGAACTGAGTTAGTCCAAAAACTGATAAAATATTGTGCTTGCAGTGTATCCATCTTACCTGCATGAATTAAAAAGTAAATTTTTGGTCATAAAAAGGCCAAAAAATGCACCGTAATAAAAATACCACGTGCATCTTGCGTTTTGAATTTCCACCTACGTCCTGCTGGTCTAGGTCTAGAATTCTTCCTTAGACTTGCCTTTTGCCCTAGCCCCTGAAAGTGGACAGTACAATCAGCAGGAAGACTCCACTTGTAACCAGGAATTCCAGGCTGAATGCAGAAGATTCCCAGATGTGCGGAAGTCCTGTCCTGTCCTGCTTCTTTAATGGCGTATAATGCCAGTATAAGAGACGCCTTATAATACTTTATATTGAATTTGACGCTACCTTTTTTTTTTTTTTTATATATTCTTCCCAAACGTCTGCAGTTTCCTTTTTTTGGCGTCATTTTATTTCATTCTTTCAGTGACCATGTAATACTGCTGTACCCTGAGCCTGTTAATTAGGAGCAGTGGGGGAGCTTGAACCTTGATTTCAGTAGCAAGTAATGAAACTTTATCTTGGCTCACATCGAATGTGTTTGATTGCTGTGAACCATCCAGCCATCACGTCTACAGTGTTTTTCTGCTTTCCTCTCCTTTTTACAAATGTGACGTCCTCAGCCATGGTGCTGAGAGTTGGGATTAAACCATAAAAGGCAAAACTGCACATGTCTGATGGTATCATTCTCCTAATCTCCCCCCTTTTGACTTTCCCACTCACTAATTTCCTTCCTTTTTTTTTTTTTTTTTTTTTTTTTTTTTCCCATCACAAAATTTGGTGTCCATTTACTGTTGGTGTATTGGGATATGCTGTTACGACAGTTGTCTTCTGTCTGTCTGTTCTGTTTGACAGTGTGGCTTGCCGAGGTGTGACTCATATGATGATTTCAGCGTTGCGTTCAAAGGAAATCTTCTTTTTGGATCCTGTACTAAAATTCCTTTGCCATTTAACATAGATTATATGTTGTAACTGGAGTGACCATTTATCTGCCCCTGCCACAAATACTTTCCTGATATTCAAGTTTAGTTTCCGCTGGATACGTTCCCGCGGGTCTGTTTTCCTGAGATTGTTTCTTTAACCCCTTGTTGCCAGCGCTGCCTTTTTTTATTTATTTGAGCAATTATGTATTGGTAAGAATTATGGATAGTTCTGTATAACATTTTAATACAATCATTATACTAAAGTGATTGATAGAATCTGCCCTGATTTTTTTTTTTTTTTTTTTTTTTTTTCCTTTTTTAAGCATCACTCAATGAGCCCTTACAAGCTGGTATTAGGGAATTTTTTTGTTTTTGTATCGTAGGAAATTCAATTGAGGAGTTTTATTATATTCGGCACTTTTAATTCTTTGTAATTCAAACTGGATTACCTGTATAAAGACATTGGGGGAGTTGCAGTAAACTGATTGGAAGAGCAGGGCCTTCCTAACTCTCTTGTATTGATTTGTATTGTCGCTGTATATTGTAAAATGCTGTTCAAACTGTTACATAAATTCTGTAGTGTAATTCTTTTGTGCACGCTCCTGTGTTTATGGAGTCTATTAAGAAGGCCATTAATGTGATCGTCATTGAACATTCTTTGGTTGTGGAGCAAGAGCATTGTCCTTTTAAAATACCTGCATTGGGAAGATTGAGATTCACTTGCAGTGAATGTTTGTTTGACTGTCAGATTCACTACTTTATAATATGCCTCTTTGTATTTGCAGATAAACTGTGCAGGAAAGTTTATTTATTTTTTTTTTTCCCCATGTAAAATAAATTACCTCCTAATGTCCTGTTAGTGGCTGCTGCATTTAGTAAAGCTCTTAGGCTGGGTTCACAGATGATCCGCATGCGACTTAGAGCAAGGGTCCGGTGCGTTTTGGTTCACCATTTTCAGGTCCGATTTCAGCCCGAATTTCTGTCTGAATTTGGATCTGAAACAGACCAAAAGATGCACAGCGTTTTTCTGCAAAACGAACCGGACCTGCTGCGGAGATATGTGAACTGGCTCCATAGAGAGCCGGTCAAAATCTCCTGCTATTGCGAATTGGATGCGGTGATCTCGCATCCAATTCGCAATGGTGTGAACCCAGCCTAACTTTCATTCAGCCCCGACACCTCTAACTGACAAACTTCCAGTGGTCAATCTTGGGTCTCGTTCACATGGGTGTAACAATCCATACACCCATTCAAAGGGCCGTCTTTACCCACGCAGGATGCCCAGGTGTTCAGTTCAGTGACAGGCGGCTGTACAGATCTCCAAGTGCAGACCAATGGCATTCTGAGCCATGCTTTGGCCTTCCACGGATGTACAGTTAGAGATGCGTTCGGAGATCCCGTGCAGCTGTCCATCTGTCAAGGATTTGAACAGACTGCACGGAACACCTGTGGATCTCGCTTGGGTCTGTGGATTGGTACACCCATGTGAATGAGGCCTGGCTCTTTTAATGGATTATAGGGGGTTACTTGCTTTACAGCCCCTCTATTCACAAAACGTCTTGCATTCTTTTCATGTGATGAAAAGCATTCTGTAATGGAGGGGAGAATGTCACCTTCCACACCACCTCCTTCCCTTTTGGTACTGTAGTGACACAGATATTTTATCTTCCCATCATAGAATATGAAAACAGATAACAGACAAGAGTATATAAAACGTGAGGAGAGTATCACTTCTTAAAAGGTTACATGTCTGTAGTGGTGCTGTCCACCTACTGCTTTAAAATAAGTTCAGGGTGACAGTTGCCAATCGGGTACCCGCCATCCGGAGTAGGCTACTTAACATAGAACCCAACCTTGTGCCTTGCACTGGCAGCAGCCAGTGCAACGGTCCAGATTAATGCCGATGCAGCCCAACCCGGGCCTCACTTCAGGGGCAACCAGTGCCTCCAGCAACATCTAGTGGCGGTGTCCTCCCCTTCTTCCTAACTTTTTTTTTTTTTTTTTTTTGGCACTTTTGAAGTGGTTCCTATTTATTTCACTGGGGAGGAGCGTTCTTGATGCTTTTTCAAGCACGAAAAAAAACCCAAAAAACTCCATGTGAAAGGCCCTAAATGAAGGCTAGATATTTTCTAAATGCAAAAGCAGCCAGGATTCGGACACCCATCATACCAGGTAATTGACTTTTCACAATAAGAAGGTTCATTAGGTCATCTTCCAAATAACCTAACAGCAGAATATATCGTACATAATTCTCATGCGTGATGATCCTCATGCTGCATTCACAACTGAGTGTTTTTTACAGCTCATAATAAAATGCTCGTAAAACACCCAACAAGCAAAATCTCATCCATTTCAATGGCACCTGTTCACATCTGAACGTTTTTGTCACCTGAAGCAAAATGCCTGAAAAATGCCCTAAACTCCAAAAAAGAACATGAGCTTCTTTGGGGCAGATTACAGGCGTTTTCCTGCTTTTTACATTGGTGACCTGTACAAAAATCGTGGTAAAAACACGTGACTGAAAAGCTCAGGTGTGAATGCAGCCTCAAAGTGCACAGGTAATTTGTTTTTACAAGGCAAAGGTGTGTGGTGTGTGTGGTGTGTGTGTGTGTGGTGTGTGTGGTGTGTGTGTGTGGTGTGTGTGGTGTGTGTGTGTGGTGTGTGTTTGTGTGTTTGTTTTTTTTTTTTTTTTTTTTTTTTTTTTACTTGGACTTCAGCTTTGAAGAGGAAAATTATCCTCTGTATCTATCTACATCAGCAAGACCTATGGTTTCTCTGTATCCCTCTCTCCCATCCTAGATGACTCACTCTTTTCAGTCCTTGCCTCTCTTCCCATCATGCAAACAATATAAACCTGTCCAAACATGAATACTGGCTCTAAAAAAAGTCTTCTCAGTGATTGGGTGGTCTGTAATCCATTGATTGGAATATTGGCTCTCAAAAACATGTCGTAGCTGATTGGGTGGTCTGTAATTGATTCATTGTGACTAGTAGAAGACACTTCTGGAGAAATTAAAGATCCAAGTTTTTCTTTTTTTTTTTTTTTTTTTTTTTAAATCAATAGAATCATTCTGAGTAAATCTAATCTATCTGTTAATGAAAGATTAGTGGCGGTAGGAGTTTGTAAGCTTTTTATATAGCAATGATTTTAGTGCATGGGTTATTCTTGAACATTCCGTCACTGGTCTCCACCACCATACTAATCATGCATGCAATAACTATATTTCACCTGCCTATCCCATTCATTGGCATAGAAAGATAAATTGGGGGGCGGGGGGGGGGGGTTGAGTTTTTGCCCCCCTGTTCCTGTTCGAGTTGAATAAGAACATGGGTAATCGAATGGTTCCTCCCAGGACTAGAACGCTGTGGGATGGGCACAGTTGGTAGAATACTCTTCAAGAAAAGTAGTTGTAAAAAACAAACCTCACTTTACACGACAAAGGATGCCTAACTCCTTTAACTAACAGATGGTGCATGCAAAACTTTTGGCTCTATAAAAGAGTACTTCCTCTGACGTTACGACCTGTTTTGCTAGGTGTAGTTTCCATGCAAGCAACATATGGTAACAAATTTCATGCTCTCTGATCCAGCATGTCACCAGTTGGTGACGCTCATGGAGGGCAGGCAACATGCACAGCTGCTGTTCTATGCAAAATGGTTTGTTTTGGAATGATGGACGAATGGCAAAAAAAAAAAAGAAAGCCATTTGGAAGATAACGCAAGGAGTTCTGTTGTCTGATTTGGATGGACCCTATGAAATATTTATTTTTATGAAAATCTGTATAAACATTGTTTAAACCAGCAGTAGGCGTGTGTGAAGTGGATAGTCATCACCCTGTGACAAACATGATGAAAGCATTCTACCACCAGAGAGTAATGTGCTCCGAAAATGTCTATTTATCTGTGAGAAAGTTCTGTGTTTTCATGCACTGTGGCCAGGGATCATTAGCCCTGCTTCATTCGAGCTGTCTGATAATATAAACTTTTCAATCAGTCCTTATTTATAGCCTTTCTCCCCTAGCCTAGGAGGTCACTCCACTGTGGACCGAACTTAAAGTGATTTGTAAGGGATCACCTTGTAAAACAACCCATTCAGTTTAAAATAGAAATTTAAATACAAAGTATTTTTGTACAGCTATAATTAATATAAAAATATATATACACACACACGTAGTGGGGACGGAAAGTATTCAGACCCCATTAAATTTTTCACTTTGTTATATTGCAGCCATTTGCTAAAATCATTTAAGTTCATTTTTTTTTCCTCAATGTACACACAGCACCCCATATTGACAGAAAAACACTGAAATTGTTGACATTTTTGCAGATTTATTAAAAAAGAAAAACTGCAATATCACATGGTCCTAAGTATACAGACCCTTTGCTCCGTATTTAGTAGAAGCACCCTTTTGATCTAATACAGCCATGAGTCTTTTTGGGAAAGATGCAACAAGATTTTCACACCTGGATTTGGGGATCCTCTGCCATTCTTCCTTGCAGATCCTCTCCAGTTCTGTCAGGTTGGATGGTAAACATTGGTGGACAGCCATTTTTAGGTCTCTCCAGAGATGCTCAATTGGGTTTAAGTCAGGGCTCTGGCTGGGCCATTCAAGAAGAGTCACGAAGTTGTTGTGAAGCCACCCCTTCGTTATTTTAGCTGTGTGCTTAGGGTCATTGTCTTGTTTGAAGATAAACCTTCAGCCCAGTCTGAGGTCCTGAGCACTCTGGAGAAGGTTTTCGTCCAGGATATCCCTGTACTTGGCAGCATTCATCTTTCCCTCAATTGCAACGCGTCGTCCTGTCCCTGCAGCAGAAAAACACCCCCACAGCATGATGCTGCCACTACCATGCTTCACTGTTGGGACTGTATTGGACAGGTGATGAGCAGTGCCTGGTTTTCTCCACACATACCGCTTAGAATTAAGGCCAAAAAGTTCTATCTTGGCCTCATCAGACCAAAGAATCTTATTTCTCACCATCTTGGAGTCCTTCAGGTGTTTTTTAGCAAACTCCATGCGGGCTTTCATGTGTCTTGCACTGAGGAGAGGCTTCCGTCAGGCCACTCTGCCATAAAGCCCCAACTGGTGGAAGGCTGCAGTGATGGTTGACTTTCTACAACTTTCTCCCATCTCCCGACTGCATCTCTGGAGCTCAGCCACAGTGATCTTTGGGTTCTTCTTTACCTCTCTCACCAAGGCTCTTCTCCCCCGATAGCTCAGTTTGGCTGGATGGCCATCTCTAGGAAGGGTTTTGGTCGTCCCAAACGTCTTCCATTTAAAGATTATTAAGGCCACTGTGCTCTTAGGAACCTTAAGTGCTGCAGAAATTTTTTTTGTAACCTTGGCCAGATCTGTGCCTTGCCACAATTCTATCTCTGAGCTCTTCAGGCAGTTCCTTTGACCTCATGATTCTCATTTGCTCTGACATGCACTGTGAGCTGTAAGGTCTTATATAGACAGGTGTGTGGCTTTCCTAATCAAGTCCAATCAGTATAATCAAACACAGCTGGACTCAAATGAAGGTGTAGAACCATCTCAAGGATGATTAGAAGAAATGGACAGCACCTGAGTCAAATATGAGTGTCACAACAAAGGGTCTGAATACTTAGGACCATTTGATATTTCAGTTTTTCTTTTTTAATAAATCTGCAAAAATGTCAACAATTCTGTGTTTTTCTGTCAATATGGGGTGCTGTGTGTACATTAATGAGGAAAAAATGAACTTAAATGATTTAAGCAAATGGCTGCAATATAACAAAGAGTGAAAAATTTTAAGGGGGTCTGAATACTTTCCGTCCTCACAGTGTGACTCTATCCTATCTATCCTATCTATCTTTCAATGGGTGGGTTACCTTCTTTTCTTCCTATTTAATGATATCAAAGCACGGTCAGGGTGGACTCCCAATCCTCCACCAACAATCAATTAGAAAAAAAGACGGGACCAATGCTTCAATGCAGCATCTTCTTTACTTCAAGATTCGTTCAATTACACAAAGTGAAGACGTGCAAGCCACTGTACAGTATCGAGCATCACTGCTCTTCATCAGGCTTTTCTGGCTATGTGTGATACACCAATAAAAGATCATGCATTTATCCCAGACCTCAGGTGTGGAGCTTAATTAGTTGTAATTAATAAAGCTAACATTAATCCTATCTTAATGATAAACCCTATATTACGTGGATAAATAGAAACAATCTTGCTTATACTTGAAATAATGTCAAACATTTATATACTTGTACCACAATCCTATTTAAATATTTCCAAAGGGTTACTCTCAAAGATAATTCCCCTATTTTCAGTCTGACAATTCTTTGTTTCAATTTCATTCCAAAATGTGTAAACAGAATATAAGCCTTCAAATCAATACGATGTATCCATTAAATCTAGGGAGACAAAAGAGAAACATATACATCTATATATACACCTCTTTTATCAACATATGTATACATTTAGCTGTCTGAATCCACCTGTCCAGTCATATCCTACAAAAAATAAGTATAGGTCTTAGGGCTCTTTCACACAAACGATCCGTTCAGGTCCGCCTGTCAGTTTTTTAGGCGGACCCTCCATAGACCTCTATGGAGCGTAGGATGTCAGCGGTGACATGCCCTCTGACATCCGACCCGCTCCGATCCGAAAAAGTGTAACGGAGGAATAACCTACTTTTCCATCCGTTTTCGGATCGGGTGACGATGGACTCTACGGTCCGTCATCATCCGATCCCCCATAGGGGAGAGCGGCGCTCTGCAAAGACGGACCTGTCATCTGCCTGCTCAGGGGGGATCCACGGAGCGATCCCCGCTGAGCAAGCGGATGTTCACGGGGGAGGATCATCATGGATCCGCCCCCATATGAAAGAACCCTTAGTCTCTATTCACTATACACTATAATCTATTAATCCACCATACTTCACGTTTTTTTTTTTTTTTAGTTTTAAAATTCTGTCATCCCCTCTCTTATCACGGAGAACCTCCTCTAAAACCATGAAGCATAATTCTGACTCCTTCTGTTTTTTCTCCAGAAAGTGTCTTGATACCGGAAGACCAGGTTGTAAATGCCTAATCGTGCTGCGTTGTTGAGCTATTCGGTCTTTTATTTTCTGAGTGGTCACCCCTACATAAATAAGGTTGCAAGGACATTATATATACACTACGTATGACGACTGACAAGTGTAATAGCCATTGATTACTATCTTCTCCCTATTATTAGGATGAAGATAGTGATCACCCTTCACTCTGAGATCGCATTGAATGCAGTTTAAACAAGGAAAACATCCCTTCCTTTTTTTTTTCCCAAGAGATTATATATATATATATATATATATACACTACCGTTCAAAAGTTTGGGGTCACCCAAACAATTTTGTGTTTTCCATGAAAAGTCGCACTTATTCACCACCATACGTTGTGAAATGAATAGAAAATAGAGTCAAGACATTGACAAGGTTAGAAATAATGATTTGTATTTGAAATAACATTGTTTTTACATCAAACTTTGCTTTCATCAAAGAATCCTCCTTTTGCAGCAATTACAGCATTGCACACCTTTGGCATTCTAGCTGTTAATTTATTGAGGTAAGCTGGAGAAATTGCACCCCACGCTTCTAGAAGCAGCTCCCACAAGTTGGATTGGTTGGATGGGCACTTCTGGCGTACCATACGGTCAAGCTGCTCCCACAACAGCTCAATGGGGTTCAGATCTGGTGACTGTGCTGGCCACTCCATTACCGATAGAATACCAGCTGCCTGCTTCTGCTGTAAATAGTTCTTGCACAATTTGGAGGTGTGTTTAGGGTCATTGTCCTGTTGTAGGATGAAATTGGCTCCAATCAAGCGCTGTCCACTGGGTATGGCATGGCGTTGCAAAATGGAGTGATAGCCTTCCTTATTCAGAATCCCTTTTACCCTGTACAAAGCTCCCACCTTACCAGCACCAAAGCAACCCCAGACCATCACATTACCTCCACCATGCTTAACAGATGGCGTCAGGCATTCTTCCAGCATCTTTTCATTTGTTCTGCGTCTCACAAACGTTCTTCTTTGTGATTCAAACACCTCAAACTTGGATTCATCCGTCCACAACACTTTTTTCCAGTCTTCCTCTGTCCAATGTCTGTGTTCTTTTGCCCATCTTAATCTTTTTCTTTTATTGGCCAGTCTCAGATATGGCTTTTCCTTTGCCACTCTGCCCTGAAGCCCAAAATCCTGCAGCCGCCTCTTCACTGTAGATGTTGACACTGGTGTTTTGCGGGTACTATTTAATGAAGATGCCAGTTGGGGACCTGTGAGGCGTCTGTTTCTCAAACTAGAGACTCTAATGTGCTTATCTTCTTGCTTAGTTGTGCAACGCGGCCTCCCACTTCTTTTTCTACTCTGGTTAGAGCCTGTTTGTGCTGTCCTCTGAAGGGAGTAGTACACACCGTTGTAGGAAATCTTCAATTTCTTTGCAATTTCTCGCATGGAATAGCCTTCATTTCTAAGAACAAGAATAGACTGTCGAGTTTCAGATGAAAGTTCTCTTTTTCTGGCCATTTTGAGCGTTTAATTGACCCCACAAATGTGATGCTCCAGAAACTCAATCTGCTCACAGGAAGGTCAGTTTTGTAGCTTCTGGAAGGAGCTAGACTGTTTTTAGATGTGTGAACATGATTGCACAAGGGTTTGCTAATCATCAATTGGCCTTCTGAGCCAATGAGCAAACACATTGTACCATTAGAACACTGGAGTGATAGTTGCTGGAAATGGGCCTCTATACACCTATGTAGATATTGCACCAAAAACTAGACATTTGCAGTTAGAATAGTCATTTACCACATTAGCAATGTATAGAGTATATTTGTTTAAAGTTAGGACTAGTTTAAAGTTAGCTTCATTTAAAAGTACAGTGCTTTTCCTTCAAAAATAAGGACATTTCAATGTGACCCCAAACTTTTGAACGGTAGTGTGTGTATATATATATATATATATATATATATATATATATACACTACCGTTCAAAAGTTTGGGGTCACCCAAACAATTTTGTGTTTTCCATGAAAAGTCACACTTATTCACCACCATACGTTGTGAAATGAATAGAAAATAGAGTCAAGACATTGACAAGGTTAGAAATAATGATTTGTATTTGAAATAACATTGTTTTTACATCAAACTTTGCTTTCATCAAAGAATCCTCCTTTTGCAGCAATTACAGCATTGCACACCTTTGGCATTCTAGCTGTTAATTTATTGAGGTAAGCTGGAGAAATTGCACCCCACGCTTCTAGAAGCAGCTCCCACAAGTTGGATTGGTTGGATGGGCACTTCTGGCGTACCATACGGTCAAGCTGCTCCCACAACAGCTCAATGGGGTTCAGATCTGGTGACTGTGCTGGCCACTCCATTACCGATAGAATACCAGCTGCCTGCTTCTGCTGTAAATAGTTCTTGCACAATTTGGAGGTGTGTTTAGGGTCATTGTCCTGTTGTAGGATGAAATTGGCTCCAATCAAGCGCTGTCCACTGGGTATGGCATGGCGTTGCAAAATGGAGTGATAGCCTTCCTTATTCAGAATCCCTTTTACCCTGTACAAAGCTCCCACCTTACCAGCACCAAAGCAACCCCAGACCATCACATTACCTCCACCATGCTTAACAGATGGCGTCAGGCATTCTTCCAGCATCTTTTCATTTGTTCTGCGTCTCACAAACGTTCTTCTTTGTGATTCAAACACCTCAAACTTGGATTCATCCGTCCACAACACTTTTTTCCAGTCTTCCTCTGTCCAATGTCTGTGTTCTTTTGCCCATCTTAATCTTTTTCTTTTATTGGCCAGTCTCAGATATGGCTTTTCCTTTGCCACTCTGCCCTGAAGCCCAAAATCCTGCAGCCGCCTCTTCACTGTAGATGTTGACACTGGTGTTTTGCGGGTACTATTTAATGAAGATGCCAGTTGGGGACCTGTGAGGCGTCTGTTTCTCAAACTAGAGACTCTAATGTGCTTATCTTCTTGCTTAGTTGTGCAACGCGGCCTCCCACTTCTTTTTCTACTCTGGTTAGAGCCTGTTTGTGCTGTCCTCTGAAGGGAGTAGTACACACCGTTGTAGGAAATCTTCAATTTCTTTGCAATTTCTCGCATGGAATAGCCTTCATTTCTAAGAACAAGAATAGACTGTCGAGTTTCAGATGAAAGTTCTCTTTTTCTGGCCATTTTGAGCGTTTAATTGACCCCACAAATGTGATGCTCCAGAAACTCAATCTGCTCACAGGAAGGTCAGTTTTGTAGCTTCTGGAAGGAGCTAGACTGTTTTTAGATGTGTGAACATGATTGCACAAGGGTTTGCTAATCATCAATTGGCCTTCTGAGCCAATGAGCAAACACATTGTACCATTAGAACACTGGAGTGATAGTTGCTGGAAATGGGCCTCTATACACCTATGTAGATATTGCACCAAAAACTAGACATTTGCAGTTAGAATAGTCATTTACCACATTAGCAATGTATAGAGTATATTTGTTTAAAGTTAGGACTAGTTTAAAGTTAGCTTCATTTAAAAGTACAGTGCTTTTCCTTCAAAAATAAGGACATTTCAATGTGACCCCAAACTTTTGAACGGTAGTGTGTGTATATATATATATATATATATATATATATATATATATATACACTACCGTTCAAAAGTTTGGGGTCACCCAAACAATTTTGTGTTTTCCATGAAAAGTCACACTTATTCACCACCATACGTTGTGAAATGAATAGAAAATAGAGTCAAGACATTGACAAGGTTAGAAATAATGATTTGTATTTGAAATAACATTGTTTTTACATCAAACTTTGCTTTCATCAAAGAATCCTCCTTTTGCAGCAATTACAGCATTGCACACCTTTGGCATTCTAGCTGTTAATTTATTGAGGTAAGCTGGAGAAATTGCACCCCACGCTTCTAGAAGCAGCTCCCACAAGTTGGATTGGTTGGATGGGCACTTCTGGCGTACCATACGGTCAAGCTGCTCCCACAACAGCTCAATGGGGTTCAGATCTGGTGACTGTGCTGGCCACTCCATTACCGATAGAATACCAGCTGCCTGCTTCTGCTGTAAATAGTTCTTGCACAATTTGGAGGTGTGTTTAGGGTCATTGTCCTGTTGTAGGATGAAATTGGCTCCAATCAAGCGCTGTCCACTGGGTATGGCATGGCGTTGCAAAATGGAGTGATAGCCTTCCTTATTCAGAATCCCTTTTACCCTGTACAAAGCTCCCACCTTACCAGCACCAAAGCAACCCCAGACCATCACATTACCTCCACCATGCTTAACAGATGGCGTCAGGCATTCTTCCAGCATCTTTTCATTTGTTCTGCGTCTCACAAACGTTCTTCTTTGTGATTCAAACACCTCAAACTTGGATTCATCCGTCCACAACACTTTTTTCCAGTCTTCCTCTGTCCAATGTCTGTGTTCTTTTGCCCATCTTAATCTTTTTCTTTTATTGGCCAGTCTCAGATATGGCTTTTCCTTTGCCACTCTGCCCTGAAGCCCAAAATCCTGCAGCCGCCTCTTCACTGTAGATGTTGACACTGGTGTTTTGCGGGTACTATTTAATGAAGATGCCAGTTGGGGACCTGTGAGGCGTCTGTTTCTCAAACTAGAGACTCTAATGTGCTTATCTTCTTGCTTAGTTGTGCAACGCGGCCTCCCACTTCTTTTTCTACTCTGGTTAGAGCCTGTTTGTGCTGTCCTCTGAAGGGAGTAGTACACACCGTTGTAGGAAATCTTCAATTTCTTTGCAATTTCTCGCATGGAATAGCCTTCATTTCTAAGAACAAGAATAGACTGTCGAGTTTCAGATGAAAGTTCTCTTTTTCTGGCCATTTTGAGCGTTTAATTGACCCCACAAATGTGATGCTCCAGAAACTCAATCTGCTCACAGGAAGGTCAGTTTTGTAGCTTCTGGAAGGAGCTAGACTGTTTTTAGATGTGTGAACATGATTGCACAAGGGTTTGCTAATCATCAATTAGCCTTCTGAGCCAATGAGCAAACACATTGTACCATTAGAACACTGGAGTGATAGTTGCTGGAAATGGGCCTCTATACACCTATGTAGATATTGCACCAAAAACTAGACATTTGCAGTTAGAATAGTCATTTACCACATTAGCAATGTATAGAGTATATTTGTTTAAAGTTAGGACTAGTTTAAAGTTAGCTTCACTTAAAAGTACAGTGCTTTTCCTTCAAAAATAAGGACATTTCAATGTGACCCCAAACTTTTGAACGGTAGTGTGTATATATATATATATATATATATATATAATCTCCTTTACAATTTTCTTATTTATTTTTTTATAAATGATTACATTCCCTCTGTTCTCAGCTGCATAAGGGGGGGGGGGGAGAAGCAGCATCACACTGGGCTTCCCAGTGAATGGCTGTGCCGCGGGGGCATTTTACGACAAGTCTGATCATTGGAGGAGAGTACACGGAGTTCCCAGCATAGCTGTAGAGAACTGACCACAGTGTGCTCTCCTGCTTAGTGTGGTCAGCTTTTAATAGGAAAGCAAGGGGACTAGCAGGAACACCAGGGATTTCACATAAAGAAAGCAATACAAAGAGAACAGGATACTTTCTCATACAAGTGCATGGTATGGCAGACACATATCAGGAATATGAAGTATTGGGGGTAACACGCTTTAAAGTGTTGCTCAACCCACATCATAAAAAAAAAATAAATAAAAATCAATAAATGGCGTATTACATACTGTTCATATTCAGTCGCTATATTTGTTTTCTATATTCTGCAAAAAAAAAAGGTCATTCCTAATCCCTGGAGTAGTCTTGTGTGTAAAATTATTGATCAGAGGGAAATCTCTACCCTAGCCTTCCAGTTGCCGTTTCTCAGCAGATTGTCTTTGTCTTTTTTTTTTTTTTGTGTGTGTTTTTTAGATAGATATATATATATTTTTTTTCCGAACATATCAACAGAAAACATCACCGCAAACAGCATCCAGATGTGAGCCATATGAGCTGCCAAGATAGCTGTCTGACCTCTGAAAAAGTGAGGCAGGACACGCAATTTCTCCACCAAATATTTTCTTTCTGTGACTGGCAGATATAAATATAATTCCCACTTACTGTTCTTTTCTCACTCTAAATCCTTACCCCCCTTTAAAATGTGGCCTCCCACGGAAACCTTATGGCGTGGCTTTCATTCTGATTCTATTTTTGTATCGAATGAGAAAGGGGGGGAAAAAACAGGCATTTACTCAGAAAATGTCTACACAGCTAGTATATACCAAAATATATGGATAAAACAATATTACAAAATTAATTATTACAGCATATTCATTTTTCTGAGATTCTAAAACCGAATGTGTATATTTCCAGTGCTCCATAACCTTCTTCCCTCCCTCTTCTTCTTTTTTTTTTTTTTTTTTTTTTTTTTTTCCCTTTTAATTAGTCATAAAGAGTGCTATATTCTGGGAGATGTGTATGTTTGTTTTAGGATGGGAAAGAGTTAAGCTCTTTTGCCCTGTTAGTGATTTGTTGCCATAAGCTCATTATCTTCTACAGCAGTACACAGAAGTCCTGAGCCCTTATCTCTGGTCAGCACTGCTAAAAGGGACCAGGTGTTAAAGGTGCCTCCATGCAGAACTGAATAGGTATAGTACATCACCTTGCCTAACAACCAGCATGTGTATGCAGTGATGATCTTTTGATAAAGGCTCAAATAGTCCTCTGTTGTCTTGTGAAAGCTGATGAGCTAGATGCTATACAGTCATTGTTTCTCCCGGAGAACCTCTTAAAGTGGAGGGACACCCTAAAATAAAAAATAGCATTAAAATTCTTTAAAAAATTCTTACCTGAAACCCTTGCTGCTAGGCAGTCTTCCTAATCTGCCTCTTCCTATTCTGCGGTGCTTCCTCCTCTTCGGCAAGCAGCCCCGTTGCCTTCTGGGAACTGTGTGTGTCCCAGGAAACAACAGGGCCATTAACAAAGCGCCGCAGAAAATTGGCAGTGAAGCCGCAAGGCACCACTGCCTGTTTCCCTTAGTTAGGATGGAGGCGCCAGCGGCTGATTTGATGGACGGATCTGCCTCGGGGGGCCAAAATCGCGGGCTCGCTGGACAGGTAAGTGTCCGCCAAAGTGTTTTGTAGCTTCTGACTTTAAAAAAAAAAAAAAAAAAATCGTGGCCAGAACCCCGCTTTAAAGTGTATTTGGAGGGGGAGGGGGGACATTGGGGTTAATTTATTAAAGGCAAATTAGACTGTGCACTTTGGAGCAACTGCACGTTGCAGCGTTTAATTAATGAGGAGAAGCTCTGCTGACTTTCATCATTCAATCATGTGCAAGCAAAAATGCTGTGTGTGTTTGTGTGTTTGTTTTTTTTAATCTCCTTGCACATGATTGGGTATTCTTTGCAAAGTGAAACTTTACCTCCTTTACCAAGCTCTGGAGCAATTGCACTTTGCAGAGTGCACATTCTATTTTGCCTTTTAGTATATCGGCCCCATTGAGGTTGATTTACTGAAGGCAAATACACTGTGCACTTGCACTAGAGCTTAGTAAAAAAAAAATGAGGTAAAACTTCACTTTGCAAAGAAAATAAAAAAACGGTCATCTGTCCAGGACAACACAGAGGAGACAGGCTCTACCTCCAGAGGCAGGAAGCGCAAACGTTTAACAGGGTTGTAAACAATCATTTTTAAAAAACAAACTTCATACTTGCCTCCACTGTGCAGTTCGTTTTGCAGGGTGGCCCCAATCCTCGTCTTCTGGGGGCCCCTATCAGCGCTCGCAACTCCTACCCTCATTGGTAAACCCCATAGGAGAAGCTCTCTCCCTGGGGGTTACAGTGCGGGTGCGCTCCCGAGTCCAGAATTTGCGTCCATGGACACAGAATGCTGGACTCGGCCCCAGCGCCCGCGTCATTGGTTTTGATTGACAGCAGCGGTAGCCAATGGCTGCGCTGCTATCAATCTATCCAATTGAACCGATCTGCCCCGGGCAGAGAGTCTCTGCTGTGGGAACGAACAGGCTCAGGTGAGTAATATGGGGGGGAGGGGGGGGGGCTGGTGGGCTGCTCAGTGACAGAAGTTTTTTCACCCTAATGCATAGGATGCGTTAAAGTGAAAAAATGTGAGGGTTTACAACCCCTTTAAGTCTTTTAAAGGGTGGTCACCATCCCCCTTCCTCAGTCTCTTTTGTGTTTCCTCCACCAGAGCAGGAGCAGGTTATGGAGCTCTGTCTCCCCTGAGCCTAGGAGGCTGTCTTTTCACAACAATCACTGGACGAGACCTTCCACCTATCACCAAAGACCAAGAGGTCCTTGTCGTGGTGGAGAGACTAGGAGAACCTCCTGCGGGGTCTCCAGTGGTCCTTTCTGGTGTTTGGATCAATATACAGCAAGTTTATTCATGGACCGCTCTTCCTTCACCATACACCCCCCCCTCCCCTTATTTATTTCCTTTTCCCCTTCTTTCTTAACGACCTGGTTTCTCCCTGCAGATATGAGTTCTTCTTCTCCTGAGGAAGTGAGTGCTGTTCTAGCTCTCATAACGCGTCAAGAGATATGTGTAGGAACTCTTTCATTATGGACTATGTGCAATGTTGACATCCATGTAACTACCTCTATCTCATATGTATTACTGCTGTTTCTTTTTAGGCTATGTATCTTTAATAAAATGTAGTAAATTTTTATTAATATTGATATGTCTCTCCAAGTCCCTTGGGCATTGTTCTATGTATCATTATACTGTTTGGGGCTGAGATACATTATGCCCATGCATGCCAGCTACCACACGTGGTTCATGTGGTTAGGAACAGATGAGTTGCCCTAGCTCATCCGTCTTTGATTCCTATAAGCTTGCTGGCCACGACTCATTCTTGGCTGACCCAACACAGCCTTGTGAATGAGTCCTTGGCACACAGCAACAGGCATCCAAACGCAATGGAAGCAGTGTGAATCTAGCCTAACAGATCACTCCAATAATGACAAAGACAGAAATGCACTGGGGACAGCTAAAGTGGAGCTAAACTTGACTATGAAATCTGTTTGTTGTAGTAAAACCAGATCCCTGACAACGTAACTTGGTATTTAAATATTGAACACAAATAATCGGCTGTAATCATTGGTCACAAAATACACATTTAAATAAAAGGAAGTGATTGTCAGGCAGTAAAGTATTCCCTATTCAGTGAGATAGGATAACGTGAGGAAATGGTAATGGAATGAAGTGGAGTTGCACAATCTGGCCAAAAGTATGTGGACACCCCTCCCAGATTGAGTTCAGGTGTTTCCAGCGAGGGGAACTGGTGTTGTTACAACATACTGACATTAGATTACTGTGCACTTCAATCTTTCTTTTTATTTTTTGGCAACGGTTTAGGTTAGGTCAATCTTCTGTTCCACCTTAACTGTGCCATAAATTAGATCTATATAGACAAAGTTGGTTGAGTTTAGTGTGAAGTTACTTGAGTGGCCTGCAGAGATCATTGACCTTAAACACTATTGAACAACTTTGGGTTGAATTGTAATGCAAGCCAGGTCTTCCTTGTATAACAGCAGTACCTGGTCTTACAAATCCTCTTGGCGGAATGGGCACAGGCATGCTGTAGAGCGTCTTCATGGGAAAGTTGGGGCCAGCTCCATGTTAACGCCTATAGTAATATAGATGTGATAAACAGGTGTCCTTTGGCCATATAGTATATTTTAGTCTGTCCGGTAAATGATTGCCACCTTTTTCCCCCCCAAAATAGTTGTCTGTCATACCAATATGTGGTTGGGAATACCTCCTGATCACTTTATAATATTGCCCATATCTGATCAGCTTGCTGCACGTGATCCTTTGACTTGGCTGTCAGTTTTTAGATTTTGATAGCATTCTGAGCACTTGCACTTCCTGATCACTTACCTGCCAACCGTTAAATACAACTCCCTATAAAGGAATCATTTGAAGATGGAAAATGTTAGACGTGTATGAAAACCAGAGATGTTTAAAATTATTTTAAAGCAGCTTACATCACAAATTCTTTAGAACATGAAACTTTGGAACATTCTTGTTCTTTAGGCATTTTTCTTCCTTTTTTAATAGTATGATAAAAAAATATAATCCAAACTGTGAATAAATCGTAAGAGTGAACATGACTAATAAATTGCAGGTTCAGAGTGATCCTTTCAGTCTTCTGGATTTTATGTCATCACCTGTGTATTACTGATCTGTGCACACTTCTACATTTTTTTTTTTTTTATTAAAGCATTTCTCCTCCCATATAAGGCAAGCTGGTGAGTCAGGAATTGCATTCTAAATTTCAAGATTCCTTGCTGCCTCAGTTTTAAAGGCAACATGTACTGAACTTTGCAAAAAAAACTAAAGCTTCAGTCAACCATACCATATCTGCAAAGTGTATCGAAGCCAAATATTATGAATATAATAATATATAAATCAGCTTGCCTGGCACTAAAGGCACATTCCACCATTTTGACAAAGAAAAAAAATTATAATTTTTTTTTTTTTTTTTTTTTTTTTAGCATTGTACTCCAATAAAGCATTGCAGCTGCAATCAGTGGATTGGTGGTGCAGTGCAGAAGTGTCTTTAGACTATTCCTCAAGCCCCAGGTCTGTATGGAGCAAGTAACCAGTGGACTACCAGAGCAGGGACTTCATTGCTCTTTGGCCCCTTAATGATCAATGAGTCCCTCTGCTGCGGTGGCAGGTGGTACTTAAAGTTTTTAATCCATGTGCGTCTGTGAATGGTTGACATGGCTGTGTGGGTGGGGATTAACCCCATGATTCAGGTAGGAGGGGGCAGTTTGAGAGTGGGGGCCTGCTCTAAATATAGGTCTAAGGCCCCTTTCACATGTGTGGATCGATCAGGTTCACCTGTGAGGCGTGTGTGTTTTTTTTTTTTTTTTTTTTTTTTTTTTTTTTTTTTTTTTTTGTGATTGGACCCTTCCGTCAATCGGATCAGATGGCATAAACGGACATAGATGCGATTGGGCTGCGTCTGTGTCTGTTCTGCATAAGTGGAGTGAACATGGACCAGCCAGCTGCCTAATCAGCGGTGATCAATGGACAGATTCCCCGGACCAGGGTCAGGAGTCCGCCCTGTGTGAAAGGGGCCTAAACCTGAAACGTTAGTCCGACTGGTGGAATCGGCCTTTCCTTGTGGTACATTTATTTTGTTTAGCTTTGTTTCCTACTTATGGCAATTTTGCATAATTGAGGGGAAACAAACTCTTAGCACTAAGCCAACACATTATTAACCTAAATATGTTTCTGTATACTACCTTACTGGTGCATTTAGTGCATGTAATTTCCTGTGTTTGAAATAAACGCCAACTTGTGAACAAATTTGTGGTGCTGGAATGCAGTGAAAATCAGAGTTTGGAATCTATTTCAGTTTTCTGCACCTGGGAGGCTCTTTTCCCACCCAGTGTAGTCCTGAGACTTGGTTGACATTCCCAAACAAAAAGCCCCTTGAGGCCTCTGTACCAGACACCGTCCCATCTGGGAATGACATTTCTAACTCTAGTAGTGGTAGACGTTTTCTTTCCTGCAAAAAAAAAAAAGGTTGGCTAGATGATTAACCCAGTTACGTGGAAATTAACTTCAAGTCCAAGATTTAACTGTATTTACCTTCAGCTAAGCTATTTACAGCACAGAACAGCACTGTAATGTGACAGATACAATTAATTTCTTTGTGGCTTATAAGTACACCAGACCATCATTATTTGCATGGATGCTGTGAATAGCCGAGCCTCAATCTTATTGAAAATCTCAACTAGGGCAGGATATATACATAGAAATGTCAGCACCATTGCATACCTTAACCCTAACATCACAAAATACAGCATCCTTAATTTGTAAGGGGATGGTTGGAATTGGAATTCTTTTGAGCATTTGAAAGGGTTAGTTCACCTTTTAAAAAAAAAAAAAATAAAAAATAAATAAAATACTCTGTGCAGTTAATGAACATTATTCCCTAATTTTAAACAAATCAGATTTTTAAAAATATCCAGATATGCTTCTCCAATACTTGTAGGCATTTTGTGAACAGTGTGAAGTCTACCCCAAACACATTTTTCACAACTCCGTCCTATCGTCTTCTCTAGGACAGACCAGCCATTAGGACAAGTGCCCCCTAGCAGTACAGGAGCTTGCCCTGCACATGTGTAGCGCAGTTTCTTGTTGCCGCAGATGACCTCAGCTCTCCCGTTACATCTGCTGAGGCCCTCACGGCTGGTCCACATTAGAAAAGGGAAAGAACAGAGCTGTGAAAAATATTAGAAGTGTTTGGGGCAGGATTCACTCAGTTCACAAAAAGCCTACAGGTATGGGAGGAGCATAAATTTAATGTTTTTTTTTTTAAAGGTGGATTAGTTTAGAATAATGAAACTCTGTTCATGGACTGCATAGAGTATTTTATTTATTTTAAGGTGAACTTGCCCTGTAAATACGTTAAAATCTATCCTCATTTTGTTTTTTTGAGCTTGGAGTTTATCTTTTTTTTTTTTTTTTTTTTTTGGCACAGAGCTTTTAGTTCTGAGCACGATGACCTACCCTAGGCCCCCTTACATTAACCCCTTCTTATCTTAACACCATCTCTACCCCCCCCCCCCCCCATTACTATAAGATGCCTTTCACACTGGGGCCACCCGTGCGTTAGCGATAAAGCTCTGTTTAAGCACCACTTTTCGGCCACTAGAGGGGTGCTTTAACCCCCGCTAGCAGCCGAAGGGGCTAAAACCGCCCGTGTTGCGCCGCCTGAAAGTTATTCAGAAGCGCTGCACATTCATTGCAATGGGCAGGGGCGTTTTGATAGCGCTGTATACAGCACTCTCTAACCACCCCAAAGAAGCTGCTTGCAGGACTTTTTCTAACGTCCCTCAAGCGCACCGCCCTAGTGTGGAAGCGCTTGGGCTTTCACATTCGGGGCAGTTTTCAAGCGCTTTACAGGCACTATCTTTAGCACTAAAAACTGCCTCAATGTAACGCTAACCTTCCCTAATGATTCACTTCCTCCCTCTTAACCCACCCTCCCTCTCTATGTAAAGAACATACAACTCTGTTAAATTCTTAATGTTGATAGCTCAAAGTGAAGTTTTATTCTCTATGGCATTACTGAGTCCCAGTTCAGCTATGCCTGGCCAAAGAAAATAAGGTTCTGTGAGGCACCCTATGGAAGTTGGTGTGTCTTGTATCATTTTCCATGATCCTTTTGGAATAGTTTTTTAAGGTTGGCAGAGGAGGTCTATGTTCCTCAGTGGCCGCCTACATAGCCCCTTGCTATCCGCCAGTAGGATTCACCTTCTACAGATTTGAAATTTACGGTGGTGGCAACAAAAGTGGCTGCCCTGCTCAAGGACAGTAAACAACGGCTCTGGTCGTCTTTAGCAAAAGCTGTTGCCATGAGCCATCGAAAGAAGAGACTAGTTTGTGGATTAAGTAGAATGTATCTAAAAAAAAACAAAAATCTGCAAAGTGAAAGATTGTGGTAAGGAAATGCTTTACTCTTGCTTTTGCAGCATTTTTGCTCTGGGTGGAGTTTTGCTTTGACTTCTTGTTTACATCCTTGCCTCTACTGTGGTGAAGATCAACCACGGCACTACCAGCCTGGAGTTTGCATGTTCTCCCTGTGCCTGCGTGGGTTTCCTCCTACACTCCAAAGAAATACTAGTAGGTTAATTGGCTCCTATCTAAATTGGCCCTAGTATGTGTTTGTATGAATGTGAGTTGGGGTCTTGGGGACCTTAGATTGTAAGCTCTTTGAGGGCAGGGACTGATGTGAATATACAATATATATGTAAAGCGCTGCGTAAATTGATGGCGCTATATAAGTACCTGGAATAAATTAAATCTTTCTGCATCAAAAAATACTAGCCTCAAAATCTACTCTTTTGAAATGGAAGCCCTTTATTGTTAATCTAGTTCTGCACATATTCTGAACCAGCACTGGCTTTTAGTGCATTTATGGAGGCATCAGTTTTACTAGTTTTTGGTGTTTTAACATTGATATATTGGTATAAAATTATCACTTTCCCTATTAACTGGTAATGTTTCAACACTGTATACACTTAGTGTATGAGTTTTCCTTTTGCATCTTAGTATCTTTACTTAACTTGGTCTCTACTCTCCTCTAACGGAGTACGTTATGGGATTACTCATTCTGTTGCTCCTAGAACAGGCAAAGCAGTAACATTTTTACGCAAGCTCTGCAGTCAAATTTCGGAGACAATGACAAATATTCCATAAACCCATTCCAACTTCTGTAGGTCACTATCTGACATTTTGTCTCTTCTCCCTCGATGCTATGTACAGGAGTTTTCAGCATTCCTGCAATACAAAGGCATTTTGTGTTGTAACACTTATGCCCCCTGCACTGTACATACACTATGGGACATTCTCCTACAATGAGCAATCTTATTAGAAAACAACCTCCTCTCACTGCAGGAATGCCACGGAAAACTGCAAGTCTGCAGAAGATATCCAACATGGAAGTACAGTGTAAAGGCCATCACTTGAACCTTTTGTGTGGTTATTTAGGAATTTGATCTACAGTACAGGTTGTACTGTGATGTCAAAGGTCATAGCTGCAGCTGTATTTAAAGTGGAAACTGTAGTGACTAGTTGGTTCTTGCAGCACGGAATACTTGGTATAATTTCCCCCAGATGCTCCATGAAAGTGATATGCATGTTCTATCTGCATTTCTTAGGTTTACCGTGAGCTTTAAAAAAAATAATTGCCTGGAGGATAATTCAGTCAGTCATAGGTGGAGTTGGGTCAAACACTCCCCTGTTCGGTTCGGACGCCAACACTATTAAAGTCTATGGGACCCAAACTTAAAGTCCCCATTTTGAAGGCTTATATGCAAGTTATTGGCCATAAAAAGGGTATGGGGGCCTGGGGTCTGGGTACTGCCCTGGGGACATGTATCAATGCAAAAGCTTTTTTAAAAAAAAGATTGTATACAGGAGCAGTGATATTCTGCTTAAAGTGAAACGATAAGAATGACAAATTCCTTGAAATCTAGTGCCTGGAGGGGGTGGGGGGGTCCCCTTAGTCTGCCTGTAGGGTGGTGCATCTGTACAGTGTATAGAACCTGCTGAACCTTTTTCATTGTAAAAAGGTGGCCTTTTTACAATGAAAAACAAATTACATTTAAAGTGCCGGCAATACAGTACCATTGCTGGCAATACCAAAATGTTAAACAGCGTGCCCCCCCCCCCCCCCCCCAAAAAAAAAAATCCATATCAGACCCCAAGCATGCAGCCTGGTAAGTCAGGCTGCATGCTTGCTCGAATTATACCAGGTCACATGCCCTCAACCCCAAAGCACCTTGTCCATATGTTGATGGGTACAAGGGCCTCTTCCCAACAACCCTGGGCTGTGGTTGTGGGCAGGGGGCTTATTGAAATCTGCAAGCCCCCTTTAACAAGGGTGTCCCCCAGACCCCAGTCCCCCTCCTATGTGAATGAGTACTAAATCAGAGGGGCATTTCCAGATTCCGATAAGCCCCCTGCCCGCAGACCCCCACAACCCCTGCCCAGGGTTATCGGGAAGATGCCCTTGTCAGAGCCCCCTTTGGAGAGAGCAGAACTGTGTGAGGGGCTCAGCAGGCCCCACCCAATACTGTCTGCCTGCAGAAATCTACAGGAGGGGATGGAGCCAAGGCCTGTCACCCTGCACATGGAGAGAGAGGGCGCGACAGTGACTGGTCTTTTATTTCAGAATATTCCTACACCGAGGCAATGTTTCACTCTGAATTACTGCACAGATCTGGAGGAAAGCGCATTCAATGAATAATGCACCGGACTCTTGTATTTTTAGGCAAAATTTGCTTATCCTGGAGTTCTGCTTTACCAACTATTGTGTTTATTTTTTAACTTTTTAAGGTAAAAGACCAAAAATGTGGGTTTGCTTACATCTTCTTTTTTTTTTTTTTTTTTTTTTTTTTAACCTTTTTTTTTTTTAGAATACAAACAAGCAGAATGTTTATAAGCACTACCAGTATTTACACTTTTGATGGCTGTGATTGGTGCATAGCAATCACAAGGTACAAGTTACAGAGAGCCACTCTTTGGATCTACATTGTGAGAGAAATCTGGGCTGTCCAATGACCATTCAGATTACAGCACTTCACAGGTGTATTGGCTGCTTGAGTTTGTTTTGTGAAACCCCATTTATTAACCGCACTATAGAAAAAAAAAAAAACACCCACCTCTTCACCCTTTTATATATGAGAGGCAAGTATGTGCCTTGCCAAAGATTTTTAGGAAAGCCTTGCACTTGGGGCCCTTTCAGACTTATGAACAGTGGTGCAGCAAGCAGTTTACTGCAAAATGTATATCCCAGTGTGTTTCGTTGCCATTTATTTCAAATGGCACTCCACCAAACTAATACAGTATCTGCGGGTACCTGCCATGCAGTTTGTTGGGCTACGTTAAGACATTTTTTTTATTTTTATTTGTGCAGTGGATAGTTTTTTTATTTTTTTTGAAAAATAAACTGATTTCTGCGGCAGTCTTGTGTCAAGCTGAGAAGGTGAGTAAATGTCACCGGTAGAAATAAAAACAAAGAAACAAAGATTTTTATGATCGCGGTGCTCCTTTTTTATTTATTTTTTATTTTTTGGTGGTTTTTAATATTTTGCTGTCCAAAAACTGTGGTATCTGTTCTACAAAAGATCGTTCTCCCATGTGCATGTTCACCCTTAGCCTCGGCCTTATTTGGCTTCATAGGCTGGCTTTGGCCTTGATCTGGTTGAAGAAGATGAAAAGCGAATTAGCTGTACTAATATTCAGACACGTGACTTTTATTCTAATATCACGCAGGGAGCAGTAGTCCTTGACTAAGTACAAGGCTTAGGCAATTTTAAGCTGGTACTGACATGCCCACTCCTTTTTTTTTGGTTCCCAACCTTCTGTATGATATTCGGATAAAATTGGGGATGTGCAGCTACCCATAAAGTCAATTCAATTTTTTTTTTTTTTTCAGCTTTTATTAGTTTAACATAATTAGACCAATGAATGGTTTCTGAGTTTGTGGTTTTCTGTGCTTTGGTCTTGTCTTCATTAAATATAAGCACGAGTTTAATTTCAAAACTCTGCTGACCCAAGGGACTTCATAAAACATTTTTGTGCTTTTATAAAAATTCCACTAAAACAGAACAGTTTTTGGCATCAGAATGAATTCTCTGCAGCAAAAAGTTTTGATCTGTAACAATCATCCTGGCTTGAGGAACGATTGTTGCAGATTGGAAACGTTGCTACGTAACTCCATTAGATTGCAGCTATACTGCTGCCAAGATCTTATCTGCTTTAATAAGATTTAGTAAAAGCGTGGATGTTTATCATGAAATCCCTTGTGCGGGAACATTATTCGGAATGTTCCTTCCCTGTGTGCCCTAAGAATTGACTTTGAAGTGCAGGAAGCTCTTTATTGTAGTGTGACTACATTATCAGATTCTTAAATGTTCAGGAGTGAAAATTTCAAGTTGCTGATCAGTTTAACTAGTTTTGGTGTTGCAGCAGGAGTATACTACTTGCACTAATGTATTAAACCTAAAACTAAACCCCAAAACAAAAATGTATTGTAGATTTTCAATCAATGTAGTGGCTGCAAAAAAAAAATATTATTTTTTTTTCTTCATTTGCACCTGGTTTTGCAACAAATACCGCTATCCATGAGTGACAATGCTTACCCTAGGTTCACACCTATGCGTTTTTCAGCCAGTGCAGATTGCATTTTGCGTGTAATAGACTTGCGTTTTTTTTTTTTGTTTTTTTTTTACATGTTTTTTTTTTCTCTTTAACGCACTGTGTACAGGTGGTTAAGAAATGGACTGGGAAGCTGTCCGCCGCGTTCTTAACAATGGATGAGTCATCAGCTGTCAGCGGGTTTCCCTGCAAACAGCTGAATGTAAAACGTAATTGCCAGCAATAAAAAATAAATAAATTAAATCAAAAACACCACACACACTCCCCAATTTTTTTATTTTATTGCTGGCAATTCTTTACATTTTAGGCTGGGTTCACACTGATCCGACAAACGCTCTGACATTGGGAGCTCATGTCGCATGACGTGTGAAAATCAGTGTTTCCCTATGGGAGCCGTTCTAACTGGAACTGACACAAGCCGGTCCGACATTGAAAATGCTCCCTGTACTACTTTGGTCCGACTTTGATCCTACTTCGATCCTACTTCAGCCCATTGACTATCATTGAAGTAGGATCAAAGTTGGATCCTTGTCCTAACCATCCGACTTTGGCATCCGACATTGTGTTATTTCCTGCCCCCTGCTGTAGCCCCTCCCATTGTGTGTTAGTTTTGATTGGTCAAAGGACAAGTGTACTATTGAAAAGTCGGATCAAAGTAGTACCTTGTTCATGAAAGTCCGATGGATGTAGGACTGATGTCGCAGAGCAAAGTAGGATGAAAGTCGTACTACTGTCGTGTAGTATAGTGTGAACCCAGCCTCAGCTGTCTGCAGGGAACACTACCTGCTGACAGCGGATGACTCATGGATTGTTAAGGATGCGGTGGCCAATCGATGAGTCATCCGCTGTCAGTGGGCTTCCCTGCAGACAGCTGAATGTAAAGAATTGCCAGCAATAAAAAAATTTTTTGTGTGTTGTGTTTTTTTTTTTTTTTTTTTTTTTTATTGCTGGCAGTTCCTTTTTACATTCAGCTGTCTGCAGGGAAACCCGCTGACAGCTGATGACTCATCGGTTGTTAAGGGCACTGCAGCCAGCTTCCTGGC
The DNA here is from genome assembly GCA_037952835.1 of Lithobates septentrionalis. Classification (NCBI taxonomy): domain Eukaryota; kingdom Metazoa; phylum Chordata; class Amphibia; order Anura; family Ranidae; genus Lithobates; species Lithobates septentrionalis. Next base: position 3,322,316 of record JBBDGP010000546.1, on the reverse strand, counting down.
CCGCTCCTTAACCAACTATTCAGTTTTTTTTTAGAGAGGGGAGAGAAAGCAAAATGCATGAAAACTGCATGCAAAAACGCAGGTTTAAAAACACAACTTGCCTGAAAACCGCATCAACCGCATAGATGTGAACTTAAAGTGGAGGTCCGCCCACCGCTGCAAATACTAAGTTAGCAGCTACACGTACTGCAGCTGCTGGCTTTTAATAGAACACTTACCTGTCCTGGAGTCCAGCAATGGCAGCTGATGTTTCCACCAGCTGTCAGGTGCTGCCGCCACCATTGCGGGTAAGGGATTCCGGCAGTGTAGCCTTACGCCTCCACGCCAGGAACTCTACTGTGCATGCGCGAGGCTCCGCTCCTCTCTCCTACTGGCCCGGCGACAGGGCGGAGGAGGGAGCTGAGCGGTGACGTCAATAGCTGTGGCTCCAGGAAGTGGGAACAGGATACCTGTCAAAGAGGAGTATCCTGTCCCCCCCCCCCCGAAAGGTGGCAAATGTGGCACCGGAAGGGGAAGAAAACAAATGAGCGGAAGTTCCACTTTTGGGTGGAACTTCACTTTAGGGTTACTCTGTATACTGTATCTCACGTCGTCACCCAGGGCTAATATCCTGAGTTAAGCTGGCTACACATTATACAATTTTCTTGTACAATTTTCCTTTAGATTTACCAAAACCATATAATTAGGTCAAACCTAAACACTTTCAAGTTGCCTGCAGTCAGGCAGGCCCTTGCACTATATAGTTAAAGGAAACTGACCAAAAAGAATTGTATAATTTGTAGCCAGCTTTAGACTACAAGAACTTTCTTCTGCCCTCATTTCCATTTCTTTAGGTGGGAGGGATTTTGTAGTTCAAGGAAGATTGATGAGAAAGCTAATAATCTCCTCTCAAATTGTGGCATTAATGCACAGAAAGTTAAAAGCACTCAAGAGATCCAGTAGAATCGGCAGACTTTCTACCGGTGTACTGGAAGCTAAAATATATTAAAGTGGAACTCCAGGAATGATCTTATTTTGAAAACTTGCATTGGTCCAGGTTGGCTTGATATATGTATCTGATATCTGGAGGACCACTTGGAATGGTAAAAATCACTGCAATAGTCTGCACTACATACGGTGATAGTGTGATCTTATGGGTCTTGCTCAAGCAGCTTCCCTACTGAACACAAGGGGTTGCTAGCTTGGTACCTCCACCATTCAGAGAACACCTTGTATTTTTTCCAATAATACAAGACATTCTCTGATTGGAGAAGGTAGAGCTCATGATGTCCTCTCCACCACCCCCACCCTTCCCATTTCCACCTCCTGTCTGTCTTATTGCAACCCCAGGTACAGCATACAAGAAACGTACAGGGCTGTGTCCTAGAGACAGTTCTTGAAGGCTCATATTAAACAAAGGCACGCAAGATATAAATCATAAATGCAGTCATTTTGTATCTTATAGCTTTTAGAGTTTTTTTTTTTTTTATTTTTTTTTTAATATCTCTCAAACTTTTACAGATTGGTCAAAGAATAATTTAGATAAGATCTTGATGTTGGGATATGGATGTTCCACGCTCAGTCATTCCACTCGCTCCCTTTGGGTTTTATGGCGAATTGATTTGTTTGCTTATTTTGGTAGAATTTTGTACACTTTATTTATAATTATTGCATAATGACTGGAAATACACAGACTTATCAGTGAGGGGGAATCAACCATAACATTCACCGATTTTGTTGCCAAGTCTTTTTTCCCTAGCCGATCTATAAGTAGACCTAAAAACAAACTGTTAGCCAGTTAAAGTCTTGTACAGGCTTATTTATTTTATTTTTTTTATTTTTTTTCATTCTTCTATTTTTGTCTGCATTCCACATCCTGCCATGTTTTGCAGCACACCACTTCCCCAGCAAAGGATGGTGTGCTCCCTATGACAGCCTGAAGCTCCAAATAAAGATGTTCAGGAGATAAATGTCCTTAGAAAGCTGCTTTTACTGGTGATTATTACATGTCAGGACAAATTGTTTTGTGGTTTGTTTGTGCAGGTCTTCAGTTTGTGCATTTCTTACAAAAAGTCAGGTTTAATAGCAATAAAGCTGAATTCCAGGCAACCCTGCAAATACAGTTTTTAAAACCCCATACACACTATTGGATTTTCTGCAGATTTTTGTCTTCAGATTTACCAAAACCATGTAGTGTAAGGGCCTGCCTGATTGCATACAAATTGAAACTCTTAGCCCCGGTTCACACAGGGGCGGCACGACTTGCAGGTCGCCTCACAGAGACTACCTGCACACGACTTCCACGGCGACTTGCAAAACGACTTCTGTATAGAAGTCTATGCAAGTCGCCTCAAGTCGCCCCCAAAGTAGTACAGGAACCTTTTTCTAAGTTGGAGCGACTTGCGTCGCTCCTATTAGAACGGTTCCATAGTACAGAACGGGAAGCGACTTGTCAGGCGGCTAGGTGGCCTGACAAATCGCCCCTGTGTGAACCGGCAGTAAAGGTTTGACCTCCCATATTATATGGTTTTTGTAACTCTGAAGACAAAAATCTGCAGAAAATGGGCGCAGCTTGGCCCTGCTCCCTTCTCAGTCTGTAATTGACATCAGTGGGAGCTAATGACTCCCACTGCGGTCTCTGAACCAATTTCCATTGCAACTTGATTCGATTTTGATACGACTTTGGATGAGTGCGACTTTGTTACGACTTTGGCTTTGATCAATGTGATCTTTTTTTTTGTTTTGTGCTGTACAAAGTTATTAGACGTGCAGAATGAAAACATTTGTTTAGTTTCGTTTTGGTTTGAAATCGCATCAGTCGAAGATTGAGCGACCGATTCAAATTCTGTGTGAAGAATAGCGGATTGTTAAGGAGCAGGCCTGGGAGCCGGCCGCCCTGTCCTTAACCAATGACTCGTCAGCTGTCAACGGGTTTCCCCACTGACAGCTGAATGTAAAAATAAGAATGCCAGAAATTAAAACTAACTGCAAAAAATGGCATGTGCCCTCCCACCAGTTCATACTAGGCCCTTTGGGGTACTTTACCTTTTTATTTGGGTTTTTATTTTTTACGCTTTTTGTTGAATAGTAGGAGCACTATGTACCCCATAATCATTCACATGGGGTATAGATTCCGATAAGCCCCCCACCTGCAGACCCCCATAACCACCGGCCAGGGTTGTGGGGAAGAGGTTCTTGTCCCCATCAACATAAGCTCCCCCCCCCCCCCCCCCATGTTGAGGGCATGTGGTCTGGTATAAGTACATATTTGGGGAGCACACCCTACAATGCGTTTAAATTCAAGATGGTGCTGCTATAAGACCTACAAACAGTACAAAATATTTTACAGCGCACACATACAAGAATGACATTTCCTGCAGGGCTAGTTAAAAACACCTGAACATATTCAAAAAATACGGGGGTTTGGTCACACTATATGGTCATATAGTGCTAAGCCCACTTACTGCGACAAAGTACCCCCGTCTGGTATGATTGGGGGGGGCAGAGAAGGACTTGAGGGATATAGTTCTGGAGGTGTGCCTAGATCAATAGGAACCTATCCCTCCTGTTGCTTCTCCTGCAAACATTTTACAAGCCTGATGACATTGCATGGGGTATCAAAAGCGATTTCTCGCAACCTGAAATCAAAAGAAAAAATATACTGCGGGGACATGCTGTAAAAGGGGAAAAGGTTTGGGGTTAAATTTGGGTAATGGCTGAACAATGTAATTTAATGAGCAATGGCCTGTACACATGATCCAAAAATCAGATCACAGATCGTCTTTTTTTTTTTTTTTTTTTTTTTTGCATGCTAGTCGCATATCGAACATGAAAAGTTTACTAAAATTCTCGTACAACAGAATAAAAAATCGTAAGTGATGTCATGTCACGGATAAACGGCTCTCGAAAGCTCTGTAATAACGATCCGATTTATCGTTCGATCGCTTTCGAAAGCGCAATTTTTTTTTCCCCGGATCGTGTGTTAATGTAAATATATTTATTTATTTTTTACAGTTGCGTCTGATTATATAACAGTAAGCTCCCCAGTGAATGTCTTTTTAAAAGGAAAAAAAAAAAAAAGTGCTGTATAATGGCTTACTTCAGAGCGCCGTGCCCGCCAGTCTTCTCTCCCGATGCCATAGATGCAGCGGCAGGTGCTGGGAAACCCCCGCTGACGCGTCAGCCGAGACAAGGAGAGGAGGAGACCAGCAGGCAGTCCATGAGCGCCAAATGGCGCTCTGAAGTAAGCTATTATACAGCACGTTTTTATTCACTGGGGAGCTTACTGTTCTATAACAGAGGGAACTTTAGAAAAAAGACTTTGTGTGTGTTATTTTTTTTTTTTTTTTTTTTGCACAGAAGAGGTTCGGGGTGCTGTCAGGCAGAGAAGGGAGGGGAGGAGAGCACACAGGAGACACAAAGCGGGCTGCGGATGACTGAGGCACGCACGGATGACTCTGGTGTCAGTGCTCAGCAGCCCTGATATATCTGAGTGGGGAGGGTAGAAACTGACAGGCTCAGCCAGGTATTTCAGGTGTTACAGGAGGCCAAATGACACGGCACAAGCACTGTGCTGTATAACATGCTCTAAGGCAGGGATATGCAATTAGCGGACCTCCAGCTGTTGCAAAACTACAAGTCCCATCATGCCTCTGCCTCTGGGTGTCATGCTTGTGGCTGTCAGTCTTGCTATGCCTCATGGGACTTGTAGTTCTGCAACAGCTGGAGGTCTGCTAATTGCATATCCTTTTTTGGTTAACCAACCCTTTAAATAAATTTAAACAAGCCTGTATAATATAGTAGGTGTCAAGGCACTCAAAGTGTAGATTCTGATTTTTAACCTCTTCAGAGTGCGATTGTGAGCAGCATTCTCTGTGGCCCTGCTATATTAAATTGCACTGGATTTCCTATGTACCTTGAGGGGGTTCAGATCTCTACCTAATGTAAAGAACAGTGAACTAAGCCTTTGCTTAGTCGTGGTGGTCGTGTTTTTTTTTTTTTTCTTAGGGCACATGTTGGCAGATCATGTGCCCTATCTGACAACCCCTCATGCTGACAGCTGCTTTGGTGCAGGAAGCAAAATAATTGTGCAGTCTCATTTATTGCCTTGCTCCGCAGGTGACCTGAGATAATTTATCTACAGTCGAGTTTTTTTGTTTTTTTTCTTGCATGCAGTCATGGGCTGAAAATCCGGTTTTCCATAAACAAATTTTGTTGAAATTAAAGGCCTTGTTTGTTTTGAATATGGAAAATCTGAGTCGTTCTTTATCCAGTCGCCCTGCATCAGGCTTTTCTTAACAATTTACTTTGTAGCAATCCTTCAAAACCCGATGCACATTTTCACTTTTGGCACAAGGCTTATGTATATCTCTTCCCCTCTTGCAGCTGGAGGTGACCCTGGACCTGGCGGAGAGGCGGGTGATCCGCTCGGCGATTCGAGAATTACGCAACAAAGAGTTGGAGAGATGTGAGGAAGCCTTGGCCTCTAAACGCTTCAGATCGGAGAGAGGACAAGAGGACAAAGAGAATCAGCCTGGGTTAGTTCATGTCTTTGTCTTCTAGTGGTCCTTCATTAAAGGGAAGCTATAGTGCATTTAGTGTAAGCATTGACTAATTGTAACATTATTATAGAAAGTAATCTTTTAAGACTATAACATTTTACATGCTTGTTCCACATTTTATTGCATTTTGTAGTCCTGTTGGTATTGCTCCTTAAGTGGTCCTCTTGCTGACCCAGAGGCTTGCACTCAGAGACAGGAATACTGTAGTACTGTCCCTGTATATTACTGAGTAGGAAGCAGAACTTACACATGCAGTAAGCAAGCTGGGTGGGTTTTACCTCTAACTGTAATGTACTAAGAGAGAGAGATAGAGATCTCTATATATCTGTGTATCTCAAACACACGCTAGAGTGAATTATTAAAAAGTGTCTTAGACCAATTCGGTTTTAACTGGTTCTTTTGTCCATAGCAGCCAATCAGCTTCTAGCTTTCATTTTTTCCACACCGCTTAAATAACTGATTGGCTATGCTCCAGTTAAGACAAAGTTTCTTGGACACTTTTTGAAAATAAATTTCCCCCCTCTGTGCTTTTTAAAAACATTTGAATGATTTCCCTTTTTAATTCATAAATGTAAAAACCCTTAAACGGAACTGCAGACAGGTAATTTTAGTTTGCCATTTTATCCAATTCAAAACTTTTTTTTTTTTTTTTTAAATAAAGCTAATTAAGTACCTAAGTCAATCTTTGTATTGGCTCCCTGTAACCCTGTAACCTCCTGCACAGCATGACTGTCAGATTTATAGCACAGTGCAAAAGAATTGAGCCTTAACAGTAATTCTATGATGGCATAATATGTATGCTTACACTCCTAGGGGTGAATTATTGACCAAAACTGTAGGTCCAAACCGCAGTACAGAAAACCCAGGTTTGCAGGATTAGCTGAACAAAGATTCCCCCCCCCCCCCCCTTTTTTTTTCTGTGCTAGATATTCCATATCCAATATGTTGCAGTCTCAATTTTAGCCAGCAGTTAGGGTCATTGTCACATTTTCCGCTCTCATCAATTTGTTGAGAAAAAAAACCCTGTTTAGAGCTTTACAGCTGATGCTCAAATTTAAACCCGCAAGTAAATACGTTTTGGAGTAATTCATCCTTATATCGGATAGCTTTATCTAAAGTTTTGGACAAATTAAGCCTCCAGGCAGAGAGCTATTGCACTGCTGTCTCTTTAGATAACCCATAGTGTAACCTCTCTTTTAGTCCGTAAGGCATGCCATACACGGTGCAAATTTCTTTCCTGCAACCATAGGTTGCAGGAAAGAAATTTGCATGATTCTCCCATCAACACAGATGGTGCTAACAGGGGAATCTGCAATTGTCTTCTCCCAGGAGGGGCAAAGACAGTGATTATCATTAGCGGCTATAGCAGCCACTAGCAATAATCGCAAGAGAATCCGACAAGCTGGTTATACCCAAGTTGATTGATTAATCAACTTGGTACATTCAGCCTGCCCATAAATGGTTCGAATCTCAGCCGGTTCCTGCTGAACTGGCTGAGATTTGAACCTTGTATGGCCGGCCTAAAACTCTGCCACCTCATCCCATAAGGGCAAGATGCTTACCTGCGGTCACCCTCCTAAAATCTTTATTGTGCAACCCTGCTCAGAGACTATCCTTTGCCCATAACTCCTGTCCAAATCCAGGTCATACCGGGCATGCATGCTGCTCACCTGTTTTCTGCAACTGGGCCTCTACTCATGCCAGTTGCAGCCATGCAATGAAGCATGGCCCCCGTCCCTATAAATGATTGGGGTAAGCAGCCTCTGGATATGGCTGGGACTGTTTCAAGCAAAGGCTGTGTAGAGCCAGGCAAGGCTGATCAATGAAGATCTCCCTGGCAGCTCTGATGGTCAATCTTTAACTTTATGTGGCTTATACAATTGTTTCCCTTTTCAGTGTTGCTATGCTGATGACATTCTTAATAATGAATGTATAAATTAACTGGGCTCTGACACCTGACAGTTTTTTTTGGTTTTGAAACCAAAGAATAAGCTTAGTTGGTACACCGTTTCCAACAGATGCATTAGAACAGTTTCTTTAGCGTGAAAGCAAAGCATACAGTTTGCTTTTCTCCTGCTCATCCTGCAACAAGAGAATATCGATAGATTCCCCTATGGACAGATCTCCATTGTTGGCTATTGTATTTGCACAACTGCAGCTGCCTGGATACCTGAACAATGACTGTATCTAGTGTAGTGCAGTAAGATAGATATATATATATCTATCTATATAATATATATAATATTTCTTTTTTTCTTCCCTACCACCATTTTTGTTAATGTAGATGTCCATTTTTTATTCTGCTTCCCTGTGTGTGCAGTAGATCCAGAAGTCAAGGTAGTGGTCAGCTAGGAGAGAAAATGGAGCAGCTTCAGGCAGAGAGAGGACAAGCTTACCTCCTAGTGTCCTCTTCCAGCCCAACTGGTTGCCATTGATCTTTAAAGGATTAAGCTTCCAAAACTTCAGAGATCCAGATCAGGGCGTCGGTGCACGTAGGCTGGCCATAGATGGCTTGATAAAAACAAGAGATGTACCATATTTTGAGCATTGTTTGTTAGCAGACCATTTCTTTACTACAAGAAGACAGGGAGTTTGCTAAGGACTATGAGCTTTTTAGACCCTCCTCTACTAAAGTGCTCAAGGCAGTCGCCTCTGACTGCTCCTCAGTTTGGCACAGCCTATAATATAAAAGATATTTCTTCAATTCTCTAAACCAGGGTTACTCAACCAGGGTTCCTTAGAACACTATTGCTTGTATTGCAGTTTGTATTGCTATCTGCGCCCCGTTAGAGAGATTCAACCTCTCTATTTGTTCTGTTCACCATTCGCATTGAAAGTAAAGGAAAATCCCAAGTTTTGGGTTATCCCCAGAAAAGTAAGAGGGGAAATTTTCGAATAGGAACACTTGGTCTGGGGGTCCCCAAGGGATTCCCTTAATTTGCAAGGATTTCCACCCACTTCCTGTTTTGGTTATGGGACAGGAAGTGAAGAGAAATCTCCTCAATGGGACACAGGTGGCAAAAAATAAACCAATGAGGGTTATAACCCTCCCTTACTCTATGCAAAATGAGGGCGGGGGGGGGGGACGGGGGACTTTGCACATAGTTCTTCTTTTAAGATAACCAATGGATTGAAAGTGCTATTCACAAAACGTTGAAAATATGCTAAATTGGCAAAGTTCACTTAGTATATGCAAACTCTCACAATCCGTGTCTGCCTTTTGGCCTGTTAAATATACAATTGATAAGGTTTTTTATATCAGTTTGTGAAGTGCAAAGAATACCTCCTTATGCTAGAGAGCTCATAACTTCCTGTACTCTCTTCCTCTGCTAGCTGTTATCGGCTAGCTTTGTTGCTAGCTCTCGTACTACAGAACACCCCCTTTTCCCAGGTTATGAAGTGGGGGAGTTGTTCAGATGAGTTGGCATCCTTCCTGGCCTAAGGTGACAATGCTGCTCCTCCATGGATACAATAAGCATTGTTGCCCTAGGTAGGAAAGCATGGGACTGGCAGGGTCATTAAGTAAAAAAATAAAAAAGAAGAACCCTGAATGAAAAAGAATGTAGCCACCAACATGAATAATGAGCTATAATCAATATCTTCAGTTTTTGGCTTAGATGCACTACAATGTGCCTTTTTAAAAAAAAAAAAAAAAAAAAAAAAAAATTTAAATCTGAATTTTTTTTTTTTTAAATTATTTTTTCTGTTTCCCTCCACATTGCTTCGTAACAGAACTGTAACAATTTTTCACATCCTTCTGCGCCGTTCTATGCTCTCAGAGATGGCCGTGTTGAAAGCAGTAAATGGAAAGGGCTGCATTTGTGGCAGCTATAGTTAATTTCCAGAATATGGTGGCCAGGTGGTTATGTTCTCCGAATCATATTAAAGGCATATTTTTATGTTTTACTAGAGTGTACCTTTTAACTAAATGTGCATCATGTTCATGCTACCCAGCAGATGTTTTAATAATCCATGGACCATTTTTCTTTTCAGGGAAGAGAAACAGCAGCGGGCTCTGCATACATTGGCAGGAAGGCTACAGGAGATAAATGATGTGGAGGAGCTCACAACACTGGTACATAACTTACTGTAAACCATGCTTCAACCCAATGCTCACCTCTTCAAGTCACTCCTCACTAAACTGCTTGCATTTATCTTCCATTTCTTCATTGCTGCTTTGAAAAAAAATATTTCTGTATTAAAAGCTGGGGAAAAAAAAATATTGGAATGTTTGGTTCTATTTTTATTTTTTTTCACGTATAAAGGCTTTCCACATTATCACAATATTGGAGCCACACTATTCTCATTGAATGTGCTGAAATTGCTCTCAGATGTGAGAAGCGTTTTGCTTGTTTTAAAGTAGAATTATACAGTGTCTTGAAAAAGTATCCATGTCCCTTGAAATTTTCCACATTTTGTCATGTTGCAACCAAAAACGTAAATGTATTTTATGTGATGGACCAACACAAAGTGGCACATAATTGTGAAGTAGAAGGAAAACGATAAATGGTTTTCAAAATGGAGTCAATACTTTTTGTAGAGCCACCTTTCGCTGCAAGTCTTTTTAGGTATGTCTCTATCAGCTTTTCACATCTAGAGTGACATTTTTGCCCATTCATTCTTTGCAAAATAGTTCAAGCTCTGTCAGATTGGATGGAGAGTGTGAACAGCATTTTTTCAAGTCTTGCCACAGATTCTCAATTGGATTTAGGTCTGGACTTTGACTGGGCCATTCTAACACATGAATATACTTTGATCTAAAACATTCCATTGTAGCTCTGGCTGTATGTTTAGGGTTGATGTCCTGCTGGAAGGTGAACCTCCGCCCCAGTTTCAAGTCTTTTGCAGACTCTAACAGGTTTTCTTTTAAGATTGCCCTGTATTTGGCTCCATCTGTCTTCACATCAACTCTGACCAGCTTACCTGTCCCTGCTGAATAAAAGCATCCCCACAACATGGTGCTGCCACCACAATGTTTCACAGTGGGGATGGTGTGTTCAGGGTGATGCGCAGTGTTAGTTTTCCACCACACATAGCATTTTGCTTTTAGGCCAAAAAGTTAAATTTTGGTCTCCTGACCAGAGCACTTTCTTCCACATGTTTGCTGTGTCCCCCACATGGCTTCTCCCAACTGCAAATGGGACTTTTTATGGCTTTCTTTCAACAATGGCTTTCTTTTTGCCACTCTTCTATAAAGGCCAGATTTGTGGAGTGCCCAACTAATAGTTGTCCCGTGGACAGATTCTCCCACCTGAGCTGTGGATCTCTGCAGCTCCTCCAGAGTTACCATGGGCCTCTTGGCTGATTCTCTGATTAATGCTCTCCTTGCCCGGCCTGTCAGTTTAGGTGGACGACCATGTCTTGGTAGGTTTGCAGTTGTGCCATACTCCTTTTTCCATATTCAGATGATGGATTGAACAGTGCTCCGTGAGATGTTCACAGCTTGGGATGTTGTGTTTTTTTTTTTTTTTTTTTATAACTTAATCCTGCTTTAAACTAGGGTTGTCCCGATACCGATACTAGTATCGGTATCGGCACCGATACCAAGCATTTGCCCAAGTACTTGTACTCGGGCAAATGCTCCCGATGCTTCCGCCGATACCTTGACTGTCAGCGGTGATGGACGTGTGGGGGAGTTACAGGCTTCTCCCCCCGTGGCTTTCAGCTGCTTAGTGACATACAGCGGTGATCGGTGCTTGTAATTCCCCCACACGCGATCACCGCTGACTGTCACCTCCTCCTCCTTAGTCCTCCACCGTTCCTCTGTCCCCCTCCGCTGTCCTGCTCCATTGCTGTGTCCCCCTCCGTTCCTCTGTCCCCCCCCCCCCCCCCCCCGCTGTCCTCCTTCTTTGCTCTGTCCCCCTCCGCTGTCCCCATCCGTTCCTCTGTCCCCCTCCGCTGTCCCCATGCGTTCCTCTGTCCCCCTCCGCTGTCCCCATCCGTTCCGGCTTTCCATTGTCCCCCTCTCTCTTCGTCTGTCCCCTCCGTTCTGCTGTCTCTCCGCTGTGTGTATGGAGAGAGTCAGCTGACTCTTTCCATTCACATAACTGAAACATTGTAATCTCCTGTGATTACAATGTGTCAGTTTATGAATGGAGAGAAGCTGCTGTGTTCTCTCCATTCATTCTCAGTGCAGCTGACGCTGCAGAGAAAGGGACTGGGGAATCTCTATCCTCAGTCTATTTCTCTGTCTCAAGGGGGAGATATCAGAGGTCTGTTAAGACCCCTGATATCTCACCAAAGCCCCCCAACAGGGCTGATTAAAAAAAAAAAAAAAACACACACAATAAAGAATAAAAAAAAAAAATTGTAAAAAATAATAAATGTAAATGAAAAAAAACAAAACAAAAACACACACACAGACACCGTTCACTATACCCCCACCCCCACCCCACCCGCACCCCCCCCTCAAAAAAAAAAAAAAAAAAAACTGTCACGTGACATTAAAAAAAAGTATCGGTAATCGGTATCGGCGAGTACTTGAAAAAAAGTATCGGTACTTGTACTCGGTCCTAAAAAAGTGGTATCGGGACAACCCTACTTTAAACTTCTCCACAGCTTTATCCCTGACCTGTCTAATCTGTTGTGTGGCCTTCATGTTGCTGTTTGTTCACCAAGTCCTGGTCCCCATTGATTCTACTTTTTCTACTTTGAAATCGTGCTACTTCACTTGAAGTAGCGCAATTTTAAAGTAGCAGGTCAGTGCGATTTTCAGGTGCTACTTGAAAGACATCTGTGTGGCTTCATATGCACAGATGTCTATTGAAGTCGCACCTGAAATTGGCAAGAGTAGTGCAGGAACTACTTTTCCAAATCGGTGCAGTGCTGCAACGTCGGCGTTGTGCCGATTAGAACTGTGCCATTGCTGGGAATAGGCTGCAGCTTGTCATGTGATTTGACCTGTTAAGTTGCGTGACTAATTGCTCCAATGTTCTCTAAAAAAAAAACACCTGAGGGCTTCACAGAACAGCTGTATTTATAATGAGATTAAATTAGACACATTACTAATTAGGTGACTTCTGAAGGCAATTGGTTCCACTAGATTTTAGTTAGGGGTATCAGAGTAAAGGGGGCTGAATACAAATGCACTCCACTTTTCAGATATTTGTAAAAAAAATTGAAAGCCATTCATCCTTTTCCTTCCACTTCACAATTTATGTGCCACTTTATGTTGGTCTATCACATAAAATTCTAATAAAATACATTTATGTTTTTGGTTGTAACATGGCAAAATGTGGAAAATTTTCAAGGGGTATGAATACTTTTTCATGGCACTGTACATCCTCTCACTATACTGTTATATTTGAGCTAACGAGGTATGATATCAATTTGCACTTAAACTTGTGACTTGTGCTCTGATAAAATGGACAGGCCCCTGCTGATGGAAAGTCCTTGTATGTATTGCTTCTGCTCAGGTCTGTTTTGTAGATCTGCTAAAAAGTAGTAAATCCCCTGGATGGCAGCTTGGATAAATGAGAACAAGGTGAAGGTGTGCTTCATGGATATTTTCATGAAGCGGAGTTTGCTTGAAAATGCAAGGTCTGACTATGTATGCCCTCAAAAAAAATCTCTTAAAGAAGTTGGGTAACAAAAAAAAAATGTATCTTGGACTTGGGCTTCTTCTCTAGGCTCCAGTGGCTTTACTGTGCCTTATTGTTGCCACCTGCAAGAGAGTATACCTATAGGGATACCTACAAGAATGCGCTCCTGCAGGAGTGAATTCTCATGTATTTGGCGTGCAAAGTTTTCTTAAAATCTGGGTTGATTTAGAGTGATGTAACTTCATAACATGTAGACACTTGTTTCGAAAAGATCCAGTATATAAATTTTAGGCTCAGTCCACATATATGCAAATCGGATGCATTTTTAAACTGCATCCGAATTGCATAACATGTGAACCAGACCAGCATTCAATGGAGCTGGTTCACATGTGGGCTGGTTGCGGTGCTAATTTTTAAAAGGGTACTGTGCTTTTTCAGTCAAGTTCAGGTGCGATTTCAGTGTCAAATTTGCACCTGAATCGCACCCAAACCGGTGAGTGGAAATCGTACTGAATGCTGCAGAGAAACCGGTGCTGCAGATATGTCAACGGAGCCTTACAGTAAGTTTCATTGTCTGATTAACTTAAAGGGTTTTCGGTGATAACATTGTTTTAATTTCACCTACTAACAAAGCTGCTCTAGGCATTTATCTACATATTTTTGCCATAAGAGTAAAATAACCCAGATTCATTATTTTATTTTTTGCAAAAGGAGGACATTAGATGGTATTGATAGGCTGCATGAGTGCCATGCAAAACATCCATTTTGCTTTTCTATTTTTCCCAGCTTAGAGGAGCCAGTGAGTACGAAGAGAGAAAGCTCATCCGTGCCGCTATCCGGAAAATCCGAAATGATGAAATTGAAGGTAAATGCACAGATCTGAATCCACTTTTTTACCATATATCAAAAGTGCATTTGAGTCTTCATTATGCATTAAACCTTGGTATTGAATAGAGGAAATGCATCTTACAAATTTAGTACAAGTGTATAAGCCTTGATGGGGTAAATAGAAGTATTGTATAGCTACCAGTCAAATTCAAACCTGCCCATGAAATTAGAATGTGATTGGTGATGCAGAGAGAGAGGAATTTACACTTTGTAGGCTTCAGGAAGTACGCTGGCAGTGAACCCTAGGGGTACTTTCTAGATTAAAGTGAGTGAACACTCTGATTATGGCTTAGGTGTTCAAGAGCAATTCCAGTCAACAAATGAAACTCATTAGCTCTGTGAGCTAATAATGCTATCCAATGCAACAAAAATACGATGTAGATTAATGTTCAACAGCATGGTTCACTGTGCCTAGAGAATGTTAATCAATTCTGTATTAGAACTGGAAACGCTCTGTTGTGTGTATTCCTAATCCTGTAATTGACCACCACTTTTCTACACCAATGATTGGGAGCCAGTCAACATGGTTCCCGATCATGTGTTAACTATGGTGATCATATGGGGGCAAAAAAATGTAGGTAGGCAAATCAGTGATATAGTTAACTGATGCATTTTAAAGCTGCTAAATTCTGCTGGCCATCTAGCCTCAATGACTAATGGGCAGGTAAGGGTTAAAAGCAGAGTGGTGTTGGTAAGAATGATATTGTGTCCCGGATTTTAAGTATGAAAATACATTTTTGACCTGCTATCACATCATTTTTGACATTAAATGTAACATACCTCTTTGTTTTGTATGCTTTTAGCAGCATCATTTGCGGGAATGCTGGTCAGCCGCACCACTGACCGAGGCAATGGCTCCACGCAGTCCAATGGTATAGAGAGTATTGGAGATCTCCCTTCTATGGTACGTATGAAAATTGCTTTTGCGTTAAAGTGGTTGTAAAGCCACTGTTGTGCTTCCTATAATCCCCGCTGTCACCCCGCTGTCTCTCCTCTGTGTCTGTCCCCCCGTCAGCGGCAATTGCTAAAATCATGCTGCAAAAGTCATTGTTTTCTTCCTATAATCCCCAGTGTTCTATAAAACAGTGTATATATGTATGTATGTATGTATGTATGTATGTATGTATGTGTGTATATATATATATATATATATATATATATATATATATATATATATATATATATATATATATATATATATATATATAATATTTTTTATATAAATAAAATCTCCAACTCATACGTAGCATCTGGGGCCTGGACACGGTGCCTGTCTGCTTTGGAGATTTTATATATACTGTTTTATAGAACACTGGGGATTATAGGAAAAAAACAATGACTTTTGCAGCATGATTTTAGCAATTGCCGCTGACGGGGGGGAAAAAAAAAAAAAAAATATATATATATATATTTTTTTTTTATATGTAATTACCTATATAGTGATAAGTACAGTGCTTTTCTTGCACACTTTACCTTACCTAAGTAGATTAACTTTTAAGGATTTCTTTTGTAAGAAAGTTAACATATGTTTACATTAATTAGTGTAAGTAGATTAGCGTTGGTGATCCTGTCATGTCACAGTTAATTAAGATGGCCAAACCCATCACCAGAGAATTTCTTGCAGAGGTAGGATTGATATTACAGCTTGTAACTTCTAATCACAATTGCTTCTAATATTCCGGCATGCTGGAGTATATTCCAGATAATCAGAGCTAAGGGACCGATTTGGATGAGAGTCAAAATGTCTTCATCATTACAGAGTCTAGTTGAATGGGATTAGGTTATTCCATTACCTGAATAAATGAAAACCTTTACAGACGTTCTTTTATACTCAGATTTAGACAAGAAGTGTATTAGATGATGCTTTTGGTTTAAAGGGGCTGGATGATCTGGATTCATATATGTAATGAACTGATGAGGAATTTGTAAGAGTTTTGGGGTAAATTGGCTTTTCAAGGAAAGCGACAGTGCTGTGTCCTGCTGGACTGTACCATATACATGGGGTCATCGGTCATTTTATCTTCGTTTTGCACTTTTTACCATTGGTCTGATCTGAGTTACTGCCATTCTGGGAGCCACTATGATTATCTGGCCAGTATTATGCTGGTCATCCATATCACTCAACAAATTTTAAAGAATTAATCTCAAGGTATTAATGGTGCTGTTTTGTGGCAAAATGTCCATAATGGTTACTCCAGGTCTATTTGGACCAGCACTGAGCATTTGATTGGTGGGTAGCCTGGCATAGAACTTTGCTTTTTGCTTTCTGCTAAAACACATGCACACAGATTAAACCTGAGTCGTGTGGACTGCTACCCTTTATGCCTGTCATTACACGAAATGCTTGCCCTCTACATTAGGCCACTTTCACACTGTGGGTTTTTTTTAGGTGCTTTTTGGCTAAAAATAGCACCTGAAAAATGCCCCCCCTGCCAGCCCCAGTGTGAGAGCCCGAGTGCTTTCACACTGGAGTGGTGCGCTTGCAGGATGAGAAAAGACATCCTGCAAGCAGCATCTTTGGGGCAGTGCGGGAGAGCTGTATTTAGCACTCCTAAAACGTCCCTGCCATTGAAATCAATGGCCAGCGCTGCTGAAGCTCCTGCAGCAGCGCTTTGCAGGCGCTTTTAACCCTTTTTCGGCCGCTAGCAGGGGTTACAAGCACACCCTGCAAGTGGCCGAAAAGCGCAGCAAAAACGACGTTAAAGCACCGCAATAAAACTAGCGGCACTTTGACGCCGCACGCCCCAGTGTGAAAGTGCCCCTAAAACTCCTGTTTAGGAATGGGTACATGTTGGCAAATCCATTGTACACAGGAGAATACGGACAGGGATTATTCCAAATGTGAGGATTGGTGCTAATATTATCCACATTCATATAAGGAATACATAGACCACCTGTTGTGTGTGTTGTGTGTTGTGTTGTGTGGTTTTTTTTTTTTTTTTTTTAGCGGTTTTTCTAGCAGTACAGGTACAGGGTCAGACAGATAATCAGGTGAATATTAAGGTTCTCCAGTAGTCTATGGACTCCTGCATCAAAAAAAAATGAATACAAACTAAAAGTTAAAGATAAAGATGTTGAGGAACCTCCACCGACTTCAATGTGCACAGAAAAAAAGCACACCACACCCAAGTGCTTTCAATCTGCTTACCAGAGAGACATGAAAGGTATGCAATATAATCATATATCACAGGGGGCCAAATACAGGTGTCACATTCCAAACTCTGAAGACCGACCAAAAGGGTTCCAAATTCACCAATCTCGTATAATCTTCAAAACTCCCAGGGAGGGCTTAGCAGGATATGCACTCACCAACAAAGATGTTACCCAATAGGAGGAAAAAGCAGCAATAGTGAATCCCGTAAGGTAAAGAAACAGTCTTTTGTAGTCTACTTACAGGAGTAAAAGGACAAACATCATGATATATAGATTCCGCGGCAATTAGCGTGCTTGCATCAAATCGCAATAGTGTGAACAGGGCCCAAAGATCAATGCACTAGGGTTGTGTTTTTTTTTTTTTTTTTTTTTTCCCCATCACGAAAACTTATTTTAGAACTCCTCCTCCCCAAATTTTCCAAGATTTGTTTTACAGAAAAAAAGCACAACACATCCAAAACAAAACAGAACCAATGGCTTAAGCCGAGTGTTTTTTGTTTTTTTTTTTGTTTTGTTTTTTTTCTTCTTCATTTGTCTCTTTGGGAAGATTTCTCTTCACTTCCTATCCCATAGCCAAAGCAGGGAGTAAGAGGAATCCCCTTCAAAATTGGGTAATCCCTCATCGTCACCAGAACTAGTGTCCCCATTGGAAAATTTGCCCGCTTTTACTGTTTGACGTGCAACTTCACTTTTGCTAATAATGGTAAATGTGACAAATAGAGGGGGAATCTCCCTAACATGGGTACATAAAGCAGTGAAAATCTGACAAATGTTCTAATTCCTCTCCAATCTATCTGAAACACAAGAAATTCCCCTTAGTTGTTATATTTGTCAATGGACGTGTCAGTGGACGCAGCAGTGGAACTAGAGAGCGAGCCCGCATGGGTGCTCCCAGGGAAAGCAGCTTTCCGTGGAGGCTCCTGATGAAGAGGGGCCTGGAGCACCGGAGGGGCACCCCAGAAGATCGGGGCTGCTCTGTGCAAAACTATTGCACAGAGTGGGTAAGTATAGGTGTGTGTGGTGTGTTTTTTTTTGTTTTTTTTGTTTTTTTTGTTTTTTAGGAGGGTTTTCAATCCCTTTTTAACCTCCCTAACGGTAATCACGAGTGTGGCTCTGGGTTAAATTTCAGCACCATTAGCGGTAACCCCGAGGCACACGGGATTGCATTACAGGATCCTGCTGCAGTATACTTACCATGTCCCCCGCCGTGTCTGCGGGCTATGTCCTCCTCCCGAAGCCTCTCTGTGCCGGGCCCCATTCCCTGCAAGCGTTGCGCCGCATGGGGGCGGAGCCTAGTGGCAAATTCAAAATACTGTAAAAATCATAACCCGTACAGTACTGTAATCTTACAGATTACAGTACTGTATTAAATCATTTCACATCCCTTTTGTCCCCAATAGTTTATCCAATGCCCTGCATGCAGTTTTATATTATATATACTGTTCTTTCTGGCAGGAAACTTGAGATTGTCCATAGCAGCCAAAAAGTGTCCCTTTACGTCAAAAGTGGCTTTAGACCAGCTAGAAAGCAGCGATAGGAAATTAGAACACTTGCAGAATTGAGCGATAGTAAATCATGGGGAAATTTGTTTTATTATTATATTATTTTTTTTAATTATTTATAATTATTATATTATAATTTATGATTTTGTGTTTCAAACTTCATCATACCCGGGATATCTACTAGACTCTTGGTGGACAGATCTAAGTGTGTTATTGCTAAGAATTACAGGCCTACAATATAAAACGCCAAATTTTTATGCAAAATAATTGTACCGCTTTGAGACGCAAAAATGTGAAATAATCATACCGCCCGGGAGGTTAAACATGTCAATCAAGTCTGAGACTACAGCAATATAACATTCGGTGAATATGAGATTATCAGTATATGTGTGGAGGAGGAATACATTCAATAAATCATTACAGTCATAGCAATAACGTAAACTTGGTGAGAGCTCTCATTATGTTACTAACCATACCCAATGAAAATAGCAGATAGAGAACATTAACAGGTACAGGTCTATCTACCCAATGAGCTATAATCTCCAAAGGGTCTGTGGATAGCTAGATTTGTGCTAAACTTTAATGTGCATCCTGCAAGCCCAGGAGATGACAAAACCTCCATGACACTGTCCATGCTCTGAAAAACCAGTAGGTAGTTGGTTTTGTATACGGGGTAAAAGGTCAGGGTCAAGAATACATAAATGGGGTGAGTTTGAGATTGAAACAAATGAACAGTTGACTTGCAGTATAGAGAGAGTACAATTTTGTGACTTTAGATGTATTGATTGCTAACTTAGATGATCCTTGCAGATTTCTTTATAGAAGGGGTAATGGATTAGGAAGGTAGGAATGGTGTTTTAAGTTATATTTTTCTTTTACATATTTAAAAAAAATGTACACCATTTTCTGACATCATGTCTTTTATATTACCTTAGGCTCAAGAAAAAGAGGACTTGGAAGAAAGAAAGCTCATCAAGGCTCAAATCCATGAACTCCGTAGCACTCAAAATGGAAGCAGCCATTCTTCAGCGGATGGTATGTAGTCCCAGCAGGTTATATTTCGGTCTTCACTGTTGTATATTTTTGCAAAGACAACACATGTAACAAACCCTGATTAATTAACACTGTAGTTTTTTGATCTTAAAAGATGCCTTCTACCAACTTCTGTTCCTTTGACAACTGGATGATGTACAGGTATGAGGATTGGAGTGAATTACGTGATTGTCTGCCTGGTTACTATGGGCTAGTGCACTTTGCACTTAGAAATATGCAATACCCCACCTGCAGGCTCTACATTATATATTCATGTGCTCTGCCATGAGTTCACTTTTGGCTGCTACTACTTTTCAGTGAGATTTATTATTATTATTATTATTATTATTATTTAAGGTACTTGTATAGCACCGTCAATTTACGCAGCGCTTTACATGTATATGATACATTCACATCAGTCCCTACCCTCAAGGAGCTTACAATCTAAGGTCCCTAACTCGCATTCATATACTAGGCGCAATTTAGACCAATTAACCTACCAGCATGTCTTTGAAGTGTAGAAGGAAACCGGAGTACCTCGAGGAAACCCACGCAGGCACAGGGAGAACATGCAAACTCCAGGCAGGTAGTGTCGTGCTTGGGATTCGAACCAGCGACCCTTCCTACTGCTTAGGCGAGAGTGCTACCCACTACACCACTGTGCCACCCAATTATCCATGATACTACAATAAACCGATGTGTCATACATAAACTTTCACATTTCATATTTGCCATGTAGGTTTGTAAGTTGTATATTTTACGGTGATATACTGTCAATGAAATGTGTTTATTACAATAGAATTGTGTTTCATTAAAGCCCTGAGGTCAACACTGGTAGATGCTGACAGCTTGTACTCTACGTTGTAGTTTGTGCTTCCAGTGTTCCCTCCTCCCTCCAAAAAGTCCTGTTTAAAAAAAAAAAAAAAAAAAATGCTCATCCATCAGTTAAAGAATTCAACTAAGATCTGTCTCTTCTGAAATGGCTACACAGCAAGAACACCTAAATCAAGGAAAGTTGTGCTGTTATGCAGTATGTTTGTAGTGCCGGGGGTTGGCATATGCGCAACATTTCATTAGTGCAGGGGTGCTCAACCTTTCTGAAGTGCGAGGACCACAAAAGTGATTTGGTAAGCGGTCGCAGGCCACAGTGAAATGACATGGTTCCCAATTTCAAATTTTTAATTTTGAACAGCATAATGTTTTTTTTCCCCCCTGTAGCCGGGAGGGAGAAAAGGAGAAGCCGGTTTTCAGCAGTTGCATGCGGAATATGGAGAGGATCAGTTCCCGTATATATTATACAGTGCACCTACGGGTTAGCTGCGTTTTGCCATAAACCTCTATTACATCTTGTGGGTGTGGTGCACTTTCTGAAAGTGCACCAAAACTCCTGCATTCAGTTAGAGCTTGAGGGCCACATTGAGTGAATGCCCGTTAACGGGCGCTGCCATGATGGATCTGAAATAACAGATACTCTTTAAATGTAAGGTCTGATTCTTGCTGGTAGTTAGAATCTTTTAATATTTGCAAATATTTGTTAGTAAAACGGCGATATCGGAACCGATTCAATCATACAGTTTGTAGTGTACATAGATTTGCAAAACAATGGGATAAAGGAATATTCTTGAACCTTGTTTTAACTCATGGCTACTGTGAAAATCTGTGACTGCATTAATACAGTGCAGGTTCTCTCAGCTTGCAGAGCATGGTTTTATTAAATGAGTTTATCAAAAATGTAAATATCGCAGCATATACAGCCTCATGCTACATAACTAAGCTCAATTTCATGCTGAATAAACTAAATTATTAATGTATCTTAAAAAATTATCTTAAATTAATAATGTATCTTTAAAAACTTTGTTGCTGTTTTTTTTTTTTTTTTTTTTTTTTTTTTTTATAGTGCAAAAAATAAAAACCACAGAGGTGATCAAATACCACCAAAAGAAAGCTCTATTTGTGGGTAAAAAGGACATCAATTTTGTTTGGGTACAACGTCGCACGACTGCGCAATTGTCAGTTAAAGGGATGCAGTGCCGTATCGCACAAAATGGCCTGGTCTTAAGGGGGCAAATTCTTCCAGGGATTAAATCAAGAATCCTTTTTTTTTTTTTTTTCTTTCTTTTTATCATTGATTTATCCACCCTGGTTGCTTCACATGTAAAAAAAATAAATATATGCGAAGTGAACAATTGCAATTTTATTTTCAAAGTAACAAAATTTATAGATTCTAAGCTTTTGTTCTGATTATTTTTTTTTTTTTTTACATCGTTGCATAGTAGGTGAGGTTGAAAAAAGACACAAGTCCATCAAGTCCAACCTATGTGTGTGATTATATGTCGGTATTACTGACATATAATCATAATGTTATCATTCAAAAATGTAATTGATTATGATGAAAATATACAACAATGCCATCTGTGTTTGCAGGTTGTATACCACTTTGATGGTTACGTTCACAGTGGTGGTGCACCTCCTATTGTTAAACCAGCACTAAATTTTAATTCCTGATCTGGGTCTTTCAGCGAAGCTGTATGCAGATTCGGGTGATGGCTTCTAGTGCATTACCCAGACAGCTTGTGAAAGTGACCTAATGCATTACAATTTCGAGCCCATTCACACCTATGCATGCATGATAACACATATTGGGGAAGGGGGAACTTTATCAAAATTGGAGCAACCAGAATCTGGAGTAGCTGTGCATTGCACCCAATCAGCTTGTTAAGTTAAGCTTTAAAAAAAATCAAAGATAAAAGCTACATACAACTGCTGCAAATTCTGGCAGCTCCAGTTTTTTTATAAATTCCCCTCAGTTTGTTACATGCAGTACAAGTTAGCCCTTATGTATTTTACTGTGGGCAAAGTGGCAGGTATTTTTAGGCCCTTAAAGATTTTAGTAGTTTTAGCCACTTCCGCCCCCGCAACAGCCCACCGCACCATTGAGCACGGGAGGGGGTGGGCAGAGCAGAGAGCGGTGACTGGCAGTCAGAAGCTCTCTGCCCACAGAGCTCTGGAACCAAGCAGTGTTTGATGGCTCAGTTCTCAGTCTTTTTTAGCCGGCGAGGGGGAAATGCAGAATGAGACCGATACTGCATCCACCTAGGTAAGTATGCACATGCAGTCACGCCGCCAGTTCCTTGCCATGTTCTATGGGACCTGACAGAGGCATGCAGCATGTGTCAACATGCTTGGAAATGCTGTGAGGCTCTGCCAGATTCCATAGACTGGCAGGGAATTGCTGTTTTCTGCACATGCAAGGGCATTTTCCACGATTTCTCGTATGTGCAGACCCACCACACACCTTCACCAGGTGCTGTAGATCTTGCATGTACAGGATTCCGAAGCATATGTTTTTATCCTCCCCTAGGAAGTAGGAAATTAATCGTAAAAAAATGTTTATTTATTTAAAAAAAAAAAAAAAATTCCCTCATTGTTTAAGATGATGGGGTTGGGGAGGCTTGGGAGAGGACTACCGGTGAAGGTCTGCATTATAACAGGAATTCAAGTGAAATTATACTGGCCACAGTCAGAGCAATTCAGACTCCCCAGTGTGAATAAAAAGCAGCAGTTTTGTTAAGTGCATATTGCTTGCCATAATAAATCAGTGGATCTAATGATCTAGGCATCTGAAATTTTCTAGGAAATTTGCTTGCAAAAGCAAATTTTACCACCCACCTGCTCCTCTGTGCTTTTCGTAGGATTGTTGCCCCTACTAAGTAATAGGGAGGTTCAGTAAGCCAGATAAGTTGGGCTAAGCTCAACTCTTCCAGGAAAAAATATTTGCATAAAACTTTAATTGGACAAATCTGACATTAGATAAATGGTACAGTTTGTAGTGTTATTACCTGTTGATCCTGCCAGTAGATCCATTATCCTCGTACTTCCAGTAATAGAGGGATGCACTTCAGTTAATTCACACGGCAGTGATGTCACCCTGTGGAAAAGGTACCCTTAGTTTCAAATTCAATTTTACAGCAGAATTTACCTTGCTTTCCCCTTTTCTTCCATTCTAGTGCCAACATCTACACCCAGCCTTCTTCCAGGTTGAAGACCTTTGGCCATCTTGATTGGCCAGGCTGGAATGATGCAACTCCTGCTGATGTACATGGGAGTTTATTGATTGCCGTGCCAAAATTGTACCCTGTGGATCACTGTTTTATTGCAGAAGAGACCTAGGGGGTTGATTTACTAAAACTGGAGAGTGCAAAATCTGGTGCAGCTTCCAGCTTTTTTTGTCAACGCTTAATTGAACACGCCGACATTAGAAGCTGATTGGCTACCATGCACAGCTGTACCAGATTTTGCACTCTCTAGTTTTAATAAATCAACCCCATAGAGTTTTTAGTTCGCATTTCGATGGAGCAGCTTACATTTGTAGTTTGGTTACCACAACAAAAAAAAGTGTAAACTATTTAAATCAAAGCTGACCATTGTAAGCACCACCACCATTGTATGTCCCAACCTCAGCGACTGCTACTACCTTTTTACCTTGAAAATATTTTCAGGTCATGTGGGTTAAAACCAATTTTATTGGATGTCCGTGTGAAAAAACGCACTTTACATTGATGGATAGTGGGTAGTATGCCCCCTTTTATATTGGTGGTCAGAATGCCACTCTTGCAGACCGTTAGAAAGATCATTGGTGTCACGCCCACTGTACCATATATCGGGTGTCCTTTTTGATTTTGCCCATAGTTCCACTATAAGGTAAAAATGATCACAGCACTCAATCAGGTTGGTCCGTCCTGTCTAACGTTGCACATTTGCTGCTTCTTCCTTTTTTATAGTGAGCATCAGTCCCATGAAAGTCTGGGAAATCTTTGACACCCTGACAGCATGATGCTGTCATTTGAAGTACTCTTCCTCATTAAGATGTTGCACGTGTTGCTTTTGGCACAATGTCTTTATGAGTTTAAAAAATGCTAATATGAATAGCTAAGCTCCTGTGATGACAGCTTGGGTGGAGAACTTGTCTTTCATGTTTACCTGTTGTGACAAGATCAACTGACAACTATTCAGGTTTCCAAAAATGCCATTGTAAGTTGGGATTCATAGCTGTCTGGCTTTTTGGCTGATTTGATTATTTATTTATTTATATTCTCTCATGCTCCGTGATTATTTAACCTCTTAATCTTGGTCATCTGATTTGCAACATACTGAATTTAGCTGTGTATTTGACAGGTAGGTAAATGGTTTAGTAACACAGGACCAAAATTGTGCAGATTAAAGGTCAAGTTCACGATCAACTTTAAATAAATGCACATGTTTTTAGCAGGTTTTTTTTTTTGTTTTTATTTTTATATTCATCTTTTTTAAACAGGAGCCTAAAAAATATTGCACCCGCCATCAGCAGATCGCAGGTGGAATGTCAGGCTCCTGCACACACTGCCTACATCATACATGTGAATGAACTACACATGTGCTGATCTGCTCGCTCACACTTCTTTAAAAATTCAAGTCTGTCTGCCACTGTGTCACATGGGAGTAGTAGTTTCTTCATTCAAAGATTCCCGCACAGCCGCTCCATTTTCAAAATGTGACTGTGGGTGTAGGGTGAAGAACCCCCGCCCAATGTCGGTGAGGGGGAGAACTAGAACATCTTACACTCTAAATAAGGGTGTAACAGGTTTTGAAAGGTGAATTTAGCTAACAGTGAGGATGAGGAGTTGAATCTTCTACTGCTATTGCTGTAGGAGACTTGGATGGCTAAATTTCTCCACTAAAATTCCCTTTTTCTTCTACTGTGGGCATTATTTAACCACAGGGGTTTACAGGGGGGGGGGGGGGGGTCTTGCTTCATTTACTGCATGGTCTGTAGTGTAGATCACTCAAAATGTGTGTAGGTTCCAAATAAGTCCCTTATTTAGGTTCAGATAGGTGGGTTTAGCCAAGAGCTCACATGCATTGAAATTGCTTATTGATAAAAGAATGCATTGGGTGGGATCAGAACGATGAGGTTCACCCAGCACTGAAATAAATTGTGTGGGTTTGCCCTTTAGGGCATAGAAAAGGGTACGTTTTATGTACAATGAAGTGTACGTATAGCCAAACCTTATCTCGTTGTTGTTGTGGGTTATGTTCCCATTGAGGAGATTTGATCTTTTCCTTGTCCTGGAAAATATTGTCACCTAGATAGAAAGTGTCAAGACTTGCCAATATTTTACAGTGGTCTCCAGAGCAGTAGGTGAGGGGAAATCTTTGAATGGGAACACCTTCTACAGTGACATAACTAAGTGGATTCCCCCTCGCTTTGTGGAGATTTCCTGTCACTACCCATTGTCTCCCAGCTCAGGAAGTGAAGGGTAATCTCTCTAACAGAGCGCAGACACCAAAGGATGGCAAGGGGTTGGGCTTTTTATACTTGCTTGGTTTGTGATGTATTGCTACTAACTATAGGATAATTGTGTTTTACTCTGTTTATAGACACTTCATCTGATATGGTTCTTCTCTTAAGTGCTCCCTCAAGAGAAAAGTTGTCATCTTTGTCTTCCTCATCCTCCTCATCCTCATCATCTGAACTTGGGCATTTGGCGCAGTCCCGTACAACTGAGCACTCCACCCTCAGCACAGACTCTGAGGAAGACACTCCACAGAATGGAAGTAGAGAGGTGTTCATGGAGTCATCCACACAGATCAGAGAGGAGAAACCTCCAGACAATGGCATCACCCTTCAGAAACAGAGTTCTCAAGAAGAACAAAAGCCTGATTCAAAAGAAACAAGCAAAGCCGTAACAAATAAGGTAACTTTCCTCGTTGCACCTACCGCACTCTCTTTGCCTCCTATATTCTAATAAGAATAGGATTAAATGCATCAAGGCACAGCTTTTGTTTTCCATCAAATGTATGTGCCTGAGCAGTCCATGGTGGTTGAACAGATTTGAAACAATTGCTTTACAATAGGTAATAGAATTACCTAAAGTGTATGTATAGCCAAAACTTTTTGTTTTTGGTAGAGTAGGGATGGGTTAAAATCCACACTGGGTTACTTTTTTGCTATATGTCCTGCTGGGGAGATTTTCCTTCACTTTGTCTTGTGAGAAGAAATCTCCCCAAAGTGATGGAAATTTCCATCTTAGACCGTTGTCTTCCCCATTGGAAGATTTCACCCTCCTGCTTTCTTGACTGTTCCAAAACTTGGGCCTCCCCCTTTGTTTCATTGACAATGGTCAACAGGACAGAAGGATGAACCTCCTTAGCACAGATTGCAATAAAACTTTGCAGAGGGTCTAATGCATCCCTACTCTATTCAAAACTAAAATATTACGTTTTTCCTTTTGCATACACCTTATAACTAGGTCCAGGTTTAACCGCTTAAAGTGTAAGTAAACCCTCCTATCGTTTTCAGCCAAGGAAGCCGCCATCTTGGCCTCTGTTTAGTCTAGAACTGCCATGATGCTGCACATGTGATCAGTTATGACACCGGCGATTGGATGGTTTGACAGTTTGGCTGAGAGCCCAACCAATGGGAGTGTTACATTTCCGGCACATGCCGGAAAGGTAGCTGTTTTATGGATGGGTTTACTTCCGCTTTAAGGACCGCCCCGCTTACATATACTGTGGCAGGGCGGCGCTCAAGCACAAAATCACATACCTGTACGTGATTCCAAACCAATCAATATACGCTTATTGGGATTTTTTTTAACCAAAAATATGTAGCAGAATACATATTGTCCTAAATTGATGAAGAAATTTGATTTATTTATTTTTCTTGGACATGTTTTATAGCAGACAGAAAACTGTTATAGCAGAAAGTAAAAAATATTGCGTGTTTTTTGTTTTTTTTTGTTTTTTTTATTTTTTAAATTATTGGGTTTTTTTTTGTTTATAGCGCAAAAAATAAAAACCCGCAGAGGTGATCAAATACCACCAAAAGAAAACTCTATTTGTGGGAAAAAAGACATCAATTTTATTCAGGTATTCGGGTACGACCACACAATTGTCAGTTAGGGCACTTTCACACTGGGGCAGGCGTCGGCGGTAAATCGCTGCTATTTTTAGCTGCGCTTTACCGTAGTTTTTTCGGGCGCTTTTAACCCCCACTAACGAAGCGCGCTTTGGCGGTGCTGCCTATTGATTTCAATGGGCAGGGGCTCTTTAGGAGTGGTGTATACACCGCTCCTACAGCGCCTCAAAGATGCTGCTTGCAGGACTTTTTTGAGCGTCTTGCCAGCGCACCGCTCCAATGTGAAAGCCCTTGAGTGACAGGAGAGGCGCTTTGCAGGCGCTATTTTTAGAACTATAGTGCCTGTAAAGCGCCTCAATGTGAAAAGAAGCACTTAAAGCAACGCAGTGCCGTATCGCAAAAAATGGCCTGGTCAGGAAGTGGGGAAAAACCTCCTGAAGCTGAAGTGGTTAAAGTGATTTGTAAACCTTGATTTATTTTTTTACTAATAAACTCTTTCCGCATACCTGCTCTGTGCAGTAGTTTTGCACCGAGGTACCCCGATCCTCCTCTTTTGGTGCCCCCCACCAGCACTCCAGGCTCTTCCACTTCGGCAAATGCCCATATAGCAAGCCACTTCCTGGGGGGCACTTGTGTGCTCCAGCCCGAGCTGCCTTGTCTGCGTTTTCTAGACCAAGACAGCATGGTTCAACCCTGCCCCAGGCTCACTTGTCACAGGAGTTGATTGACAGCAGCAGGCGCCAATGGATCGAGTCGCTGCTCTCATGCACAGCTCTGGATTGAGATTAGGCTCAGGTAAGTATGGGGGGGCGGGGTTTAGGGGATCCTGTGGCACATAAGGTTTTTATCCTAATGCAGAGAATGAATTAAAATAAACCGTGAGCCTTTTGAACCACTTTAAATCTGGCTTGGATCCCCAACTTGCTGTCCACACACAGTAGAGAGCAAGTGAGGGCAGTGTGGTCTTATACATGTTAAACTGACTTTAAAGCTGGCCATACACAGATCAAAATTCGTCCAGGGACTGCTTGATAGAAGTTATTTATTTATTTATTTTAAACTCCTGTGAAAGGGACCTGTTTAAACATTTTTCATGAATCAACAGCTGCAGCCACTGATCAGTCTCACAGCGATGGATGGAGGGGATTCTTTCATACACTTTGTGTGGATGGAGGAAGTGTGTATGGTAAGCTCAAGTTTGCATTCACACTACAGCGTTTTGAATCATGTGCAGATCTGCGGCAGATCTGCCCGCAGTGCAGGTCTGCTGTGATTGTCGTGCGATTAAAACTTTCTGCAATCACAGCAACCCGCATCGTGGGGCGCATGTCGCCCCAAAGTAGCTCCTGAACTATTTTTGGGAGGCATGCGTCCCGCGATGCAGGTTGCCGCAATTGCAGCACGTTTTATCACGAGACAATTGCAGCAGACCCACACCGCGATTTGAGGTGTCATTCAAATGAATGGCATCTCAAATGCGAGTTCCGCGTTTTGTCATTCACACATCAGCACTGTCAAATCACGGGGCAGATCCGCAGCAGATTTGCCTGCAATTCAAAACGCTGTAGTGTGAATGCAGCCTAAAGGCTTCCAAAGTAAAGAACGCGTGTGATTTATGGTCAATTACGTTTTTAGTGTTTTAACATCCTCATGATATTGTAAGTTGTCAGGACCTGTCATTTACCTGTTATTCACTCACCTGCAATGGGAATTGATTCAAGGGAGCATAATTTTGAATAAAGTGACCTGTAAGGTAAATCTAGGCTGTCGCAGACCTCAGCAGCTGATGACCACTTAACAATTAATTATATCATGACTTTATTGAAGTATTGTGAAGTAGCAATGCTATACAGTACCCACTTAAAAAAAAGAGCTTTACTAAAAATTTAAATGTAATACAGTGGGGCAAAAAAAGTATTTAGTCAGCCACCAATTGTGCAAGTTCTCCCATTTAAAACGATGAGGGCCCTGTAATTGTCATCATAGGTATACCTTAACTATGAGAGACAAAATGTGGAAACAAATCCAGACAATCGCATTGTCTGATTTTTGAAAGAATTTGCAAATTTTGGTGGAAAATAAGTATTTGGTCACCTACAAACATGCAAGATTTCTGGCTCTCATAGACCTGTATCTTCTTCTTCAAGAGGCTCCTCTGTCCTCCACGAATTACCTGTATTAATGGCACCTGTTTGAACTTGTTATCAATATAAAAGACACCTGTCCATACCCTCAAACAGTCACACTCCAAACTCCACTATGGTGAAGACCAAAGAGCTGTCGAAGGACACCAGAAACAAAATTGTAGACCTGCACCAGGCTGGGAAGACTGAATCTGCAATAGGCAAGCAGCTTGGTGTGAAGAAATCAACTGTGGGAGCAATAATTAGAAAATGGAAGACATACAAGACCACTGATAATCTCCCTCGATCTGGGGCTCCACACAAGATCTCACCCTGTGGGGTTAAAATGATCACAAGAACGGTGAGCAAAACTCCCAGAACCACACGTTGGGACCTAGTGAATTACCTGCAGAGAGCTGGGACTAACGTAACAAAGGATACCATCAGTAGCACACTACGCCGCCAGGGACTCAGATCCTGCAGTGCCAGATGTGTCCCGGTGCTTAAGCCAGTACATGTCCGGACCCATCTGAGGTTTGCTAGAGAGCATTTGGATGATCCAGAGGATTAGGAGAATGTCATATGGTGAGATGAAACCAAAGTAGAACTGTTTGGTAGAAACACAACTCGTCGTGTTTGGAGGAGAGAGAATGCTGAGTTGCAACCAAAGAACACCATACCTACTGTGAAGCATGGGGGTGGCAACATCATGCTTTGGGGCTGTTTCTCTGCAAAGGGAACAGGACGACTGATCTGTGTACATGAAATAATGAATGGGGCCATGTATCGTGAGATTTGGAGTGCAAACCTCCCATCAGCAAGGGCATTGAAGATGAAACGTGGCTGGGTCTTTCAGCATGACAATGATCCCAAACACACCACCCGGGCAACGAAGGAGTGGCTTCGTAAGAAGCATTTCAAGGTCCTGGAGTGGCCTAGCCAGTCTCCAGATCTCAACCCCATAGAAAACCTTTTGGAGGGAGTTGAAAGTCCGTGTTGCCCAGCGACGGCCCCAAAACATCACTGCTCTAGAGGAGATCTGCATGGAGGAATGGGCCAACATACCAGCAACAGTGTGTGACAACCTTCTGAAGACTTACAGAAAACGTTTGACCTCTGTCATTGCCAACAAAGGATATATAACAAAGTATTGAGATGAACTTTTGATATTGACAAAATACTTATTTTCCACCATAATTTGCAAATTCCTTCAAAAATCAGACAATGTGATTTTGTCTGGATTTGTTTCCACATTTTGTCTTATAGTTGAGGTATACCAATGATGACAATTACAGGCCTCTCATCTTTTTAAGTGGGAGAACGTGCACAATTGGTGGCTGACTAAATACTTTTTTGCCCCACTGTATATTGCAATTTGCCAATCCTTAGACCCCATACACACTATTAGATTTTCTGCAGGTTTTTGTCTTTAGATTTACCAAAACCATGTAGTGCAAGGGCCTGCCTGATTGCATACAGATAGAAACTCCTAAGGTTTGACCTCATATTTTATGGTTTTGGTAAATCTGAAGACAAAAATCTGCAGAAAATCTAATAGTGTGTATGGGGTCTTGGATGTGGTGGCTGCATATTTTAATGGCTGCATATTTTATATTAAAGTTAAGCTAAACTTTGTTGCACGTTCATTGTAACTTGTTTCCCTGGTATAAATGTCATAAAAAATAGATTTAAAAAAAGTTATGCCGCGTACACACGGTCGGACTTTACGGCAGACTTTGCCTGGCGGACTTTTCGACGGACTTTATGACAGACTTTCTGAATGAACGGACTTGCCTACACACAATCCACCAAAGTCCGTCGAATTCGTACGTGATGACGTAAGACAGGACTAAAACAAGGAAGTTCATAGCCAGTAGCCAATAGCTGCCCTAGCTTGGCTTTTTGTCCGTCGAACTAGCATACAGACGAGCGGACTTTTCGACCGGACTCGATTTCGACGGATTGATTTAAAACATGTTTCAAATCTAAGTCCGTCCAACTTTTGAGAAAACAAAGTCCGCTGGAGCCCACACACATCAAATTGTCTGACTAAATCCCGTTTGCCGTAAAGTCTGCTCGTGTGTACGCGGCATTAGTTTTCTATTGCTTTACAGGTTTTGTGAAAAAAAAAAAAAAAAAAACTTAGGAGCTCTGTCAGTCCTGCGAAGGACAAACATTACTGGTGAATAACACTTTTGTCCAGCAGGTGGCAGCGATGTACCACTGTGCAGTATGATGTTGAGGATACTTTCATAAAGTCACAATATAATAAAAGGCTATTGCCTCTTATAAGTCTTATTCAAAAGCAGAAAAGCAGCCTGCTTAAAGTGGTTGTAAACCCTATTACACCATTTGTAGGTCCTGTAAATATCTCCTAAAGAAGCGCTACTACACGCCAGTTTATGTCCTATTAAAAAATCAGAGGCTATTTTGTATGACAGCTTGTCTATTGGGGCCTGCAGCGAATTTCAAAGGGGATCATTTTATTTTATACTTTTTCCACATAGGAGCTGGGAATGGAAGTTTAAATGAAAGGTGGAACTGTATTACATTTCTTATGATCTAGCAAATATTTAGAAATGTTAATTGTACTATGTACCCCCCCCCCCCCCCCCCCTTCTTCTTTTTTTTTTTTTTTTTTTTTTTTTTTTTTTTTTTTTGTCCTGAAAAAATATCCATGCACTTTCTGGTTTGTGAGGTTGCCTAGCCTCATAATGGTTTATCTGCAGTGTGAGATAAAAGGCACTGCTGCATCAGACTTCTAGTATCAGGAGATTTGGAGTGAGACTTGTTAATGTCACTACTGTACTGCTCACTGTTCTTTTGATGGAAACTCTGACATGCGGAAAGCCCTGTACCTACCAACACTAAGGCTTGATTCACACCTATGCATTTTTAGTGCTTTTTGCATTTTGCAGATTTGCTCTACAGTACGTGTTCCATGGGAAACTATATTAAATGGGCTGCAGTGCAAAATGCAAAAAGCACTAAAAATGCGTAGGTGTGAATCAAGCCAGAGAGACAGTGAATAATAGAGCTGTGGCCAGACCACAGGCAACACTGGATTTCTGCCCTCTGTCTTTTTTTGGGCACAGATTTCAAATTTCAGTGTTCACATCTGTGCAGTGCGCTTTACATGCACTTTAGGTGCATTACCATTGTACTCTAGATAACATGTTTTGATGAAAGCACATCAAAGATGCAGTAAGCAGAAGTTTTTTTTACGGCACTGCACCCAAGACGCATGTAAAACGCACAGGTGTGAACAGGGCCTAAAATTAAAAAAGGGCAAACGGCCAGGAATTTTAATGCAGCATGGACTTGCTTTGTCTCTTTTGTATTAAAGCAGAATTTTACCCATAACCACTCTAAAAAAAACACAAATTTTCTTTAGCAAGAAACATACATTCCACGCTGATTATGCTACCAAAATGAGTACGTGCTGTTAATTGCCCCCAGCATTACTCCTGTTTCTTCTTGCCGGTGGCTGCCATTTTGTTGAAGCCCAGAGCCCCTGGACAGCAGTAAATCATAAAGCGGAACTAAACCCATCGATTTAACGGCTTCAAAATACAGTTGCATTCCTGGATTGCGAACTGTCACAGAAGCAGCTTTCTTGGCTGTAAAGGATAGGAGAATTGAATTCCGCTTTAGGCTCTGTTCGCATCTAGGCGTTGCTATTTTACAGGTGTTTTTGCAGAGTTTTGCAGCGTTTTTGTACAGATTTTTTCAAGGTTCAAAGGTCACCAACGTAAAAGCAGTAAAACGCCTGAAATCTGCCAAAAAAAAGCTCCTGTAATTTTTTAAAACACGGGCGTTTTGCTTTAGGCGAAGGAATGCTCAGATGTGAACAGCCCCTGAGCTGTTGAAATGAATGGGATTTGTCTTGTTGGGCATTTTTAGAGCTGAGGCTTAGAGCAGAAAAATGCCCAAATAACGCCTAGGTTTGAACAGAGCCTTAAGGCTGTCAGCAGATCGGCCTTTACAAACTCGGCAGTGCCTAAAAATGGAGTGCAACTGAGCATGTGCAGAGCAGGGTGAGAGTGTATTACTGAACTGTATAGACGCTTATTTTTAATGTTTTGCTAACTATACCAGCAAAAGGGGCCAGCCTGAAGTGACCTAGAAGGGCTTTTTTGACTAAAGTTACCTGTTTGCCTGTCTGCCCTTGTACAGTAAGCTGTGCACACACAGCTCACTGTACAAATTTGTTAATTTCCGAATCTGACTTAACTCTCACACATGTGCGGGAGTGATGTCATCCCCACACTGGCAATGAAAGCAGCTGGCGATTGAGAGCCAGAAGCCGGCCAGCCCAAGATGTCAGCGGCTAGGCGGAGAAATCCGGGACAACGCATCGCATTCCACTTTAAAGTGTAAATAAACCCAGCAATTTAAGGGCCCTCTCATATGGCCCTTTTCATCGGTCCGCCCGTCGGTTTTTCAGGTGGACCCAATCGGATTCTCCAGTCCCCTCTATAGAGCGGCGGGTGTCAATGGACATGTGTATACCTACCGACCATCTGATCCTGTCTGCTAAAAACAGACAGATGAGGATCAGTTCCCCATCTGTCTTGTCGGATGGAGACGGACTGGCCGGTCTCTTTACATCCTACTGCCCATAGAGTTGAGCGAGCTGCTTTTGCAGAGCGGACATGGACCAGACATCCACCTGCTCAGCGGGGATCAGCCGACATATTTTCTGCTGAACAGTCAGACTCCAAGGGGCCTGACCACCAAAAACCGTTAAATTTAAAGGATGTCGTGAATAATAACAGTTGACTTGTGCTCCCGACAAAACTGTCAAGCCATCAAATGGCTAGAGTCATAACTGACATGTACAGTATCATGGCAACTGCAGATCAAACCGAGTTTAAGATGGCAGCTTCCTTGACTGTAAGACCATGTTCACACCATACGAGCGTAAAAACCAATGGAAAAAATGCACAGATTTCACTTGTAGAGACATGAGTTTACATTAGTTTTCATTGCGCGTTTCAGTGAACTTTTATGCAGCTCAACATCAGTTTTCATGTGCGTCATTACTTTTTCTTCTGCCCTGTTCACACCACAATGTTGACACGTCAGTTGTTTTTTTGTTTTTTTTTCGTGGAGAACACTGCATACATTAAATTCTACGCATGATACCAGTGTTATGGTGTGAACAGGGCACATAGGGAGCAATTGTTTTCTTTGTGCCCTAGCAGAACTCGTGCAGAAAAACTTGCGTCTCTGCATACGGTGTGATCGTGAAGCCTTAGACTCAGTTCACATATACGCGGTGTGGGAAACGCAGCGAATACTGTGCGTATCCCACACCATGCTGAACTTTCACTCTATTCATGTGATCTGCCACCGGTATCCATGTTAATTAATGATGCCCCAAAACAGATCGCAAAAATCAGTTGCGATTTGCAAGAATCGGATCAAATGGGTATGAACACCCTTGTGATCAGATTCTGGTGCTGGCCACAAAAAAGATCCCTGCACCGTTTTTGTGCGGTGCGAATTGAGCCCATACAAAATGAATGGGCTCAAATCGCACTGCAAAGTATCGCATGTGATTAGGGTTGCCACCTCATCCCTTTTTAAAATAGAACACGTATTAATTACACAGGTTCTGAGGCTGGTGGTGGTAGGTGGTAATTAAACTCGGTGCCTTATCTGCATTAAATTAGCCTCAGAACCTGTGTAATTCATATGTGTTAGGGTTTAAAGCGATGAGGTGGCAACTCTACATGCGATTTGAATAGGAATGTGGTGCGATTCCTATCTGAATCACATGCGGTGTCCCACAACGCATATATGTGAACCCAGCCTTAAAGTGGAAGTAAACCCTCCTATTGTTTTCAGCCAAAGGAAGCTGCCATCTTGGCCTCTGTTTAATCCAATCTACACCTGCCATGATGCTGCACACGTGATCAGTTATGCCACCAGCCGTTGGATGGTTTGACAGTTTGGTTGAGAGCACAACCAATGGGAGCACTACATTTCCGGCACGTGCTGGAAAGGTAACTGTTTTATGGATGGGCTTACTTCCGCTTTAAGGGTAGGAAGTTTAGTTCTGCAGCGAAAATGGCATTGAAGGCAAAATCGTCTGCCTGCCTTGGCATGCATGACTTAGGTTGCCTATGCCTGGTGTAGTGTATGCTCACCTTTTTTATGTCCTGAATTCAGCAAAGCCAGTCGCTAGTAACAAAATGAAACTAGTTTCAAAAGACATGCAGAGGAGGCACAAAAATTATAATGGTAACCACTTTAAAATGACTGTTGGGTTTTCCATATAGAACAGGGATATGAGTTTTCTAGTATTGCTTTTTATCAAAGAAACCTAATCATAGTAGTAGCATAGCTATTATATTAGCGCATGTATTTGAGAACTATTATGATTTGCTTCCTTGTACTAGAAATGGGTGGTTAGCTGAGGACAATTTAGTAAACC
Source organism: Lithobates septentrionalis (assembly GCA_037952835.1). NCBI lineage: Eukaryota > Metazoa > Chordata > Amphibia > Anura > Ranidae > Lithobates > Lithobates septentrionalis. Next base: position 3,286,198 of record JBBDGP010000546.1, on the reverse strand, counting down.
TAACATAACACTGTTATTTGCCTTCGCAGAGTGCTGATAAAGGATCGGCTCCAGAGGAGAAGGCATCAAGGACATTCACAGAGCCAGGTAAGCCTGAGCATATCGTTTTCTCTTATGAAGTCGCATAAAACTACTAAATCTGTTTCTGCTTTACACTTTGGAATTCCAATCTGCATCCTAGAACTGGGTGCTGTATATGAATGAGAAAGGTCTACTCCTTCATAGCAGATATGGGGTTAATTAAAAGCAAACTACAGCAAAAACCAATAAAAGGCTGTTTGGTTTTTGCTTTAAAAAAAAAAAAAAGTACCCAGAGCAGTAGCAGTTTTTTTTTTTCTTGCTATTGAAACTATGAAAATCTTTGCTTGTTCATTGAAATTCATGTAGTTGAGAATCTGAATCCCTGCTATTGGGAATACAAAGTGTAAGACTGTTACATACTCTTAATGTAATCATTTTTGTTGCTGCCTAACTACATTGTAGCATTTGTAATAAGCTCTGGTGCTCTTGGAAAGTATTTTCGTTTTATAGATCCAGCTTGGGAAAATGTGGGTATGCATATCTCATACCTGATGTGCCTCTCAAGAAATTGAAAATCACTGTAGTAGTCGATGCTACTACAGTGATAGTTACACCACTGCTATTCATACATTGTAGAACAACTTGTATTTGTTTTTTGTGTGTTTTTGTATACAAAGTGTTCTCTCATTGGATGAGGTGAGGATTATGACGTTGCCACCCCCTCTTCTCCAATCAGAGAATGCCTTGTATTCATTTAAATAAATACTAGGTATTTCATGAATGGCGGTAGTGTCGTGTGAGCAACCCCATGCGATCAGTGTGTACAGGGGAAACCACACAGAAGTCTCCTAAAACCCAAGCAGGACCCGGAAGGTCGTGGGTGTTACTGAAGTATCGCCAACTACTATAGTGATTTTCAGTTTCCCGAGTGGCCCATCAGGAATAAGATCTGTATACTTACATGTTGCCAAGCTGGAATAATGTAGGTAAGCAGTACACATAATTCCTGGAGTTTAGGTAGAACATACGACAGAAGGTGTGGTTTTTTTTTTGCCAGTTTTAAACCAGCTTGGCTGTAAAATACTTATGAAAGGGAGCTGTAACACAGAGGCTATGAATCCTATATTTGCATGTAGATAAGAGGTACCTTAACCCCTTCATGACCAGGGTCAAAACCAACCTTAATGCCCAACCCCAATTTTGCAACTTGTGTTAATAAAACTGTACAGATCATAACTACTTTGTGTATTCAGGTGGATTATACCTCCCTTTTTTATTTATTTTCTAATTTAGCCTTTATTTACCCTAAGGTTTTTAAGCCATTACAATGACCCACCACCAAAAAAGTATGCAGAGTAAATTCTCCTACTCATGTACTCATGACAATCTGGGTGATGATATATAGATATATATATATATATATATATATATATATATATATATATATATATATATATATATATATATATATATATATATATATATATATATATATATATATATATAATATATAATTTATGAGAGAGAGAGATTTTTATATACATTTTTCTTTTTTTTTTTTTTTTTTTTTTTTTTTTTGTTCCTATGTAAATACACAAGCACCGACACCAGATATTAAGACTTTTTTGTTTCTTGCCCTAAAACACACCGACCCTAACACTGCCTCTAACGGACACAACATTGGCACTGACACTATGGCCCCTTTTCATACTGCCACAACTTGAAAGTCGCGAGATTGTGATGCGATTTCAGGGAATGCCTGTGTCAACTTGAGGTCTATAGACCTCAACTCGCAACAAAGTCGGCCCAAAGTAGTACAGGGTCTACTTTGAAGTCTGTGAGACTTGAAATCACACAGATATGAATGGTTATCATTGGGACTCTTTTGAGTACGACTTGTAATGTGACTCTGATGTCCAAAGTCGCAGGAAAAGTCGCACAAGTGTGAAAGGGGCCTAACACTCGCAGTAACTGACATCTACACTCACTAAACTAGATAAAAAAACAAACTGTGGGGCTTTGACCAAGGTTAAATAATTCCCTTGCTATAGGTGTAGGTTATTTATGTACCTCATGAAGCCTGACTGGAATACTTCTAGGACATTGCTAAGGATGTTGCTAATAGAAACCTAGTGTTGCTGTTCACCTTCACCATCACAGGAGTGAGCTCTCAAACACTGAGCTCAGTTACTGCATCATGGGAGACAGTGCATCTGAGGGGGTTTGAATCGGAAAAAGAGGTTACTACTGTGATGAAGAAAAACAGCAACACTAGGCTTCTCTTAGCAATGTCCTATTCCAGCCCGTCCTATAGTATTTCAGTCAGGCTTCATGAGGTACATAAATGCTTATCTGCATAGGCAATTTTTTTGGTAAAGGGGAACTATGCCTTTAAGAATCATAGCATGCTATGGTTTGCCCATGCAGGGGCATCTTCTAACAAGCATGTGAAAAAACCGCGTATGAACGTGTAATGCATAACATAACTGTAAACTGTTACCAGGACCATAGAGGACCAAGTTAGCTATTGGGTAGATATCACAGGCTAGAATACTCTACTCCTCGGAGAACATCAATCTGTAGTGATAGCCTTCATATCAAGAATGAAGGGAGGTGGTTGAGAAAGGTGTCAGAGATTAGGGCAATGGAAGACTTGGTGGCCACAGAGAAGGGCCTCGGTGAACAATTCTCAAAGAAATGGTTTTGGTGGCACGAGTTTGTATACTCTGCGGAATACAATGAGCTTATGGTCTAACCCCCAAGGATACGGCGACCTTGCACGTTTCGCCCCGACGGGGGTGGCGAGACTGGACGGAGGTATGTATACCCCCCCTTTTTTTTTTTTTTTTCTCTTTCTTATTTATTTATCCTTCTTCTTCTCTTGTTCTCTCTTTTGGGTCGCTTGATCCCGGATCAAAGTGATGCACGCTATTTTTCTCTCTATATAAAAAACTGTATTTGCCGTTCAAAGAGTGGTCGTGTGTCATACAAAGCCTCCCTTTTCCTCTAAAATCTGGTGGTACCCCATGGATAACAAAGTTTTTCTTATGTAGAAAAAGACTATACTTCGGAGTGCCATGGACGAGACTGTTGTGGTGTGTGTGTGTGTGTGTGTGTGTATACACGTTTTTTTAGGGAATGTATCTGTTTTCATATGATTACCTCTTCAAAAAATAAAAATAAAGAATGAAGGGAGAAAAGGAGGAAACAGAGCGAGAAAAGGAGAGCGGCCCCAGGAGAGGGCGAGCACCACGGACGCGGGACCCATGCAAGCAAACTTTAACGTCAACCATAGCTAGTCTGGGGCAGCGAGGGGAAAGAATACCTTATTCACGGTTCCCAGATTTTCAAGAATTTTGCATGCGAGTCCCTCAATATACTGGACATCTGCTCATTAACCATCAGAGTGGTCATTCTGATTTTAACCCCCTGGAAGGTAACAGCTGGGGTCTTCCAGGCATGGGCGATGGTCCGCTTGGCAGAAATAAAAAGGTTTGAGGCCAGTTTCTGCTGGGGTGCAAAGAGGCCCGGTATAGGGCGATGCAAGAGAGCCAGCCGGGCATCCTTTATTCCATGTGACAGTCCGAAAGTCTGCAATAGGCCAAAGACTCTGGACCAGAAGCCGCTCAAACATGGGCAGGACCACCATATATGTAAGATGTCCCCACGCTGACCACAATTCCAAAAACGTCCATCGCTGCTTCCAGGATAAGCGTGGGTGGGCAAGCCTAGCTGGGACCCGGTACCACCGCAGGAGCACTTTATAAGCAGCCTCGAGGGTGGCAGTGTTGAATAAACATTTTGCTATTGTTGTTCAGGCTTTACTCCAGTCCTCCTCCTCAATACTCGAGCCAAGATCTCGCTCCCATTGTGTGAAACTATGCCTTTTAATTCCCCCCCCCCCCCCCCCCCCCAGACGCCTTAGAGATCCAGAGATCACTCTGATAATCGGAGGCTATTACAGTGATCAAGAGTGTCAGTCCTTCTGGTTCTCAATCATTTAGTGTGAGCCCCAAGGCTGTCACCAGTAGCTTGGTCTTAGTGCTGGGAGCGTGTAAATGAGGGCACTTCCAGCACAAACACAGGAACACATTCAATGCATTAAGGTGAAAATCCCTTCGGTAGTGCAGCTGCCCCCACCAGAGCCTCACCTTTTTACTTACCTGAACCTGATCATTCCAGCGATGGGGACGAGCACATCAGCTCCAGCCGCTGTTTCGGGTTCTCTTTGGATAGATTGATAGCAGCAGGAGCCATTGGTTCCCGCTGCTGTCCATCAAATTAAGTGACACGGAGCTGGGTGGCAGGGCCGAGTCCTGCTGTCTGTCAATGGACGCAGCAGCAGGACCCGAGCGCGCCCGCACGGGTGCCCCAATGGAATGCAGCTCTCCGTGGGGGCATCCGTGAAGAGGAGGAGCCAGGAGCACCGCTTAACGACCCCAGAAGAGGAGGCTTGGGGCCACTCTGTGCAAAACACTTGCACAGAGGAGGTAAGTATGACATGTTTGTTATATTAAAAAAACAACAACAAAAAAAAAAACTAAGTTTTACAATCCCTTTAATCAAATCTCTTTCAGCTGGGCTGTGCCCACACTGCAAGGGTTAATTTCTCAATTATATCTAGGGGAACAATAAAAGATACTTTTCCGATCCCTGCAGTATCTTAACCCCGGTGCTCAACCAGTCCAGGATCCTGACGTCATCAAGACTAAAATAGGGTACGTAGCCCTGCAGTGAAACATGAGGACGCCGAGGGACAGACCACTGCTGGATTGTGAAACTGTTTCTCCTCTCTCCTAGACAAACAAGCAGTTGACACTTACGGTGCAGATGCAGGGGTCATTTATTTCCTGGAGTTAGGCTTTTAGACTGTTTGCATGTTTAAGATTTTTTGAGCGCTGCACTTGGCACAATTATACACTTCCACTGCACAATTAAATGTGCACTTTACTTTCCCTTTCAAATGATCTGGTGTTGTGTGGCAGCCCGCTGTTCTTGGAGAGGTTCGAAAGCATGTCCTGATTACGGTTTTGCATGCCACCTACTGGCCAAAAATGGTAAATGATCTTTTTCATATGTCTTAGAGGTGTTCCACCCCCTTACGAAAAAATCCTGTAGCTGCTGACTTTTAATACTAGGACATTTACCTGTCCAGGGTTCCCGCGATGTCGGCACCCCAGCCGATTTTCAGATTGGCTGTCGGGTGGTGCCGCCGCCATTCTTGGAAGGGAAACCGGCAGTGAAGCCTTTCGGCTTCACAGACGGTTCCCTAATGTAATTGGCCCAACGCCGTAGGAAGGAGGGAGAGGGCCAAACTTCTGAGGTACTTCAGAAGTGGGAAAGGGGTACCTGTCAAAAACAGATACCAGTTCCCCCCCCCCCCCCAATACGTGCCAAATGTGGCAACGTATTGGGGGGGGGGGGACATAAGCGCCTAAAATCTGCAGTTCCCAACCTCAGTCCTCAAGTACCTCCAACAAGTCATGTTTTTAGTATTTCCTTCACCTGGCACAGGTGCCTTGAGACAATGTCAATGCCTTGGAATTTATGACGGCTATTTTAAAGGAAATTCACAAAACTTGGCCTATGGGGGGTACTTGAGGACTGAGGTTGAGAGCCACTGCCATAAATACAGTAACTATTTTAAAAATGTAATGAAAATATTTTCATACATCTCCTTTAAGTTGGCGTTAGATGTTGGACTTAACAGGTTTTTGTCAGTGCTGTATAGCTGATTACAATAGCCTTGCCCTACAGAAATCCGATTAACTACTTGCTACCCAGGCCAATTCTGACACTTCTCTCCTACATGTAAAAATCATAATTTTTTTACTAGAAAATTGCTCAGAACCCCCAAACATTATGTTTTTTTTTTAGCAGACACCCTACGGAATAAAATGGTGGTCATTGCAGCTTTTTATCTCGCACGGTATTTGCGCAGTAATTTTTGCAAATGGGTTTTTTTTTTTGGAAAAAAAGTTTTGTGTATTTAAAAAAAAACCATAAAGTTAGCCCAATTTTTTTGCATAATGTGAAATGTTACACCGAGTAAATAGATACTGAACATGTCACGCTTTGAAATTGCACACACTCGTAGAATGGCGCCAAAGTTCGGTACTTAAAAATCCCCATAGGCGACACTTTGAAAATTTTTACAGGTTGCTTGTTTAGAGTTAGAGGAGGTCTAGCGCTAGAATTATTGCTCCAACGTTTGCGGCGATACCTCACATGTGTGGTTTGAACATCGTTTACATATGTGGGTACGACCTACGTATATGTTCGATTTGACCATGTTAAATTGTGCCTTCCATTTATAATCTGTAATGCTCATCAGCTGGTCACATGCCTGTTTTTAATCTCTCTTTAAACTTGTCCACACATTAATATGATCACACATTCAATGTGGCTAAAATGATCAAATTGTGGGCGTGGCCTGGACCAGCATGGCGTGAGGAACACTGACTGAGAGCTCCGCTTGCCCAAAATCCGTATCCGTCATTCTTGGGGTAACAACCACCGCAAATACCGACTACTTCAAACTGCCAGCAGTGGGAAAGTATAGAGAAGATGTCTCCTCCAAAAAAAGGCACGGACACGGCCGCTAAACTTGCAAAATTCCGCCTACAAGATAAGACGGCCGCAGAGGAAAATGGCGCCGACCAGCCCGCTCCGTCGGACTCAGCTGCAGACGACACTGCCCGCGTCCTGGAAGCAATCTCGGACTGCAAGAGCACCCTCACGTGTAAAATAGAGGAGGTGAAGGTGGATGTGTCGCTAATCCGACAGGACTTGCAGAAACTAAGAGAACGGGTTACTGATACAGAGACACGGATCAGCCAGGTGGAGGACGACATACCGCCATTGCAGATAACAACGGAAAGATTACAACACCAGCTGAACATGGTACTTATGAAGCAAGACGACATGGAAAACCGACTGAGGAGGTGCAATCTGCGGTTTGTGGGATTGCCGGAGGGTGTGGAGGGTGCCGACCCCCCCTCATTCCTGGAGAATCTGCTAATCTCTACCTTTGGCCGGGCTGAATTTTCCACCTCATTCGTGGTGGAGAGGGCACACAGCTTGGCCTCCAAACCTCCTCCCCAAGGTGCGCCCCCCAGAACATTCATTGCCAAACTGCTTAATTACCGTGACCGCGATGCTGTCCTCCGCCTCACCAGGCTAAAAGGCAACATCCCTTTCAACAATGGAGAGGTCAAAGTCTTTCCAGACTTCTCGGCAGAAGTTCAGAAGAAGCGCGCGCAATTTACAGAAGCCAAACGACAACTGCGGATCCGCCATTACAAATATGCAATGCTCTTCCCGGCCAGATTGCGTGTGGTCGGTGAGGACAGGGCCCACTTCTTTGATACACCAGAAGCGGTACTCGAATGGATGGAAAACAGAGCAGCACCGGACCGAGCACCCTCATAGGATCCTCTAGGATTTCAGATGACCACTAATGCCGTAAACCGTGCATGACGCCTGAATGCAATGCCGACATTACACCATACACCGTGACAAACCGGACTTTGCTCCATCAAGGTACTGTACCATACAAGTTCATGTGGAGCCGGCCCTCACCTTGCCAGTGAACTTTCTCATATTCACATCTCACTATACCCTGCTATGCCTCCCCTATTTTACCCCCCCTTTTTCTGGAGCACATCTCCGCAATCTCATCTGGCATACGCCTTTGTCCCCTATGCACATACCATCCATCATGGATGATAACTGTTTTCTTTGGCAAGCAGAAGCCCTTCATGACTTCCAGAAGACACTCTCCAGCATATACCTCTGCATATCCTTCCACATCCTATCATCCTGGAGGTCATGTTTTGGGAGTCAAGTCCCTCATGTTATTGCTCGCTCTTCAGCGATTTATTGTCCCCCTAGATACAGGACTCCTAGTGGGCCCTGTTTTTACAGGAATTTCATGTAATGTTCGCCAAAAGGCGCAAGTTTTGTTTCCCTGGAATGTACGGGAACAGCAGCCTGCCCCTGTGTTACGTGGGAAAGGATGTCTGCCTGTGCAGCCCAGAGTGTTAATCTACAAGTTGAAAAAGTTTTGTTGTTTTTTTTTCATACAGGCTAATAGAGATAAGAGGAGTCTTCTTTGCAGATACCTGGTTTATATACTGATATACATATGCCCATGCGCTGGGGGGGGGGAAATTGTGGATTCAGGCTCCAGGGTTGGAAAATCACGGATCCTGACTCTGCCGCCTAGATTGCGATGGGCGGAGATACATGCTCTCCTGTATTGCAGGCTGCAGCGGGGCGGCTGCTCCGCGGCCATGATGGCGAGCTCAAAGATAAACAAATTTAAGTATGGTTTCTAAGTTGAAATGTGTTACGTGGAACGTGCGAGGTATAAGAGCTAAACCCAAAAGAAATGCAACCCTATCTATCCTCAAAAATATGCGAGCTGAGATAATAGCCCTAACAGAGACACATCTTACCGGTCAATTGATGTCAACACTTAAGAAACCCTGGGTGGGGTGGTTGTATCATGCTCCATACACCTCCAATTCTAGAGGAGTCGCACTATTGGTGGCGAAGACAGTGCAGTTTGTTTTACTGACGCTTAAATCAGATGCACAGGGCAGATTCCTGTTTTTACACGCCAAGCTAAATGGGCTGGAAATACTTATTCTTGCAGTCTATATACCTCCCCCGTTCCACTTTAATGTTTTACATGAAGGCCTTGCTTTTATGGCTCAACATCCTACTGTTCCGGTACTGTGGATGGGAGACTTCAATAATGTGTTAGACAGGGATCTCGATAGAATGACTACACAATCACCTAATATCTCCTCCCCCCAACACACTAGATTCGGTAGATTACTCGGTGAGATGGCTCTGATTGACACATGGAGATATCGTCACCCACAAGATAAGGCCTATTCCTGCTTTTCAACATCTCATAACTCAATGTCTAGGATTGATCTTATTTTGCTATCCCGCTCCCTTCTCCCTCTGTTGGAGGACGTGGGTTTTTACCCTCGTACACAGACCACGCCCCATACTGGGTTGTGCTTAAACTTGACTCCCCGCCCAATACCTATACATGGAAACTCAATCCCTTCTGGTTATCGGTGGTACCCGGAATAGATGAGATTGGGATTGAGTGGGACATATTTTTTCAACATAACAGAGCCTCAGCGCCTCTTGAAATAGTATGGGATGCCTTTAAATCCCATGCTCGCATGACACTTGCCCAACACATAAATAAACATAAGAGGACGTCCTCACACGTAATACACCAGGCAGAACGAGTCTTGACAGAGCTGGAGAGGGAATTTACATCTAACCCTACCCCCTCTAATGCCGACCAACTAAAACAGCAAGCCCGTATAGTATCCAACCTACACTTTGAAAAAGCGGAGAGAAACATATTCTACACCAAACAAAGGCTTTATGAATGTGGAGAGAGGGCGGGACGCCTCCTGGCATACTTAGCCCATATAGACCTCAGACCACCCACGGTAGTATCTCTTAGGGGCATTAATGGAGAAATGATTACCGAACCTGATAGAGTAGCGGAAGAATTTCGTTCTTCTTTTTCAGCGCTCTACACCTCCACGGTTGATAATGACAATAGAGATGCAGGGGCACTATTAGCGAATATAGAAATACCTACACTATCCCAAACCCAGATTGAAATGCTGGAAGCCAGAGTGTCTACAGATGATATTATTGAAGCGATATCCCACCTCAAAGCCTCGAAAGCACCTGGATCTGACGGCCTCCCCCTAGAATTTTATAAAACATATATAGATAACATTGTCCCTAGATTGCACGAACTATATGCACATATGTTTAAATCTGGCTCTATCCCCCAATCCATGACTGAAGCTTATATAGTGCTCATACCCAAACCTGGTAAAAATTTAGAAATCCCAGAATCTTATCGCCCCATTTCGCTTCTTCAACTAGATATAAAGATTTTGGCCAAGATCCTGGCGTTGCGTCTAAATAAAATAATCCTTACCCTGATCCACCCGGATCAAACGGGATTTATGCCCACTAAAAATGCAGCCCATAACCTCCGCAGACTACATATGAATATACAAGCTCAACACGACCAAATGGGATCCAGAGTTGTGGTGTCTTTGGATGCCGCCAAGGCATTCGACTCCGTTGAGTGGACATATTTATGGCAATGCCTAGCTAAATTTGGATTCGGACCGAAATTCATTAGATGGATCCAACTAATGTATCAAAATCCCAGTGCCAGGGTCTTGGTTAACGGAAGAGTCTCGGACACCTTCCCCCTCTCAAGGGGGACGCGCCAGGGATGCCCGCTATCTCCTCTACTCTATGCCCTCGCGGTGGAGCCCCTTGCGGCTTCATTGAGATCTCACCCGGTCATCATGGGTCTACGGAGAGGCGAACTGGTGGAGAAAATCAGTCTATACGCAGATGATATGCTGCTGTACCTATCAGATTCAGGCCCCTCTTTGAAATTAGCACTAGAGACCATACAAACATTTGGGAACTATTCGGGTCTTAAAATAAATTGGGACAAGTCCCAAATCCTCCCTATAGACATAGGTGCACCCACACAAAGTCAAGCTTGCTCCCCCCTTACGATAGTTAGTAGCATGAAATACTTTGGGATCAATGTCACCCGCACTCCCGTAGAGTACACCAAACAGAATATAGAGCCTCTGCTCACAATTTTGAAAGATAAGACCCAGATCTGGGCTAAACTCCCCCTGGGGGTTATGGGACGTGTGAACCTTATCAAGATGATCTTGCTCCCCAAATTCCTTTATGTCTTTTGGCATGCCCCGATATACCTGCCACTCAGGATCTTTAAAACAATAGAAACAATTCTTAACTCATTTGTATGGGGAAGGTCTCGCCATAAACTATCTTGGCAAGTATTAAAAAACCCCGCGGACCTAGGTGGCACAGCCTTACCTGATTTCAACCTCTACTATCTGGCGGCGCAACTATCACACTTTTATTACATAGACAAATGCGATAAAGAACGTTATATGACCCTACTATGTTCCCAATATACCCACCTCTACTCCCATCCATTTCAAATCATCTTTAGAGACCCTGCAGATCCTCGGGTATTGGGGGGAGGCTGTCCGGGCCTAATATCCACCCACTGCAAGGTGTGGTCAATAATAAGACGCAGAATACATGCCCTTCATACACACTCACACACGCCGCTTTGGGGCAACCCAGGGCTGAAAGAACTTTTGTCTCTGCCAGACTATGGAATATGGGTCGCTAGGGGGGTGACTATTCTCTCAGATGTATACAGGGACAACGTATTGAAATCATTTCAACAACTTAAGGATGAATTTAGCCTCCCTAACTCCATGCATTTCAGATACCTCCAGCTCCGCCATGCTCTACAGGCCCAGTTCCACAATGTTCCTCCCAATGTAGAACGATTGGATATTCTAAATATCATCAAGGGACAAGATTCCTCTAAACTCATCTCGATATTTTACATCTCTTTGCTTCGGCCTACGGCTGTGAAAATTGCTTACAGTCTGCGGAACCGATGGGCTGGGGAGGTGGGGGAGCTGGAGGATGATGAATGGGAAGATGCGTTGGATAATTGCAAAACTGTGTCCACCAGGCTCTCTGATCGCCTCACCCAACTTTACATTTTACATAGGTCATACTTGACCCCGGCCAGAATGATTAGATTCAAACCTAACCACAGTCCCCTATGCCCTAGATGTGACAGCCCATCTAGCTCCTTTTTTCATCTCCTCTGGGTATGCCCGGTTATACATGACTACTGGTCTCACATAGTGCGATTCATACACGATGAAATGGGGTCTCCTCTTAAACTGTGCCCCAAGCAGTGCATATTGGGAATTTTCCCAGATCCAGATTCAGACAAATTCCATATCATCTTTCTCAAGGAGGCATTGTTTGTGGCTAGATTACTCATAGCTAGAAAATGGATGAGGAGGGAACCACCAACACTCCAGGAATGGATAGCTGCCATTAATGCTGTCTTACCATATAAGAAAGAAATATATGCCCATAGGGGCTGCCCATCTAAATATGGGAAAATATGGGACTTATGGTTAAACAACGCAGCCACATGCAACACAACTACTGAATAGATTCCAGTAGAATATCCCTCTACTATATGCACTGATGTGATGAAAAAACTACCTCTCAACGCAAATGGTATACATGTGTTTAGTAATCACAAATACCTGCATATGTTTTATTGATAGTGACCATGTAGGTCGTGATAGATATATTCTGTATTTTAAACACTGCTATGTATCCCCTCGTATATCAATGTTTTCATTATTCTGTAAATGTGTACTCTTCGTAAATAAACAAAAACTTTTATTTGTAAAAAAAAAAAAAAATGATCAAATTATATAAAAGAAAAGGATGAGCTTGTGCGTTGTCCTGGAAAAATAGGACGCCCTTAGTAATTAAACCAGGCCATTTTTTACAAAGATGCATTTGCACATCACTCAGAACCAGGGCCATCTTAAAAAGCATTATAGGCCCCGGGCAATAGAGCGCACTGGGGCCCTGTCTACACAATCACGCATGATTGACCATCAAATGCAGCCTCACTGTGTCCATGAATGCAGCCTCACTGTGCCCATGAATGCAGCCTCACTGTGCCCATGAATGCAGCCTCACTGTGCCCATGAATGCAGCCTCACATTAAACAGCACCTCTGGACCCCTTTATATTACACAGCCCTTGTACCTCTGGACCCCTTTACATTACACAGTACCCTGGACCTCTGGACCCCTTTACATTACACAGCCCCCTGCACCTCTGGACCCCTTTACATTACACAGACCCCCCCCCCCCTACAGTGCAGACCCCCCCCTACAGTACAGACCCCCCCCCTACAATACAGACCGCCCCTTCAGACCCATAATGTACCTCCAGAATCTGATGATCAGCGCGGGACATGCACCTTCCTACACAGGGCCTGTGTAGACCTAAAGAAGGAGGGGGAGGCGGATTTACTTTGCTCGGCTGTGTGAGACAGCCGAGACTGATCAGAGCCGTGGCCACGAGAGAAGGGGATCCTTGTGGGTCCTGGGTGTGCCGACGGGTGTTACTCGGGTGCGGCTCGCTCCCCCCCCCCCCCCCCTGTATAGTACCAGTACAGCTCGCCTCACCTCAGGCTCTCCGTGTGCCTGTCAGTGCAGTGCCACTGCCTTAACCCGCCCCTGTCTACGCTTCAGTCGCGCGGGGGGGGGCGCCGGCCTGACACCCCCCCAGTGTGTGGCACCCGGGGCGGCCTGCCCCCCACTTAGTACGCCACTGCTTTTTGGGGACGCTGGGGAGGTGGTGCCCCCCAGGCAAGTGGGGTCCCCAGGCAACTGCCCGGTGTGCCCATGCGAAAAGACGGCCCTGCTCACTATTCATTGTTGATAGTGGCACCACAGGGTAGACACAAGTCCACATGAATAACACCACGTTTCTCCCAGAAAACTCTTGCCATCACTTTACCTGCAGACGCAATTGTTCAAATTATTATTTTTTTTTTTTTTTTTCGAATTTTAAATAAATTTAGCATAGCTCTTACAAAGTATGCATTCTCAGGATCATGAAAACAAGTTTCCTATTCTGTAGAATTGTGCAGCACGGAAACATTTAGTTCTGTTTCGGATAGATTTGTTACTAATCTTGCTTTGATTCATTTTGGAATTAGTTTAGTTTAACCACTTCAGCCCTGGAAGAATTTACCCCCTTCCTGACCAGAGCACTTTTTGTGATTCGGCACTGCGTCGCTTTAACTGACAATTGCGTGGTCGTGCGACGTGGCTCCCAAACTAAATTGCCGTCCTTTTTCCCCCACCAATAGAGCTTTCTTTTGGTGGTATTTGATCACCTCTGCGTTTTTTTTATTTTTAGCGCTATAAACAAAAAAAATAGCGACAATTTTGAAAAAAACACATTTTTTGCTTTTTGCTATAATAAATATCCCCAAAAAAATATTTTAAAAAACATTTTTTTCCTCAGTTTAGGCCGATACGTATTCTTCATATTTTTGGTAAAAAAAATCGCAATAAGTGTTTATTGATTGGTTTGCGCAAAAGTTATAGCGTCTACAAAATAGGGGATAGTTTTATGGCATTTTTATTGATGATAACTTTTTTTTTACTAGTAATGGCGGCGATCATCGATTTTTATCGTGACTGTGACATTATGGCGGACACATCGGACAATTTTGACACATTTTTCGGACCGTTGGCAATAATACAGCGATCAATGCTAAAAAATTGCATTGATTATTGTAAAAATGTCACTGGCAGTGAATGGGGTTAACCACTAGGTGGCGCTGTAGGGGTTAAGTGTGTCCTAGGGAGTGTTTCTAACTGTGGGGGGGAGGGGCTGTGTGTTACACAACACTGATCACCACTCCCGATCACAGGGAGCAGAGATCAGTGACAGTGTCATTAGGCAGAACGGGGAGATGCTTGTTTACATTAGCATCTCCCCGTTATTCCTCTTCGTGAGATGATCGCGGGTATCCCCGTGGACATCGGAGCTCCCGGCGGGCGCGCAAGCCGCCTTTTAAAGGGCAATGTACAGGTACGTTAATCTGCCTGTACATGCCCTTCTGCCGCAGTATATCAGCGTGAGGCGGTCGGGAAGCGGTTAATTTAATTTTGTTTAGTTTATTAATTTTCTAGCAAGTTCCAAATTTTTGGAACGATTTGAATTCTATGTGAAGAATAGCTGATTGTTAAGGAGTGGGCCACCACATTCTTAACAACCGATGACTCCGCAGCTGTGAGCGTGCTTCCCCGAGCTGAAATGTAAACAATAGAATGCCGGCAATAGAAAATTCCGGGAAAAAAAACAGTGTGGGGTCCCCCTCAGATCCCCCCATCCCATGTGAATAGTCCCCCTACCCATTCACCAAAAAAGTGAATGAACACAACACAAGTTTTTGACAGTTCCTTCATTTAACCGCTTCTGGTCCATCCGCCGTAGTTGTACTGCGACAGGTTTGCTCCCCTGCGCGAGCCGTCCTAGCTGTACGTCGGCTTGCGGGGTCGGGATAGCAGGCGCATGCGCCAGCTGCACAGCGGGTGTGACAAAGCTCGTGGCCGACGGTCGCAATGACTGCCGGCCAGGAGCGATCGTGAGCAGGAGACCCAGAACGGGGACGAGTGTGTGTAAACACACACTTCCCTGTTCTGTTCTAACAGGAGTGACAGATCGTGTGTTCCTATTAGCTAGCAACCACGATCCGTCACTTCCACTAGTCAGTCCCCTCCCCCTTTAGTTAGAATCACCTCCCAGGGAACACAGTTACTCCCTTGATCGCCCCCTAGTGTTAGCCCCACTATAGCGATGTCTGACATCGCTATAGTGTGAACCGGCACAAAAGCAAGATTCC
Source organism: Lithobates septentrionalis (assembly GCA_037952835.1). NCBI lineage: Eukaryota > Metazoa > Chordata > Amphibia > Anura > Ranidae > Lithobates > Lithobates septentrionalis. Next base: position 3,270,801 of record JBBDGP010000546.1, on the reverse strand, counting down.
ATTTGTCTTTGAGGTGACTTCCAATTCAATTCAAAATTTCAGTCAACTGGGAGAAAAACGGTCCAATCGGATTGACCCTTCTAGGATAAACGTTTGACATATGTACACGACAAAGCTGATTTTATCTTAAAAACCTACCTAAAGTATATGTGAACCCTTGCCTTGTTCAATAACACATGCAACCGGCCACTTTATTAGGCACATCTGTTCAATTGCTTGGTAACACAAATTGCTAATCAGCCAATCACATGGCAGAAACTCAATGCATTTAGGCATCTAGACGTGGTAAAGATGATTTGCTGAACTTCAAACCGAGCATCAGAATGGGGATTTAAGTGACTTTGAACGTGGCATGGTAGTTGGTGCCAGACAGGCTGGTCTGAGTATTTCAAAAACTGCTGATCTACTGGGATTTTCACACACAGCCATCTCTAGGGTTTTTAAATATCCAGTGAGAGGAAGTTGTGTGGATAAAAATGCCTTGTTGATGTTGGAGGAGAATGGGCAGACTGGTCTGTGATGATAGAAAGGCAACAGTAATTCAAATAACCTCATGTCACAACCAAGGTATGCAGAATACCATCACTGAATGCACAACACATCGAACTTTAAAGCAGATGGGCTACAGCAGCATAAGACCACACTAGGGGCCATTCCTGTCAGCTAAAAACAGGAAACTGAGGCTACAATTTGGACCACCAAAACTGGACAATAGAAGATTGGAAAAATATGTTCTGATGAGTCTTGATTTCAGCTGTGACATTCAGATGGTCGGGTCAGAATTTGGTGTAAACATGAAAGCATGGATCCATCCTGACTTGTATCAATGGTTCAGGCTGGTGGTGGTGGTGTAATGGTGTGGGGGATATTTTCTTACACACTTTGGGCCCCTTAGTACCAATTTAAACATTGTTCAAACACCACAGACCTACCTGAGTATTATTGATGACCATGTCCATCCCTTTATGACTACAGTGTACCCACCTCATCTTCTGATGGCTCCTTCCAGCAGGATAATGCTCCATGTCACAAAGATCAAATCATCTCATCACTGGTTTCTTGAACATGACAATGAGGTCACTGTACTCCAATGGCCTCCACAGTCACCAGATCTACAATCCAATAGTGCACCTTTGGGATGTGGTGAAATGGGAGATTCTCATCATGGATGTGCAGTTGACAAATCTGCAGCAACTGAGTGATTCTATCATGTCAATATGGAGCAAAATCTCTGAGGAATGTTTCCAAACCTTGTTGAATCTATGCCATGAAGAATGAAGGCAGTTCTGAAGGCAAAAGGGGGTCCAACCCGGTACTAGCGAGGTGTACCCAATAAAGTGGCTGTTTTGTGTCGCTTTTCTATTTTAAACTGAACAAGTTGCTTTTTACAAGATAAGAGTTCACATATACTTTAATAAGACTGTTCCTAAATGTGTGTCAGTGTAATAAAATGTTATGTTCAAGGTATTAGAGACTGTTAGGTTTGAGAGGCTGAGGTCTACAAAACGACCTGTAGACCTAAACGGTGTGTGTGGTTCATCACAAATGAACATTTACTTGGATCTGTCTGTGAATTTATAGAATGGTTTCTACCCAATATTCTAATCATACATTTGAAGAAGCACAATTTTAACTTTCTCCGGGTTTATGAAAATGCATTGAGCCACTCTGATTCTAAATCTGCTTTAGACATTGTATATACAAAAAAGATACTTTATGTACTCCAAGATCTTCACATCCATCATTTTATAAATGTTACAAAATGACCTTTCATGTAGATTTAGTCCTTATCCCTCAAATGTATAATGTTACGTTGGTTTATACTTGATATAATCTTTCTTTTACAAACCTCCCTAGAAATCTTTCCAGTTGTGCAACAAACTGCCTTGTCTGACCTTTTTTCCATTACATAGCTTCCCATCGCTGTGGTCACATAATAGTAAACTTTCAAAATGGACTTGGCTGGTTCTGTATTTTTGTGATTTAGGCTTCATGCACACGAGACGCCGGTGCAAACTCTGCTGAACACCATTTTTTAAAAGCTGAAACCGGCGTTTAGAAACGCCCGTTTTGCCGCATTTGCATGCCGCGTTTAGCCGCGTTTTACCGTGTTTGCGTCTAGAAGCGTCTGCAGAGCAGAGAATGACATTTTGCAACCCAAATTTGGGGCCCCGTATCTCAGGGCCACTTGGTGCTAGGAACCCCAAATTTGGTGTGCTAACAAAGTGGAACGAACACTACAACATATCCAATTGGGGTTCCTAGCACTAAGTGGCCCCGAGATACGGGGCCCCAAAGTCGGCTTGCAAAATGTCTTTCTCTGCTGCAGAAAAGTGCTTGACATTTTGTGACCTGACTTTGGGGCCCTGTATCTCAGGGCCACTTGGTGCTAGGAACCCCAAATTTGGATATGTTATAGTGCCAGTTCCACTGTGTTTGCACACCAAGTTTGGGAATCCTAGCACCAAGTGGCCCAAGATATGGGGCCCCAAATTCAGGTCTCAAAATGTTTGCGACCCGACTTTGGGGCCATGTATCTCTGGGCCACTTGGTGCTAGGAACCCCAAATTTGGATATGTTGTAATGCCAGTTCCACTGTGTTTGCACACCAAATTTGGGAATCCTAGCACCAAGTGGCCCAAGATACGGGGCCCCAAATTCGGGTCGCAAAATGTCATTCTCTGCTGCAGAAAAGTGCTTGACATTTTGTGACCCGACTTTGGGGCCCCGTATCTCGGGGCCACTTGGTGCTAGGAACCCCAAATTTGGAAATGTTGTAGTGCTAGTTCTACTGTGTTTGCACACCAAGTCGGGTCTCAAAATGTCATTCTCTGCTGCAGTTTACCATCATATTTCTGTGTTTTCTGGTCCAAAAAATAGGGTTCCTTTAAAAACACTTATAAGCGCAAACGCGGCTAAACGCGGTACCGGCGTTTAGCCGCGTTTGGCGTCTGAAACGTGGAAAACTTTTGCGTCTGAACCCATTTTTTTGCTTCTGGAAAAACGAGATTAAACACAACTGCCTAAAAACGCCAAAAAACGAGGCTGTGTACATGGACACATAGGATAATATTGAATGAGTTCAGGGGCAGTTGACAAAAGGGTCCAACTGCCTCTGAACGCGCGTTTAACAGCGTCTCATGTGCATGAAGCCTTAGAATTTTTAGATCCTTTTTTTTCCTAGAGTATTGAGTAGGGCCTACTGTAAAATGCTTTCAGAAAGCCAGTGTTTTATTACATTAATACATTTGCCATTAATTTACTGGTTTAACATGCATTATGGAGGCATGATTGTGACAGTCTAAGGACTTTTGATTGCTTAGCACCTGAACGTTCTGTACCCAATCAGAGTAATGCCCTGTACATATGATCGGACATTGATCGGACATTCCGACAACAAAATCCATGTTTTTGGGTTTTTTTCCGATGGATGTTGGCTCAAACTTGTCTTGCATACACACGGTCACACAAAATTGTCGGAATTTCCGAACGTCAAGAACGCGGTGACGTACGACGAGCCAAGAAAAATTACGTTCAATAGCCAGTGCGGCTCTTCTGCTTGATTCCGAGCATGCGTGGCACTTTGTACGTCGGAATTGTGTACACATGATTGGAATTTGCGCAAACGGATTTTGTTGTCGGAAAGTTTGAGAAACCGATCTCAAATTTTGTGCGACGGAAATTCAGATGGAAACTGTCTGTCTGATGGAGCCTACACACAGTCGGAATTTCCGACAACAAGCTCCGATCGCACATTTTACGTCGGAAAGTCCGATCATGTGTACGGGGCATAATTCTCCTCCAAAGGCTTCATGTGCATAGGACGTTGTTCAACTTCTCCTAAATGATTTAACTTGACAGCTAGAAACCGGCGTCTAAAAAACGTCAGTTTTGCCGCGTTTTAGCCGCTTTTGCGTCTAGAAGCATTTGTAAAAATGAAAAATGTCTGTAAACGAAACATTGCTAAACATGAGTTACCTTGTTTAGCAGCGTTTACAAGCTGTTAAAGGCATTTGGCGTTTGAAATGCCTCTGAACATCCGTCTTAACCCATTTTGTTTTTTTTTGTTTTTTTCGTTCCAAAAAATGCTTCTAAACTCAACTGCCTAGAAACGACTATAAATGACCCTGTGTACATGTACTGATAAGATAACATAGAAGAGAGTTCAGTGGTAGCTAAAAAAATGCCCAACTGCTCCTAAATGTCCGTTTACCAGCAGCAGTGTACATGAGGCCAAAGTTGTTGTTTTTTAGAGGTTTTATGATGGACGATACCAGTGTACTGGAAAAAATGAAGTAGTCCTGTACCCTGTTAACTTTTAAACAATGTTAAATGTCTTGCTGGATATGGATAAATAAGGAGACTGCAATACTTTCCTTTCATGGAGAAAAAAAAAAAGAATCCTTCCAATGCGTTTCACACAGCTAGTATCTGTTTGGTAATGTGATCTGTAAGCTGCTGACTTGAGCTTAATTGGATCTTAATTTATAGATCATATGATTAAAGACAAGATCTGGAGAGCGCCTGAAGAGAGCAACATTTTGTATAGGAAATGATAACCATCCCAACAGTGTGTTTTTTTTTTTTTTTTTTTTAACATGGCTTTATATTACCATTTGAGTGAAGACCTTTTTTAGTTTCCAAGAGTTTTTATTGGAAGATTTCTGGTAATGCATATCAAACAGATACAAATGTTTTTATAGAGAGCGTTATTCTCCATCTAAATCAAATAACATACAAAACGAGAGGTGGCCTGAGAATAGGCCTTTACATCTACCACCTTTAAGTTGAAGAATTCCCACACTCCCAATAACTAGTCTGGGGGTATAGTCAAAGAAGAAAAGAGTAAGTAATGAATTTGGTGTGATGACCATACTCCAAGCTTGGACTCCAGAAGCGCCTTCAGACTCTACAAATTCCCTACAAGGTAGTTAATCCAAGTAGGTGTCGACCGATTATCGGCGGCCAATATTGATATCTGAAGTATTGGTCACAAACTTACTAATATTACCGATATTACTTCAAGTGGTTGTACCGGGGTGATGCCTGCAGCTTCCAGCATCACCCTGGTACTGTTCTTTAGAGAGGACAGTTGGCTTTCTTGTAATAACAACCGATGCGGCTCAGCAGTTAAAGTGGAGTTCCACCCACTTTTACAACTCTTCAGCATGCCTCACTAAACTCTGCACTGTAAACGAATTGGATATTTTTTAAAAAAAATTCTCAGCACCTACTGTATATCTGCTGTATTCATTTTTCACTTCCTCCTCCCTGGCCGCGGCCCATCGCATCATTTCCTGTTTACAATGCCTTCTGGGAAGGGGCGGCAACTTCCTCTGACACTGCCGTTGCTATGGAAACCTGACCTGAAACCTATTACACTGCTTGTGCTGCACTGAGCATGTATGAGATCTGCAAGGATGAGATCCAGGAAGAAATACAGTCTGGCTTCAGATGCCCACACTTAAGATGGCCACGGCCTGCTGTAAGTTTATAGAATAACAAACTACTGCTATAAACTAACAAAACAGACCTTCGTTTACAGACTAACTTTACTAGAATACGTTAAGCTTGTGTATTATAGGGGGATTTTTATTTAAAAAGTATAATTTCAGCCGGAACACCACTGTAACTTACAAGTAGCGAGAGGGAATATCCCCCAACCGCTCCGCCCGGGTCTGACATCTCAACGGGAGGCCTGAGCGATCAGCCGGCATGTCCGCTGGCTGGCCGAACAAAGCCGGATCTCGGATCTAGTCATCTGCAAGCAATGTCATGACATCAGTTCCGGATTAGTGGCATCCTAAAGGCGCCAGTCTTAAAAAATAGAAAGTATTAAAATAACGCCGATCTTGACGTTTTGAATACTTTCAAGCGCAGTGGAGGGTTTTGGAGTCTTATAGACCCCAGATCCCTCCATAAAGAGTACCTGTGCTGCCTATTCTTGTCAAAATTGCTGTTTTTCATTCCTTCTGACAGCGATAACAGTGATAAATAATAATAATTTAAACATACAGTGTAAAAATAAAGTTTTAAACCTACATAATATCGGCACCTGATATCGGCTATCCACCTGAAAGGCAGCCAAAAAAAAAAAAACCGTATCGGTCGACCCCTAAATCCAAGGCTCGCAAATATTTTCGAACTGTGGAATTTTATCATTGAGGATGGCTAAAAGTTTCTTATTGATCGTTATCCAGGATAGCTTGGGCTTAATCGGGTCAAATGGTATAATGGGGGATTTCCACGACTTGGCTAACGTAATGTGAAGACCTTTTTTAAGGGTTCCCACAAACCTGGTGGTGGAAAAGTGTGTAGTGGAAGGCACATGCACAGCCAGTGATGTATTTGTAGGGAATAATCCACCCTGGGTGCAGCCAGCTAGGGGGAAGTGCTCTAGGAAAGCAAACCCCCACCTGCCCCCTCACATTAGTGCTGTGAAAGGAGGTCCATGCAGCAGGCAGCCCCGTCATTGTCACAATTGCTTCTTTGCCGGTCGTGTATAGTGATGATTGCCTGTTTGCCGGTTGCGTATAGTGATGATTGCCTGTTTGCCGGTTACGTATAGTGATGATTGCCTGTTTGCCGGTTACGTATAGTGATGATTGCCTGTTTGCCGGTCGCGTATAGTGATGATTGCCTGTTTGCCGGTCGCGTATAGTGATGATTGCCTGTTTGCCGGTCGCGTATAGTGATGATTGCCTGTTTGCCGGTCGCGTATAGTGATGATTGCCTGTTTGCCGGTCGCGTATAGTGATGATTGCCTGTTTGCCGGTCGCGTATAGTGATGATTGCCTGTTTGCCGGTCGCGTATAGTGATGATTGCCTGTTTGCCGGTCACGTATAGTGATCATTGCCGGTTTGCCGGTCACGTATAGTGACGATTGCCGGTTTGCCGGTCACGTATAGTGACGATTGCCTGTTTGCCGGTCGCGTATAGTGATGATTGCCTGTTTGCCGGTCGCGTATAGTGATTGCCTGTTTGCCGGTCGCGTGTAGTGACGATTGCATAACATCACAACTACTTTGTGCAGCCAGGTGTTATTTTCAGGACAAATTTGGCTTTCATTTGATGGTGAGGCTCCATGCACACTGGACGTTTAAAATAATATTATAAAAATGCCAGTAGCTTTGCAGTGAGTCTTTCAACGTTTTTTTAACATGTTTGCAAGAGTTTTTTTATAGCATTTTTCTGTGTCAGCATTTTTGGTTTTATTTTTTTTTTCAATGGATCAAAAACGTTAACCGCTGGTGAGGCTCGTTTTTGAGCGTTTATCGGTGTTTGAATGTTTTATGAGCATTTGGCTTTTTTTGTCTTTTTTTTCCACAAACTATTTTCTTTTTATTTTCTCTCTCAGCAAGGAAAGAGATAAGCTTTAACTCTCTCCTCTATTCAGAGAGAGAAAACATGGGGGCGGGGGGGCGGTTCACAGTGACTGATCACTATGGGCTCGGGGCTCTCAACGAGACCCCAGTCTCTGTGCTGGAAGCGTGCCGTGCAGTGTGCTCCCAGCAAATATGCGGCCCCAAGGAAAAAAGCCCAGTCTAGAGGGGCTGCATATTTTGTGATGTCTGCTTCAAAGGGTTAAAATGCCAGTGACAGTGTGCGGGCTGGTGTCCATTGTGTAGGGGTAAGGAATGACAATACGCTTTAAAATCCTTTATTGAAGTGTCACAAAATGATACTTCATTCAAGTCCATGGACTGCAGCGAGATACGGCGACGTGCGGTGAGTTGCACTGCGTAAAAGTGCAATCATACTGTACCGCAACCCACCTCAATGCAATGATGAGAAAGGGGCACCAAAACAGCGGTTTACTGTATGCCCTTGCATTGAGTCTGCAATGATCTATGAAGATCAAGGCAGTTCAACAGAGTGAATAAGTCCTTACACTTATGTCAACTTTTTAAACAAGAGCAGATCTTAACATCATTTGTACAAATTGAGTACAGTATTATCTGTTAAGAAGCTAAACTTTCTCTACCTATACCTTTTTATTAAAAAAAAAAAAAAAAAAAAAAAAGCACTAATGCTTCTTACCTACATGTCCTACAACATTTAGTAAAAAAAAAAAATTGTATGTGTGTGTATGTGTATATGTAATGTATTTCATATTCAGTGTTTAAGCTGATTTCTAGGCAGATTTAAAAGATTGACACTGATGCAGCTCTGTTCTGTATTCTTTTATTGATGCAAGCAGTTTAAGTACCCTAATCTAACCTGGCATCGGCCTCTTGCAGTCCTGTACAGCAGGGCTCTAATAGGAGAGGAAAAAGCAGCAGGAGCAACCAGTTGGTTCATGTGCTGGCAAGAATCATGTTGGTGGGAGGAGAGAGAGTGATGGAGGAGCTTATCACTGCTGCTTCTCCTTTCACTCTCCATTCACAAGCTGGGAAGGGTCCAGGTCCAGGAAGTGGGTTGAATGATGTTGGCAATCAGAGTGAGGGCATCTTGTGGTGGATAAGAAGTACTGCGGGGAGAATTTCAGATTGAAAATGAATATTGCAACAAAAGCTGCTTTTTATGTTCTGTTTTATGGGAGGTTAATCATTTTGGTCTTGTTGTTTTTGTCTGGAGTTCTGCTTTGAAGTAATGATTGCCAATAAGATATCCCATAAATGCATCCAGTAGAAGCATAAGCATTTACACATGTGCTGTATGTTTAACCCTGTTAGGCCCATTAAAGGAAACGTGTACCAACAGGCATACACTATATTACCAAAAGTATTGGGACACCTGCCTTTACACACACATGAACTTTAATGGCATTCCAGTCTTATTCTGTAGCGTTCAATATTGAGTTGGCCCACCCTTTACAGCTATAACAGCCTCAACTCTTCTGGGAAGGCTGTCCACAACGTTTAGAAGAGCATTTCTGAGTTCAGGCACTGATGTTACACAAGAAGGCCTGGCTTACAGTCTCTGCTCTAATTCATCCTAAAGGTGTTCTATTGGGTTGAGGTCAGGACTCTGTCCAGGCCAGTCAAGTTCCTCCACCCCAAACTCGCTCATCTGTGTCTTTATGGACCTTGCTTTGTGCACTGGTCCAAATCATTTGGTGGAGGGGGGGGGGGGGGGTTATGGTGTGTGTGTGTGTGTGTGTGTGTGTGTGTGTGTGTGTGTGTGTGTGTTTTTTTTTCAGGGGTTGAGCTTGGCCCCTTAGTTCCAGTGAAGGGAACTCTTAAGGTGTCAGCATATCAAGACATTTTGGACAATTTCAAGCTCCCAACTTTGTGGGAGCAGTTTGGGGATGGCCCCTTCCTGTTCCAACATGACTGTGCAACCATGCACAAAGCAAGGTCCATAAAGACATGGACGAGCGAATTTGGGGTGGAGGAACTTGACTGGCCTGCCCAGAGTCCTAACCTCAGCCCAATAGAACACCTTTGGGATGAATTAGAGCGGAGACTGCGAGACAGATCTTCATCAACATCAGTGCCTGACCTCACAAATGCCCTTCTGGAAGAATGGTCAAACATTCCCATAGACACACTTCTAAACCTTGTGGACAGCCTTCCCTGAAGAGGTGAAGCGGTTATAGCTGCAAAGGGTGGGCCAACTCAATATTGAACCCTACGGACTAAGACTAGGATGCAATTAAAGTTAATTTGTGTGTAATGGCAGGCGTCCCAATACTTTTGGTAATATAGTGCATGTAGGATTCCATTACCGGCTTCTTCTGAGAATGCCATTTGCCTGGTTTCTAATGTGACCTTATCTGTTGCTTCAGTACTTCAAGTGTTCTGACATAGTTTACTGTTTCAGGTTAACCAGCATTTTCATAAGTTTGCAGTGGCCGCTTACATGTGGTGGTGATCACCTGTGCACCTCCTCCCATAATACATGTTTAAAAAGAATTGTGGTTCCCTAGCTCATGTATTCCTCTGACAAGACTTTGTTCATCCCTCTTGAAAATTGAAAGCATCGATCTTTGAAATCCGTTTACATAGTAGAATGACTTCACCCGAAGGACATGCTGTAACTTCATTGCTGGTAGTATAACCTAATGCAGTATAGTTTATGCTGTAATCCACAATAAGGTGTATTTGTAGAGAATGACGTCTGCAGAAAGAGTTTTAGGCACGGTACAGCCTGCAGAAATCCACACGTGGCTAATAGATAATGAACTTTTCACCCGAACAGCAGTAAGAGGGTTAAGATAAAATAGCAGTGGATTGGTAAGGAGGGGAAAGGGAAAACTAAACAACTTCTGATCTCCCTGCCTTATTGGGATAAAATATGTATAAAGTGGGGAGCATGCATGGGGACCTGTTCAGCATCTAGTACCATTCCTTTAATGGACAGACAGGCAGAGCTGTGTTTAAACAAGGGCCTGGGGCAGCGCAGGATGAGCAGGTCTGTGGAAGTGTATCCTGCATACATCTATATACTCTACAGGAGCGTACAAAGACCCCGAGTGTGGCTTGTTCTGGCACCATCACACAGCTTATTGTCTTGCTGCAATTCTGGCTCTCTTGCTAAAGCATTGTGGTACAATCCTGAGTAGTTGAATAGTTTATGGTTTGGCAGAAGCCTTTTAATGTCTTTTAATAACCTATAGTGTGTGGGAAGTTCACATCAACATGACGTCTGGCACACACACAGGATATTTAATGAATCCATAATTTTAGCAAGCTATTTTTAACTTGGCCATCTCCGAAAAAACTGATAATAGCAGGTTTCATGGTAAAGTGGTATTCAATCCAAAAGCAAAAATGTATTGTATTATATTGCAGCTTACCAATTCTTAGATGTGATGGCTGCATTGTTTTTTTAGGCTTTTCATCTTGTGATCTTGTGATCTAGCCAGTAAGTTGTTTTTTTTTTTTTTTTTTTTTTTTTTTTGTTCCCACAGAACAAGCTGCCCTTAAGAAAGCGGAGGGTTGAGACGCACTATTTACCACTGACAGGGGTGCCTACCAGTGTTAATTTTGGCAGCAAATTTCGATTTAGTTTTAGACTTATGCCCTGTACACACAATCGGACATTCCGACAACAAAATCCATTGATCTTTTTTCCAACGGATGTTGGCTCAAACCTGTCTTGCATACACACGGTCGCACAAAGTTGTCGGAAAATCCGATCATTCCGAACGCGGTAACGTAAAACGCATACGTCGGGGTAGTAGCCAATGGCTTTCGTCTCTTAATTTATTCTGAGCATGCGTGGCACTTTGTCCGTCGGATTTGTCTACATACGATCGGAATTTTAAAGGATCGGATTTTGTTGTGGGAAAATTTTATAGCCTGCTCTCAAACTTTGTGTGTCGGAAATTCCGATGGAAAAAGTCCGATGGAGCCCACACACGGTCGGAATTTCCGACAACAAGCTTCGATCGCACATATTCCGTCAGAAAGTCAGACCGTGTGTGCAGGGCATAAGTCATAGGACTAAAATGGAATTTTAGTTTTAGTCCCATTTTAGTCTTCTGCAATTGTTTTAGTTTTAGTCGTACTTAGTCGACTAAATCTCCAGTACATTTTAGTCGACTAAAACTATAAAAATCTAATGGGTGTAATTAAATTGTAATGCATTAGTTAACATTTCTCTACAATTTCCAAACTTATTATATACTGCTGGAGTGAAAATCTCATATGTTATTACGGTATTTAAGGTATTGAGGTATGAACATGCACTACAGACCAGTGTTAATATTGAAGTCAAATTTCAATTTAGTTTTAGTCTTAGTCTTTTAAAATGCCATTTTAGTTTTAGTCCCATTTTAGTCATCTCGTTTGTTTTAGTCGTATTTTAGTCGACTAAGATAGTATTCATTTAGTCGACTAAAATGTTTTAGAGGACAAAATTAACACTGGTGCCTACAATGATTAGCTTTTATTCATGTAAAACCTTTATCTCACCCCAAGGGAAAAAAAAACTAATCTAATTTCAATGTGAGCTGGCGTTTGGCTGTAATTGTTAAGGTGTTTTTAAATCTGCTAGTACATCGAATACTCCGCTCTCCCCAGACTGCCAATTCTGCTTTCCAAAGTTGCTCCCTGTGCTCCTTCACCCAGAGTGGGGACACTCTAATGCAGGAGGTGTTACTGGCCAGATCACCAGGTGAAAACTGAGGGGAAAAGGCCTAAAAAAAAAACTGATGCAGCCACCACATATAAGGATTGGTAAGCTGCAGTGTATTCCATTTTTGGTTTTGGGTTTAATATCCTGGATATAATTTAGGAGACCTGTTCCTTCCTTATCAGCACCTGCACATTTGGCTTACAGTTCTGCACACTTTGTTTCCAAGGTGTAGCTGTATGCGAGTCTATAGCTAATCCTCATACAGTCGCCAAACTCTAGCAAATCTTCTGCGTTCCACAAACACTCCTGGCTCCATTTTAGGCACAGTCCTTATCGTGGGACCTATGTTAAAGATTCATATGTACGCTGTACCAAATTTGTACATAATAGTTTGATGGCTAAACTATGTATGTTAGTTTTATGCAAAATAATTTGCAAAGTGCTTTTACTTACTGGATAAATTATGACGCAGATTAAGAATGCCTGTGTTGTGGGACTCTGTACCAGTTCTATGTCCCTCTGGGATGACTGTGAAGCTTTTGTTTTGGACCATAAGGTGCACCCATAGTTGGGCCCTTGAGGAGTGGTAGTCAACCCTATTGATATGGGGGGCCTCAAGTGCAAGATGCCAAGGACCGCACATAATATTTCATGTAAATTTTATCAAAGACAGCATAGACACAACAGGCAATAGTCCAAGACTTTGAACATGTTGCAACTTGCAAGTGATGGTCAAGGACGGGGGACATGGTGCAAGAGATGGTCAGGGACAGGGGACATGGTGCAAGAGATGGTCAGGGATGGGGGGGGGACATGGTGCAAGGGATGGTCAGGGACGGGGGGGACATGGCGCAAGAGATGGTCAGGGACGGGGGGGGACATGGCGCAAGAGATTGTCAGGGACGGGGGGGACATGGCGCAAGAGATGGTCAGGGACGGGGGGGACGACATGGCGCAAGAGATGGTCAGGGACGGGGGGGAAATGGCGCAAGAGATGGTCAGGGACGGGGGGACATGGCGCAAGAGATGGTCAGGGACGGGGGGGACATGGCGCAAGAGATGGTCAGGGACGGGGGGGACATGGCGCAAGAGATGGTCAGGGACTGGGAGGACATGGTGCATGAGATGGTCAGGGACGGGGGGGGGACATGGCGCAAGAGATGGTCAGGGACGGGGGGGGGACATGGCGCAAGAGATGGTCAGGGACAGCGCACATGGCGTAAGATGGTCAGGGACAGCGCACATGGTGCACGAGATGGTCAGGGACAGCGCACATGGTGCACGAGATGGTCAGGGACAGCGCACATGGTGCACGAGATGGTCAGGGACAGCGCACATGGTGCACGAGATGGTCAGGGACAGCGCACATGGTGCACGAGATGGTCAGGGACAGCGCACATGGTGCACGAGATGGTCAGGGACAGCGCACATGGTGCACGAGATGGTCAGGGACAGCGCACATGGTGCACGAGATGGTCAGGGACAGCGCACATGGTGCACGAGATGGTCAGGGACAGCGCACATGGTGCACGAGATGGTCAGGGACAGCGCACATGGTGCACGAGATGGTCAGGGACAGCGCACATGGTGCACGAGATGGTCAGGGACAGCGCACATGGTGCAAGAGATGGTCAGGGACAGCGCACATGGTGCAAGAGATAGTCAGGGACAGCGTGCATGGGGCAGCAGATGATCGGGGACAGCTGATAAGGTGCAGTAGATGTCGGGGGCAGCGGACATGGTGCAGGAGATGAAATTTAAAGACTCGTGCAGCTTGGCGTGTAACTTGCCATCATTCCTGTATATATGAAGATACCTCTTAGGTGGGGTTTTTAAGGCAATTTAAAAATGAAAAGATATATATATATTCAAAAAGTTTTATTGGTACAAACTTATCAACATGATTAAAAAAATCCCCAAAGTGGAAAACAAGACAGTAAAAGCACATGTATCATAATATTGCACAATGATCATCTAAAAGTGTTATCCCCCCACTACACATTAATATACCATCCATACAAGTTGCAATTGATGGTGAGTATTGGGAATATCAATGTGTTTCGAAATGTGTATAAATTCTATTCTTCTTCAGGGACTAATACCACTTCTGAAAGTATAGAGTACAAATGCAATTTAGAATCCAAAATGAATATCATATAACATTGAAAAAAATCAAAAATATACCAAACTTACATATCGGCTATATTATTGGAGAGAGCATTCCCTCAAACCAATGGTTATCGTCAAAGTTCGCAGAGACGAGCCTTTCACCACATAAAAGGACCACTGGATAAAATCCCATTAGGGCACCCAAGCAGAAAAAAAGGGAGGCCCAGATATTCAGGCTGCAAAAACAAAAAGGTCTCTGTGGACCTTAATGATAACCATCAGTTTGAGGGAATGCTCTCTCCAATAATATAGCTAATATGTAAGTTTGATATTTTTGATTTTTTTTTCAATGTTGTATGATTTAGTACCAATAAAACTTTTTTTGAATATTGCCTTAAAAATCCCACCTAAAGAGGTATTTACTATTTTCAGGTGCAGGAGATGGTCAGGGACGGCAGACATGGTGCAGGAGATGGTCAGGGACGGCAGACATGGTGCAGGAGATGGTCAGGGATGGCAGACATGGTGCAGGAGATGGTCAGGGACGGCAGACATGGTGCAGGAGATGGTCAGGGACGGCAGACATGGTGCAGGAGATGGTCAGGGACGGCAGACATGGTGCAGGAGATGGTCAGGGACGGCAGGCATGGTGCAGGAGATGGTCAGGGACGGCAGGCATGGTGCAGGAGATGGTCAGGGACGGCAGGCATGGTGCAGGAGATGGTCAGGGACGGCAGGCATGGTGCAGGAGATGGTCAGGGACGGCAGGCATGGTGCAGGAGATGGTCAGGGACGGCAGGCATGGTGCAGGAGATGGTCAGGGACGGCAGGCATGGTGCAGGAGATGGTCAGGGACGGCAGGCATGGTGCAGGAGATGGTCAGGGACGGCAGGCATGGTGCAGGAGATGGTCAGGGACGGCAGGCATGGTGCAGGAGATGGTCAGGGACGGCAGGCATGGTGCAGGAGATGGTCAGGGACGGCAGGCATGGTGCAGGAGATGGTCAGGGACGGCAGGCATGGTGCAGGAGATGGTCAGGGACGGCAGGCATGGTGCAGGAGATGGTCAGGGACGGCAGGCATGGTGCAGGAGATGGTCAGGGACGGCAGGCATGGTGCAGGAGATGGTCAGGGACGGCAGGCATGGTGCAGGAGATGGTCAGGGACGGCAGGCATGGTGCAGGAGATGGTCAGGGACGGCAGGCATGGTGCAGGAGATGGTCAGGGACGGCAGGCATGGTGCAGGAGATGGTCAGGGACGGCAGGCATGGTGCAGGAGATGGTCAGGGACGGCAGGCATGGTGCAGGAGATGGTCAGGGACGGCAGGCATGGTGCAGGAGATGGTCAGGGACGGCAGGCATGGTGCAGGAGATGGTCAGGGACGGCAGGCATGGTGCAGGAGATGGTCAGGGACGGCAGGCATGGTGCAGGAGATGGTCAGGGACGGCAGGCATGGTGCAGGAGATGGTCAGGGACGGCAGGCATGGTTCAGGAGATGGTCAGGGACGGCAGGCATGGCGCAGGAGATGGTCAGGGACGGCAGGCATGGCGCAGGAGATGGTCAGGGACGGCAGGCATGGCGCAGGAGATGGTCAGGGACGGCAGGCATGGCGCAGGAGATGGTCAGGGACGGCAGGCATGGCGCAGGAGATGGTCAGGGACGGCAGGCATGGCGCAGGAGATGGTCAGGGACGGCAGGCATGGCGCAGGAGATGGTCAGGGACGGCAGGCATGGCGCAGGAGATGGTCAGGGACGGCAGGCATGGCGCAGGAGATGGTCAGGGACGGCAGGCATGGCGCAGGAGATAATCATAGACTAGAAACCTATGAGGCTGCTAGAAAATACCACTACAACAGGGCAATAGGGAAACACAGATTGGTGTCTGCGAGGGCCGCAGGTCGTGCAACCGTGCTCTAGAGCAATAATATAAACATGCTTTGAGTACCTTACTCCTATGTCTATCAGCCAACATTAGCAATGTATGCTTTCATTCCCCCCCCCCCCCCCCCCCCCAAAAAAAAAATGTAGGGTCACTGCCAATTCCGCACAGCTGTGGAACTCCAGGTCTACAATATTATCATATTTCATCTGCAGAATTGCATAAGGGTTTAAGTATCCATTCCTGTTGATTTAGTGGCACGTCATAAGACATGTAATTTACCTGTAATCCTCCTTCATAAGAAATTCCAGCAATCCGTTATACCAGCTGCCACAAATCATACTGTATGTACATGCACTGTCTGCTCATGTGCGATTTATATGTGAACATCTGCAGACAATCGAGTACAATGTCAACTGGTCATTGATTTGTCCAGGTTTCTTGTCTGTGGCTGATCGGAAACACCAGGTTGAACTTGCCGCTGAAAAACGATGATCTGGGCAGTATACAGCCCTAATCGTTCATGTGCATGAGCCCTAAAGAACAATATAGGGTCTGTGATTTTGTAGTGGATTCATTGCTGCTACAGTTTGCCACTTTATAAAACTCTGGTTTGGCCACATCTGGAATATTCTGTCCAGGTTTGGTTACCAATCCTCAGGAAGGATGTGCTGGAACTGGAGAGAGTCCAGAGAAGGGCAACAAAATGAATATGGGGACTGAAGGATCTTAGTTATGAGGAACGGCTACAAGCGCTAAATTTATTCTCCCTGGAGAAGCGACGCTTGAGAGGAAACATGATAGCGATATACAAATATCTCAATGGTGATGCCAACATGGGTAGGAAACTATTCAGTCTCAGAGAGTGTAAGAGTACATGGGGCCACACAATGATTGGAGGAGAAGCGGTTTAACCTTAATTGGTGGTGCCAGCAAGAAGGATTGATAGTTTTAAAAGACTCTTGGACGTGTATCTTAGTGAACACAATATACAGGGATATGAGAAATGATTACTATCCTGAACACACAAACACTCGCACAGGTTCAACTGGATGGACTACTGTCTTTATTCAACCTTACCAGCTATGAAACTAATGTCGGCATTTTATTATCTAATCACCAGAGTTGTTGACGATTTGTCACTAAGAAGCCATTTGTCACGTCCACAAGTTTACCTAATGCTAGAACATTGGGCTGGTGTACTCTGCTACAATCATTCCTTCAACAAATTGTAGCCAAGCCATAGAGAGAATTCATAGTGATTGTTGCTGGCAAGCTGGTTTGCTGACAAGTAATGCTGCCAAAACTCAATCCATTGAGCAGCTGAGCTACAAATTACTGTAAAATTACTGATTTAGGGATTCCTTTTGAAAACGGCAATGATTTCCTTAGTGAGAATTTGCTAAAAAAAAAAAATTTGCGAAGAGGTTGCCAGCGTGACGTGGCCCAACACCTTTTATGATGTAGCTCTGTTGTGCTTTATTCACCTTTTAAAATACCCCGACGGTGCTCTTTTTGGAAAGGAAAAGCAGTTTTTTCCTGGTTTCCACTTTCTCTTTTTTGACATCGGCCAATTCCACTTACCCATATGGCAGTTTGGGCTGCTTAGTGTTACCTGGTTGTCTTTGGCTGACAGAAAGCAGAGCGCTAGTCCTCCTCTTCTGTATGAGTGCAAAGAGAATTAGGGGGTCATGGGGGTCTGTGTATTTGATGCAATATGTGAGACAGGAACTTCCGCATTCATTCTGCAACACCGACAAAACCTGGAAAAGAGATAAAATATACAAGACTAGTAGTAGACTGACCCTAGTGGACTCAAGTCAGCACCCTGGCCTTTTAGACCTCATAGAAAATGCTAACCGCAAGATCACCCTGCGGGACACCACATGTAATTCGCACAGAGATCTCGGCGCATTCCAGTGAGAATTACATGTGGTGTCTCTGGGGTGCAATTTGAGCCATGTGGCTCAAATCACGCTGCATTCGCACCAAACTCATGCAGGACCCTTCTTTGTCTGCACCAGAATCGGATCGCATGGGTGTTCACACCCAATGCGATATGATTCTGTAAATCGCACTGCTTTTTGCAAACCGCTTTTGGGGTGTCGTTAACGTAACATACACAATTGGTTCACATGTATGGGTTGCGATTTTGATGCGGTGCGGATTTGAAGCAAATTCGCTGTGAATTCGCACCGTATCTAGTGTGAATCGAGACTTAAAGGGGTTGTAAACCCTTGTGTTTTTTCACCTTAATGAATCCAATGCATTAAGGTGAAAACTTCTGTCACTGACTAGCCCCTCGTTTTACTCACCTGAGCCTGTTCGTTCCCATGCCGGAGACACGCTCTACTTGATTGGATAGATTGAGAGCAGCGCAGCCATTGGCTCTCGCTGCTGTCAATCAAATCCAATGAAGCGGGGGGTCAGGGTCGAGTCCGGCATTCTGTGACTATGGACGCAAATGCTGGACATGGTAGCGTGCCTGCACGGTAACTCCCAGGGAGAGCGCTTCTTCTAGGGGGTTTACCGATACGGTAAACTCTGTGCAAAACGAACTGCACAGTGGAGGCAAGTATGATATATGTTTGTTATTTATTTAAAAAGGGGGTTTACAACCCTTTTTTAAGGTTCTTTTTTTGTTTGATTTGTGTTTTAAAATAACAAACATGTTCTATTTACTTGCTCTGTGCAATGGTTTTGCCTAGAGCTGCCCCAATTTTGCTCTTGGGTCCCCTGCTGGTGGTCCTGGCTCCACTTTCCCCGCCAAGTTCCCCCACAGCAAGCCACTTGCTATGGGGACACTCGTGCGTGCACACTCCCCAGCCACATTCTGAGTTTCCTTAGGGCCCCTTTCACACTACTGCGACTTCAGAGTCACGCGATTTTTGCCATGATTTTAGTGCGATTTTGCCCGATTTCAGGGAATGCCTATGATGCGAGTTGAGGTCCATAGACCTCAAGTTTACAAAATCTGAAAAAAGTAGTACAGGGACTACTTTGAAGTCGCACAGATATGAATGGTACTCATTGAAAATCATGGGGTAAGACTTGTCATGCGACTTTTGCAGTCCCAATTCGCACAAGTGTGAAAGGGGCCTAAAACACACAGAACGGCTTGGCCCCGCTCCCGTCCTACTGGCTTGAATTGACAGCAGCAGGAGCCGATGGCTTTGGCTGCTGTATCAGAGCCAATCAGGAGCAAGAGACCCAAGAGAGCCTTGGCTCTCGTGCACATCGCTGGAACAAAATGGGACTCGGGTATGTATTTAGGGGGGCTGCGGGGGAAGCCACATGCAGAAGGTTTTTTTCCTTGCTGCATATAGAATGCAGTAAGGTAAAAACCTTCTGACTTTACAACCACTTTAATGCATTCTTTGCTTTAAGGTAAGAAAAAATTTGTGTTAGAAAAAGACGAAAAAAAAACCCTGAGCGGGGCTTTAATGCAGCCAATGATAAGAAAGAGCAAAAAAAAATTTGTGTTCAGCTTCCCCAGACCCCCCTCTCTAAACTTACCTGAGACCGATCTCGATCCAGCATTTGCCTGAGAGCAGCATCTCTCTCCGCTCTCTTGCCCCACTGGCCATTCAGGACAGCAGCGGGAGCCATTGGCTCCTCCTATCAGTACCAGCCTGTGATGAGGAGGGGGCAGGGCCGAGCAGCGCTCTGTGTGTCAATGGACACATAGAGTGTGGCTCAGGATTTAGCCTGCACGAGTCCCCCATAGCAAGTGGCTAGCTATGAGAGCACTCAGAAGGGGGGAAGAGTGCTGGCGGAAGACCCGAGAGGAGGATTGGGCCTGCTTTGTGTAAAACCATTGCACAGAGCAGGTAATTATACCGAGTTTATTTTTGTAAAAAAATCTCTTTACAATCACATTAAAAGGTAAGTTCACCTTTTTGTTACATGTTACAGATGCACCGGCCACCACTCCCCCCAAGCGCCAAGTCTGACAGCTAGCGGGGGATCTCCTCTCTCCTGCTAGCTGTCACAATCTGTAAAAAAATGTGGCCGTGCAGGGCTCCACCCGCCGGCCACATCATCCATTCGGCTTGTAGTTCTCAATGAACTTCCACAGCACTGAGTGCTGTGGTAGCTCATTGATCCTTCCTGCTAGTGTGTAACTGTTTGGCCGAATGATGTACAGCCAAACGGCTTGCACACAGAGTCTGCAAGAACTCTTCATAGAACCCACGATCTGCTGATTGTGGATGCAATGCTTTCCAGGCTCCCAACAAAAAAAATAAATAAATGCACATTTTTTTTTTTACCTGCTAAAAGATGTGTATTTATTTTTTTGTAAAGGTGAACTTACCCTTTAAAGTTTAAGTAACCCCCCCTATCGTTTTCACCAAAGGAAGCTGCCATCTTTGCCTCTGTTTATTCTACAACTGCCATGATGCTGCACATGTGATCAGTTATGACACTAGCCATTGGATAGTTTGGTTTCATAACTGTTGTCATGTGCATGGTTTGGTGTCGCAACCAATGGGAGTGTTACATTTCCGGCACGTGGCGGAAATGAAACTGTTTTATGGATGGGTTTACTTCCCCTCTAAGTGTTGCAGCCCCTCTTTTATGTGTTGCAATACTTCCTGCTATATTTACCTTATTATAAATTTAAATCCAGTCCCCAAATGATGTAAGTAATTGTCAGTTGAGTTAGCATTCCAGCATCTGCCAAAAAACAAAATATAATTTTTGGGTGAAATAGGGTTGAATTGCAGCACATACCTGTGTATACAGAAGAAGGCAATTTGATTCCAAAACCCTTTACTCAAAAGTTTACCGTAGTCAGCAGATGATGCAACTGAAACTTTTAGGTAACCAAGTGATTAATGATCCAAAATGTACAGCTAGATCATGTCAGCAGCGTCTATTCTTATATCTATTTTATGCCCTTTATTAGATTTACGAGCAAGTCCTTTTTTCTTATGAAGCTTCCTAAATTACCACCTCCGTTCTAAAGCAGGGACTTCTAAGTGGCTGTGAGTTGTTTAGAGATCCCCAAAACCCAGGGTGCACTGATATGCAAATGCTGTTTTTTTTTTGGGGGGGGGGGGTTTAGATGAAGGTGGTCCTACCTCTGGCTTACAGTTGGTCATTGACTCCACCAGTCACATTGACAGGCCAATTATGAAGTTTGGCTGGAGTGGAGCTAGGTACTGTCTGTTGGAAGTATGTATGACTGTGTTGAAGAGCAATGTGTTTGTGGAGACTTGAGCACTCTAGTACAGACCTGGACAAATGTTCTTTAAATCCAAGAGCCAGCTTTAGAAAGTTGGCAAGCAGTTTTATCTGCCATAAGCAGTTCCCGTCACCAGGAGTGCTTTTATACACAGTATATACATACACACGCTTTTATATACAGCTTTTGTTCAAATCCCGTACTCCTGTCCATGCAGGGCAGCGTCCATACACGTTGGTGTAGTCACCGGATATATAAGATTACATCAGACAGGTAAAGTAGTTCTTCTTAAACACTCCCCTGTTCAAATCTACCTGTCATCAGATGGGCAACCCACCCCACACCTATAAGATGGGGTAACCATTTTGCCTGTACATTACATGCAGAGGAAGCCAGGCCCAGCTGCCTGCAACTGGTTTTGGTGTTGCTGGGTTGCCCAACTGGCAAGGGGGTCTATATGGAGGAGCGTACAGCAGGACATTCCAGTCACAAATTATACTTTTCCAGTTGGCATGGGAACCTGGCAACCAGGATTTTCCTAGCTATTGTGACCACCTGTTGTATAAGAGCTCAACTGACATGCAGGCACTGTAGGTGTTTGCCATGATGTGATGGTGGCATCTCATAACACTTACTAAGTACTTATGAAGTACTTGGTGGTTTACTTACGATATTACCAAACATAGGACCATGCATTCACTATATCAGGTCTCCCACAGTACACAGAACACGGAAATGCAACGGTTTTAGTAAATATAAACTTCTAAATACCTTTTTTCATCGGCAGTATATTGCGACTTCTATCAGTGTCTGGTTAAAACTTGAAAGAGAAGTTTTCCTTCTACTCTAATTGTCCTATAAGGCACAGGACCCCTGACCCTCTGTCTGGACAGTGTTGGTCCTGTGCTGATCACATGCATTCTTCCAAAAAAAACAAAAAAAACACTAGCAATATACTGTACACAAAACTTGCAGCTAGCCTCTGTTCTATCAGCAGATAGATTGGTGGACAGTGGAAGAAGGGGAGGATCAGAGAAGACCGGATCAAGCAGCCTTTTTACACAATGTGCAGGATTAAACCCTTAGGTTCCACAGTGATTATAACAAGCACGCTTTACTGCTTATACAGACTAATTTTTACTGTTGTGGGTTTAGTAACCCTTTAATTTAAGCCAGTGGATGCAACATTAGCATGCTAAGCATTATAATTTAATATTAAGTAATCTAATAAAATCTAAACCCAAGAATAATTCTTTTTTTTTTATATTGCAGCTTGTCAATCTTTCTGTTAATTTTAATATAGTGGCTACATTACTTTTCTCCTTTTTTTTTTTTATGGTTTGAACGTTTTTAGTGAATACAAAAAAATATTGGTAACTTGTTTTGCCAGTGTCCTGTCAATTAAACTGAAATATACAACATTATCTTCCTTACAAGGTGTCTTTTTATTTATTTATTTTTTTAAACTACAAATCGCCTTCCTGCCGCATGGAAGAGAAGAGAAAGACATGTTTGTAGTCCAAATAAGGGAGCAGTCTAGGGTGAAAACCATGCTGAGTTTTATCCTAAAGCACTGGATTTATATAGTGCTGCATAGAGTATCAATGTATATTGTTTATAGTAACTAGCATCCTTCTTTTAACTTGATAAATGTTATATGATAGCTTACGTATCCTCTTTTCTGCTCTATGCAGTATCGGCATCACAAAAATTTCAGATTGTATTTCCTGGTGTCTAACACAACCCATTTATTTTCTCACCAGTTTTTTTTTTTAGGCACAATTGATGGAACAGAGTAGAGAAGAATGGAAAATTCAAATACAGTGGCCCAAAGAAAACAGTTGTCACTTTTTATTAGTTGTAGCGCGGTCAGAAGAGTGAAGAGGGATTGTGCCTCCCTACTATTTGCCTGGCCTTGTTTTTTTGTTTTGTTTTTTAGCTGCTTGACTTTTTTTTTGCTGTAATCTGTAGTCATTTTAGAAGTGGGTAACTTGCTTTAATCAATTTTAATTTTGTTTCTCCACCTTCCCCACTTAGTAAGCAAGACATTAGAAATCATTACAATTCCTTGTCTTCTGCGTTCTTCTCTGAATGCCATAGTTGTTTGAGATGTGTTTGATGGTTGACAGGAAAGGAACTACTTAGACGGTGTGCTCAGAAAGGATGGGGACAATGCATAGATCCGAGAGCACGGAGAACAATACACAGTGGTTCTTCCAGAGAGGCTCTATCCTACTGAGAAAGGAAGTCCTACAGAAGACTGTCCTGGTCTATACCTGCCTAACCCACTCCCGTCACAGTGGCATTAGTGCTGGGAACGTGCAGGAAAAGGTCCTCTGTAGGTGGATTCCCTGCGGTCCCTCAGTTTATCATGCATGGACTATACATATTTCTGTATTCTCTCTGAACTCTTCTTTTTCTTATATCATCTTGGTTTACAGTGACGTTTTCAACACTTTTGCAGGATGTTTTCTCTGAGTTAAACTGCTAACATGTACAACATCCTGAATAACTGAATCCTTAGGTCCCAATGTGTAAAGAGTTAAAATAAAATATCTGCATCACTGTACACACCTGGTCTACCTTTTTAGTGTTTCTCGCTTCTAAGCCTTGCGGCATGAGGTCATCGGTTAGAATTCCAACTGGGACACCTACTGCATGGAGTTTGCATGTTCTCCCTATGCTTGCGTAGGTTTTCTCCAGGTACTCCAGCTCCCCACCCACACTCCAAAGACATGCTGGTAGATTCATTGGCTGTCTAAATTGGCCCTAGGATATGTATTGAATACATGTGAGATAGGGACCATAGACTGTAAGCTCGTTGAGGACAGGGGACTTATGTGAACGCACAATATGTAAGGTGCTGAGTAAAGTGGGGTTGCTATATAATAAATTGTCAGAGATATTCCTGCGCTATCAAGTATGGAAAACGGCTAGAGGAGGAAAAGCTGCATGCACCTGTTCGGGTGAACACCTGACCTTAAGATTGATTGTATGGATGAGTGGTGCAGCGCTAATCCTAAGTAAAGATACTCAGATGGTTTATAGTGGGGTCAAAATTAACATAGTGAAGTGTATAGAAATAGTAGTGAACAATAAATAAAAATAGAAAAACAAATGAATATATATCACTAACCAGTGAATGCAATAAGCTAATAAATAATGTGTTTACAATCTTGAATCTCTGAGGTAAAAAAACTAGTAAAACGTGGATAACAAAGACCAGTGTATATAAATGATATATAGATGTAATACAGCTTGATTTCAATGCATATAAAATACAAAAAGTGACAATGTGCAGTGTGTGAACACTGTGCGTGTTAAACTTGGCTACACTTCAAAGTCCATGCAGTGTTTGGTAATCAAACCTATATAAAGTGCAGAAAATGTGCCAAAAACACTCTATGGTGCATGAAATGATATCCCAAAAAAAGTCTATAAATATAAACAATATTAACACGAAAAGAAGTGTCCTTTTAAATAAGGTGAACTCTGTGACAATGATGTGCTGGCATGCGCATGTAGCAGTTAAAGTGCCAAGTGACTTGAAAACTTGTGCTTCTTCGTGTGCAAACACTTCAGTGGGTAATGGCCCCTTACCTCACAGCAATGGGGCAACAGCATATGACCAAAGGGCTTTTTAACTCGTCCTCCTAGGGGCTCCTACGCGTCCCTGACCGTCCTCACAGTAATGGGGCAACAGCATATGACCAAGGGCTCTTTGACTCATCCACCTTTGAATTCCTGCAAATCCCTCACTGTCCCAGGATTGGGTTCCCTCAGGTGCGGTGCAGGAATGTATAAAAGATATTGAAGTGGAGAAAGAGCCCAATAGTGTAATTCCGTTTCAACAATAGGATTTTTATTAGGCAAAAAACGGGTACTCACATTTAATAATTAGGAAAAACCAATTGTATCCGACGAGCGGCGAACTCGTCTGCTTCTCACTGTGTGTACAGCCTATCCCGTCCCTACGCGTGACGTCACACCACACGTGACTTCTTCAGGGGATGAATATAGGCTAGAATAGTGTCCTTAAATAGTTTAATATTGGCCGGCTATGGGCGGCCATTTTCTCGAAGTTTACATGTGTTGGTATACGGCGGCCATTTTCCTAGAGATTTATTGTGTAGTTCAAGTTCCGCTTTGTGGAGAATATCAGCTGACTTATATTGGCCAATAGAGGCTGTCTGCTGTTTTAGTATCATTAGTACTGTCAGCAGAGAGAGACACTTATGTTGTCTCTAAATAAAGCGAGGTGAACAAACGAATTGCGGGTTGGACTGATACCAAATGGATAAGTTGTTTGCATCCGCCTTGGTTTAATAGAGCTTGTAAGCAATTATATAATATTAGAAACGAAGGAAGGGAGAAGCTGGAGACACTAGTGGCATACTAAATATACATACTGAGTAAAATAAAAACAAACATATTGCAAAAAACTAATCTGTATATAAAACCAATATATAAAATCAATCTTACATAAAATATACCATTGTTAATTTATTATCAAGAGGACTATATCTTATTTAAATATATAAAATTACTGTGTCTAAAAATTAAAAATTAAATTAAAAAGTGTAATGAATGGCCTAGGCCAGTGGATATTAAAAATTAAATAGAGGAGAGACAGCTCCTACAGGGACTTGTAGTTACTTCCAGATAGTCCTATAAGATAATGAGGAGGAAAGTATTGCATATAAAGCCGACAGGAGATATAAAGAGGGGGGGAGGGGGGGGAATACTGTAATCTAATTCCCAAAAGAACGAACAATCTCCCGCCATTGGGAGTGATAGCTAAAGTTAGTGGCCTCACCAAGTATAGCTTGGGTACTTAGAGGGTACGCCACTGGCATATTCTACGGTCAGATAAGCAACTGCAAGAAATCCTCCCCAAGAACCCGAGATTTATATATAAAAAGGCACCGACGATTAGGGATTTAATAGTAAAAAATGTTGTGGATCCACCCAAGAAACCTTTTACTTTTTTCTCTAGAAATGGTTTCTTCCCATGTAAGAGGTGTTTTGCCTGCCTCAGGACCAAACGACCAAACCAGAAAGTGTTTAATTTTACTTCTACCAGCACTGGCGATAGCTATGAAATCAAAGATTTCATTTGCTGTAACACGGAAGGGGCAGTATACGTACTCGAATGTAGTTGCGGCCTTCAGTACGTAGGCCGCACAAAAAGACCCCTGAGAGTCCGGATTAAGGAACATGTCAAAAATATCCTTAACGGTTATGACAAACACTGTGTATCAAAACATTTCCTCATCTGTCATAACAAAGACCCTACCCATTTGACCTTCTGGGGTATTACCCCATACATTAAGCATTGGCGGGGGGGCCACAAGGTGAGAGCTCTAAGTAAATTGGAATCCAAATGGATCTTTACCTTGGACACTTTTTGGCCCCGTGGCCTAAACATAGAATTTGACCTCAATTGTTTCCTGAGTGATTTTTAGAATTAGAATTTTTTAAAAAAGTAGAGATTTTTAACCAAATCAGATTGATTTTTAGCTATTTATCAGTCGGCCCACCCGGTACCCTCTAAGTACCCAAGCTATACTTGGTGAGGCCACTAACTTTAGCTATCACTCCCAATGGCGGGAGATTGTTCGTTCTTTTGGGAATTAGATTACAGTATTCCCCCCCCCCCTCCCCCCCCCCCCCCCCCCCCCCTCTTTATATCTCCTGTCGGCTTTATATGCAATACTTTCCTCCTCATTATCTTATAGGACTATCTGGAAGTAACTACAAGTCCCTGTAGGAGCTGTCTCTCCTCTATTTAATTTTTAATATCCACTGGCCTAGGCCATTCATTACACTTTTTAATTTAATTTTTAATTTTTAGACACAGTAATTTTATATATTTAAATAAGATATAGTCCTCTTGATAATAAATTAACAATGGTATATTTTATGTAAGATTGATTTTATATATTGGTTTTATATACAGATTAGTTTTTTGCAATATGTTTGTTTTTATTTTACTCAGTATGTATATTTAGTATGCCACTAGTGTCTCCAGCTTCTCCCTTCCTTCGTTTCTAATATTATATAATTGCTTACAAGCTCTATTAAACCAAGGCGGATGCAAACAACTTATCCATTTGGTATCAGTCCAACCCGCAATTCGTTTGTTCACCTCGCTTTATTTAGAGACAACATAAGTGTCTCTCTCTGCTGACAGTACTAATGATACTAAAACAGCAGACAGCCTCTATTGGCCAATATAAGTCAGCTGATATTCTCCACAAAGCGGAACTTGAACTACACAATAAATCTCTAGGAAAATGGCCGCCGTATACCAACACATGGAAACTTCGAGAAAATGGCCGCCCATAGCCGGCCAATATTAAACTATTTAAGGACACTATTCTAGCCTATATTCATCCCCTGAAGAAGTCACGTGTGGTGTGACGTCACGCGTAGGGACGGGATAGGCTGTACACACAGTGAGAAGCAGACGAGTTCGCCGCTCGTCGGATACAATTGGTTTTTCCTAATTATTAAATGTGAGTACCCGTTTTTTGCCTAATAAAAATCCTATTGTTGAAACGGAATTACACTATTGGGCTCTTTCTCCACTTCAATATCTTTTATACATTCCTGCACCGCACCTGAGGGAACCCAATCCTGGGACAGTGAGGGATTTGCAGGAATTCAAAGGTGGATGAGTCAAAGAGCCCTTGGTCATATGCTGTTGCCCCATTACTGTGAGGACGGTCAGGGACGCGTAGGAGCCCCTAGGAGGACGAGTTAAAAAGCCCTTTGGTCATATGCTGTTGCCCCATTGCTGTGAGGTAAGGGGCCATTACCCACTGAAGTGTTTGCACACGAAGAAGCACAAGTTTTCAAGTCACTTGGCACTTTAACTGCTACATGCGCATGCCAGCACATCATTGTCACAGAGTTCACCTTATTTAAAAGGACACTTCTTTTCGTGTTAATATTGTTTATATTTATAGACTTTTTTTGGGATATCATTTCATGCACCATAGAGGGTTGCTATATAAATACATTGCTGAAAAAAAATTAAAGGAAAACTTTGAAAATACATCCAATCTCAATGGGGAAAATATGCTGGATATCTATACTGATATGGACTGGGTAATGTGTTAGGAACGAAAGGATTCCACATTGTTTGATGAAAATGGAAATTATCAACCTACAGAGGGCTGAATTCAAAGACACCCCGAGAATACTCCTCTTTTCTTACTGTTTTTCACTAGTTTTGCATTTGGCTAGGGTCAGTGTTACTACTGGTAGCATGAGGCGATGCCTGGACCCTATAGAGAATGCACAGGCAGTCCAACTCCTACCAGGATAGCACGTCAATATGTGCCATTGCCAGAAGGTTTGCTGCGTCTCCCAGGACAGTCTCAAGAGCATAGAGGAGATTCCAGGAGACAGACTTCATGAGGGTGGCCTGAGGGCCTGACATCCTCTAGTAGGCCCTGCGCTCACTGCCCAGCACCATGAAGCTCTATTGGCATTTGCCATTGAACACCAGAATTGTCAGGTCTGCCACTTGCGCCCTGTGCTTTTCACACGTATACCCTAAGCACATGTGACAGACATGGAAGGGTCTGAAGAAGCTGTGGAGAATGTTTATGCTGCCTGTAACCTCGTTCAGCATGACCGGTTTGGTGGTGGGTCGGTCATGGTCAGGGGATGCATATCCATGGGACGCACAGACCTATACAGGCTAGACAATGGCACCCTGACTGCAATTGGGTCCAAGGATTTCATCCCGATAACCATTGTCAGACCCTACACTGGTGCAGTGGGTCCTGGGTTCCTCCTGGTGCACGACAATGCCTGCCTCATGTGGCAAGAGTATGCAGCTAGTTCCTGGAGGATGAAGGAATTGATACCGTAGAATCTCCCCCATGCTTACCTGATCTAAACCCAATGGAACACCTCTGAGACATATTGGGGGTTATTTACGAAAGGCAAATCCACTTTTCACTACAAGTGCAAACTGCACTTGAAATTGCACTGAAAGTGCACTTGGAAGTGCATTTGTTGTAAATCTGAGGGATAGATCTGAAATGAGGGGAAGCTCTGCTGGTTTTATTATCCAATCATGTGCAAGCTAAAATGCTGTTTTTTATTTTCCTTGCATGTCCCCCTTGGATCTACAGCGACTGCACTTTCAGTGCAATATCAAGTGCACTTTGCACTTATAGTGCAAAGTGGATTTTCCTTTAGTAAATAACCCCCTATGTGTCAGTCCATCCGACGCTGCCAGGTAGCACCTCAGTCTGTTCAGGAGCTCAGTGATGCCATGGTCCCGATCTGGGAGGAAATACCCCAAGACACCATCCGTCGTCCCATTAGGAGCATGCCCCGATGTTAAGCATACTAACAAGCACGTGGGGGCCATACAAACTATCAAGTACCATTTATTTGAGTTGCTGCAATGAAATTTCAGCAAAATGGACTAGCATCATTTTTTCACTTTGAATTTCGTGGTGTCTTTGAATTCAGCCCTCTGTCGGTTGATAATTTTCATTTCTATCAAACGATGTGACATCCTTTTTGTTCCTAACACATTACCCAGTCCATATCAGTATAGATATCCAGCATGATATTTTTCCCCATTGAGATCTGATGTGTTTTCAAAGTGTTCCGTTTCCGTTTTTGGAGCAGTGTACTTGTATTAAATGAAATTTAAATATTGTGTGCACCTTTTTGTATGCCTTTTTACAAGAATGGCTCTTATGATTCATTCTTTACTTCTTTGTTTTATACCTCAATACGCTTATATTGTATTTTTTTTTTTTTAATTTTTGGTTTTAAATATGTATAGCTTGCCTCCTTCTTACAATTACTTACAGTGCACAATGCGGTCTGTCAGTTTTTATTTAATAACCTGGTTGGTGCAGCACACAGTTGTGCTTACAAGGCAGTATAAACTACAGTAACCTGTAACAACCAGCTATTGTCTCAAACCTTGGTTACTATAGGTTACTGTTTGCTGTTTTTTAGATTTTTGTAGGGAGAGTGCTTTTAAAAATCACATTTTCCCCTTGACATGTCATGTTTATAGTCGTCCTGTATAAATATCTATACTAATGCTATTACTTTGTTTCCATCGTAGATGGCAAGGTTCCACTATCCCCTTTCAGACGAGCCAATTCTGTGAGAGACAGAGTGAAGAAGTTTACAGAAGAGCCCCCAGGCATGCCTCCTCCTCTCAGTAACAGATTCTCAAGCATGAGAGGCGAGAGACTCCCTGCAAGAGGAGGACGTATACAGCTACAGCAATCCCTGTTCTCTACAGGTCAGAAAAACAACCATGACCAATTTCAGGTGGGACAGGAAGAAAAGGTAGCCGCTAAACCTGTGTTTAATCGCACCGTGTCAGGACTCGGCAGCCAGAAAAGTGCTAAAGAAGCAGAAAGTGGTAACGGAACACAAGATAATAAAACAGCATCTGTACCTGAAATCAAGAGCTTCAGGAGCAGCTCCATAAAAGGGTCCTCAGCTCACAGCTCTGCAGGACTCGGCACATCCTCTGGGGAAGTGAACAGGAGACTTCCCCAAAGCAAAAGCTCATTCATCCCAAAGCAGGAAGGTGGGAGGAGCAACACCGACCAATTGCAAGTTACCCAGGCCAAAACAGAGGGGGGGAGACAAGTTGAAAATACAGATGGGACCTTTACAAAATCAGTGGTACAAGGCAGTGCACAACGTGCTACATCAACTCTGCGCACATCTTCCAAAGACACTCAGGGCAACCAGCAGGACGACGACATGAAGACTTTGCTCACCATTGAGATCAAAGATGGACGGAATCAAGGGACTAGTAGTCGGATCGTGGGGCAGCCAGGAAATCAAAGAGCAGGTAGACTTCAATTTATTAAATATCCTTATACAGAAAATTGCAGTGGTTCCAACCTTGGTACCCCCCCCCCCCCCCCAACAGGCAATGTTTTGGGAATGTCCCTTAGATAAAATGGCTATTGATAATACCAAGCCGCTGATGTTTATTTTAAACACCTTTGCAAAGTGAAGGTAATTCTGAAAACATGACCTGTGGTATTTGAGGACCGATTTGAGGAATTATAATTCACAAATATTTTTAATGATACACATAACTCTGGTTAATATTAGGATCCAATATTTAGGTTTTTACTAAATTTGGATGATCTTTCTGAATCCTCATCTTTTATCCTAATGGGCAGGTTATAATAAGTGCCTCTCTACTGTAACATGCAAAGGGTGTAATAATTGAATTGCTTTGGTGTTCTGCTGACCCCTAGTGGTGGGCATTTATAATGGCTTCATGGAAAAGCCACAAACCTTATTGGGAGTGTTGAATTAAAGCCAAGCTCATTCAGGGAGAGTGGACTTTTTCTGTCCCTCTAACTTCAAATCAAGAGGCTTTCTTTCATGGTGCCAAACCATGTGCATTAAAAAACGAAATACATTTTAAGTGAAGTGCCTTTTAGATTCCCTTAGAAATCGTTTAATAATATTTTAATTCAGCCCTTTAAGTTCTAAGACACTGACAATCTATATTAATGGCCTAATATCCAGGTTCACTCATTTATTATGCTAATGCCGTTTATGTTAATACTGCCCTCTGAATGATATAGCCCAGTATTTGTATGTGTTCCTGATTTGTAAATGGTCTGGATTTACATGCTAAATAAAAGTTCCATTTTTAATGAACACTAGCTACATTAATAAAAACACGGCATTTAAATGAGTTTAAGTTGGCACTGTTCTGTTTAAGACACTTACTGTATTCTTCCTGCTAGTTGGCCTTCTGTACCTGTTGCCTTGTATATGCATATATACTGTATGTCTCTGCAGTATCCATGCAGCTCCACCACCAGTGTGTCTTTCCATTGTTGGCATGTTTACTTGGAGATGTTTAGCCCCTGTACAATGTCTTCTCCTAGGCCATCCATCATGTGGCTCCATTACATCACTAGTAGGTCATGGAAATAAACAGAAGCCCGTTCTACCACATGCAGAAACTTTTATTGGCAGCAAAAAAAAGCATTATGTTATTTTAGTGTCAGTTATTAAAAACAGAGCACTGTTCTTAACTACCACTTATACTGGCTCAGAGTGTGCAGACCTTTTTGGTGTATATACAGAGTGGGCTTCTGCAAGGACTGTGCTTTCCATAAATGTTCCTGAATTTCATGTGATTGTTATTCAAGCAGCTGTGTTTCAGATGTCTCATTTATCTGTGGCAGCAACCTATTATGACCTAAAGACAAATGTAACCGTTTTTTATTGCCCAGTATGGAAAATGAGACTTGAATCTGTGTCTCATCATATTGGGATGACAGGCAATTGATGAAGTTCTATAGGATATTGACAATACAGTATCTACATGCCAACAGACTGATATTTGGGTTTTCTAATTGGCCTTCTCTACGCCATAACAGACAGATCCTTCTATATAGATCTGGTTATTCCTTAATGGACTAAAGAGGCATTGGGGTTGGTCTATGAAAGATGAAGCAAGAGCGTAGCTGTTGATCAAAACAACCAATAAGGTTTAGCTTTTATTCTCCAGGTCAATAAAGCAAGACACAACTTCTTTCTTGCACCAGTATTCACAACCCAACCCAACCTTGCAGTTGTCACAAGCCATATTTCACCTGAAGGTGGCAAGGAGTAACACAGCAGGATATAATTACGGTATACACTAGCTGTTCATTTTTTTTTTTTTTTTAATATTTCTTTATTTAGGACAATGAGACAAGTACATTTACAGGTAAACATTAGAATGCCTCAGGTGCATCGGAGAGAAATCAAAACATTGGTAGGGTAAAGATCCCCGACAAGGAAACCCAATTACAACAGATACAGAAATTATAACATTTCTGATACTCTTCCCCTGTCGAATGACTGACTTCTGGTGTAAAATTTGCAAATTCTTTCCTTGAGTACAGTACATCACGTAAACTGACACTCAGTCTGTTCCTGTGGTGTCTGTGGTATTTTACTTGAACTATAATGGGATTAAACCTGCCTGTCAATAACTAGCTCTTCATTTTGGGATCAATTCTGTAAAATTTGCAGTATATGACAAAATCTCAATAATGTGTGAGTTCTGCAAGTAATCTGTGTGTCATTTTTTTTTTTTTCCGCCTCTAAGAACTTACCTTGGGTCTGACAGCTTCCCCATTCAGAATTGGCAGTGGTGTCACCACCAGCAGCATCAATACAAGTGGAGTCAATGCAAGCAGCGGAGTCAGTTCGAGCAACATCAATGTAAGCAGTGGTGTCAATGCAAGGAGTGTGAACACAAGCAACACCAATGCTGGCAGTGGGATAAGTACAAGCAGCTTTAATTTGGGCAGCAGGACCAATGCAAGCAGTTTCACTACAAGCAGTGCCAATGCAGGCAAAACCATCAGTGCAAGCAGCATCAGTGTGGACACTGGAATCAGTACGAATGGTGAAAGCTCCAAGGTATTTGAAAACGGTTTGGTAATACAGATTAAAGCAGTTCATTATTTTTAAATCTGAATGGTAAGCATCACGGACGCGTTCAGATCATCAGTGCACATATATAAATGAATTGGCTGGTTTCACGGCATGCTACATAATCATAGGATTATTGTGCCAAGTAGTATTTAGGCAGGTTTAAAGCAGAACGCCGGTCAAAAATAACAAGATGAGAAACCATAACCCGTTTAAAAGGTAAAATGACAAAACCACTTTCTTATTCCTTAGCCCAGGAGGCTAAAGGACCAGTCATCCTCAGCTGGTTGACCTTACACATGTGCATTTGGGGCCAACTGTAAATCATCAGTTGGTGACAGCCGGCTCCCAAATCCAAGATGTCGGCACAGGAGCCTATTGAGCGCTGTCTTAGTACCACCCTAAGGCTTCACTGGATCTAATGAGCTGGTAGGAAGGTGTGTTTTTAAAGTCGGCAGCTGCAGTATTTGTAAGGTCCAGTCACTGGTGAGTCAGTATGGTCCAGCCACTGGCAAATCAGTATTTTGGCATAATAAATGCTTAAAGCAACTCCATAAAAAGGTCATGTCAGGAGTACAGATAAATAAATCGATAAGAAATGTGACCGAGCATGGCACATCTCCTAAGTCTAAAGATCAACACCCCCCTCTACCAAAGAAGTAGACCTGCGAGGGAGATCACCAAGATACTTATGGCCACTCTGAAGTAGGTTACAAACCTCAGTTGCTGAGATTGGAGAGACTGTAACTGTTGCCTGGGTGCTCCAACAGTTGCTGCATTATGGCAGAACAAACCCACTGATAACTAACGTTCAAGACATCTCACCTACAGTTTTCCAGAAGGCACAGGAAAGGCTTTAAAGTCAGCTGGAAGAAGTTCTATTGTATGATGTGACCAGAACTGAGTACTTGCAGTGCTTACACCAACAGTGTTTTTTTTTTTCTGATGGCCACTAAACTAAAACACACCATCCTCACTATGAAACGTGGTAGTAGCACAGTATGCTGCATAGGTGTTTCTTTGCAGCAGGCCCTGGAAGGCTTGTGAAGGGGTAGGAAAGCATGCAGTAGAATACAAGTAGATCCTGATGTATGCTGCAAGAATCCTAAACCTAGGGTGAAGACTTGTCTTCCAGCAAGATGGTAACACCAGGAGAAATGCCATTTTGACATTAAAATGGCTTTAGGCTAGGTTCACATCTTTGCAGTTGATGCAGTATTCCAGCACGTTTTGCATTTTAGAACGTGCGATTTTGGTGTTTTTTGCATGCAGTTTTCATGCGTTTTGCGTGTTTTTTCTCTTTAACAAATTGAATAGCTTGTTGTTCAGGAGGAAGCAGGCCGCTGCACCCTCAATGACCAATGAGTCAATAGCTGTCAGCAAGGTTTCCCGCTGAATGTAAAAACAAGCATTACCAGCAATAAAAGGAATAAAATGGTCCCCCCAAAATCCATACCAGACCCTTATCCAAGCAGGCAGCTTGGCAGGTCAGGAAAGCGAGGGGAAGAGCGAGCACCCCCTCCTGAACCATAGCAGGCCACATGCCCTCAATAGTACCCCTACACATTCACCCAAAAAAAGTAGTGTAAAGAATGACAGGCAGTTTTTGATGGGTCCTTTTATTTAAAAAACACAAATAAAAAAACAATGTCCCCTGATGTAGATCCGTAGTCAGTCACGACGCCCGCCGCCACCTGGGGAGGGGGGGATAGGGGGTGGGGAATGGACCACTCGGCACTCAGGTCGTCTGCCAGCTCCGCCGTATGACCGTTCTTAACCAATAGGTGGGGCCACCCGCTGACGTCACTGAATGACCCCGCTGCCTTGTGGTGCTTCGGCCAGGGGCATGCTAGGCCGATGACGTCACCAGAGGCGGGGCCACCAGTGATGTCAGTGGTTGATCCCCGCCCCCCTAGTTATTTTAGAACGGTCAGATGGCAGGGCTGGCAGACGGTGGTAGCCTTAGGTGGGTTGGCAGTGGGCAATGTGATTGACGATGGATATATTGGGGGACATTGTTTTTTGTTTGTTTTTTAAAATAAAGGACTTGCCAAAAACTGTCTCCTCATTTTTACACTACTTTTTTTTTGGGTGAATAAGTAGGGGTACTATGGGGACAAGGTGCTTTGGGCTTTTATTTTTTTTTTTTTTTTTTTTTTCATACATCATGGGACACAGAGTCAGGCTAATATTCATTACCTACTGGGTTATATTCCATCATTTGGTGAATGGACACAGGTAGACTAAAGGTCTTCAGACAGGAAGTGATCCACTATATAACCCCTCCCTCACAGGAGGTACTTTAGTTTTTTACCAGTATCTGCAATGTGGATGGCACGGTTTGTTTGAGCGCCTCATCAGAGGTTCCTACATTTTGCAGTAGAGGAACGTCTTTTTCATTTTTTGGCTCCACCCAGGGAGCTTGCTACAGCTCCCTGGGTGTTCACAAAGGTCCTAGCACCACTACTGGGTCTTTTAAGGGCCCAAGGGATGCTGGTGCTCGGGTATCTGGACGACCTACTCAGAGATCACTCATTACAGGCTCTAGAACAGAGCATAATATGTACAGTGCGGTATTTGAAAAGCTTGGGCTGGATCATAAATAATGAAGTCAGCCTTGAAACCAGCTCAAAGTCTAAAGTATTTAGGTCTGATCCTAGATACGGTTCAAGCAAGAATATTCTTGTCACCCATAAGGATCTGTGCCCTGAAGGTTCAGGTGCATCAGGCAAGGGGCACCAGACAACCCTCCATTCAGCTCTGTATGAGTCTTCTAGAGAGGATGGTATCCTCCTTCGTGGCAGTGCCCTATGCCCAGTTCCATTCCAGGCCTTTACAACAAGACATCTTGTTGGCCTGGACCAGAAGAGGAAAAGCCCTGGATTATGCAATGTGCTTATCTTCTCGGGCACGTTTTAAGCCTAAACGGATGGTTGCAGGATCAGAACCTGCAAAAGGGAAAATAGTTTCTCCCGGTAACTTGGAGAGTACAGTGCAGCCTCGGATTATGAGCATAATTTGTTTCAGGAGACTGCTTGTAATCCAAAGCGCTCGCATATCAAAGCGAGTTTCCCCAGAGAAGTCATGGGAAACGAAGATAATTTGTTACGCATTGACTTCTATTGCATGCAATACCGCTTGTAGCCAGAGGTAGGGGAGTGCCGGAGAGCCTCGGAAATACTCTGGGACAGCTCGGCCTAACTCGGAAAGACTCGAATGCAGTATTTCCGAACGGCTCCGAACCGTTCTGAGTGTCAGCGGCGCCCCCGCACCTCTGGCCAAATGCGGTACTGCACACCCCATTAGCTTGAATTCTGCTTGTTTTGCAAGACAACACTCGCAAACCTGAGCCAGAATTAAAAAAGTAAGTTGCTCATCTTTCCAAATGCTCGTTAACAGTGTTGCTCGTTAACCAAGGTTCCACTATACTGACTACAGATGCCAGTCTCTCAGGCTGGGGTGCGACCCTAGAAGGGCTCACAGCTCAGGGGAAATGGTCAGGGACAGAACAGATGGAATTATGGGCAGTACGTCTGGCCCTACAGTCCTGGACAGTAGAGCTTTAGGACTGCCCTATCGGGGTTCAGTCTGACAATGCCACCTCAGTGGCCTATATAAACCACCAAGGCGGTACCAGGAGTCGTTTAGCTCTGAAAGAGGTGAACCACATACTAGCCTGGGCAGAGGGACATGTGCCGATTTTATATCAGCAGTCCATATCCCGGGAGTAGAGAACAGATTATCTAAGCCGCCAGCAGATCTGCCTAGGGGAATAGTCCCTACACCCAGGGGTGTTCCAGGAAATTTGCCAGCATTATAATGGCCAGAGATCAACCTATTGGCATCCAGATTCAACAACAAACTACAGCAATTTGTGTCCTGAACATGGGTTCCTCTGGCAGTCGGAGCAAATGCTCTGATAGTTCCATGGAGACAGTACTTCCTGGTTTATGCTTTCCCTCCGATCCCTCTCCTTCCACATTTCTTGCGCAGGATTCGGAAAGAGGGGGTTCCAGTCATTCTGGTGGAACCAGCCTGGCCCGGAAGGCCCTGGTTCCCAGAGATTGTCGCCCCGATCTGCTGTCTCAAGATCCCATATTCCACCCCAATTTACAGTCTTTAAATTTGACAGCATGGCTATTGAAGCCGGGGTGCTGAAGGACCGTGGCATCTCGGGACCAGTAGTGTCTACCCTAGTGAATGCTAGAAAAGCTGCCACTAGGAAAATTTATCATAAGGTCTGGAAGACTTGTATTGCTTGGTGTGAAGCCAGAAAATGGCATCCTCGGAAATACGTGATTGGGAGAATTGTCTCTTTTCTACAGTCAGCTGTGGAAATCATATTGGCTTTGAGTACAATCAGAGGTTCGGCCCTATCAGTATTTTTCCAAAGGCCTTTAGCCTCCCATTCACTGATCCGAACCTTTATGCTGGGGGTAACTCGCTTGCTTCCCCCAATTAGGTCACCAATGTGTCCTTGGGACTTGAACTTGGTGTTGTCTGTGTTACAGAAATGACCATTTCAACCAATAAAGGAAATTCCATTAGACTTGCTGTCATGCAAGCTAGCCTTCCTGGTGGCCAGCACCTCGGCTAGAAGGGTGTCGGACTTGGCGGCCCTTTCATGCAGGGAACCATACTTGATCCTTTACCATGACAGGGTCATGTTAGGACCTGTTCCGTCCTTTTTGCCAAAAGTGCTGTCGACCTTTCATTTAAAGAAAGACATTATTTTGCCTTCTTTTTTTTCTCTCAGCCTCGTTCGGCGGAAGAGAGGCGACTGCATTCTTTGAACGTTGTCTGGGCAGTCAAGGTTTTTTTGTCTAGATCTGTGGAGAACTGAGGATCAGACTCCTTCTTTTTTTTTTTTTTTTTTTTTTTTTTTTAACCAAAAGGACCCAAGAAAGAACAGGCAGCTTCCAAAGCTTCCATTGCTGATTGGGTCCATCAATTGGTCATTCAGGCCTACGGGTCTGAAACGTAAAGTTCCTCCCTTTAGGGTGAGAGCTCATTCTACCAGGGGTGTAGGAACCTCCTGGGCTTTTCACCATCAGGTATCTGTGGCTCAGATTTGTAAGGCTGCTACCTGGTCTTCAGTGCATACGTTCACAAAATTTTATCAAGTGGGTGTTTGAGTAGCCGAGGATTCGGCTTCCGGCCGCAGTGTACTGCAGGCTGCCGTATAAGTTCTGATGGCTATTGTTTGGCAGGGTGTCTCCATCCCCTCAAGGCTATTGCTCTGGGACATCCCAGTAGGTAATGAATATTAGCCTGATTCTGTGTCCCATGATGTATGAAAAAGAAAATAGTATTTTTACGTCATACTTGCCTGTACAATCCTTTTCTTGGGGTACATAATGGGACACAGAGATACCTCCCCTCTTTTTTGAGAATTTGGTGCTTGCTACAAAACTAAAGTACTTCCTGTATGGGAGGGGTTAAATAGGGGATCACTTCCTGTCTGAAAACCTTTGGTCTACCATTGTCCATTCACCTGATGATGGAGTATAACCCAGCAGGTAATGAATATTAGCCTGACTCTGTGTCCCATGATGTACTCCAAGAAAAGGATTTTACAGGTAAGTATGACAAAAAATCCTAATTAAATTTTTTTTTATTTTTTTTTATTGCCGGCAATTTTTTTTCACGTTTTAGCTGCCAGCGGGGAACCCCACTGACCGCTGATGACTCATCAGTTGTGGTGGCCGCCTGCTCCTTAATCGGCCATTCAGAGTTTATGAAGAAAAAAAATGCAAAACTAATTAAAAATGCAACATTTGGTGTTTTTGGTGCGGATCTATTACACGCAAAACAGTCTGCTGCTGGTAAAAAAAAAAAGCCCCTGACCCTTTCCAAAAACAAACCTGCTGAAAAACACATAGATGTGAGCGTATACAAACTGCAAAAAACGCACTAAAAACGCATAGGTGTGAACCTAGTCTTAAACAGTGTTCATGCCCTGGTTTGGCAGGTTGAAATCTTAATCCAATAAAAAAAATTTATGGCTAGGCTTAAAGGCCATTTCTGATCCTGGTACATCAATGCAGAGCTGGATCAGAGGAATGAGAAGAACTGCGGTGTCCAGTTTTGCAAAGCTGATCAAGCCTTATCCATACAGAATGTAATTGCTGCAAAAGTTGCATCTACTCAATAACTTGAAGGGAGCATATACTTATAAAGACTATTTTATTGGCTTAACGTACATTCTTTTTCAGTGGCACATACAACCACTTCCAAAAGTAGTTTTGCACTAAAAAGTGACTGAATGTATCTTTGTCAGGTCAGGTAAAACCTTATAAAAGTGATACTAAAGTCTTGTTTGTTTGTTTTAAAATAATAAAAAAAATTTTTATACTTACCTGCTCTGTGCAGTGGTTTTGCACAGAGCAGTCCAGATCCTCCTCTTCTCGGTTCCCTCACCAGCGCTCCTGGCCCCTCCCTCCTGCTGAGTGCCCCCTCAACAAGCAGTTTGCTATGGAGGCACCCGAGTCGAGCCGCCGCTCTGTGTGTCCATTCAGACACGGAACCACGGCCAGTCCCTGCCCCCTCTTTCTCCTCATTGACTCGCTGACTTTGGCGCCCGCTGCTGTGTCTCAGCCAATCAGGAGGGAGAGTCCTGGACAGCCGAGTCTCTCTTGCAACATCACTCTATCAAGATGGGGGCTCAGATAAGTATTTGGGTGGCTGAGGGAGGCTGCTGCACACAGAATTTTTTTATCTTAATGCATAGAATACGTTACAATAAACCCTTCTGCCTTTAGAACCACTTTAAACCTAAAAGCAAATATTTATTATATTGCAGCTTACGAGTTTTTAGAAGTGATGGCTGTATTTGTTTTCTTTTTTAGGTTTTCTTTCTCAAATTTTCATCTAGTAATTTTCATCTAGTAATACGTTGATGAGATAAACCATATAATACTGACAGGAGTGCTTACAACGATTGGCTTTTATTTATGTAAAACCTTTTTTCTAAATGAGAAAAGAAAACATTTTGCTGTAACTGCTTGTAAAGTATGATCAGCAGTCTGGGTGTCTGGGGATTTTCCTGCATTACCTGGGATAGAATAGAACACACTGTTGCAAGCAGACTAATGTTCATGTTTACCTAGGATTTTAACTGACAAGCAGTAGGAAATCCAAGATGGTGTGTCTCATAATA
This sequence comes from Lithobates septentrionalis, assembly GCA_037952835.1. Classification (NCBI taxonomy): domain Eukaryota; kingdom Metazoa; phylum Chordata; class Amphibia; order Anura; family Ranidae; genus Lithobates; species Lithobates septentrionalis. The sequence continues at coordinate 3,229,978 of JBBDGP010000546.1, read as the reverse complement.
AGCCCCTTTTTATATACTAGTGCAGAACTCCGTAATACAGTGTTAGTCAGACCTGATTGCAAAGTTAAAGTGGAGTTCGACCCAAAAATGGAACTTCCACTTTTTGGATTCCTCCCCCCCTCCGGTGTCACATTTGGCACCTTTCAGGGGGAAGGAGGGAGCAGATTCCTGTCTAGTACAGGTATATGCTCCCACTTCCTGGCATAGATCACTGCGGCGCTTGCGGTGACCTACGCCACTTCCGGCGCCTACACTCTCCTCCACTGCTGTATTCTGTGAGACACAGAACACAGCAGGGACCAGAGAGGACACGCAGCACGACTCGCGCATGCGCAGTAGGGAACCAGGAGGTGAAGTCGCACGGCTTCACTTCCTTATTCCCTTACCGAGGATGGCAGCAGCCGATGGACGGATCAGCTTCGGCTGCCGACATCGCGGGCTCCCTGGACAGGTAAGTGTCCGATTATTAAAAGTCAGCAGCTGCAGTATTTGTAGCTGTTGGCTTTTAATTTTTTTTTTTTTTCAGCGGGCCTCCGCTTTAAGCTGGCCATTGCTTTTTTTTTTTTTTTTTTTCAATCAGTCTGCAGGCAATCAAACTGATTCTCCCATCTACACATTGAAGATACTTACGGGAATCTTCCCCACTGTGCTATTGTTGACAGCGGGACTCCTTCGCTGCCAGAATACATAGTTCAGCGCTGCAGCCACTGATCAAATGCAACATTTTCCAATAGTGCCGTTTTTGTCAGAAGTTGATTGATTTCTGTCGTGCGGGAATTGCCATAGATTAATCAAAATTTGGTTGGTCCCTGCTGAACCGGACAAATTGCAATCCATTTATGGCCAGCTTTGGAGTAAGTAGCAACAGTAGTTCCATGATCGCCATCTTGTAAAACAACCCATTCAGTGTCAAATAGAAATGAAAGGCAAACCATTTGTGTATAGATATAAAAAAAACATTAAAAATTCACCTTTTTTTTTATCACATACCCTCTGTTCTCAGCCGCATAAGGGGTTCAGAGAGCTAGGAGAGGAGAAATAACAGCACACTGGTGCTCCCAGTGAAAGGCTGCAAGGGGCAGGGCATAGGTGTTGTGACAAGTCTGATCATTGGAGGAAAGCAGGCTGAGCTCCCAGCATTGCTAGAGAACTGACCACGCAGTGCTCTCATGCCTAGTGTGGTATTTTTATTTTTTTTTAATAGGAAAGCAGAGGGACTTTTAAAGTAAGCAATACAAAAAACGGGAAACTTTTTCATACAAATACATGGTACAGCAGGCACATATCAGGAATATGAAATGCTGGGTTTACATATTCTTTAAAACTAGCTTAACATACTGTAAAAATTCAAACCGTACTGTGTGGGAAAATCTTAAATGCTTTCTAATTGAACTGAAGTAAAGAACAACAGTTTTTCAGATTACCATCTGCATCAGCCAGGGTTTCCTGCAAAGTATTGTTCTAGTATTGGCAGCACAAAGGTTAACTTGCTGCTTCAGCTCTAGGAATAGGCAGCTTCCTGCCACCTGCTGCATCCATATCTTTCTTCCCTTTGTGTCTGCACAGAGATGTTTTGTAAATATATTTATAGCTCCTGTCTGTAAACATTCCCCCATATCTGGATTAGAATGGGAATCGGAGGTGGGCCCAAGCTGTGTCCTTGGACAGATCCACTCTGATTTGTGACAGTTACTCTGTTGGAAGGCACACCCACCCCCTGTCCTGCCCGGTGTCTGTTCTACTGGTTACTGTCCTAGGCTAGCTTCCTAGACAGAGCTTGTCTAACCATGCCTAGTGCAGGTACTCAGGAGCTGGATAACCAGCTCTCAGAATCGGTGTACAGTGCTGAGCATGATCTCCGGATTTTTCAGAAGCAGATCACTCAGCAGATGCGAGATATGGCCATGCTGTTGGAACCACTGACCACTACGGTCAATGACTTAAAAGAAGAGAATCTTCGACTCCATATAGAGCAAGAGAGGCTAGTGCGGCAGGTGGAAGAGCTGACACTTCTTCTTGGTGTGCAAGAACCTTGCAACTCTGTGCCTCATCCTCCAAGATTTGCAAGCACTCGTAGATCCTCCTCTGTGCATCTGTCACGAAGTAACAGTCTTGTAAGTGTACTGATTAAGCCATTATTGCATTGTTTTCTTACAATTTTTTAAATGCATAGGGACATTTTGTTTAGCATGTTCTGGAAGTTATTTTGTGAGAAGATCTTCTCTGCATCTCTTCCCTTTTTATCATCCTGCATCCTTGCTTTTAAAAGTGATATTTTTTTTTCTGCAGTGTATTTTACTTTTCTTTAGATAGAAGTGGTCCACTGTTTCTGCTGTTTTTTGTTTTCTCCCTTGGTACAAGACATGCTTTAATATAGGCTGTAGATCTATGCATACATGGTTTTTAGTAGTTATGACTAAGGCCTTGTAGGCTGAAACGCGTCAACTGGTTTTTATCTGCGTTTGTACACTGTGGTTTTTCAATAAACATGAAGATTCTTAAGAGCTACAACTGGCTGTGCGGATCATCTTAATGGATACATGGTTTTAATGGCTTTGATGCAGAGATGGATGACAAACTTGTCTTTGACAATTTGCTCACCTGTCAAAGTGCTAGCAAACTGACCTATCTGTACCGGAAAGCCTTATTTCTTTCACTGACGAGAAAATGGTTTACATGGAAGCAGATATCCAAAATACCCTTCCTCTTCCAAGTAGACCGGATTCAGCACACCAACACTTTCTTAACATCAAAAACCGTGGTGCTTTTGCCGCCCCGCCCCGCCCTACAAAAATTACATTAAAGTGATAGAAAACGGTATAATTTATTTTTTTTGCTCTGGGCACAGCCCCAACCCTCCTCTTCTCGGGTCCCCTGCCAGCGCTCTAGGCTCCTCCCCCCAGTTGAGTGCCCCCATAGCAAGCTGCTCCCAAGCCCCACTGTGTATGTCCATAACTTCTGCTGCTACGTCTCAGCCAATTAGGAGGCAGAGAGCAGCAGCTCTCGTGCACATCTCTAGATCGTGCTCAGGTAAGTATTAGGGGGAAGTTTTTTTTTGTTTTTTTTTTTTTAACCTTCATGTAAACCTGCTGCCTTTAGAACCACTTTAAAATTATTATTCGTAGACACACACAACATACTATAACTTACAAAATTCCTGCTAAATCTAAAAAAATAAGCTGTACTGCTTTAATACGTAAAGCTTTTTGTGCAAATAAGGTATTTGGACTCGCTCACGTAAGCACTTTGTCTGTACAGTCTGAATCAGAGCTTTTTTATGTGGCTGGAGCTGTGTGCAGGCAGCCTATGTTATGGTATGGGAATGCATTGAGTCCTATGGGAACACAGCTGCAGGTCCTAATTTGGCCGACGTAGGTGCAGGTGCATGGCCCCAAACACAGTGTGAATTTGGGGCTACACACCTGAACACTGCAGCTGTGTTTGTAACAGCCACTGTGTCTCCATAGAGTAAAGCTGGATACACACTATACAATTTTCTTTTGATTTTTTTTTTTTTTTTTTTTTTTTTTTTTTTTCCTTTTAGATTTACCAAAACCATATAATATGAGGTCAAACCTAAACACTTTCAATTTGTATGCCATCAGGCAGGCCCTTGCACTACATAGTTGAAGGTAAATCTAAAGGAAATCTAACAACAAATGTTGTATAGTGTGTATCCAGAACAGACTGCTCCAGCCACACAAACCGCTCATTCACACTGTATGGGCCAGAGAACCTGTGTAAATGAGCCCCTTTTTGTTACTAGTAAAGTAATAGGTACTTGTGCGCACACCAAAAATTAGTAAGCCAGCAATATAAAAATAAAAATAGAATATTATATATAAATAAAACTCAACTGAAAAAAGCAGCCACAAATAATAGTGTTCACACACCTAAGAGCAATACAAAACAAGGGGTTAATAAGCGGCGCTAATCTAAATGAATGAATTCCTGGGATACCAAAGGAATACACACTAATACAAAATAGCCATTAAAAACTCAAAAAATGACAGTAATCCTAAAATACGTGGATCCGTGGATATCCAATAATAAAAATTAACAAAGCCAAATGAAGGATAATAATAATCGCCAAACTGATAAAAGAAGGAAAGGATAGCGACCACAGATAAAAATAATCACAAATCCAAAGCCAAGTGCGGGGGGTAAAACTGCGGCGTAAAAACAGAGTATATTCCCGGGATGCCACAGCCAAAAAACAATGGACACCGCGGGAATATAACCTGAGGTACAGGTGCAGATACCAATTCAAAAATTCCTCTATTGCGTAAACAGTTGGTAATTCCTTGAGCGGAATAATCTATGTAACAGAAAACCAATAGCCACACCAGGAAGAATCCAGGTATGGAGCCAGTTAATGTGAATTAATATTCCACTGATTAATTGCAATAAAGAGTGTAAGTGAATCAATGTTGCAATAAATATGCGGTAAATTTAGGAAACTATATGACTAATAATGGCCTCTTGGACCTAGACGTGTAACAATGAAATCAAATAGTGACTACAAAAAATAGTGTTCTTAATTACGTGCAAACAATAATAAAATAATTAAGTGCAACATCCAAGATGAGATCAAGTGAAAAAATGAATGACTAATTAAACCTAAAAGAGTAACAGATCCTAATGATCAAATAATACTTAGTTGCTAATACTATAAATCCTTAAATAAAAAACCTAAAAAGGAACCTAAAAAAACAAAACCAGTGAATAAAACTATTAACAGTACCTCAATTAGGTTTCTAACAGAGAACACTCTAAATAAAAGTGCAAATGTTAGTGCAGAATCCAAAAAATCAATTGAAAATAAAAAATGAGTGTCCAATTCAAACAGGAAGTGTAGCAAATCGGGCAAATAATTCTAATAGGTGAAGAATGTATCTTCCAGAAAAATTAATAAATAATAGCACACCAAAAACACAGTGTTCGGCACAAATGACTGAATATAGAAACAAGGAATAGAGTTCCCCAAAGTAAATGAAAAAAAGTTTCTCAAGGTAAAAAAACGCAACAATAAATATGATAAGGCATCCTGATTATATCCCCTTCGTGATGAAAGAAGAAACTCCTTCACATATCCCCAGTGAGGGCAGACAGATATACCGGTTCCCCCAGCCTCTTACCTCCCGGCTGAGCGATAACAGCCCAAAAGTAGCCCCACGCTGTCTGTACTTGCAGGTAGTTTAAAAGCTGTCAGCTCCCAGCAGGATGATATCAGCCTTCAGTGTAGATGGTAAAAACCTCTCCCAATCTCCAAGTTTCTCATGCGGTTTTCACTCAAAAGAATAAGGGGAAGGATTCCATAGTGTAGTATGTATAAAATCAATCTTTAATTAAATAGTAGCCCACTTACATTAAAAACTAGCAACATCAGCAGAAAAATTTTTTACCGGCTCACTGACAACCCGATCCCGGCCGTGATCGGGGAGACAAGCAGCCCAGCACTAACAGCCTCTCTTCACCCTGACGCGTTGCGTGACTGTCACGTCACTTTCTCAAAGGGAATGAAGAAAGGCGGACACAGATCGTTCTTATGGCAGAGGGGTAGCCATGGCAACCCATCTGACATGAGCGTAACGGCGGGGTAAAGCGGCACTCCTTGTGCACAATAAGCGTAACATTAATCCTAAACAAATCTCCAAAAATACATGTTAACATATTACTAAAAAATTAAAAAAATTAAAAAATTATTGAGATAAGACCAGGATGTAGTACATGTAAAAATCAACTAGAAACATTAATTAAAGGACAAATACGGGGAGGAATAGAAGAAACTCCCTCCAGTGGTTCATCATACAAACTACAGATCCAGAAAAAGATGACAGGTGTAGGATTAGAATGTTTAAGAAGAAACTCCCTCTGGTGGTCCATCATACAAACTACAAATCCAGATAAAAATGACAAGTGAGGGAATAAAATTCACAGTGTTTAACGAATATAAGCAAACAGCACGTATAAGAAACTAGCTTTAAAATTCTAAAAATCAATCTAACAGCACGTATAAGAAACTAGCTTTAAAATTCTAAAAATAAATCTAAAAAATTTATCTAAAAAACATCTAATTCGGTAATAAAATCAAAGAAAATCATGATAATGCCTATAAAAAAGAGGATAGCCCAAGGGGAGAGTAATTACGTAACAACAATTCTAATAGTTAGAGATAAAGCAATTTAGGTCAAACTCCACATTGTGACCCAAAGGCGTTAAAGTACAGAGCTCATGTATCCAGCGAGATTCTGCCTGACTTAATTTTATCACTTTATTATCACCCCTCCAGTGGGGTTTATACTTCTCAATTCCCCATACTTTTAGTGAGGAGGGGTCCCTATTGTGATGTTGGTCATAGTGTTTTGACAGACTATGTTTCGGATAACCTTTCTTTATATTTTGGGTATGTTCTCTCAGTCTCTTCCATAATTCTCTTTTTGTTCGTCCTACGTACTGGATCTGACAGGGACATTCCAGCAAATAAACAACTCCCTCTGTCCGGCAAGATATAAATTCTTTGATTTGGTACTCTCTATTGGTAACTGTTGATTTGAAATTGCATTTTTTCTTTTTGACCTCATTTGTATGTCTGCAGGTGTAGCAAGTCTTACAGGGATAGAAGCCCTTCCCATCAAAGAAGGAAAAATTTCTCCGCGGGGGAGGGTCTAGTACATTTTTAGCGACCAGATCCCTCAATGTGGGAGCTCTCCGATATGTGAATTTCGTTATTATCGTTATTTGGGCTGGCGACAGGGAAAGCTTGATAGACTTCGGTTTTAACTTGAATCTTAACAATAAAAACATCAATCTATCATGGGAGATCAATGATGAAAAAATACAATTTTTAGATTTGGAAATTTTAAAAGAGGATGGAAGATTCATCACCCAAACATTTTTTAAACAAGTTGACAGAAACAGCTATCTGCCAATAGATAGCTGTCATCATGCCCCTTGGCTAAATAATATACCAAAGGGCCAGCTTACTAGGCTAAAAAGAAATTGTACAAAACAAGAGGTATTTTTGAAACAAGCTGAATTTATTGGACAAAGATTTGTCCAAAAGGGATATGGCTCTGACTTCATAAAGGAAAAAATCAAAGAAGTGGAGGTTATGGATAGAAGTAAATTAATAGAGGACTCAAGTAGAGAAATCAACTCTATGAACTCTGTACCATTAGTGATGGATTATAGTCTGCAACACAAGCAAATAGAAAAAATCTTTAGAAAATATTGGAATATAGTGAAAGCAGACAGGCATCTGGGGGCGTTTTTGCCAGAGAAACCGAAATTCACATATCGGAGAGCTCCCACATTGAGGGATCTGGTCGCTAAAAATGTACTAGACCCTCCCCCGCGGAGAAATTTTTCCTTCTTTGATGGGAAGGGCTTCTATCCCTGTAAGACTTGCTACACCTGCAGACATACAAATGAGGTCAAAAAGAAAAAATGCAATTTCAAATCAACAGTTACCAATAGAGAGTACCAAATCAAAGAATTTATATCTTGCCGGACAGAGGGAGTTGTTTATTTGCTGGAATGTCCCTGTCAGATCCAGTACGTAGGACGAACAAAAAGAGAATTATGGAAGAGACTGAGAGAACATACCCAAAATATAAAGAAAGGTTATCCGAAACATAGTCTGTCAAAACACTATGACCAACATCACAATAGGGACCCCTCCTCACTAAAAGTATGGGGAATTGAGAAGTATAAACCCCACTGGAGGGGTGATAATAAAGTGATAAAATTAAGTCAGGCAGAATCTCGCTGGATACATGAGCTCTGTACTTTAACGCCTTTGGGTCACAATGTGGAGTTTGACCTAAATTGCTTTATCTCTAACTATTAGAATTGTTGTTACGTAATTACTCTCCCCTTGGGCTATCCTCTTTTTTTATAGGCATTATCATGATTTTCTTTGATTTTATTACCGAATTAGATGTTTTTTAGATAAATTTTTTAGATTTATTTTTAGAATTTTAAAGCTAGTTTCTTATACGTGCTGTTAGATTGATTTTTAGAATTTTAAAGCTAGTTTCTTATACGTGCTGTTTGCTTATATTCGTTAAACACTGTGAATTTTATTCCCTCACTTGTCATTTTTATCTGGATTTGTAGTTTGTATGATGGACCACCAGAGGGAGTTTCTTCTTAAACATTCTAATCCTACACCTGTCATCTTTTTCTGGATCTGTAGTTTGTATGATGAACCACTGGAGGGAGTTTCTTCTATTCCTCCCCGTATTTGTCCTTTAATTAATGTTTCTAGTTGATTTTTACATGTACTACATCCTGGTCTTATCTCAATAATTTTTTAATTTTTTTAATTTTTTAGTAATATGTTAACATGTATTTTTGGAGATTTGTTTAGGATTAATGTTACGCTTATTGTGCACAAGGAGTGCCGCTTTACCCCGCCGTTACGCTCATGTCAGATGGGTTGCCATGGCTACCCCTCTGCCATAAGAACGATCTGTGTCCGCCTTTCTTCATTCCCTTTGAGAAAGTGACGTGACAGTCACGCAACGCGTCAGGGTGAAGAGAGGCGGTTAGTGCTGGGCTGCTTGTCTCCCCGATCACGGCCGGGATCGGGTTGTCAGTGAGCCGGTAAAAAATTTTTCTGCTGATGTTGCTAGTTTTTAATGTAAGTGGGCTACTATTTAATTAAAGATTGATTTTATACATACTACACTATGGAATCCTTCCCCTTATTCTTTTGAGTGAACACCGCATGAGAAACTTGGAGATTGGGAGAGGTTTTTACCATCTACACTGAAGGCTGATATCATCCTGCTGGGAGCTGACAGCTTTTAAACTACCTGCAAGTACAGACAGCGTGGGGCTACTTTTGGGCTGTTATCGCTCAGCCGGGAGGTAAGAGGCTGGGGGAACCGGTATATCTGTCTGCCCTCACTGGGAATATGTGAAGGAGTTTCTTCTTTCATCACGAAGGGGATATAATCAGGATGCCTTATCATATTTATTGTTGCGTTTTTTTACCTTGAGAAACTTTTTTTCATTTACTTTGGGGAACTCTATTCCTTGTTTCTATATTCAGTCATTTGTGCCGAACACTGTGTTTTTGGTGTGCTATTATTTATTAATTTTTCTGGAAGATACATTCTTCACCTATTAGAATTATTTGCCCGATTTGCTACACTTCCTGTTTGAATTGGACACTCATTTTTTATTTTCAATTGATTTTTTGGATTCTGCACTAACATTTGCACTTTTATTTAGAGTGTTCTCTGTTAGAAACCTAATTGAGGTACTGTTAATAGTTTTATTCACTGGTTTTGTTTTTTTAGGTTCCTTTTTAGGTTTTTTATTTAAGGATTTATAGTATTAGCAACTAAGTATTATTTGATCATTAGGATCTGTTACTCTTTTAGGTTTAATTAGTCATTCATTTTTTCACTTGATCTCATCTTGGATGTTGCACTTAATTATTTTATTATTGTTTGCACGTAATTAAGAACACTATTTTTTGTAGTCACTATTTGATTTCATTGTTACACGTCTAGGTCCAAGAGGCCATTATTAGTCATATAGTTTCCTAAATTTACCGCATATTTATTGCAACATTGATTCACTTACACTCTTTATTGCAATTAATCAGTGGAATATTAATTCACATTAACTGGCTCCATACCTGGATTCTTCCTGGTGTGGCTATTGGTTTTCTGTTACATAGATTATTCCGCTCAAGGAATTACCAACTGTTTACGCAATAGAGGAATTTTTGAATTGGTATCTGCACCTGTACCTCAGGTTATATTCCCGCGGTGTCCATTGTTTTTTGGCTGTGGCATCCCGGGAATATACTCTCTGTTTTTACGCCGCAGTTTTACCCCCCGCACTTGGCTTTGGATTTGTGATTATTTTTATCTGTGGTCGCTATCCTTTCCTTCTTTTATCAGTTTGGCGATTATTATTATCCTTCATTTGGCTTTGTTAATTTTTATTATTGGATATCCACGGATCCACGTATTTTAGGATTACTGTCATTTTTTGAGTTTTTAATGGCTATTTTGGATTAGTGTGTATTCCTTTGGTATCCCAGGAATCCATTCATTTAGATTAGCGCCGCTTATTAACCCCTTGTTTTGTATTGCCCTTTTTGTTACTGTTTCTTTCTCTCTTTTTTTTTTTTTCCCCTTTTTTTTTGTTTTTGTTTTCAGAACTCTGTTGGAAGGAGGTGCTTGGTAAAATATCAGGGGGTCTAAACAGACCCCTGAGAAAATAATTGAGGACCTAGATCCGCAATCCCCTTCTGTGCAGCCTCAGCTGCACTGCAGATGAATGAAGAAGGAGCACTCTGTACAGAGACTTCCTGTTCATTCACAAACTGAAGCTTGGAAATACATTTTACTGGAACCAGTCCCCTGTAGTTACCACCTGCAGCAGCTGAAAGCTGGCGGGATGGAGAGAAGAAGTTGGCTTTCAGCTGTTGCAGGGGGTAACTACAGGGAATCTCTTCCAGTAAATGCTGCACCGATTACCCCCACCTGTCCAGGATCCCCTTCCCCTTGCGTGTTAGCTGTCCCCCTGTTGAGTCCAAGCCCTGTACAAGAAAGGTGGCAGTAACCCTTTATGGTACATAAATGTATAAGTTATTGAAAACCAAGGAAAAAAACTCCATGTAAACTTCCCTTTAAAAAAAAAAAAAATGTAATATTTTTTTGGTTGACTAATGATTTCTCAATGACTTATCTGAAAACATTTTATACATTAAAATTTGCAGTGAGGTTAATTTTGTTGCAATTACCCTTTTTATTACTATTTTAAGGTTTTGCAGCAATGTCATTTGCATTGTTCTGCAGCCCTTGTATCCTATAATAGCTCTTGGCAAGAGGAAGGAGCCAAATGTCCATGTGTTTGTATGGTTCATTGGCAACTCATCCATCCAAATGCTCTATTGTCTGCTCTGGTTTCATATCCTGTGGGCAGCACTCGCATAAGTAAGATTGTTTTCTGACATGTGAAATTGTTTAACATATGTAGAGTAGAACGGCAACAAATGGAAAGCAGCCACTGACCACCAGAGAAGCTGAGCATTAATAATGATTATTAGTGATGTGATATACATTCATCCTAATGAAATAAGATTGTGAAAAAAACAATTTTCTCTGTCCTAAATAAATACAAAATGTTAGAATGTTGGCAATTTGCTACTTGGCTGCTATGTGTTTTTCTCAACTCCAAATGTTTGAGGAAAAAACAGATGTAACTAGGGTTTCTTTAAAATCTAATATTTGTTTTAGTTTCTGTGTGTGTAATAAATAATATATATATATATATATATATATATATATATATATATATATATATATATATATATATATATATATATATATATATATATATATATATATATAATATAATTATGCATGGTGGTGACTTAAAGTGGTTGTAAACCTCAGACATGAAATGTGAACAAAGCATATCACTCTACAGTGTTTACTTTTCTCAATCCAGAGCACTTTCTGTGTGCTGCCCCATTCCTCTGCCATTTGTATGAATCACTTCTTCCAAGTTTTCCTGACACCAAGAGAAAAAAAGTGATGGGGAGGGAGCTCCAGCTAATTGACAGCCTCAGTTCTGTTCCTGTGTGGAGGGGGTGTGTCCTTTCCCTCCAATCAGCTCTAATCGGCGTAACTTCAGCTCTCCGACCCCTTTATTCTGAACTCTCAGATAAGTTTTATATTTCAGCAATTTGAACAAATGTAGAGGAGAGGGGGCTGCAGATAAACCGGTACAACTTGTGTAGGAGGATTTGTTTCATCTCTGCTTACCTGTGGTAGAGAATAGTCGGGTCACCAACCTGGCTTTGCAGTCTGGCACGATTTATGTACAGTTCTGGACTGGATGGACAGGAATACAGGTCCTAAGGTAGCCAAACGCAGCCCCCTCATATGTATTTCAAGTTTTATATTTGGCTGAGTTCAGCCTGCAGTCCTTTTTAAGAAGTGACATACAAGTTCTTCCTTTGTTTTTTTTTTCAACAAAGGTAATTTTGTACAGTATATACCTAGCAACAGTACAAATGTTCTCCTACTATTGTAGCATTGTCAGTTCTCAGTCTTAGAGCCGTCAGGGGACAGATGCAGCATCGGACTGATGTTGGTGACTTTAGTAACCTCATTCATCCAATAATCTGATCGTGTGTACCATGCATTAGTCAAGGGTGCTCAACTTTTTGAAGAGTACCGGCCACTTAAGTGATTTGGTAACCAGTCGTGGGCCACAATGAAAATCAGAATTTCAATATTTTATTTTTTTTGAATAACATAGTGAATATTTTAAACAACAATCAAAATCACAATTTTCCGTGGGACTAATCCCTATTGGAAGTTTACCCACTGTTTATTCACGATCACAAAAATCTAATTTTCTATCAACCAGATCACCATTAATTCCACACTCGCGCTCAGGTGTGACCAGCAAAAAACGCTCCAAATCAGTGTTTGAGCCTTTAGGACTAGTTTACACTTGCTTCAAGACATGGCTTTGGACAGACTTTGTTAAACCTCTCTGAACGCTAGTCCAAGCCCCTGTCACTAAATAAAATGGTTGGCTTACAGTCCTCTTTACACCTTGGATGAGGCTTCGGGGGAGCTTTGGTGGTGCTTCGTGGGGCTTCAAGCGAGCTTTGCCTTAGACTTCTGTGAAGGCTTTGAAGACGCTTTGAAGCACCACTAAGGCTACATGGGGTATAATTTTTGAAGCAAAGCAAAAGCAGGTGTAAACAGGACTGTAAGCTAACCATTTTATTTAGTGACAGGCTTTGACTATGGTTCAGAGAACTTTAACAAGGCGTGTCCAAAGCCTTGTTTGAAGCAAGTGTAAACTAGGCGTTAATGTGTGTTTTAAAGTTGAAGCAAGTGTAAACGAGCCCTTAGGGCTTGTTTACACTTGCTTCAAAACATGGCTTCGGACACGCTTTGTTAAAGCTCTCTGAATGCCAGTCAAAGCCCCTGTCACTAAATAAAATGGTTGGCTTACAGTCCTGTTTGAACCTGCTTTTGCTTGGTGCTTCGATGGGGCTTCAGTGAGGTTTCGATGAGGTCTTAAAGCGAGCTTTGCCATAGACTTCTATGGAGGCTTTGAAGACGATTTGAAGCACCACTGAAACTACATGGGGTATAATTTTTGAAGCAAAGCAAAAGCAGGTGTAAACAGGACTGTAAGCTAACCATTTTATTTAGTGACTGGAGCTTTGACTTGGCATTCAGGGAGCTTTAACAAAGCCTGTCAGAAGCCTTGTTGAAGCCGAAGCAAGTGTAAATGAGCCCTTACTATATCTGAGTCTTTGCAGCCATCGTTGAATTGCCAAAACATGGACTGTGGACAATCTAAAGAAAAAACAATAAACCAGGAAAGCGCATGCCCTAGTAGTGCAATAAACTTCTTTATTAAGCAAAGATAAAATGACACATAATGCACTCACATGCTCCCCGGAATGACACCAAGCTCATCACACAACTCTGAGAACCCACATTTAGAACCCCTGTATGGATGCCACTAGATGTAATCCATTAAGCTAAAGCAGTGTTTCTCAACTCCAGTCTTCAAGTACCCCCAACAGGTCATGTTTTCAGGCTTTCCATTATTTTGCACAGGTGATTTGATCAGTTTCACTGCCTTTAGTAATTACCGCAGCCCTTTCATCTGAGGGAAAACTGGAAAATATGACCTATTTGAGGGTACTTGAGGGCTGGAGTTGAGAAACCTTGAGCTAAAGGCTCTTCTCCCCATGTTTGTGTTAGGAAAGAGAGAGAAAAGTGGGGAGCCGGCTGCAATAGTGGATTGTGTATGACTGCCGCCCAGATTATGGAGGACTTGCACTCATTCAGTAGAGTGGCGTGCACCTGAAGGAGGCTGTGCGGGTTGCCATAGGTTTGAGGTTGTGGGCCACGGGTTGAGCATGCCTGTCTTAAGGAATCTCCAGGGTGGAGCTAAATTCCCTTCATTCACACATGAAGAATACTCATTGATGAACAATCGACAGCTTCTTTACTTCCACAAGAAAACAGGGATCTTAAAGTTTCAGTCCTTAACCATTTGCTGACTGGGCCAAAGCCAGATGACGGCTACAGCACAGCCAGCTAGTTCTGGGAGGGTGTACAATGATTACATCCTCCCAGACTCTCGCTTCCCACGCGCCCCTTTTGGCGCTCACCCGGAAGTGTCCATGATCGCCAGGTCCTCCCGGACCCAGCAGATCAGGTTAAAGGGCCAATGACAAATCCAATGAAGGTGCGATCACTTGTCAAAAAACTGGCACATGTCCGGTTCAGCTCTCTCCTCTTCTGACACAGATCAGTACAGCATGTGAGGAGAGGCGGGAGCCAGTGCAGCAGCGTGAGTGGGCTGGATCTGAAGTGCCCACAGCGCTGATTAGTGCCCATCCCTGTCTCATTCATGCTTATCCGTGCCACATCGGTGCTCATCCATGCCTCATCAGTTCTCATCCGTGCCTCAATCATGCCACTATGGTGCCCTACAGTGCCTCACAAAAGTGTAATTGGTAGTTAGAAAATTAGATGTGTAATTTATGTCCCCGGTGACGTCCGCTGCCACCTCTGGATCTTCAGATCCTGTGTTTATCTGTACACCTGCTTATTGTTTTTATATGCAGCGTGATTTTGGCACCATCACGTGATGCTCTTTGTGGATCTTTTACTAATAAATGACTTAACGGAGCAAGTCATTTATTAAAAAAAAATTATTAGAACATATCCACCTTGTTTTTTTACCCTTACCCTGGATGTTCCGGTTCCACTGCTGTGCTGACTAATACCATCATCCCATTGTGGATGCAAGTGTTTCTGACCTTCTGCTAATTCAGGGGTCCATCTTTTCTGGTAAGAGCATTTGTATGCCGATGAAGAGCTTGTCACCTAGAATTACCAGTGGACTGGGGAGAGGTCAGGCGTATAACACAAAAGTGCACAGAGTACATCATCCCGGATGAGGCCACGTTCTTTCTTCTACACCTTTCCTCGATCCCCATCAAGAAATATAAGAAATCACTCACACGTCATTTGCTCAATGCAGCGAAGGCGTGCATCCCACTCTGCTGGAAACAATCCCTTCCCCCAGCCATTGCATTGTGGCTGCGGAGAGTGGAGGAAATAAAGAAAATGGAAGACCTGATTCTCACTGCACAACATAAACAAGAAGCACATAAAAAGACTTGGGACATCTGGAACGCTTTTATTTATTCCGAGGAAGGCCAACACTTACTGGGGTCATAATACTCCTTCTACGCCTATTAGGCTCACACTCCATTAGTCGGTTCACTGACTCAACTACCGCCATGTCTTCTCCTTCTCCTACTCTTCTCCCACTCCTTTCTCTTTCTCCCCTGTATCACTCCCCCCCACTTTCCTTATCCTACCTCCATCTAAGGGAACTTTTGTTTCCACCTCCTAAAGAAAAGTTGAAAAAGTAGGTGGGGAACATCCCGATACTGTGAAAACTGATACAATATTGTCTTTAGCTAATATATATCACACCAGGGGTATCTGCATGATTTAAAGGTCCATGCTCTCACATGTACTGTACATTGTCTTGCATTTCTTTGACCTCTGAATAGTAATTGTAACAAAGATAATATACTCACTCATGATTGTATCTCGGGGCCCCACCCCTGTTTTGGAGTTGAATAAACTTTTATATTTGAAAAAAAAAAAAATTACCAGTGGATTAGAATTACCATCTTCTCACGAGGGGGTCTTATCTTCCACTCTGGGACTTGTAGTTCCTCTATTTTTATGCATGGACTTTTCTTTCTTTATATTGCACTGCACTAATTTTTCTATTCTGTATACTCATTGAACGTGATGTGATTAGCCTGTAGTGTTTAGCTTGCATTTTTTTTTTTTTTTTGTAGTTTTACCAGTTGTTTGTGCTGATTGCCTTTTACACATTAAAAAAAACAACCTTCTGTGTGCAGCAGCAGCACCCCTAATACTTACCTGAGCCCTATCTGTTCGGCGATGTCCACAAGTGTCTCGCTGTCCAAGACTCTCCCTTCTGAATGGCTGAGACACAGCAGCGGGAGCCAATGATGTTATCAAAGTCAGCCAATTAGGAGAGAGAGAGGGTGGGGCCAAATCGCAGCTTTGTGTCTGAATGGACACAGGAAGCTGCAGCTCGGCTTGGGTGCCCCCATAACAAGCTGCTTGCTGTGGGGGCGTTCAACAGAAGGGAGGGGCCAAGAGCACAGCAGAGGCACCAGAGAAGGAGGATCAAGGCTGTGCAAATTCAATGCATTAGGGCAGGTAAGTATAACGTGTATTATTTTAATAGAAAAAAAAAAAGACTTTACAATTGCTTTAATTTGCAGGGATTTCCTCTCACTTCCTGTTTGGCTATGGGACAGGAAGTGAAGGGAAATCTCCACAATGGGACACAGATAGCGAAAGGAAAAAAAAATCTGATAGGAGTTATAACCCTCCCTTACTACATCCAAACAGAAAAAAGTTCTTTAGTTCTACTTTAACCTTACACCTAAATATTAACATACATGACCTGTCTCTTTTACAGGTTGAAGCAGAGCAACCACAGCAGACTAGCCAGCAAATAGAGGTATTTCTTCCAAGCACATCTGAGAAGGTAGAAACAGAAAAGAAAGCAAAGCTGACAGCAGAGGAGCTGCACACTATAGAAGATGAAGATGTCCTTGATAAAATGGTGAGATCATTGTGAACTGGCTGATACTATAAATGCACAGTTGAATTAGTTTTTTTGCCTGATGGAGACAAAGCACCATCTGGTTAGTTAGAAATGGGGCCAGTGTACCCCACAGCCATCTCTATACTGATTTCTGAAGCATAACATATTGCTATGTAAACCAAGTAAAAAACAACCGGCAGCTTCCTATTTTTGCCATTTTCTCATCTTCGCTCCAGAGATAAATGGAGGCATTTTAAGATAACAGAAGACAAAGGCACACCATAAATGGAGAGCAGTTGTCACGATGCATAAATTGTTTTTAAACATTAATGTGATGGTGTCACCATGTATGGGCAGGGAAAGTCTGGATCTCTTTTTATGATGTATCATCTCTTGTAGAATTCTGTCCAACAAACTATGGGTCTTTTCTGTCTATTCGGAGATAAGTCAGCATCTTGCTGCATGGATTTTGGGCTGTGCACTGAATTGTGGATGTGCAAGTTAGATGAAGGCATTTCCCAAGAATTTAACAAGCAACCAGAACACCTGTTTATGGCATCTCATAAAGGGACTGCCAAACTTCTTTTTTTTTTTTTTTTTTGGACATAGTTTTTTTTATAACACGCATGTTAATACATACAGAACTCCCAGCACCAGCCTTTCTGAAAGGAACAGGAAATGCACTAACAAAATCTAACTCTCCATTTCCATATTTTTTCCGTTCATAGTTGCCAGCATTGTGTTCCCACATGAAAATGGAGATATGGAGTCCACCTTTACACTAATTATTACATCTTCTATCGCCTTTAGGAAAATTAGGTTGAATGACCATTTCATGCCGCTTAAATCAATTTGACTATTAGATGCAACATTTTTTCAAGCTTATGTATGGATGTTGCCCCTCCTGAAATTTTCTGAAAAATGTTTTTCTACAGCTGGATAAGACCACAGACTTTGAAGAAAGAAGGTTGATCAGGACAGCCATGAGGGAGTTACGACAGAGGAAGAGAGGTATATTACATGTATCCTAATGCCGCGTACACCCGATCGGAAATGCCGCCAGCAAAACTCCGATCAGAGCTTTTTGTCAGAAAATGCGACCGTGTGTATGCTCCATCGGTCTTTTGCTGGCGGAATTCCAGCCAGCAAAAGATTGCGAGCATGTTCTCTATTTTTCGGTCGGAAAAATTCCTATCCAAAAATGCGTTCGCCTGTATCCAATTAGGATGCGAAAAAAATCACGCATGCTCGGAAACAATTTGGCGCATGCTCAGAAGCAGTGAACTCCATTTCCTCGGCTCGTCGTAGTGTTGTACGTCACCGTGTTCTTGACGATCGAAAGTTCAGAGAACTTTTGTGTGACCGTGTGTATGCAAGGCAAGCTTGAGCGGAATTCAGTCGGAAAAACCATCCAAGTTTATTCTGACGGAAATTCCGATCGTGTGTACGCGGCATTACTTTTGCAGCTTCTTCCCTGCGTTTTCCTGCTTACTGCTTGGAGCCATATGCACTTGATGCTCCTTAGTCATTTCCTGATTTACATTCTTTTGAAAAGGCTTTATTCCGTTTTATTCCCTCCATTTCCAGATCAGCGTGAGAAAGAGAGGGAACAGCGCTTACAAGAGCTGAAGACCAAGGAGAAGGAAGCCCGGCTAGCAAGAAGCACTGAGACCAGTGTGCGGCAGAGTGAGACTATAAACCATGGCAATGCTGTCAGCACTGTCACCAAAACACAGACACTGGTGCAGTCCAGTAAGTTTATGGTTTTGGAAAGTACTAGAAGTTAATTCCATAAGCGCATTTTTAATTCACAATATTTCTGTTTTTATTATGTCCCCAGGGGATAATTGGAACATTATTATTTGATTTTTTCAGATGATGGCAATAGAACATCAAGAACAACTACAGTGGAGGCTAGTTATATGAAAAGATCAGAAAGTAAGTCTGTATTTCTATCTCGGGCCATGCTGCAGTGTTGTTCCACCAGTGATTACAGTCATTTTGAACACTTCAGGGTTTATTTACTAAAGGCAAATTGTTCTCTTTGCAAGGGAATTTTCCCTGGCTTAAGAAATTAGGTGAAACTGTGCTGACTTTCATTATCCAATCCATTTTTTACCTTGCACTTAATACACAAAGTTAATTATCACAACATTAAAGGAGTTGTAAAGGCAGAAGGATTTTTATCTTAATGCATTCTGTGCATTAGGATAAATAACCTTTTGTGTGTAGCAGCCACCCCAGCACCCCTAATTACTTACCTGAGCCCCATCTCTCCCCAACGATGTCCACGAATGTCTAAGCCGTCCGGGACACTCCTTCTTCTGATTGGCAGAGACACAGCAGTGGCACCATTGGCTCCCACGGCTCTCATTCAAAGTCACTCAGCCAATCAGGGGAGAGGGCAGGCCGGGTCGAGGCTCTGGGTCTGAATGCACACGCGGAGCTGTCAGTCGGCTCAAGTGCCCTCATGGGAAGCTGCTGACTGTGGCTGCACTCGACAGGAGGGAGGGGCCAGGAGCAGCAAAGAGAGACCCAAGAAGAGGAGGATCCAAGATGCTCTGTGCAAAACCAACTGCACAGAGGAGGGAAGTATAACATGTTTGTTAACTAGACTTTACAATCACTTTTTAATAAGCAAAGGTAAAATGCCCTTGCAGTGTGTGTGTATGTATATATATATGTGTATGTGTGTGTGTGTGTGTGTGTGTGTGTGTATGTATGTGTATATATATATATATATATATATATATATATGTATATATATATATATATATATATATATTATATATATATTTTATATATATATATTTTATATATATATATATATATTTTATATATATATATATATATATATTTTATATATATATATATATATTATATATATATATCTCTATCCTGTTTCCCTGAAAATAAGACCTAGCATGATTGTCGGTGATGGCTGCAATATAAGCCCTACCCTGAAAATAAGCCCTACCCTGAAAATAAGACCTACAAGGACTTTAACTAGGGCTTATTTGGGGGGTAGGGCTTATATTGCAGCCATCACCATATATTAATGCAAGTAGTAAAAAATCGTAGCAGTAGTAATGGTCATTTTATAGTTCTAGCCTGGGAAAAGGTGAAAACTGGTCTTTTGTTGTGGGTTGAGTTAGCCATAAATAGAGAGATATTTCCCCGAGAACAGCAGGCGAGGAGACCTCTACCTGTCTTCTGTAGCGTAGACATCTGCTATTGCTTCTTACCCCCACGCTGTGACCCATGCACTGTTCAGGATTTTTCAGCAAAAAGGAAGAATCAGACGGTTTGCAAAGATTTTCCACAGATTAGGAAATCTTCTTTGAGCCCTTGCACACTGGGGCGGGGGGCGGCGTCGGCGGTAAAACGCCGCTATTATTAGCGGCGTTTTACCGTCGGTCTGCGGCCGCTAGCGGGGCGGTTTTACCCCCCGCTAGCGGCCGAGAAAGGGTTAAGAACCACCGCAAAGCGCCTCTGCAGAGGCGCTTTGCCGGCGGTATAGCCGCGCCGTCCCATTGATTTCAATGGGCAGGAGCGGTATACACTCCGCTCCTTCACCGCTCCGAAGATGCTGCTAGCAGGACTTTTTTTACCGTCCTGCCAGCGCATCGCTCCAGTGTGCAAGCCCTCGGGGCTTGCACACTGGAATGCAAGGAGCGGCACTTTCGGGTCGGTTTGCAGGCGCTATTAGCGCAATAGCGCCTGCAAACCGCCCCAGTGTGCAAGGGCTCTTTGAGTAATACCAAGAGCTTCCAATGGTTGGTTGTAACTTCCTAGGGTAGGCTAAAAAAGACCAAACATCATATCTTTGTTGAGCCCAGGGATTGAAATAGACTGTTTTTATGTCCTTATGACATTTCTCCTCGTCATGCTTTTTAATTTATCAGCCTTTTTTTTTTTCTGAGGGGGATGCCTTCCATTCGTTAACACATGTTCTCACAGGGAACACAGCTAGCCCTTGTTTAGGTATCCATCCATTAGAGAGGAATTGATTTGTGTTTGACTGCTCATATGCCACAATATAGGTCTCTGGTTGTCTTGCTTTTACAGGTGGTGGTACAGTTGTTCAGACAAAATCTGCTTCATATAGTGCAACATCTAAGAAAGTGGGCAGGTAAATACGAGATGTCTTTAAAGGAATTGCATGGTGGATTTGCACATATTTCATGTCTTTTTTTTTTTTTTTTCTTTTCTTTTTTTTCACAGGCCTCATGCACACTGGATGT
The DNA here is from genome assembly GCA_037952835.1 of Lithobates septentrionalis. NCBI lineage: Eukaryota > Metazoa > Chordata > Amphibia > Anura > Ranidae > Lithobates > Lithobates septentrionalis. Next base: position 3,209,048 of record JBBDGP010000546.1, on the reverse strand, counting down.
TTTTACAGCTGCTGTTTTTTGCTTCAGGCGTTTTTTTCTGCAGCCAGTAAACTCCCCAGCATGTTATCCTATGTGTCCATGCACACATAGGCTGTTATCTGCATTTTTTCGCAGGGGCGTTTTCTAGCTGGAAAAAATACCCCAAACTACGGGGTTTGAAGAAGAGTTTTTCAGCTGTAAAAACGATCTCTGAAAAAAGCTGAAAAACCCGGCTATTCAGTGTTTATGAGCACTTTTTAGCCGCAAGCTTTTGTAGGAGTGTAGTTTTACTAAAAAAAAAAAAAAGTTAAACACTGCTAAACTCATTCTCAGGGACGGACTGACCATTGAGCCACTCGGGCACTGCCCAAGGGCCCTGGGCCACTAGGGGGCCCCATCAGGGTTGCCAGCCTCAGTAAAACCAGGGACAGTATGTAGAAATCTGTTTTTTTTTTTACATCTGTCTGTGTATACTGTGTGTACATGTATGTGTATACTGTGTGATTGTATACTGTGTGTGTGTATACTGTGTGGCCCCATAATCTCTGATTGCCTGGGGGCCCCATAATCTCCTATTGCCCGGGGGCCCCATGAGTTATCAGTCCGCCCCTGCTCATTCTACAGCTTTCTACAGCTAAAACTACTGGCGTTTTCTTAATGTCCAGTGTGGTCAAGACCAAAAAACAGTTTTGTCAAGTAACTACGAAATGTTGCATATTATTATGTGGACTTTATCCAGCCATAATTTGTATTCTCTTCACATGTAAAGCCTTGTATCACCCTTGGCTATCCCTTTGTTTATAGCACTCAAGGGGACCTCTTAGCAGTGACTTATTACATTATCAGACTACTCAGTAGGAGGTTTAATTGGAACATAGCTTGGTTTTATCTCAATGCTGTCCGTTTAGCTGATCCATAGTGCTCTGGGACCACTTTGTCATTATTAAATTGTATTATATATTATTATTATAATAGTGATAAATATTTATTTGCAGATCAAAGTTTGTATTTTTATATGGTGTGTGTGTAAATTATATATTTAAAAAAATAAATAAATAAAAATGTAAAACTGGAAAAATCTTATGAACTAAAAAAAATCGACTCAAAATTTTATTTCCCCTTCCAATTAAATCTTTTTTTTTTTACTATGTATTGTATAGCTTGGTACTAGAGATCAATTTTTGCTACTCTTGACTTGCAATATATTTGATACTACAAAAAATTATAAAGCGTAAAACTGTTCTAGGAATTTCTTGTAAAAAAAAAAAAAAACCTGTTCTAGGAAAATCCAGCAGCCAAAGGTGTAGGAATGAGTGTATTTATGCTCCAGACTTCACAAAAAAAAAAAAAAAAAAAACAGGGATGCTAGTCCAGTGGGATTCTTTTTTGTGCATGTTTCAGCCAGGCAGCAGCCTAGGTCTAAATTCCCTGTGCGTTTTACAATACTGTTCCATTAGTTCTGCATTAAAAATCTGCAATGGGAGAAAAAACAAGAAAACTAGGCCTTTGGTCTAGTGATCTCTACCAAAGATCACATGCTGTAATACCTAGCACCAAAAATTGGTTTCAATAACATTACTATAAATTCCAGTTTACGTTGGCATAACTCTGTTTTTATTGTTTTAATGCCTGCAGTGTATTTGATCGAGAGGATGATGGTGTGGCAGCCTTGGAGAAGAGACAGGCAGAAAGGAAGAAGGAGCTCATGAAGGCCCAAAACCTTCCTAAAACACCAGCCACACAAGCTCGCAAAGCCATGATTGAGAAACTGGGAAAGGATAGTGGAAGGTATGCACTTTTACATTATTCATGGCACAATGCCTGGGTTTGTACACCTGCCATATCGGTTATTAAAGCGGAGTTCCACACAAAAATGGAACTTCCGCTTTTCGGAACCCTCCCCCCCTCCGGTGTCACATTTGGCACCTTTCAGGGGGGTGCAGATACCTGTCTAAGACAGGTATTTGCACCCACTTCCGGCATAGACTCCCATGGGAGTCTATGCCTCTTCCTGTCCCTCCGCGCTGTCTCCTGGGAAACACACAGCTCCCAGGAGAGAGCGGGGACCACTAGGGACGCGCAGCGCGACTCGCGCATGCGCAGTAGGGAACCGGGAAGTGAAGCCGCAACGCTTCACTTCCTGATTCCCTCACCTAGGATGGCGGCGACAGCTGCCGAGAACCGAGCGGGTTCTCGGCGTCGCCTGCCGACATCGCTGGGACAGGTAAGTGGCCATGTATTAAAAGTCAGCAGCTGCAGTATTTGTAGCTGCTGGCTTTTAATATTTTTTTTTTTTAGATGATGTAGGTGGACCCCCCGCTTTAAGGGATCCCACTCTTCAGTTCCTGTTGGATTTATTACTTTTATGTAATGGAACAAGTAACAGCAAGAGTAACACTTCTAGGAACAGATCTAGGAACTATGATGGGGAAATTGTTACTGGAGTGGCTGCACGATATTATTGTAACTCGGTCACAAACCTAAAAGTTATTGATTTTTAAAATTTCTCCCTTTTCTTGCCTGTTTCTGCAATGTATTATTCTAAGAAAAGGCTGCATTATTATCAATGTCATATGTGCTATTTCTGACCTGTTTTTCTCTGAGTGCAGAGTGGGAATTTGTGTCTATGGGAATTTTCCAAAGTCTCTAATATTGCAGTGGATGAAAATAACTAAAAGATGTATTTACGGTGTTTATTATTCACTGGCCGACCTTTCTGTGGTAAAGATTTTTTAGAAAGTCAAAGTAAAGCTTTAAATTCATAATCCAATTCATAAAAGGCCATTTCTTTCCATAATCTGAAAATGCCATTTACAGAGATTTTCATTTGTAGGAAAGTTTATAACAGTATGGAAACTTCATGGTTTTCCTCCTGTCTTGCTGTCGGATATCTGGATTTTATTTGCAGTCACCAGTGAAGCAATAGTCTGTCTGTCTTTTCACAGTCTGGCTGAGCATCTAGCCTGCTATATCTCTAGGCCCCTTACATGCAGTAGATCAGGGCTAGGCAACCTTTTGAGCACAGTGTGCCGAAAAATGTTTTCAAAGAAATTGAGCGTGCCGATTTTATAACAAAAAAATGTCAATTTCTGAAAGGATTTTTTTGTAAGGTAAATGCTGTAAACTACTTTAGTATTGAGAAATTAACATCCTGCATTCTCACGCCTCAGATCAGCCCAAATTCCTGCAACTCCACACCTCAGATCACTGCCCCCTCTGCAAATCTGTTTGACCACTATAACCCCCTGCTCATCTGCCCCACCACTGTAACCCCCTGCTCATCTGCCCCACCACTGTAACCCCCTGCTCATCTGCCCCACCACTGTAACCCCCTGCTCATCTGCCCCACCACTGTAACCCCCTGCTCATCTGCCCCACCACTGTAACCCCCTGCTCATCTGCCCCACCACTGTAACCCCCTGCTCATCTGCCCCACCACTGTAACCCCCTGCTCATCTGCCCCACCACTGTAACGCCCTGCTCTTCTGTCCCACCACTGTACCTCCATGCAAATCTGCTCCACCACTGAACCATCTTCTCACCTCTCCTAACACTGAACCTATCTGCTCTTCTGCCCCACCACTGTAACCCCCTTTCTCCTCTGCCCCACAACTGTACCTCCTGCACATCAGTCCCACCTCTGTTCCCCTTGCTCTTTTGCCCCACCAATGTAGCCCCCTGCTCATATGTTTCACTGATGAACCTCCTTTCTCCTCTGCACATCTGCCCCACCTCTGTATCCCCTGCTCCTCTGTCCTACCAATGTACCTCCTTTCTCCTCTGCCCGAACACTGAAACCAACCCCCCCCTGCTCATCTGTCCCATCACTGTACCCCCCTGCTTTTCTGTCCCACCGCTGAATCCCCTTCTCTCTCGCACCACTGTACCTCCTGCACATCTGCCCCACCACTGTACCCCCTTGCTCTTTTGTCCCACCACTGTAACTCCCCTGCTCATCTGCTCCAATACTGTACCTCCCTGCACATCTGCTCCACCACTGTATCCCCATGCTCTTCTGTCTCACTACTGAATCGCCTTCTCACCTGTCCTAACACTAAACCCATCTTCTCATCTGCCGCACCACTGTAACCTGCAGGGGTTCAATAGTAATCGGCGCAACGGTTCAGGAATAATTTCAACAAAGTTTCCAGGAGCGCAACAGTAATTCCACAAACTGTCACCTGATTGTGGTTTTCTCAATCACAGTGAAATCCCTTCTTTCTGAGATTGGTAGTGGCAACCAAGCGAGTCATCTTCCTACAGATGGTGGATGGGGCTAGCAGGACTGTGATTGACTTTAGCAGTGGCCAAGACAGTCCTCCTGAAAACAGGGAGTGCCCCCCCCCCCCCCCCCTGAACTGCACCCAATCTCTTCCCCATCACAAAAGCTGATGATCGCAGCTACAGCAAAGTTAGAGAACCAAACAATGTTTCCCATCTTTTACAATGTGTGGGGGCACAGAGCCCCCCCCCCAGTGCAGGTGTGGTGTGGGGAACTCTGAAATTAGAATGCATTGATTTCTCACTGACACTTCCCTGCACTGCTCTGCTGATGGGGAGGGAGTCGAGTGCCAGCAATAGAGGCTTTGAGTTCCGCTTATGGCACCGGTGCCGGGGGTTGTCTACCCCTGCAGTAGATTATTGCTGATTGTTTACTTTTACTTTTTGCTGCTGGACCATTTAGCTGCCTGCTGAATGTCTAAGTAATACAGGACTTGGTAGATGCTCAGCTTCACAACACTCTGTGAAGCAAAGCAAACTGTGAAAATTTTTGCTGATACTGTTTTTTTTTTTTTTAGTGGGATAGAATGAGCAGAAATATATTTTTATGTAAACCCTAACCATGAACTCTTTTGCTTCATTTTGGTCCATTAAATATACAATTGGGAGCATTCTTTTTTTTTTTTTTTTTTTTTTGTTTCAAGAAATTATGATTAGGAAGCATTTTTTTCAATTATTTTTGTGCCAAAAAAAAAAAACCTGCTTATCTGCCAGAAATCCAGTGCTGTGCACTCTGCAGTGTTATCAACTGCCTGGTTCTCTGTGGACTACAGAACTCCTCTACCCATTGTTATGGAGATGAGCAGAGGGAAAGGTTTTCTTTGTTCCCGCATTGATACAGTACAGTAAGCAATCATTGTTACCCTAGGAAATGAAGTGTGTTACTGACAGGATCACCAGGTGTAGTAAAGGAATAAAAGCTTAAAAAAGGGGGAGGGGCTTGGCTGTTCCCTCTGTGAGATTGTACTTCATAGGTGCTCAATTGCAACCCTTTTCTGGGTGGGGTGTTATGAACAACGACCTGTCTCATTCAGGCTGTGCTTTTGTCTAGATCCAGTAAATATAATTTTTTGACTCAATTGAAGGCGTGCAGGCTTTGGGAATGTTCCCAATATCCCACTTTGACTCTTATGTGCAATGTTTGGGATGAGATGAGGTGAATCATGAGATATGATGGGATAGCAAAGTACCTACCTATTTGGGAGGGAGGGTGTTTGGAAGAATTTGGTCAGCTGTAGAGCTTTGATGGCTGGTACTCCAAGGGTGCCCAGTTCCTTTATCAGTTATTTGACAATGACCAACTGAAATCCTTTTCAGGATTTACAGCAGGAATTCAGTATGCCCTCTTGCAAATTCTTCCAATTCCTTCAACTCTGTTATGCTTTCTTGGCCCAAGCTAAGCGGACTACTCTTAGACACAGTAACACTCCACTTAGAGCCCTTGCACACTGGGGCGGGGGGCGGCGTCGGCGGTAAAACGCCGCTATTATTAGCGGCGTTTTACCGTCGGTATTCGGCCGCTAGCGGGGCGGTTTTACCCCCCGCTAGCGGCCGAGAAGGGGTTAAATACCACCGCAAAGCGCCTCTACAGAGGCGCATTGCCGGCGGTATAGCCGCGCCGTCCCATTGATTTCAATGGGCAGGAGCGGTATACACACCGCTCCTTCACCGCTCCGAAGATGCGGCTAGCAGGACTTTTTTTACCGTCCTGCCAGCGCATCGCTCCAGTGTGCAAGCCCTCGGGGCTTTCACACTGGAATGCAAGGAGCGGCACTTTCTGGGCGGTTTGCAGGCGCTATTATTAGCGCAATAGCGCCTGCAAACCGCCCCAGTGTGCAAGGGCTCTTATGGATCAGTTCGCTACCACTATGGACAAGGGCTCATTTCCACCCTTTCTAGATCTTTGTTGACTAGTTCCTTACAGCTTCCTGGCAGGAGAGGGTGGGTTACAAATATAGCTGCCTTAGATGGGGAGATTTGGCAAACTTTTCTGAAACGGGTCCTAGTAGTGTCCCTTTCACCAACGCAACATCTATCCCAACTCTTTGTTATACATAGGCATACATAGAAAGGTATAAATTACATTTCTGGAACTATGGAGAGAAAGTCTGGACTGTCCCAGATGTGGAGGATCCCCTGCAGGTCTTCTACATATGCTCTGGAAGTGCCCCAAACTGGTGCGTTACTGGCGTTGTGTTATCTCTACTATCAATCAGGCATTCCAGTCTCCCTTGCATAATGACCTGTACATTGGGTTTCTTAAATTAAGGTATATATGACTCAAGCCTGGACTTCTATCTCTGGACCGTAAATCTATTCTGTTAAAATGGCTTTCACCACTCACTACTTTTGTGGACTGGCGATTGCAGGTTAATTTTACCCTGCTTAAAGAAAGGCATACCAGAATTCGACTCTTACTGACTAATGACACCACAAAGCAACTTATTCACTCCTTGATTATTTCCCGCCTTGACTACTGCAACTCTCTCCTTAATGGCTTACCCTTAAGCAGGCTATCCCCCTTCAGTCTATTATGAATGCTGCTGCTAGACTAATACACCTCATTAACCGATCCGTGACTGCTGCTCCTCTCTGCCAATCCCTTCACTGGCTTCCCCTACCCACCATATAGAATTCAAAATGCTAACCACAACATACAAGGCCATCTACAACATTGCCCCCAGCTACATCACCATCCTCATCTGCAGATATTGCCCAAACCGTCCCCTCCGCTCCTCCCAGGACCTCCTGCTCTCTAGCTCCCTTGTTACCTGCTCTCATTCAGGACTTCTCCAGAGCTCTCCCCTCCTCTGGAATTCCCTGCCCCAATATATCCGATCAGCCCCTAATCTGTCCACCTTTAGGAGATTCCTGAAAACTCGCTTATTCAGGGAAGCCTATCCCACACCCACCTATCAACTCCATCAAATCATTCCCTGCATTTATTACCTTTTGTACCACCACCCCCTCCCTTTAGAATGTAAGCTCTATGAGCAGGGCCCTCCTGTCCCTTCTGTATTGAACTGTACTGTAATTGTGCTGTCCCCCCCTCTACATTGTAAAGCGCTGTGTAAACTGTTGGCGCTATATAAATCGTGAATAATAATATCATGCTACGACAAGGCACTCCCCACAAGTTCAGCAAATTATGGGACCCATGGCTGCAGATTTAAGGACATTGCTGTTCTTTGGGTGTAGATGTGCTTTAATATTCACCTAGAATGAGGACTGAGCATTCTAAAGACCTCTGTCTTGAAATTATTTATAATGATTTTTGCATCTTCACTTCTTCCTTTTTTTTTTTTTTTTTTTTCCCTAGCTCATCTAGTCCTGCTTTTGCCAAAGTCGCCACTCCAAAGTCATCTGCATTTGGCGTCCCTAATGCAAACAGTATCAAGCAAATGTTGTTAGACTGGTGCAAAGCAAAGACCCGAGGTTATGAGGTACGTCTTCTACGAGATCTTATATGTTTCCATGTATCCTGTTCCTGCAAAAAATATTATATAAAGTAGCTTTAGCTTCAGAAAAATATGTACTAAGATGTACTAATGTATAAAGGCTACCATTGCTAACCTTTTCATGCTGAAGATGCTACTGTATTTACCTGGTTATCATGCTGATAGGAAAAACAGAGGTTATTTATTTTATCTGGTACACATATGCAGTTCAGTGGTTTTGACTGCACTGATTTAATTTGCTGCATATTTGCTCCAGGTCAATGACATGGAAAGCTTTTAAGTCAAAGAGGGTCAGGTGAGTAGCATTATAGTGGGAGGTCAGCAATCACATTCTCTCTGTAGAGGTTTTCTTTTAGCTGTAGTTACCATCATTTGAATGTTTGGGAGATGATTTTACACCGTCGTAAAATGAATGCATTTTCCAGAATTTTTAGTACTGAAGTGTTGGGAAGCTACCATTTGTCGCTTACTTCCTTTTTTTCAGCATGTGGACATCCATAACTTTTCTTCTAGCTGGAGTGATGGAATGGCCTTCTGTGCCTTGGTTCATAACTTCTTCCCTGAGGCGTTCGACTACAACCAGCTCACTCCACAGAACAGAAGACAGAATTTTGACCTGGCCTTCTCAGCTGCAGAGTATGTATTGACTTTCCTGAGAGGCTTGTCGTGTGGGTTTTTTTTGTTTTTTTTTTTAATTAATTAATTTATTTATTTATTTTATCTATGTGGCTCGATTTTAGCAGAATTTACTGTCAAATTCACATTGCCACAGAGGGAACAGTAATGTTTTACTTTTTATATCAGCAAAAGGCTTTCCCAAAACTTTAGGACATGCACAGTCCTCCTCTGGTGGTCATAGCTATGCATAATGTGGTGGCCTAAAGCTGAACTCCATGCGGGTGTAAAAAGTACCGTTACAGTGGGGCCCCCTGTACATGGTAAGGCTCCATGCACACTGGACGTTTAAAATAACCTTATAAAAACGCTAGTAGTTTTGCACTGAGTTTTTTTTTTTTTTTTTTTTAACATTTTTGCAATAGTGTGTATTAGCGTTTTTTAGCTGCTTTTTTTTTTTTTTTCAATGGATCAAAAACGTTAACGCTGGAGAGCCACGTTTTTGAGCGTTTATTGACTTTTATCAGCGTTTATGAGCGTTTGGCGTTTTTTGTGGTCAGAAAAATGACTCCTGACCGCGATTTTATGGCATTCAGAAAACGGCCCATGAACTCCACTGCTGATAAAAGTTTAAAAATGTCCATGTGTGCATAGACACATAGGATAACATAGAGTGGAGTTTTTGGCCTGTTTAAAAAAAAAAAAAAAAAAAAAAAAATGAGCTCCAGTGTGCATGGAGCCTAATGCCGCGTACACACGAGCGGACATTACGGCGGACTTTGCCCGGCGGACTGGATTTCGTCGGACAATTCGATGTGTGTGGGCTCCAGCGGACTTTGTTTTCTCAAAAGTTCGACGGAATTAGATTTGAAACTTGTTTTAAATTTATCCGTTGAAATCGAGTCCGGTCGAAAAGTCCGCCGTCTGTATGCTAGTTCGACGGACAAAAAGCCACGCTAGGGCAGCTATTGGCTACTGGCTATGAACTTCCTTGTTTTAGTCCGGTCGTACGTCATCACGTACGAATTCGACGGACTTTGGTGGATTGTGTGTAGGCAAGTCCGTTCATTCACAAAGTCCGTCGGAAAGTACGTCGAAAAGTCCGCCGGGCAAAGTCCGCCGTAATGTCCGCTCGTGTGTACGCGGCATAAGGCTCAAATGCTTGTTTTTGTCAAGGGTATTGAAACTAGGTGAATTACTTTCCTTCTTCCTCCCTCGCACAGGCTTTCTCCTCCTACATAAGATCAGTTTTGCAATGCTGCTTCTCATTGCTGCCTTAATGTTACAATAACCCCCCACCACACACACACACACACACCCCTAGCCCCTTATGCTCTAAAGACATACCATGCCTGCGATGCTTTGCTTCAGAACCATGGTAAAATGTATTACCCCCCCCCCCGTTGTGTTTGGGGAGGCGGGGGGGCGGCTACCAAATGTGACCCATTATTCAAGTGAATGGGACCGAACTGCAACAGTGTGTAATGCGCGCACTTGCAGCGTGTTGGTGAGGCATTTACAGGGTTAAAATAGGCAACATATCACCTGTCAAATGTCACTGAAAATTGATCCCATTCCATGACCTGAGAGAGCCCTGTGCATCATTCTTTAAGCTCACAAACATAAAGGCCTGTGGACAGCTGAGACCAATAATGAGGTCTGGCTACTCATTAGTATGCCAGAATGCATTCTGCTGTGTAACTATGACCATTTAATCTATGACTGTGCCATTTGCCCTTTGGATGCTAATATATAAAAAGGCTTCAAAACTGAAATTCCAGCCAAACTGTTACATTTAAAAAAACACAGATGTGAACTGTTTTACCTGCTGTACGATTTGTAATGCCGGTCAGCCAGTCTTGTGATATAAACACCTCTAGCATACTGCATTGCCAGCATGGTGACACTCCAGTTCACTGCTGTAGTTTTCTGTGTTACCATGCTGCTTATTGCACCATACATCACCCTAAAACTGATGCGCTCTCTTGCTTCCTTTCTATAAGGTTTCTTAAAGAGCTCCCTTTCTAGCTTTAAGTGCCAGAAAACACATTCGACTTTCAATTTTGGGCAATATATAAGTCCTTGACAGGCTCTCATTACATAAGTCTGCCTATTTCAGGGACTTGCAGGATTTTAAAATTAACAATGTTTCACAATTATATTTGGAATACTTTTTTATGTTACTTTTTTAAAGTTCTACTTTCAACATACTTTTCCTGCTTTTGTATAATTATTTTGTTGCTTTCTTTTATCATTTGAATGTTATTAATGTAGGAAATGTCCTATTTGCTGTGAAAGTCTGAATATTTATTGACTTTGTTTCAAATGTTTTCCAAAGTGCTCATGATAAGAAAACAGTACTTTGTGAGGATGAAATAGTACATTTCCCAGGGGGTGGTAAATAGTGGAGGCCCACGCTGCCCTCAGTCCCTGCCTGCTTTGTCACATGGCATGTGCTGCTGCTTTAGGAACTCTAACTACATGACTTTGGCTTCTCTTCTGCTGGCAGCTTCTAGACTTTGCACTTGGCCAATTGCAAGCAGTCCAGTGAAATGTGGTTGCATTTGATCTGCAAACCAATTTGGCTTTTTTATCTTTAGAGAAGGGAGGACAGTAAAGCTACCCTTTTTCTCAGACCTGTGTTCCCCAAATCAATCCTTAAGAATTACAAAGACTGTGTGCATATAGACACTCCAGCCCAGCCTTTAGCAAGAATAAAGGAGGCATGGAGTACACTTCTCAGTGTTAATTAGTGGCCCAGTATCCCCCAGTTTCTTATCAATAACCGAGTAGCCACCTGTGATGACATTTTAAGCTGGAACTCTAACCTGTTGTAAGGTTTTGGGCAGATTACAGATCAAAAGTAAGGTTTGGCTGGAGTTCTACTTTAAATTAGGTGCTACATTTTAATGCTCCCAGGTCATCATCCATACTGAGTTCCCTCCCCATTGTGAGAGCAATAGGCCACTCACTGACCACATTGACCACTCACTGACCACTGGTGCTGTCACATTGGTGAGTGTGATCTTTGCTCCTGGTGGCAGACGTCAGCAATGGTGGGTATGTGCTGCTGGCTGGGGAGCATTAAAGCATCTTGTTGGTTAGTCCTGCATCATAAATATTTAATTTTTTTATCGTTCCATTTTTGGTGGTATCATGTGCTGGGTACTAATAAACACACCCAAGTTTTAGTTTGGAAATTGTGTGCCACTGCTTGTGGTTCCTAGTGATTAAGTTGGGAAATGCTACTTTTACAGCTCTTGAAATGACGCCTTTAGCATGCATATGCACTGTTCCTCTCATGCCATTCTACAACATTAATGATGTAGTTTTATCATTTTTAATGTCTTTTTCTATTGAAACCGCTTCGAGCTGCCTCACTGGACAATTACCAAGGATAGTTGTCTATCTGAGCTTCTCTTAAATGTACATGAAATGTCATAATTCTGAAACCTAATTTACAGTAACGCCTCTAGGATAATGCTTCTAATTCTGCACAACCTATCATTTTTAATGTTCTGTGTGTGCTTGCTTTATCTTCATGTATTTCAAGAATAGTGTAGAGTATGTACCAGAACCTATATGGGATATGTATATGTAACTAAATGATTTCAATTCTACAAACAAAAACAATTGCATTTTTAAATGAAGTTTTTTTTATATATATATATTCTAAACAATGCATGGGCTTTAGATTTGTTCATAATTTATTTGAAATATGAAATGATGCACTGAAAATACAAATGGCCTGGCCATCGGGTTTGGAACCCAAATGGCCATATCTCCAAAACCATAAAGTCAGATCCCGAATGATTTCAGTCTTGGGAGTACAATCTAGTGGGAAGGTACAATTATTCTATGCATTTCAGTAACCCTGGTCTGGCCATTTGCATTTTCCTGCTGTAGCTCACAAGGGACCTTCCTGAATGTCAAGATCCAAGCAAGGCATCTTATGGAAAACTAAAGTTGGATTAGGGCCAAGGTGGCCTTGCCCTTGAAGAACTTCATGCATTTATAGAAGTCTAGCAGCTGTGTGGCTTTTTAAGAACTTTTTCCAGTTGTGGGTCCTGTCATGTGAGCAGCCACCAACTACGCACATACATACGTTCATGTGCTGCACACGCTCAGATTCCTACAGAATCTGTGCCACCTCTTTACTGTCTGGCTTTGTTGCACTTCACATTGACTGTTTCCATACCCCAGCACTTCTTCCACCATCCACAAACACACTCCATGTAATTGCCAGATATCTGTTTGTCACCCCAGTAGTTTATTGTTTTACCCAACCATGCACCTAAATTCTTGAATCCTCACAGCATGGGTATGTTCATGATATGGCACCAGAATGTTTAAACCACTGATGAATGTCTCTTGTCTCTTCTTTTTCTCTTTCTCCCCACCGGGCTGTGTTCACTGGTTTTCCTCTCTTTCCACCTCCTCTTCCCATCCGTTCACCAATAGGAAGCACGCTGACTGTCCACAGTTACTAGACGCAGAGGATATGGTCCGCATGCGAGAACCGGACTGGAAGTGTGTGTACACGTACATCCAGGAGTTCTACCGCTGCCTCGTGCAGAAGGGGATGGTAAAAACCAAAAAGTCCTAGGACTTTTTCCAAGATAGACTCACTGGTGAGAATGCTATTTATCAGTACATAGGAAGCTGTTTGTGTACGCTGTTTGTGAGGAGTGCAGTTTTCCATGCATGTGATGCTGAATGCCAACAGTGTGAAGAGAGTGCTGACAAGGGTTAACGTGAAGAACAAGGTCTGCTTTTTCTTAAACAATAAATTAAACAAATCTAGCACTTAGCTTGACACTTCAACTTGTCTTGTGAATTGTCTTACTTCTGAGTGTTTCCAGAGAATCTCTTCCTTTCTGCTAAGCAGCACATTCCAACAGAAGAGAAGTGTGCTTTAAAGTGGTTGTAAACCTCCGAAATAAAAAATGAGCAGGGCCTATCCCTCTGGAGTGTGTGGTAGCTCAATCCAAAGCACAAAGTGACATTTCTGTCTCCCCCCTGCTACCTGCATTAGTCACTTTTGAAAGGTTATCCCGACACTACAGAATCTCGGGAGATGGCCCCACCCCACCTTCAGTGCACAGAAGGTGGTTGACAGCCTCAACTGTGCATGTTTCCCTATGAGACTGTCTAAAGGTGGGTGTGTTTCCCTCCATTCAAGTGTCAGATTACACTCGGCTCCCTGCTCTAGGCTATGCCATATGTGACCTATCCCGCCACCTTCCTGCTGGAGCTGAGAAATATCCTTTGGTCTGTGTGTTTTTAGAAAGCTGTAGAGGACAGAGAGCCACAGATAAAAAGGTGTGACTTATGTAGGAAAATTTTGTTTCATCTCTTGTCACAAGAATCCTGTCACTTCGGTTGGTAAGGGTTTACAGCCACTTTAAGAGCAATCTGTGGAGTAGGAATCTAATTTTAGTTTTTTTTCAGTACATTGAACAATTATGTATGAATATGTTTTGTGTTTAAGGTATGTAACAATTCTGTTTAGCAGTTTTACATAGTGTCCATCCTTTGTTGCTGGAACAACACACTGAGCTTTCCTAATCTCCCTCTGCTAAGCTAAGGCTTTCTGTTTTAGAAAGGTCAGTTTGCATTCACTGGCACTGGTCCTGGACCCACGCCATCCAGTAGGTCCAGGACTATAGTCTACAAACTGGTCTTCCTCATAGGGCAAGCCCTAGCATATGACACAGATTTTCTAAGCACCATTCTGTGTAGAGGGAGAGCTCTGTAGAGGAAAGCTCTCTTCTGCAGTAGAGAGACTACAGCAAGGAATATATTGGCAAACCATAAATATTTAATTTTGACAATGTACAAGATGTATATGGTGTCGCCAAATGCTCTTTAAAGTGGAGCATTTCTTTAAAATAGAAAATGGCATGAAAAATCTTTAAAAAAATTTTAAAAAAAATGTGAATTTTTTTTTTTTTTTTTAAACTTACCTGAACCCTTGTTGCTTTGTAGTCTTCCTAATCTGCCTCTTCCGCGTCGTGTTTTGCTCCTAGCTGAGCGGCCTCCCTGTGTGTTCCCAGAAAACCATGGGACCATTCACAGATCGCCGCTCGCGCGTGCGCAGTAGGAAACTGGCAGTGAAGCCGCAAGGCTCCACTGCCTGTTTCCCTTACTTAGGATTGAGGTCCCGGGAGCCGGAGAACGGGTCGCCCTCGGGCGGCTGACATCGTGGGCACCCGGGACTGGTAAGTCTACTTATTTAAAGTCAGCAGCTACAGTGTTTGTAGCTGCTGACTTTAAAAAAAAAAAAAAAAAATTATAGTGGCCGGAATCCTGCTTTAAGAACCAAAGATATGCATATAATTGAACATTTTTGTGTGTCTTTAGCATTTCATATTGTATATGTGAATCATGAAAAAAAAACCTTCACTACATTGTGCTTTGGGGGCTCTTACTGCTTTGATTCTGCATGTGTCATGCTGTATATTGAGGACCAAGTTTACCAGGGCATTCTGGAGACATCTCAATTTTGTATAGGATATTCTCTGTTTACAAAGAAAGCAGATAAATGTGTCACAGATAATATGCAGGCTGGGTTTACACTGGTGCGTGGGAAAAAAAATGCATGTTATTCGCACAGGAATCGCACCACATTACTGTGCCCATCACCTGCGCTGTCTAAGCGGTGCGATTTCAGCCATACATTTTGTATGGCAGGAAATTGCATCCACACCAAAATGGTCCAAGACCCTTTTTTTCTCCCGCACCTAAATCGCATTGCATAATTGTTCACACACATGCAATGTGATTCTGGCAATCGCACTGCATTTTGCCATCGGTTTCAGGGTGTTAAGATAACATTGACTCCTGCAGCAGATCGTATGGACTTCGTGCGATGCGGGGAAACACAGCGAGTCTTGTACGTTTCCCGCATTAGTGTAAACTGAGACTTGGTGAGTTGTCAGCTCACTTTTAAATATAGTCTCCTTTTAAATAAAGTGTTTAACAAGTACTTAACCACTTCAGCATTAAAGCTTTTTTTTGCACACAAAAATCTAAATTTTTGGTAAAAAATGTACCTATAGCCCTCAGAACATTTATATATTTTCTGAAAGCAACGGTCCTGTAGAATAAGAAGATTTTTATGTAGCACTATTTGTGCAACTGTTTTATTAAATGCATGTTTTTGGGAAAAATATAATAAAATTAATTTTAGTGCAAACACAAAATACAATACCCATTTTTTGTAAAATATAAAAGATGATGTTGCTTCAACTTAATATAGTGTTTCTCAACCTTTTTACCTTCGAAGAACCCCTGGCAAAAAGTCTGAAATGACATTAAATAGAATGAATGTTAAAATGTACTTATTTAATTTAATGTTTTTTTGTGTTGTTTTTTTTTGCACAGATGTTTAATTCTGGTTCTAACTTGAGATAAACCGTGTACAAAGGGAGGTACACTACATGGGAGCAGGGTGCATAGTGTGAGGGGGGGGGGGCACATTATGGGGCACACAGCTGGGCACATTACATGGTACAAATAGCAGGGCATATTACATGGGGGCAGTTGTATAGTACAGACCGCAGGGTATCTTACACCACCACACCACATGGAACAGGGCACATTACATGGGGCACACTACATGGGACAGAACAGGGCACTCTACATGCGGTGGACCACAGGGCACATTACACAGGGGCATACTACATGGGGCAGAGTGTGGGGAACACTACTGTACCGGCTTCTTTTTTGCGCAGTGGCACGCTGTTCCTGGCCAGCCCATCCTTCCATCCTGTCCATCCCAGATGATGTCATATAAGCACCTGGGATGGACAGGAGGGGCCAGCGGGGAACAGTGCACTACAGCCAATAGGCAGGGAAGCGACTAGGATACAATCTCTGCATGTGCCAGCAGAGGGGATGGGATCTACCTGTCAGCTGCCTGTGACTGACGAGTAGATCGCCATGGAACCCCCAGTTAAGAAACACTGACTTAATAGATATCAAACCTGTCAAGTCTTAAATTGCATGTGCCTGTAATATTGCAAAAACCTACGATACACAAAAATCTCCATAGGTGCTACTTTAAAAGACATTACAGCTCATCAGTTTAAAGTTAGCTGAAAGCTCTGGTGCTAGAATTATTGCTCTCACTTCAACATTTGGGGCAATACCTCACATGGGTGGTGCAATCATGGTTTACATACATGTGCACACCCTGGGCCCATGTTTGTATTTGCGGGTGTGAGCAGGGCAGTGGAAGTTGTATTTCATTTTTTATTAATACATTTTATTGTAATTTTAAGGTTTTTTTTTAAGTTCACCTTTGGAACATGTTACAACCGTTCTTAGGTTGCAACATGTAACTTGTTCCAGTATCTGTACTAGGGTTTTATTGTTTAGATTAATCGATTATTCGGATAAAAACCTCAGTGTGGTGTATAATTTAGATAATATGTAAAGTTTAAAAAAGACAATTTATTTAAATAAATGCAATTTATAATGCCTCATATTGCCTCCAGTCGATCAGCCTCCACCTTCTCTGGTTTCAGATGTTGATCTTCCCTACCCTTATTGTAAACGTTGAACTTCGTTGTTTTGTGTTTTTTTGTTTTGTTTTTATTTTACATATGTCTTACTTGTCTGCTCTGTACAATGGTTTTGCACAGAGCAGCACTGATTCTCCTCTTCTGGGCTCCCCTACTGGTGCCTCCGACTCCTCCTGTCTTCAGAGTGCCCCTATAGCAAGCCACAAAGTATAGTATAGAGTGCCTCTATAGCAAAGTAAAAAAACGTCTGCCTTTTATAGTCACTTTAAATCACTTCTTTCTCCTGCCCAAGACTGTCCCCATGAGTCATTGCTCCTTACACATTCAAATTCACAAGTTCTCAGGTAATTTTTGACCTGTATGGACGGTGTACTGAGTTGTGTGTTGATTGCACTGTATTTCCTGATATGTAAACAAATAATGAATTATGTATGCAGGTCAACCAATCGATTATGAAAGTAGTTGACAATTACTTTCATAATCGATTAGTTGTTTCAGCCCTAGTTTAGACCAATATCTAAAAATAGATCAAACTGCTTAGACCAGGATCTAAAAATAGATTGAGGATCTAAACATAGATGCAACTGTTTGGAGCAGGATCTAAAAATAGATTGAGGCTCTAAAAATAGATTGACTTGTTAGACCAGGATCTAAAAATACAGTGAGGTTCCAAAAATAGATCTGTTTGGACCAGGATCTAAAAATAGATTGAAGCTCAAAAAATAGATTGACTTGTTAGACCAGGATCTAAAAATACAGTGAGGTTCCAAAAATAGATCTGTTTGGACCAGGATCTAAAAATAGATTGAAGCTCAAAAAATAGATTGACTTGTTAGACCAGGATCTAAAAAGATTGAGGCTCTAAAAATAGATCAAACTGTTTAGACCAGAATCTAAAAATAGATCCAGGATCTAAAAATAGATGCAACTGTTTGGACCTAAGGATCTAAAAATTGAACTGTTTAGACCAGGCTCTAAAAATAGATTGAGGCTCTAAAAATAGATTTGACTTGTTACACCAGGATCTAAAAATAGATCGAACTGCTTAGACCAGGATCTAAAAATAGATTGAGGCTCTAAAAGTAGATTGTGGCTCTAAAAAGGCTCTAGATTGACTTGTTAGACCCGGATCTAAAAATAGATTGAACTGTTTGGACAACGAGCTAAAAATGGAATTGTTTAGACCAGGATCTAAAAATTGATGCAACTGTTTGGACCAGGATCTAAAAATGGAACTGTTTAGACCAGGATCTAAAAATAGATTGATTGTTAGACCAGGATCTAAAAATTAAACTGTTTAGACCAGGATCTAAAAAGATTGAGACTCTAAAAATAGATCGAACTGTTTGGACCAGGATCTAAAAATTGAGGATCTAAAAATAGATTGAACTTTTTACACCAAGAGCTAAAAGTAGATTGAGGCTCTAAAAATAGACTTGTTAGACTGGGTTCTAAAAATAGATTGAACTGTTTGGACCGGGTTATAAAAATGGAACTGTTTAGACCAGGATCTAAAAATAGATTGAGGATCTAAAAATAGATTGAGGATCTAAAAATAGATTGAGGATCTAAAAATAGATTGAACTTTTTAGACCAGGATCTAAAAAAAATAGATTTAAAAATAGATTGAATGGTTTGGACCAGGGCTGCAACTAAGGATTATTTTCATAATCAATTTAGCTGTACAATTTACATCTTACTTTATTTCTAGGAACCACGATCCGTCACTTCCTCCAGTCAGTCCCCTCCCCCTTCAGTTAGTCACCTCCCAGGGAACATAGTTAACCCCTCGAGTGCCCCCTAGTGTTAACCCCTTCACTTCCAGTGATATTTTTACAGTAATCAATGTAATTTTATAGCATTGATCGCTGTATTAATGCCAATGGTCCCAAAACTGTGTCAAAATTGTCCGATGTGTCCGCCATAATGTCGCAGTCACGATAAAAATCGCAGATCGCCGCCATTACTAGTAAAAAAAAAAATAATAATAATAAAAATGCTATAAATCTATCCCCTATTTTGTCTACGCTATAACTGTTGCGCAAACCAATCAATATACGCTTATTACGATTATTATTTTTTTTTTATTATTATTATTTTTTTTTTTTTTTACCAGAAATATGTAGAAGAATACATATCGGCCTAAACTAAGGAAAGCTTTTTTTTATATTTTTTTGGGGGATATTTTTTATAGCAAAATTGATGCTCCTTTTTTGATTATAGCGCAAAAAAATAAAAACCGCAGAGGCGATCAAATACCACCAAAAGAAAGCTCTATTTGTGGGATAAAAAGGACTTCAATTTTGTTTGGGTACAACGTCGCACGACCGCGCAGTTATCAGTTAAAGCGACGCAGTGCCGAATCGCAAAAAAGTGCTCTGGTCAGGAAGAGGGTAAATTCTTCCGGGGCTGAAGTGGTTAAAGTGGTTGTAATGGCTCATGTACACACAGACTATGTTGTGGCCGGCAGTCAAAACCTTCCTATCCTGAATGTGATTCTAGCTGTCCCATGAGGCATATGTAAACAAATAATGCATTCTGTAAGCAGGTCAACTAATCGACTATGAAAATAGTTGACAACTATTTTCATAATCGATTATGTTGACTGGTTGTTTCGGCCCTAAGCTCTGCCCACACAGCTGCATCATTCATTCACAGTTTCCTGTGACTACAAGTTCTCGAACTACGAGAGCGTCTTTTGTAGTTCATTAATCTTCCTGCTCTCAAATAACTGCCTGCCCGTGTCAGCGGTACGGGCAGACCGCTATCCTGAGTCTGCAGTACCTGGACATTGTGCCCATGAAGTGAAGGAGATTGCGGAATGGATGTTCCTCTGTCTCCTCCCACCCGCTATTTTGAAGCTCTTCGATGTGGTCCCAGGCTTATGATAAGAGTGGGGGAGCTCAGGAACCACGTGGGGGAGCGCACAGCTGCTGGATCACTTTTACTTTACAGCCAGGAGCCAACTAAGGAAAAACTGGGCACAAGCTGATGGCTATTACTGCTTAGGTCCAAAAAGATTAACTGGTTAAGCTGGCTATACACTAGTAGAACTTCAAATGAACATTTGTACGAAAATTCTTTGTACATCCGATGACTGAACATGTATTGTTCAAAAGCCAATTTTGTTTGCTTTTAATATTTGATTTTGGAATAAATGTAATTTCCCAAATGAAAACCACATAAGTGGTTAGAAATTTGTTTGTTCAAGAAAAACTTTCCAACCTGCTCCTTCAAATTCTCTTATCACTTTGGTCAAAAACAAACTTCTATTTGACTCCCCTAATAATTAAAAACTTGGACAAAAGTATTTAAAATGATCTATTTCAAACTAAATTCTACTAGTGTATGGCCAGCTTTATAAACATTTTAGAATGTTCGTAGCATACCAAGAGTTAGGTATGTAAGAAGTGTTGAATATCCACTCCCGGACCGCCCACTGTAAATATACTTTTTTATAGATGGATATCTCGGTAACGGCAGCAGCTGCTGCAACAACCGAGGTATCCATCTTTAGGGCCGGCGGTTCCGTACATGATAATGGTGGTCTCTGCGGCGGGTTCACTGCGAGATCACCGTTATCGGCGGCGGGAGAGGTGCCACCCCCCCTCCCGCCGCTCTCCCGCACCCTCCGCCGCTTACCGGAGCCGTCGGTAGCGGCGGAGGCGATCGGGTCCTTTCACTGCTTAGGTATGGAGACGAGTGAGGCTAAGATGGCCCCCACCCGTCTCCATACCATGTGACGGCCGGAGCGACGTCATTACGACGGCTCCGCTCACTTCTCTTAAAGGCACAATTTTTTTTGTCATTTTTTTAAACTACTTTTTTTTTTTTTTTTTTTGCATTTTAGTCTAAATATGAGATCTGAGGACTTTTTGACCCCAGATCTCATATTTAAGAGGACCTGCCATGCTTTTTTCTATTACAAGGGATGTTTACATTCCTTGTAATAGGAATAAAAGTGATCCAATTTTTTTTTTTTTTTAAAAACAGTGAAAAAATAAATAAAATAAAGTAAAATAAATAATAATAAAAAAAAAAATTTCTAAAGCGCCCTGTCCCGACGAGCTCGCGCGCAGAAGCGAACGCATACGTGAGTAGCGCCCGCATATGAAAACAGTGGTCAAACCACACATGTGAGGTATCACCGCGACCGGTAGAGTGAGAGCAATAATTCTAGCCCTAGACCTCCTCTGTAACGCAAAACATGCAATCTGTAGAATTTTTTAAACATCGCCTATGGAGATTTTTAAGGGTAAAAGTTTGACGCCATTCCACGAGCGGGCGCAATTTTGAAGCGTGACATGATGGGTATCAATCTACTTGGCGTAACATTATATTTCACAATATAAAAAAAAATTGGGCTAACTTTACTGTTGTCTTATTTTTTTTTTCAAAAAAGTGAATTTTTTCCAAAAAAAGTGCGCTTAGAAGACCGCTGCGCAAATACGGTGCAAAAAAATTATTGCAATGACCGCTATTTTATTCTCTAGGGTGTTAGAAAAAAACAATATATAATGTTTGGGGGTTCTAAGTAATTTTCTAGCAAAAAAACCTGTTTTAAACTTGTAAACACCTAAAATCCAAAACGAGGCTGGCCTTAAAGTGGATATAATATATATATATATATATATACTTTAAAGCAATTGTTTTTTCTGTTACGTCCATCTTATAGTGGGCTATTTTTTTCTCAGCTATGAATGTTGCAAATCCATAATAATTGTTTCCCAACTAACCTTTACGCTCTTACACAAATAACTGTATATAGAATAAAAGATCTGTTGCTCTTTAATCTGTAGGAAAAAAAACATTCATATGTCCCATTTTAACCACTTAAGAACCGAGCCTCTCTGAGATTTTGTCTGAGAAGTTAAAAACAGGTTTTTCTGTTAGAAAATTGCTTAGAACCCCCAAACATTGTACAATTTTTCCCCCAACACCCTAGAGAATAAAATGGCACTCATTGCAATACTTTCTGTCACACCGTATTTGCGCAGCGGTCTTATAAGCACCCTTTTTTTGGAATAAATACACTTGTCTTGTTTTTTCATTTAAAAAAAAAAAAAAAAAAAAACAGTAAAGTTAGCCCAATTGTTTTTATATTGTGAAAGATAATGTTAGGCCGAGTAAATTGATACCTAACATGTCACACTTCAAAATTGCACCCGCTCGTGAAATGGGGACAAACTTTTACCCTTAAAAATCTCCATAGGCGACGTTTAAAAAATTCTACAGGTTGCATGTTTTCAGTTAGAGGAGGTCTAGGTCTAGAATTATTGCTCTTGCTCTACCGATCACTGTGATACCTCGCCTGTGGTTTGAACACAGTTTTCATATGTGGGCGCTACTCACGTATGCGTTCGCTTCTACACGCGAGATCGTCGGGACAGGGCGCGTTTTTAAATATTTTTTTTTTTATTTATTTTACTTTTTATTTTTACACTGTTCTTTAAAAAAAAAAGTGGCACTTTTATTCCTATTGCAAGGAATGTAAACATCACTTGTAATAGAAAAAAAACATGACAGGACCTCTTAAATATGAGATCTGGGGTCAAAAAGACCTCAGATCTCACATTTACACTAAAATGCAATTACAAAACAAAAAAAAGTCAATTAAAAAAAATGGCCCATTAAAAGCTATGGGCGGAAGTGACGTTTTGACGTTGCTTCCGCCTTGCAATGATATGGAGACGGGTGGGGGCCATCTTCCCCTCACTCATCTCCATGTCACACGAGAGAAGATCAGATCACCGCTGCCGACGGCTCTGGTAAGCAGGGGAGGGCACCAGATCGCGGCGGGAGAGGGGGGGGGCCCTCTCTCGCCGCCGATTAAATTTGATCTTGCGGCAAATCTGCCACAGAGACCACTTATCTTGAAGCGGACTGTCCGCTGAAGAAGAGGATACCGGGGTTATGGCAGCTAGCTGCTGCCATAACGACAATCCTCTTAAAAGTACCAATGTATAACGACGGTGGGTGGTCCGGAAGTGGTTAATAGGCATGTTTCCACAGCTGATTGTCTCCAGGTTTACAACCAATAGTCATATCTGTTTAATGTCCCTCAGCTGGAGGTATCTCATTGCTGTCCTCTGGCGTGCTCAGATCTTCAACACATTGCTTGAACATTCATCAGCTCACAGTTGTGTTGGAAGAGTGTTAAATCCAGGAGACTGGTCATGCACTTATATGGAACTTAGGGAGGTTGTTTCTGTAGATACATAAACTAAATCATGGAAATTATGAGTCACAGAGCTTGTATATGTGCCCAAGCAAAGATCACGTTAATACCAGGGCCCCAGTACTGGACAGTGTGCCTTAACTAAAATGATGGCAGAAAAAGAACCCTCTTTGATCCGTTTTTCCCACTGTAATTATTCATAGTCATACTAAAAAAGGGTTACCAATGACCTGCTTTCATCTCAAGTGGTACTCACTGTCCACTGAAGCATGTTTTTTGCCAATACAGCTTACATAAACAGAATAGAGAAACCATTTTCTGGTTTGGACTTGCTTACAATTAAAATGCTAAAAAGTTTGTCGCTCAGGCTAAAATGGATTGGTTGGAAATGATTTCTAAAATTTAAAATGCATATTGTTTGACCATTGCAGATGAAAACGCCCATCTCAGAAGCATCAGACAGAAACTGCCACTTTGTTTTGCAGGTTGCATACTAGTGTCAAGGCAGTACAATTTGAGCCAGTTTAGGTAGCTGGTAAGTGAGGTGACTGTCCAGAACTAGTATGTGGTCCTTGAGTCAGAGTGGCTGCTCCCATTATTTTGACCAGGTTCCATTTAAGTGGAAATCCCACTTTTCAAGGAGGCACTTGCGCTCCTTCACAGATTTAGGTTTAAGCTAGCCAAACACTGACCAAAATTTGGCCAGTTCAGCAGGGACCAGCCAAATGTAGATCTGTGTATGGCAGTCCACTCTCGATGTCTGTCTGTTGAACGGACAAGTTTGTAGGACGGCAATTGTGTTCCCTTTGTGAGCCCCTTAAATAAAGATCATAAGCCCTTCTGTGGGGGGGGGGGGGGGGGGGGGTGGATTACAAAGGGATGAAAAATTCATCATTCAGGGTAAATGGCCTCAAAGGTTGGTACATGCACAATAGGAATGCTTATGTGAATAGAAATAGAGGAACTAACTGAGAGCACGGGGATTCTTTGTTCCTGTAAATGGCAAAACTTGTTCAAGCTGGCCAACTGCAACAAAGAAATCTCTCTGGCCAGTCTTTTAATGGCAATATGCCAGATACCTATATTTGCAAACACTTAACCACTTCTCATACACGATATGTATAATATATTTGTCCTCCGACAGGAAGTGTGATAGCAAAAAAGAGACCCGCTCCAGGTGTCTGATTCCAAAAAGATCTCCTTCCTCTTCAGGTGTGGGTGTGGCTCAATATGCAACCATATGCAGGAAAAGAACAGAACAAAAGTCCGAATGGCCGCAATCCAATGAAAAATGAATTCTTTATTGATATTAAGATATATGCAGTAAGAAGGGTCGCTGGTTCGAATCCCAACCACGACACTACCTGCCTGGAGTTTGCATGTTCTCCCTGTGCCTGCGTGGGTTTCCTCCGGGTATTCTGGTTTCCTCCCACACTCCAAAGACATGCTGGTAGGTTAATTGGATCCTGTCTAAATTGTCCCTAGTATGTATGAATGTGAGTTAGGGACCTTTAGATTGTAAGCTCCTTGAGGGTAGGGACTGATGTGAATGTACAATGTAAATGTAAAGCGCTGCATAAAGTGACGGCGCTATATAAGTACCTGAAATAAATAAATGCTGTGTGTGGGGGGTTGATTTACTAAAACTGGTGCAAAATCTGGTGCCGCTCTGCATAGAAACCAATCGGCTTCTAATTTCAGCTTGTTCAGTAAAGCTTAGACAAAAAAAAAAAAAAAAAACTGGAAGCTGATTGGTTTCTATGAAGAGCTGCACCAGATTTTGCACTTTCCAGTTTTAGTAAATCATCCCCCCCAACTTTAGTTCAGTGAAGGTTAGTGATTCTTCTCCATATGTCATATTACCCCACTGGTATTATATAGGCATGTATTTGTATGTGGCCAGAAAGTATTGTTGATGCTTGACCAATAATCCCTTTTATAGTACAAAAAAAAAAGATTTGTATGAAAGTTTTATAGCAGTCTACAGATGGTTCACTGAGAATGACAATTGTTGCATGTGGTCACACCCCTCTATTATGTTAAAATAAAATGCATGTCCTGGGGCTCTCATCTTTATTCTTTTTTTTTTTTTTATCACCTGTCCTAGAGAGTCACTAAATCAATCATGCAGGTCAGGAATTAAGGATCAGGATGACAGACCCATATCATTCACTTTTCAAAACAAAACTACGTCCACTTTCATATTTCTTTGCTTGTAGGTTCCCTTTTAAAGCTCAAGTTTAACCCAAAAAAAATCAAAAGTTATCCCTATGGCTTTACTCTCATCACTTACCTTTTTAATGAAGTATGTTCCACAATGTGCAAGCAGATGGATCCTGGAGAAAGCTTCACTGCGGGGATGCCTGTCCTATTCTGGTCTCTGAACTTTTTCTGCTGCAATGGTTAACAGCGTCAGGTCTTCAGGCAGAACAGCAGTAAGGCTGGTCGAATGGTCCCTTCCTTCCTCCTCTTCCATTGAGAAAAGTTCTCTCACTGAGTACACATACAAGAGTTCACTGACAGATTGTGTTACAGGCAGTGTAACTGGTGAAAGAATGTATTTTAAAGTATGAGGAGAAAGGGAGGGGCTTGCTGCTGTCACACCATCTGTACTGCTGAAAAAAAACAAAGCTGTTAACCACTGCAACAGCAGAAGATCAGGGACAGGAAGAGGACAGGCATCCCCTCGTAGAAGATTTATCCAGGATCCAGTTGCTTTTTTTTTTTTTTTTGCAGGCGAGTGATGGGACTAAAGCTGTAGGCAAAACAATTTTTAAGGTTTTGGATAGAGTGGAGAGGGATTAGAACACTTGTCAGTTTTTATTGCTGTCTGTGCCCCTGTTGGGGAGATTCATCCTCCTCTATTTGTCATGTTTACCATCATTGAAAGTAAAAGAAGATCCCAAGTCTTGGGATGTACCCAGAAAAGTAATGAAGGGAAAATCTTCAAATAGGGTCACTTGTTTTGGTGACCTAGTGGTCTCCAAGGAATTCCTTTTTAATTTCCAAGGCTTTCCTCTCCTTCCTGTGTGGCTATGGGACAGGAAGTGAAGGGAAATCTCTGCAATCGAACACAGATGGTGAAAAAAAATCTGAAGGGTTATAATCCTCCCTTGCTCTATCTAAAATGAAAAACAAAAATTTGCCCATAGTTCTACTTTAACCCAATTCACTTTTCTGCTTTTGCAGTTATGTCAGTCTTCCTTCCAAGTATTCTATGTAGTTACAGTGGTTGTAAAGTCAGAAGGTTTTTTATCTTGATGCACTATTACATTAAGATAAAAAGCCTTCTGTGTGCATCAGCCCGCTAATACTTACATGAGGTCCCTCTCTGTCCAGCGATGTCAACGAGTATCTCAGCAGAGACACAACAGCGGCATCATTGGCTCCTGCTGCTGTCAATGAAAGTCCGCTAGCCAGTCAGGAGGTAGGGGGCGGGGCTCTGTGTCTGAATGGACACAGGGAGATGTGAATCGGCTTGGGTGCTCCCATAACAAGCTGCTTGCTTTGGGGGCACTCAACAGGAGGGAGGGACCCGAGAAGAGGAGGATCTGGCTTCCCTGTGCAAATCCACTACACAGAGGAGGTAAGTATAACCTGTTTGTAAAGTCTTTTTTATCCTATTAAAAATAACCACTTTATATATTTATTAAAGAAAGGCTGACTATGTAGATGCTCACTAAAATTATCAGGTTTAAAGTGTTGGTACTTCATGTGCTATTTGCTCAGGAGAATTTTTAAATAGAAGTCAGTGTGATATTTCCCAAACATTCACAGGTGAATTAATCACTAATTTTAAAGCACATGCACCAGGCAGGTTTACCTGCGGTGAATGTTCAATGAATTTCACATTGACTGCTTTTTAAATATACCTCTTAGTCCGCTTTAGAAAAGGGAATCTGTCTCAGCCGGTTAAAATGTTTATGGTTTCTTTCAAAGGGTAAGATAAAAACTAGATTTATCTAAAACTGTGTAAATTACACTTTTTTAGGTCTGGTTCACACCTATACACTTTTTTTTAGTGCGTTTTCTGTTTTTCAGAAACACACTACAGTCCATTTCACATGTTTCCTATGGGTCACGTTCACATCTGTGCATTTCATGGAAAGGCCCAGGGACCAGCAGGTTGTGTTTTTGACTTCTATAGAATTCAGTGACTTCAGTGGATCAAAAACATGTATTAAAAAACGCAAAATGCACCTAGAATATGAAAACTGCAACCTGCATGGGTGTGAACCAGGCCTTATACTCTAAGAGAATTCTATTTTGTTCTGCTCTTATTTTCACCCTCTGTTTTGTATATTTGTTTAGTCCTCTTTTATAGTCTTCTCTCTTTCCTTTTGTGTTTTTCTGCCTCTGCTCAAATTCTTCCATTTTCCACCCTCATGAGCATCTTCTACTCTATTCTCACCATGGTGTTCTTGTAACAGGTATCTCGTGGACTGCGTCCCATTGGTGGAAGTTGAGGACATGATGATAATGGGGAGGAAGCCAGATTCAAAGTGCGTTTTCACCTATGTCCAGTCCTTATACAACCACCTGAGGCGGCATGAGATGCGTCTACGCAAGAGTGAATTTTAATAAACCCCTGTACTCTCCCTTGACGTCTCCTGGCACAGCACCAGCACCGTGCAGCTAATGCCACTGCACAACTTCACAAGTAACCCCAGGATCACTTGAAAGACATTTGTTGGGGTTATATTGTACTGTTAACAACCAGTTTCTTGGAGTTACTGACTGTATATTTGACTGTGCTTTTGTTTACGCATCTTCACCCTAACTTGCGTGTCTCCAGAGCCTTGTAATACATTGCCATGCAATGCACTGTATCCCTATTGAAGCACTTAGGCTGTAACCAAGTGCTGTGCTGGTAGGAATCTATCACTACCTTCCATCCCTTTCCCTTCCACAGATTAATATATTTAGATAGTATTTTAAATATAGCACCAGGTAAGCGCTGGAACTTTATAACAACCACAAGCTATAGAACGGTCACCAGAGTCTCATAGCTTTCAGTTATCTTGCACAATTCACTGGTTGTCTGCGCTGCAGGAGTCTCTGGAATGGAGCTAGAAGCACTCAGGTCCGAAGAAATAACCTCTTTTTATAAAATGCATGACAGCAGTAACAACTATACAGAATATCTAATCAGACTTTTGTTCAACAGTAAAAAAAAATGTTTATTTTTATGGAAACTGCTAAAAGTAGTATTACATAGGTGCCTTAGGCTCAGGGAACCTAGCACCTACACTCTGTAGCTAACACAAAGTAACCTAAATATGCTGAATGAACAGCAACATGCCCATGCAACTTGGTGCTTAGTATAGCACTACGTTCCAGAGCCGGAGCTGTACTGTAGTCTGTGTCACTGGCCTTTTAAAATCAGGAAAACTACACTATCTCTAGGGGGGGAAAAAAGCTTTTGTACTAACGAATACTGCCAACATAGCTTTGACTTACTATTTTAAAAGACTTACATTTTAACTTAAAGATATACAAACAGTCTTGCTGGGTGTATAATTGAGGGGTAAAAAGGGTTGACATGCATCATGAAATGCTATACCAGGCTCCTTTTTAAATGCCCGTCATATGACCAAAAGCCTAGGCATTTGATTACATGCCCTGCTAAAGTGGAGAATCTGCCAATCTCTGATCTTCAGGGATCACATGACCGCATTCAGAAGCGGGTGTTTGAATGGGTATTTTCCTCAGGGAAGGGAAGTATTTCAGCCTTTTGATCTCTATCCACCTCAGCAAGACATTAAACCTAGTGTTAAAAAGACACTGCCACCTTTCTCATTCAGGGCAAAGTGACAGTGTCTGTCCAAAGGTTGCCCCTCTTTTCCCCTAAATTGGCAAAGTGAGTGTCTGAGTTAACATTTTGAGTTTTGGTCCTCACCTGCAGAGTGTTCTTGATAATGTGTAAGCCCTACCTACCCAAGCCACAGCAAAGTAAACTGTGTACAATGACCCTTTTAGCTTTGATCCTGTTTACATCTGTGCACTTGTACAGAGTAAGTTGGGAAGCACAGTCTACGCTGTTGCACTTTTAAGTATGCTGCACCTTGCACAGCTCCGCTAACACAGATGTAAAAGAAAGTAAAACAGATAAGTGATAAGTTTCCTGTTCACTGCAGTGAATGCAGCCCTTGGAGTATTGTTTTAGTGCACTAGGAATGTGAAGGCGGAGGCTCCTTTTTTTCTTTTTTTTTCTTTTTTTTTTTTTTTTTTTTCTTTTTTTACTCTTTTATTTTGATGTGTTTGAACAATCCCTTAGAATTCTGGATTTACAGATGGTAAGCGTTAAAGTAGTTTTAAAGGAAAAAAGGGTTTTTACCTTGGTGCATTTTCTGCCTTAAGGTGAAAAACCTTCTGTGTTCTGCTTCCCTGCAGTACATTTTAGAATATCAGCCAGTTGCTGATGAAGCAGCCCAAAGTCACTTGGTGTGTGGCCCTGTCTGCTTACCCCTGCCCAGCACAATTTGATTGCAGAATCAAAATAGCCAGGCAGAAAATCGTCAAACAGCAGTTGCATCCAGTCAGATGCAGCCACAGTTTGGGTATTTTGATAGCTACCGAGATGGCTGTCAGAGTATAATAGCCGCGGCAGGAGACTTGCCCATCTGTGATGTAGAGCATGGTGGAGGAATCTGTGTGTATGGCCAGCCTTGGTGTGACAACACATGCCTGAGCAGAACATTTTATTTAGGCACTAATATACTTCTTTGACCATTGGCCTTAACCAAGCCATGCCATTGAGATGCTTGCTCCCTCTCTATCAGGAGATTCCTACATTGAATATCTTGTTATGCTACACTTTAAAATGCTGCAGAATGGCCAATGGGCTTTTTTTTTTTACACAGATGTATTTGACCAATTGATGCTCGCTTATAAGGAATCCTCATTACTGCACGGTTAATGCTTGGTAAGACAACTGCAGATAATGCTAGGTTGTTGATATGGCTTGTACCATCTCGATTAAATTTAGGACTCCTGCTGAGTACAACTGAGTGTTACTATCTTTAGGAACGGCACTTTAATGTATTGTTCTACAGTATTGAGTCTTTTTTTTATTCTTCAGTTTTTAGACGAGTGTTGTGTGTGAAATGTTCAGATTTATATCCCTTTTTAAATTGGATTATTAGATACTTTTTTTAAAAAGCAGGACTTTTGATGTAGTTGTCCACTTTCTTATGCCCCGCATCGTTTTATATTGTATATTCATGAACTGCCTGTAGTACCAGGAGCATAATATAAACTAGAGCTGCAGGCGTTCTGTGTCTTCTTGTTTTAGATGTTGTATGCTAGCTAAAATAACATAGGATGTTTTCTACAACCCTGGCCCCCAAAAAGATGAAGACCTAAAAACAAAACATTAGAAATATACCCCAGCGATCTACTAAACTGCCACATCCCAATTTGCACATAAATCTTCCCCTTATCCTTTGGTTCAGTGGTGTCCATTCGTCACCATTTATTTAAAAAATAGTAAACTATAAGAAATGTAGATGTCTTGCAACCAATTGCGTGTTTAATTTTGATATTCTAGCTAGTATTATAAGAAGTATAAAGCATCTCTTTTTTTGTAGTGTGTGTATTCACCACACCAAGGCATCAAAAGTCAGTGAATAGGGTATTCTATCACAGAAATTTTAACACCGCTAAAATGTGGTGAAAAGGATCTTCTCCAAAAATAGGTGAAATTAGGTTGTTCCAATTGTCACACCGCACCACAGTTTTTAATGGAGATTTCACCTCTGAAGTCAATGATTTTATTGAACAGAGTTCTTGGGAGTGCAAAATCTGGTGCTGCTGTGGCAATCGGCTTCTAACTTCAGCTTGTTCAATTAATCTTTGACAATAAAACATGGAAGCTGATTGGTTTCTATGCAGAGCTGCACCAGATTTTGAACTCCCAGTTTTAGTAAATCAACCCGTGTGTATAGCTGGCTGTGATCAGGGTGCTACCTAGCATTACATGACCTGCAGATAACAAGAGGCTAATGCAGCCCTTACCTTTGGGCTCTAAGAGTACATGCAAACTAGGGATTTTTAAAAAAAAATTTTTATGTTGACATCCTCATCACTTTTGAGCACATTTTTGTGTAATGCAGGTTAAAGTCACAATACCCAACAAAACCCAGTTCCAGCAGAAGACATGTAGCTGTAGTTACACATTTTGAGCAGTTCTGTATATTGTGTTTACAGCAGATATTTTTTGTTTTTTTTTTATAGCTACTATCCCCCGCTACTTTACTAAGTAAGCTTCAAATACACTCTACAAAGAACTAAAACCAATATTGATCAACTGTCTAGGTTGCCCCAGCACAAAAAAAGCCTAGACCCTTTTGGGGGGAATTGTGTATGTGTGTTGGGGCGTCAGCTTTTAATAGACCCCTTTATTGGGACAAAAAAAATGTATATCTATATCAGTTCTTTACAGCTTGGTGGTTTCTCGCCATACAAGTTAAAATTTCTCATTGCTAGCACACCCAAACATTCAAAAACAAACCAACTGCGTGAAGTGTGCAATTAAGTTTGCAGACTCATTGTATCCTGTTCTTGGCTTTCAGCTTCATCTACCATGCTAACACCGACTGCCAGGTGCAGAGGTTTAACATGAAACAAACTCTTGCCTACATAAACACTAAAGTAGAAGGTGGCAATTTTTTAGTTTTAATCTAAAATCTCTGCATCTTTTTATTTTATTTTTTTCTTGTTTTTATTGAAGTGTCACAATGGTTTTTATGTCTGTCTGTGGGTTATGCACATCTGTTTTCTTCGACCCCCTTCTATGGCTACATTTTAAACACAAGAAATTTTTAGAGCCCAGGCCAGGTTCAGGAGTGTGAGCGCCTAAATTTATCATGTTATACCCTCAAACCTTTTTTGGTTTTATTATGCATACTTGACTGACATTTCAAATAAAGAGCACATGTATGCAGTTCATCAGAGTCTAAGAAAGAAAAAACACACGGGTTTTATCATTGCTCTGTCTGTTGTGAACAGAAAGCTTGTATCACTCCTCATACACAGCTTATGTGTAATAACTATTTTTATACACCAGTGTGTTATTTTAATAAAGTTATATTGAATTATTTCTTGAGTGTTTTTTTTTTTTTGTTTTGTTTTTGTTTTTTTGTTTTTTTCTTAATACATTTTGTGACTTCTACATACAAGCATAGCTGATGTATCTTCGAGCCCATTCACACCAGATGTAAGGGGATGCTTTTTGTTAACGCATTCCTACTGTAAATACAGTCCAAAAATCAATGTTACCTAAGAAGCATAGATCACACCAATGCCTTGCAGTGCAGTGGAAAAAAGGACATCAAACTGCATTTTTTTTACAACACAAATGCTCATAAGTGTATGTCAATTCAATCTTAATAATGGGATCATCAAAAAGAGCTAAAACAAATTTAGCTCTTTTTGATGATCTGTCCTTCCGAATGTCAAAAACCATTAGAAAAAAATCGCTGCAAACGCATGTAAATGCACGAAAAACATGCAGGGTCAGCGTGAACAGGCTAACAAATGAGAAGTACTTCTTTCTTCTTTGACACCTTACCAGAAAAAAAGAAGCCTCAGATGCGCTTCTTATTGGTTAGCATGGGCACGTGACCATGACACACTGTTGCAAGTGTTATGATGGATACTCACTCTGAGGCTGTGTATTGCAGTGTATGGACCAATACACTGGCAGTATGGACATCGTGGCTATGTGCATCAAGCTCAGGAGGGGGTTTGTTGAAAAGGTGAACTTTTTTTATTTTAAATGCAGCTTTTAAGTAAGGCTCATTAATGTTTACATATTTATTTTTCATCCACTAAGGGACATAGGAAGTCAAATTGGGTTTTTGGTGAACGTACAGTGGCAAACATAAAATATGTAAGCCAGGCAAGGATAAACCCTACTCTAACCAGCATACCTCAGTTTTTTTGCTAGTGCACTAGGAGGATAAATGCAGTTTCTCTGGCTCTGCTGAGAAAAGTTTAAACACTTTACTAGTCTTTTTGTCTTGGTGTTTATTTTACATTTCTGCTTTCACAGTCTTCAATCAAGATTCCTTGCTACATACTGTAGCTGCTTGAGCTGGTCTTTACATGGCAGATATCTGTATTGTCCTCTCCTCAGCTTTGCTTTGGGGCCTGTACCTATCTAGCCTGCAATGTGAAAAGTGCCACAAGAAGATCCCAGTGCCCAAATGTCAGACAATCCTGTACTGGTAAAAGTTAACCATGGAGCGCTTTCCAGATCTAGAGCTGTAGCATTGCCTTAACGCTTGACCTGTGCAAAAACTCACTTGATCGAGTAGGGCACCAAGAGAAAATTCTTTAAAGGCACCCAACGGTGCAAATTTCCCACCACCACTAGTTAAAAAAAAAATAGTGAGGGATTGTTGACATCCACTGAGAGAAGTGTTTCATGCGCTGCGCTCTTTCCACCAGTCAACATAGTGGAAGAATCAGCCTGCTGTTGCTCTGGGTTTACAGAAGCCCCATGTGGAATTCCAATCCCTGGTCTATTCCTACTGGAACTGTTGACTGTTCTGACCATCAACCACCATGGGTTTGTGAGTACTGATATCTTTTTTGGCACCTTGGGCCTAGTTGGCCACATATGGTTTGGTCATTTCTGGCCTTCTGACTCTCTTCCTGGAATTGTAAGTACTTTCCTCTTACCTTCTGCCCAGCTGCATCACTCCCAAGCAGTCACAATATGTGTTTACTTAGACACGGGGTGGAGTGGGGGGAGGGGGCATCCTACTGTTAGGGACGACCCCAGCTCATGCTCTACTATAGATTCCACAGAAATGTTTCTTTGTACCCAATGAGGGCACTGACATTTTGCAACCTGGAATACAGTGACCTAATGGTTATAGGGTTTACTTTATCATCAGAGTCCCCTTTTGGCTCTGTTCAGTAGGGCAGAGTCCCCTACTTTATTTTCAGGGACCTCTACTGCAGTCACATCAGACTGGCCACATTCACCTAATTCCTTGTGAGTACCGACCACAGAGACTATAAGCACGCTTCTTCACACTGCTTCTGCAATCAGAGTCCATCTCTGATCTCCCCACAACCTTAGAACAGGCTGGTCACAGTTGCCATTTCTGACTCCATTTTCAGATTAGACTGTGTTTTTTGTTTTTTTGTTTTTTTGGGAGGGGGGTTCTATCAAGGAAAAAAAATTTTATTGAACATGTTAAACAGTTCCAGAGTAGTTAAACCGTGGACCAGATGATGAGACTGTTCTTGAGGTGCCACAGTCCCCTGATTTATAAGAGACCATTTTGTTTTTTATTGATGAAATACATACTTTTCTGCTTTTGGAGAATTGGCCTGCTTTTTTTAGCCTTGGATCTTGCAGAGCTCTTACAGCTACATAGAACTTCCCACCAAACCCACTATAGGCATTCCTCTGTGTGGACTGAAAGCACCCTGAATGGGCTCTGATCCCACCTGTGTGTGCTGGAAATATCACTTTTGATAGGAAATTTGTAAGACTGTGATCTATACCCACCTGTAGAGCCACTAGTGACCCACCTTAACAGGAAAAACCACCAGAGCAAGAAGGCTAATTAAGTCTGCCTAGTCCCTTCATCTATTTCTAGAGTAGGTGCACCCAGATCCTCTGAGCCTTGGTCAGCCCAAAGGGCTAGAAGCAAAAAAAAAAAACCTGCTAAGCCCCCTGGGACGCCCTCAAAATGAAGGTGGTGCCCCCCAAATATCCAGGTGGTGGTGGTGGGTTAATCCTTTCAGGTATTTGGATAGCTTGCCTTTCAGGCACCCCTTTTAGGTTCGATTCACATCTATGCTTTTGAGCGTTTCTGCAGTGCTTTCTGCATGTGCTGTGTTTTTTGTTTGTTTTTGTTTTTTACAGCGAATTTGCCACGATTTGCGTTTTTGTTATGCTTTTTTTTTGGGGGGGGGGGGATTTGTTGGGCAGATTTAAAAACGCACTACATGCTTTTCTGCAGCTTCTCCATTGAAATCTATTGAACCAAAAAAAGCACCATTTTGCTTTTTAAAAAAGTCCCTGACCCTTTCCAAAAACAGAGGCACAAAAATGCATCCATGTGGACATGTTCCATAGGAACCCATGTTAAAAAAAAAAAAAAAAAAATGTTCTGCAAAAAGCATGAAACAACGCGCTGGTGTGAATGGAACCTTAGGCTTTGTGCAACTGCGCAGACTGACAGACCTTCCTCAACACAGGGCTTTTAGATTTGATTATCTGTAAACTTGCTAGCTTGCTTGAACAGTGCCATCTGGGTCACTACCCCCCCCCCCCCAGTTCTTTCCATATGGTGGGCAAGGTCAGCAGTGGTATCTTGTACCCTGTAACCCCTTTTTTTCTTCATTTAAACTCTGCTGGACACCACCTAAATATGGCTGTATCTTCACCACTAAGTAGGCCCGAGAGTCCTCCCAGTGTCGAGAGGTAGTTTGAATCCTGCTGAGGAGAGCACTGTGGACTTCTTTCCCATCTGTACTGATTCCCTTAAGGGTGGTTGGTTCCCTAAAGAACAGTTCTTCCCAACTGGTTATTTCTGGAAAGAAATGAAAGGTTCATGAGCCAAATTGCATCTCAGACCCTGTGTTGAAGGGAAAGTACTCCAGAGGAGGCCCCGGTGCCACCCTGAACTGTCTGCAGATGGCATACCCCAGTTCCCTGCTGCACATATCCTCTGTATGCGACAGGGATTGTTGGTCTCAGGGGATCTGTACACCTGGAGTTCAGTCCCTTTTACTTGGCCGATTAATGTAGCTGCCCCCTTTGGTTTCTTTACCCTGTTTGGGATTCACTCGTGCAAAACTTCTTCACTCAATTTATAAAATTACTCTCCCTTGCTCAAAATATCTTGCTGTTTTGCTATATATGGGAAACAGGTGCATTTTGAATGCTCAACAGGGTTTGACAAAGTAGGGCCTTTCTCGACAGAGCCAAAGGGGACTCTGATGAAGTAGCCCTCTAGCTCTTACGTTCAAGGATAGGCAGGATTGCTGATCAGCATGATCCATTTTTAGGTTCACCCCAGAGGTACATCTATATCCCAGCAACCATCTATAGATATGAAGTTCTCATTCCTTGATCTTGTGGGGTCAGCTAAAAGCTTAGGGCCTTCCTTTTAGGACTGGTTGATCTGTTTCCCTACCTCCTTCATAGGTTCATTCTACAGCACGTTTTCTGCAAAGGGTTGACCTCATTCTTTGTTGCACACATCAGGATGGTGGTTTTGTTCCCTATATGGGTTCTGATTGATCAGTTTCTGCTTGATCTATGGTTCCTTTCTCCCTCTGTGTAGTTATTCTCCTCTGATAGACCACTTTCAACTTGGTTTAGGGCAGGGGTGCCCAGCCTTTTGAGGAACGGAGGCCACTTTAGCGACTTGGTAACCGGTCGCGAGCCACAAGGAGCGGAGTGGGCAGATGACAGATCTGTGTCCACTCTGCATATGCAAAGCAAATACGGACACAGCTCGCTCTACTCTATGGGCCCTCCAATCCACCCGGATAGAAGGGGACAGATGCCCTTCTCTTTTCTTTTTTTTTTTTTTTTTTTTTTTTTTTGTCTTTAAGTGGATCGGATTGGAGATAGGCCGGTGTAAAAGGACACAAGTCTGTTTACATCTGTATTTCCCTATAGAGGTGAATGGAGGGTCCGACTGGGTCCACCTGAAAAGACAGGAAGACCTGATCGGACCGATCGTGTGAAAGGGGCCTAAGGCTGCTTTCACACTGATGCACTGCGGTTTTACCTGCACCTCAACTGACCTCAAGCTTCACTTCTTCAGGATTCCTACAGGTATCGCTGGCTGCTGCTGTCCTCCAGGTGGGTATGGCTGGTGGCTGCTGCTCGCTGTGCCTCAAGGCTGGTACTGCTGTTGGATATTGCTTGCTTGTTCCCAATCCACCATCACCAAGCATAAGTGTGACAGGAGTCAGCGCTAGAGGAAGCATGTGGCTGCAGTAGAGAGCCGAGCCGATGCTTCCTGTATCACTCCTGTCACAGGTGAAGTACATTTGGTATCACTCCACCTGTGAAAGGAGCCGGTGCTATACAGGTAGCATCGGCTCTGCTACCTCTAGCACGTCCCCGTTCTTCACACTGATGCTTGGGTGTGTTAGGTCTGGAACCCGCAATCTGGGCTTGCTGACCCGCCATCCCCGAGCAGGAGGTGGCGGCCCAACCCTGGTTTAGGGCATCAGGTTGTTTCTCCTTGTCCTTCCTCTGGTCGTGTTGGCAGGTTTCCCTGTTATGCCGCGTACACACGATTGGAATTTCGGCCCGCAAAAGACCGATGAGAGTTTTTCGTTGGAAAATGAGACCGTGTGTATGCTCCATTGGGCTTTTGCTGGCCGAATTCCAGCCAGCAAAAGATTGGGAGCATGTTCTTAATTTTTCGGTTGGAAAAAGTTCCTATCCAAAAATGCGATCGTCTGTGGCAATTCCGCCGTGCAAAATTCCTACGCATGCTTGGAAGCATTGAACTTCATTTTCTTAGCTCGTCGTGTTGTAAGTCACCGCGTTCTTGACGGTCGTAAGTTCAGCAAACTTTTGCATGACCGTGTGTATGCAAGGCAAACTTGAGCGGAATTCCGTCGGAAAAGCCATCATCTTTTTCCAACGAGAAGTCCGATCGTGTGTACGCGGCATTAGTATGTGGTTTTTAGACCTTTGCGGTGTCAAATTAGGAATTTGGTCTTTCAGGCGACCCTTGAGCTGCATACAATCTCCAGTTTTTGTTTTTGAAAATTTTTTTTGTACTTGCCATAAAAATCTTGTTTACAGTAATGCTTTTTTTTTTTTACTGATCGCTACATACTGAGGTATGCTGAGTAGAGGTGGGATTATCCTGGGCTGGCTTACAAATTTTTAGTTTGCCAGTGTCCAATTATTCTGTATATGGCAGTATAACCCAACAGTCTATGATCTCAAGTCTCCCTTAATGAACTCCAAGAAAAGGATTTTGCAGTAAGTACAAAAATCTTTTTCTTAGGCCTCATGCACACTGGACAATTTTTTTGTTTTTTTTTTTGTTTTTTTTTTCCTCCTGTTCCTAGGGGAGTTTGCCCCCTTTTTTTTTTTTTTTTTCCTGCCTCTATGCCCCTCCATGTTACCCATTTGTACATGGACACATAGGCTATTTAGAGGCAGATAAAAAACCTTACTGCCAGTGTGTCCAGGAGCAGCAGTCTTTCGGTGGAAAAAAAAACAACGTGCCTAAATGCGTCTAAGCGCTTGGTGTATGTAACGCTTTAGTGTTCATTTCAATGGGCAGAATAAATGATTATTCTGGCCAATGGAATTAAGTCACACCCAAGTGCTTCATGTGCTTAAATGTGTTACACGCTTTTACAAGCGTCAAGCCTTTTGATTCTGCCCAAACGGGTTGCTAGTAGGAAAGTGGTCTAGGAGAGTTGGCAAAATGTCCAGTGTGCATGAAGCCATTTCTCCTGAAAAGGTTTTTTACCCCCCTGAGAATCATTGCCGAACTTTATCCAGTAGAAAGCATTCACTTAAAGCAGAAGTTCAATTTTTGGGTGGAACTCCGCTTTAAGTGATGGTGACCCCCTGACATGTCACATTTGGCATGTCATTCTTTTGAGGGGGGGGTACCCTCTTTTTTAGAGGCACCCAGCTCCCACTTCCTTCCGGGGCTCCGCAAGGAAGTTCACCTATCCCCCCCCCCCCCTCCCTGCCTGCAATCTTCTGGGACACGTCACAGGTCCCAGTAGATTGCCTGGCCATTCGCAGTGAGGCTCACGCATGCGCAGTGTGTGCCCTGTGTAGTGATTTGATGTATAGTGGTATCGTGGGTATGATTAATTTAGTAGTTATTATAATAATGTAAGTACTCTTCCGCAGCAACCCAATTCTTCCAGAGAGATGCACTTTATTGACTTCCAACACAGAACAAGGTCCAAAGTCCACAGATGACAAAAAATCCGACAGAGTATATAATTCAGAGTCCCATATTTTTCCTAGGTCTGCGCATTCATAGTCATACACAACTATATAAACTATAGACTGAATGCCATGCTATAGTCACTAGACATTGAATGGCTGAGCAATTTGATTGGCCATCTCCATTCAGGCCTTTGATATACTTTAGTCTTTCAGACAGACAACAACCCCCAGCCGTGAACAGCTGCAGATATAAACCGCCCCAATTTGCACTCCCGCATATCAACATTAACAAGTCCCCTTAGATATTTGTAATTAGATTAGATTAACATATACCACCTGAACACCCTTTTGAGCCCTTGGAATACCTACATTCCTAATCTGTATTCTTGCATATTAACATCAACAAGTCCCCCCCTGATATACTAGCACCCCAGGAGGGAGCCTCCGCTAGGCCAACCCAAAACACTCCTTGATCCCATTGTTAATCCTATCAATAAATACTTCTTCTATGGTCCTTTAAACAATGTACCCATTGAAATGTTAAATTAGGTTAACAGACCATACCTCACACACCTAGGTAGACTTGCATAAGATAAACATATCAAAGGGACATCAGCTGTTATATTAAAATTGAGTTGGCTTGGATAAATTGACCATTGTCAACTGAATTCTAGGCCTGGTTAATATTGTGCTGTATGTGTACATACATATAATAATATAATGTCCCACATAAATCGGTGAACATATTACAACATATACCCCCACTTGGGTTGGTTCTAACTACTAGAACTGACCCATAAATCAAGCAAAAAACATATTACGATTTGAGGTACTGGATGCTTTACAATGGCTCATATAAAATATAAAGTTGAAACTGGTTACATTTCTCTTCACCAGCCTCTAAAATATCCCCATGAAACAGTTATTAGATAATATAACTTTTAGACCATGACTGGAAAAGGATTTGGTAAACATCAGTGGCCCATATAGCTGTTAGGCCTTATTATATCACATCAAGATCTTGAATATTGTGCAAAGACGAGCTGATGTCACAGTCCATCCTTTGGTCTGACTTCACATCTCTCACCATCTCACTGAAAGTAAACTTGGTATGCTCTGGGAGCTCCAATCCACATAAGTCCAGGAATCTCTCATCTCCAGGCTCAAGCTTTTCATTTTTAAAGATGCTTTTACACAAACATTCTACTTACATCTTTATAGTAAGAATAACCATCAATGTACCAGCACTCACTTTCAAGGTCAAAAGGTTTGGATATGGCAGTAAAAACTGTGCTGCAAACTTTCCTTGCACTTGACATTCATGAGTCCATCTTGCAAGCATTTTACAATTCACATCTGCTTCTTTCCATTTCCACAATTTGCTTTTGTAATTTGCTGTAGGCCTACCCTCATTGCCTTCAATAGAGCAGTTACTTGGATCATTCAGTCCATAATTCCACCTGAATGGTATACCAACATATACATATACCCTCACATGATGGTTCAGATGGAGTCATCAGTGTTTATCAGATCTTCTATTCAGACAAAGCGGCAGTGGAAATTCTTGCCAGTATCCTCACCATGAAAGGTAGAAAGGTCTTTTTCATCCATATATGTCATAGCCTTTAGCATATTATAAACAACTGATTCAACAAAGTTTCAAATCATGACTGGAGTGATGAATTTCACTCACCCCTCTTATAAATTTAGGAAAACCACCCAACATACTATAATTTATGCTATTCCAAGCCGTTGTGCAGCATCTCACCTTAGATGTCAAATATATTGATCAATACGCATTATGTAATATGTACAGATGTTATGAAAATTATTTTAGGTTTAAATGCTTCTCTTTGGTTTTAAGATAAAGTTCAAGAAATAAAACATAAAGAAAATAAAAAATGAAAAGCAAAATATATCAGGAAAAGAGAGAAAAATTAGGGCGTTGAAGAAGAAAGAAAAAAGGTCCATTGCTTGATGAATATTGAGAGAGTCCATGAATTCTTTATAATTCCTTGTTGTCTATTCAGCATTTCTCCCATAATTCTCCCCCACTAGCCAGCAATTTCAGACTGTGCTTCTGTTATTCACATGCAAGCAAGTATCTCCGGCAGTACCAGAAAGACAAAACTCTCCAACAAAAACTCATTAGCAAGGTCCTTAAACGTTGTTTGAAGTTAAAACAAAACACTATTTACACATTTACAGTTTGAAGCTAATTCACCCCTACTGCTAGAGAAGTGTAATCTGCATTCAAAAACAGATCTGGAGAATGTACATCTTGTACCCCCTTCAACTGCTCTAATAATTTATCACGTTCCCCTCTCATCTTGTCATACTCAATCTTCAGGTGGTCATATTTCTGTTTTAACTGAGAAAACGGTATCCACGTTTTGGACCTTTTCTTATTATTATTTTGGTCAGCTCTGTTTTTCATATAATTATCACCTATATTTGACCCGGTGTCTCCTCTCTGGGTGTTATCATAGGATATTATCTTTTGATCTTTATATTCAGTATTTGTCCTAAACAATGTGGCTAAATCAATATTGACAGCCTGCTCATTTGACTTTCTCCATAAATGGTCTGCTCTCAACAATATGTCTTTTAAATCATGAGGATTTGGGGTAACTAATAAAATATTTTGTTTGATATCTTCATGCAACGCATCTAGAAACATACTCCTATGTATCAAGCCCCCACGCTCAAATGCCAGATTATTACCGACCAATAATTCTATAATAGTTGCTATCCTGTGTGACAATTCATATGGAGATTCATTTTGCATTTGTTGGATCTTCCCATGAATAGTAACATCAGAACGTACACCATACAAAACACATAATAATTCCAGAGTCCAAAATTCTACTCTTCAGGGTCTTCTATGTCCTCAAAACGCAAAGTACCACACTGCTCTCCTGATCTTGAAAAGCCCAAATTCAGCCATACCTTTCGGTGCAAGACTTTGACCCTAAAGAATCAAATCTGCCACAACATCCTTGCTACAATGATTCATTCCTAAGAGTAGCAGAATGGCTATCACGGTTTGCATACCTTTGGGTCACAGACTTCCGTGGCCTATGGATTCAATCAGTGGTTTCAAAGGGTTACACAATAGCGTTCCAAACTCTGCCCCCTCCTCGTTTCCTTCTCCTAAATTAACAAAAACTGCCCAAGGACAGTCAGATTTACAAAATGCCTTGAACCATCTCTTGTCCCAGGATGTGGTGGTTCTGGTCCATCTGAAGGACTTGTTGAAAGGGTTCAATTTAAACCTGTTTTATGGTACCAAAGCCCTGGACCTAAAATCCCTAGACTAGTACCTTTTTTGATATCAAGTTTTGCATGAAATCCCCAGGGTCCGGTATTGCCTCTCTGAGACCAGGGGAATACTTTGCATCCGCAGATATGGAAGATGCCTACCTCAGTATTCCCATTTACCCTCCTCGTCAGCTCTTTCTGAACTTTGGGTGTAGGGGATAGACCAAATGACAGTGCTACAAATTGGAAGTTATTTTCTCTAACTGCAGAGTATTTACAAAGATGCTTGTACCCCTACTTACCCTCTTAATAACTCAGGCCATCCAGGTTACCTGGTACCCAGACAACCTTCTATTTAAGGCTTCATTTCCCTCCCAACTGTCTGAAAACGATTACAAAAGACTAGACAGATTCTTCAACTGTCAATTGAGCGGTGGCGGCCGCTCATGCAGGGGTGCTGTCCCCCTAATCCATGTGCTTGGCCCCTAATCTACATGCTGGACACACGAATTCCAATAGGGTAATTTTTTTTAAGAAGCACATTATTAGAGCCTGAGGCTCTAATTGGCTTTAAAAGGGTGTTGGAACCCACCCAGTTGTGGCATTAGCAAATTAATATTCGCTAATGTCTTCCGTTTCTCCTCCCGGCCTATCGGGAAGCTGGTCCCAAGACCTGATTGGCCGGGAGTCCTCAGTCCTTATTGGCCAGGAGGAGATGCAGGGGGGAAAGCCAAGACCTGGATGGGGTAAGTGGGGGGCTGGCGGGGGGGGGGGGGCTTTTTTCACTTTTGATGAGAACAGTAAACAGGACAAATAGTTACATAGTAGGTGAGGTTGAAAAAAGACACACGTTCATCAAGTCCAACCCATATGTGTGATTATATGTCAGTATTACATTCTATATACCTGTATGTTGCGGTCGTTCAGGTGCTTATCTAATAGTTTCTTGAAACTATCAATGCTCCCCGCTGAAACCAGCGCCTGTGGAAGGGAATTCCACATCCTTGCCGCTCTTACAGTAAAGAACCCTCTACGTAGTTTAAGGTTAAACCTCTTTTTTTTCTAATTTTAATGAGTGGCCATGAGTCTTGTTAAACTCCCTTCTGCGAAAAAGTTTTATCCCTATTGTGGGGTCACCAGTATGGTATTTGTATATTGAAATCATATCCCCTCTCAAGCTCTCTTCTCCAGAGAGAATAAGTTCAGTGTTCGCAACCTTTCCTCATGACTAATATCCTCCAGACCCTTTATTAGCTTTGTTGCCCTTCTTTGTACTCGCTCCATTTCCAGTCCATCCTTCCTGAGGACTAGTGCCCAGAACTGGACAGCAGACTCTAGGTGCGGCCAATGAAGTAGAATAGTAAAGTATCGAACCAGGCAGAACTTCAGCAATGCAGGTTTATTAACAGCTGATAACATACAGGTTTATGT
Source organism: Lithobates septentrionalis (assembly GCA_037952835.1). Classification (NCBI taxonomy): domain Eukaryota; kingdom Metazoa; phylum Chordata; class Amphibia; order Anura; family Ranidae; genus Lithobates; species Lithobates septentrionalis. The sequence continues at coordinate 3,165,398 of JBBDGP010000546.1, read as the reverse complement.
TCAAAGTCTTACAAGATACAGGTCTAATTTATACAGTTTCTTACAATGCAAGCATATTAGATATAGGTATTTTTATCCTCTAACCAAATTGAAACAATTGTGAATTGTTCTCACCTTGAACCAGAATGGGTCTTTACTGCCAGTTCTTGGGAACCTGTCACCTGATAGGGACCAGCCAATTGGCCGGTGGTCTGGTCCCCTCACAGAGTTCTGAGTTCCAGCTCGACCAAGTTCGTGAGGGAAATTCACCTGAGACCACATTCTGGAACAAGTTAAGAAGTCTTCTCTGACTCGTACGAGGAGACAAGTTAGGACAGATACTTGCCCATTGGTTCTGACCTCTATGACCCGTGCAATAGGGCAGCATACACAGAGTTCAGCCTTATGAGCTCCTATCTGATTTGTCTGTCTAACAATTGCAGAGCTTGCATTTATATACCATTTTACAAGTCTTATCTCAACCATCTCTCTTACATATGATTGGTCGCTAAGATCTACGTCAAAGTAACCAACCATAAATCTGACACCTGTTCTACAACCAGATAAACTTAATTATTCCCAAAATTCCTATATGTTCATTAAAGTGATTTATAACTGTTTTTGTCCAATTAAAAACACCTGTATAGAGACAGTCTGGCACCCAGCTGTGTTATCAAACTCTCCTTATCTTGATAAGATTTAACTAGCTTCAAGGATTTGCAGATTTACAACTTTGAGACAATTAACTTTCAATAACCCCACCAGATGTTTTATATGTTTCACTATATGCATGTATTTTAACAGTTTTAATGAGGGTACAAGCAGACCTTTGTTTGACCCTGTCAAACTTAATTAATGTTCTGTACATAACTTTCCTGTATTCCACCTAATTATTTTAACCACCTGTTTTCTTATCTGTCTGAGACAATTCTATATTACTTGAATCTAATCTAATGAACTTTCACCCAGTAAACTATAAAAGTATAAGAAAGAAGCAGAGAGGTCATCCAAAGTTCAGCATTTAAAAATGAAGACTTTCTAAATCTATGGAAAACACAGTATACGTTATTAAAAATTAATAATTGTTGCTTTACTTATTGAATAATAATATTGATAAAACCACTACTATATAATAATATGAATAATAATAATAATAATAATAATCAATAAAATATATGCAAATCAATATGACTAATATGAAATACATTGGCTAATATGAGATTCTACAACACCGGACCAGAGTCTTGTAGAGTGGGAGAATTATCATTTTATCTCTGGAGTTAATCCCCTTTTTAATGCATGCCAATATTCTGTTTGCTTTGTTAGCAGCAGCTTGGCACTGCATGCCATTGCTGAGCCTATCATCTACTAGGACCCCCAGGTCCTTTTCCATCCTAGATTCCCCCAGAGGTTCACCCCCCAGTGTATAGATTGCATTCATATTTTTGCCATCCAAATTCATTATTTTACATTTTTCTACATTGAACCTCATTTGCCATGTAGTTGCCCACCCCATGAATTTGTTCAGATCTTTTTGCAAGGTTTCCACATCCTGCGGAGAAGTTATTGCCCTGCTTAGCTTAGTATCATCCGCAAATACAGAGATTGAACTGTTTACCCCATCCTCCAGGTCGTTTATGAACAAATTAAATAGGATTGGTTCCAGCACAGAACCCTGGGGGACCCCACTACCCACCCCTGACCATTCTGAGTACTCCCCATTTATCACCACCCTCTGAACTCGCCCTTGTAGCCAGTTTTCAATCCGTGTACTCACCCTATGGTCCATGCCAACGGACCTTACTTTGTACAGTAAATGTTTATGGGGAATTGTGTCAAATGCTTTTGCACAATCCAGATACACCACGTCTACGGGCCTTCCTTTATATAGATGGCAAATCACATCCTCGTAGAAGGTTAATAGATTGGTTTGGCAAGAATGATTCTTCATGAATTCATGCTGATTACTGCTAATGATACCATTCTCATTACTAAAATCTTGTATATAGTCTCTTATCATCCCCTCCAAGAGTTTACATACTATTGATGTTAGGCTAACTGGTCTGTAATGTATTTTGGGCCCTTTTTAAATGTTGGTGCTACATTGGCTTTTCTCCAATCAGCTGGTACCGTTCCAGTCAGTAGACTGTCAGTAAAAATTAGGAACAATGGTCTGGCAATTACTTGACTGAGTTCCCTAAGTACCCTCGGGTGCAAGCCATCTTGTCCCGGTGATTTATTAATGTTAAGTTTCCCAAGTCTAATTTTAATTCTGTCCTCTGTTAACCATGGAGGTGCTTCCTGTGAAGTGTCATGAGGATAAACACTGCAGTTTTGGTTACTGAAGCCCCCCCGATTCCCTCGTGAAGACTGAGGAGAATAATAAATTCAAAACATTCGCCATCTCCACATCCTTTGTAACCAGATGTCCTTCCTCATTCTATAGATGGCAAGTCTTTCTAACGGGGGCATAGGTAGCAATAAAAACCTAAATAAAAACAGGTGTTCTGAACTATATTCACTCTGTCCAAAACTTAAAAAAAAAGTTAATTATACGTTAAGGTTGAAAAGGCATCCCTCCCTGTGAGTCCTGGGCCTTAAAGTTGCTTCATTCAAACCTGTTCTTTGCTCATTTCCACTCAAGGTCCCTCCAAAACAACATCCTGTTGGCCTGGAACAAACACTATCTATCTCTAGACTTCCCTATGCTTTTCTCCTGCCAAGCAAGGAACTCTATCTTGGCAGATCACCAAGATATGCAGGACCAGATTAAGAGCATCATGGGCCTGGGGCTGAGAATTTCGGTGGGCCTTTGAGTGCAATTTCAAGTGCACTTTGCACTTGTAGTGCAAAGTGTATTTGCCTTTAGTAAATTAACCCCTATGTATTTTTTTAAATGGTGACAGCGAGTTCAGGGACAAGGTTTTTGCTGTCACTAGATCCAGTGGATAGGGGAGATGCTGCAGTGGGAAGTGGGAATATGTTACACCCAAAGGTGAACTTATCCTTTAACCACTTTCCTACGGGTACTTTTACCCGCTTCTTGCCCTGGCCAATTTTCAGCTTTCAGCGCTGTCACACTTTGAATGATCACTGTACCCATATGACATTTTTATCTTTTTTTTACACAAATAGAGCTTTCTTTTGGTGGTATTTTTTTGGTGGTGATTAAACACCACTGGGGGTTTTTATTTTTTGCAAAACATGAAAAAAGACAGACATTTAAAGAAAAAAAAATGTCTTTCTTAGTTTGTTATAAAATTTTGCCATAAGTAATTTATCTTCTTCACTGGTGATGCTACACTGATAGGCGGCACTGATGAGGCAGCACTGATAGGCACCAATGACATGAGGCACCACTGATGGTGATGGGCATTGATAAGGCGGCACTGATGAGGCAGCACTGATAGGCACTGATGGGCACCAATGAGGCAGCACTGATGGGTATTGATGAGCTGCACTGATAGGCAGCAATGATAGGTGGCACTGGAACTGCTGAGTTGCACTAATTCGAACTGATGAGCTGCACTAAACGGCAGCACTGATGGGCTCTGATAGGTGGCACTGACAGGCAGCACGTATGGGCACTGATAAGGCAGCACTATTATGCGGCACTAATGGCCTGCACTTATAGGCAGCACTGTTGGGTGGCACTGATGAGATGCACTGATTGGTGGCACTGATAGGTAGCACTGATGGACAGTGATAGGTGGCACTGGCGAGCTTCACTAATGAGCACTGATGGCAGCACTGATGGGCTCTGATAGGTGGCATTGATGAGCACTTATAGGCAGCACTGATGGGCAATGATAGGTGGCACTGATGAGCTGCACTAATGGGTACAGACAGGCAGCACTTATGGGCTCTTATAAGGTGGCACTGATAGCCTGCACTGATGGGCACTTATAGGCGGCACTGATAGGTGGCACTTGCTAGCTGCACTAATGGGCACTTATGAGCTGCACTGATAGGTGGCACTGGCATTGATTGGATGGCACTGGCACGAAAGGTGGCACTGATGAGATGCACTGATAGGTGGCACTGAGCTGCACTGATAGGTGGCACTGATAGAGGGCACTGGCACTGAAAGGGGGCACTGATGAGATGCACTAATGGGCATTGATAGGTGGCACTGAGCTGCACTGATAGGTGGCACTGGCACTAAAAGGTGGCACTGAGATGCACTAATAGGCACTGATAGAGATCACTGGCACTGAAAGATAGCACTGATGGGCACTGTGGGGCTGGCTGTTTGCACTGATATAGCCGCACCCCCCCCCCCCCCAAAAAAAGGGAACCACTTCAGCCAGTACTGGTACACACTTCTTCTGCACAACAATTAGGACTTATCTGTCTGACAGTGACTTCCCCAACGGGCCAGCGCTCATGGCTTACTTGAAGTTTTTTGTAGATCCTCCCTTCTTCTGGCTCTCACAGCACCGCCCACACAGCACTCCTTTCGCAATCGAACCTCACGGGACGCCGGAGACGGTCTCTAGATGACGTCACGCCGGCTTGGACGTCAAGCTCCACCTACAGGGGAGGAGCACGCTCAGCCTCGGCGCACTGGTACCGCCCATGCCGCAAGAGGCTCTGCTCTGCATGATAGCCATGGCCCGGCACCCGTGATTAAATGTTGTTCAGCTGACTGACTCAATGGGCCTATAAATAATGCAGCTGCCTGCTGGACAATGTCAATGCATTATATAGCGGCCGACGGCCGGGCCCTGGTGGGAGAGTTTGGGCCTATATTATGATGGAGGCCTGGAGCTGCAGCTCCAATAGCCCCCTATGTTAATCCGGCCCCGAAAATATGGAGAAAATTGGAGGGTTCTTTATTTAATCGTAATTGAAGGTAATACCAACAAGTGCCAAAATAGCAATGTTCTACTTGCCTCCTCTGTGCAGTGCACAGAGCAGCCCGGATCCTCCTCTTCTCAGGTCCCTCTTCTGTACTCTTGGCGCCTCCCTCCTGTTTAGTGCCCCCACAGCAAGCAGCTTCCTATGGGGGCACCTAAGCCAAGTCACAGCTCCCTGTGTCCATTCAGCCATGGAGCCGCGGCCCAGTCCAGCCCCCTCTCTCTCCTGATTGGCTAGCCGACTTTGACAGTATCGTAGACCAATGGCGACACTGCTGCGTCCCAGCCAATCGGGAAGAAGAGTCTGATGGCCACTAGACACTAGGGGACAATGCATGACAGAGATGGGCTCAGGTAAGTGTTAAGGGGGGCAGAGGGGGGCTGCTGCACACAAAAGGCTTTTTGTCCTAATGCATAGAATGCATTAAGGTAAAAAACTTCTCACTTTACAGCCCGTTCTAAAGGAAGTACAGTCAGGTCCATAAATATTGGGACATTGACACAATTCTAATCTTTTTGGCTCTATACACCACCACAATGAATTTGAAATTAAACGAACAAGATGTGCTTTAACTGCAGACTTTCAGCTTTAAATTGAGGGTATTTACATCCAAATCAGGTGAATGGTGTAGGAATTACAACAGTTTGTATATGTGCCTCCCACTTTTTAAGGGACCAAAAGTAATGGGACAATTGGCTGCTCAGCTGTTCCATGGCCAGGTGTGTGTTATTCCCTCATTATCCCATTTACAAGGAGCAGATAAAAGGTCCAGAGTTCATTTCAAGTGTGCTATTTGCATTTGGAATCTGTTGCTGTCAACTCTCAATATGAAATCCAAAAAGCTGTCACTATCAGTGAAGCAAGCCATCATTGAGCTGAAAAAACAAAACAAACCCATCAGAGGGATAGCAAAAACATTAGGTGTGGCCAAATCAACTGTTTGGAACATCCTTAAAAAGAGAGAACGCACCGGTGAGCTCAGCAACACCAAAAGACCCGGAAGACCATGGAAAACAACTGTGGTGGATGACCGAAGAATTCTTTCCCTGGTGAAGAAAACATCCTTCATAACAGTTGGGCAGATCAAGAACACTCTCCAGGAGGTAGGTGTATGTGTGTCAAAGTCAACAATCAAGAGAGGACTTCACCAGAGTGAATACAGAGGGCTCCCCACAAGATGTAAACCATTGGTGAGCCTCAAAAACAGGAAGGCCAGATTAGAGTTTGCCAAACAACATCTAAAAAAACCTTCACAGTTCTGGAACAACATCCTATGGACAAATGAGACCAAGATCAACTTGTACCAAAGTGATGGGAAGAGAAGAGTATTGAGAAGGAAAGGAATTGCTCATGATCCAAAGCATACCACCTCATCAGTGAAGCATGGTGGTGGTAGTGTCATGGTGTGGTCATGTATGGCTGCCAAAGAAACTGATTCTCTTGTATTTATTGATGATGTGACTGCTGACAAAAGTAGCAAGATGAATCTGAAGTGTTTCGGGCAATATTATCTGCTCATATTCAGCAAAATGCTTCAGAACTCATTGGACGGCGCTTCACAGTGCAGATGGATAATGACCCGAAGCATACTGCGAAAGCAGCCAAAGAGTTTTTTAAGGGAAAGAAGTGGAATGTTATGCAATGGTCAATCACCTGACCTGAATCCGATTGAGCATGCAATTCACTTGCTGAAGACAAAACGGAAGGGAAAATGCCCCAAGAACAAACAGGAACTGAAGACAGTTGCAGTAGAGACCTGGCAGAGCATCACCAGGGATGAAATCCAGCGCCTGGTGATGTCTATGCATTCCAGACTTCAGGCTGTAATTGACTGCAAAGGATTTGCAACCAAGTATTAAAAAGTGAAAGTTTGATGGATGATTGTTAATCTGTCCCATTACTTTTGGTCCCTTAAAAAGTGGGAGGCACATATACAAACTGTTGTAATTCCTACACCGTTCACCTGATTTGGATGTAAATACCCTCAAATGAAAGCTGAAAGTCTGCAGTTAAAGCACATCTTGTTTGTTTCATTTCAAATCCATTGTGGTGGTCTATAGAGCCAAAAATATTAGAATTGTGTCAATGTCCCAATATATATGGACCTGACTGTAAGTCTGATCATCTCTTGGATGGAAAACCACTGCCCTGCAACCTCTGCTGTTCACATCCTGGAAGTAAACTACTGGAAGGCAGATTTTCTTAGCCCTCATCACCTGGACCAAGGATAAATGGACATCCTGAAGTCCCCGTTTATCAACAATTTGCCCCAATTCTATTTTTTTTAATCAATTGTTTATTTAAACCTTTTCATTAGCAAAAAAAATCTCTCTGGTTGTCCGTAATCAAACTTATCCTGTATCCCCCTGAAAATAAATTCAGGTTAAATCACCTGCTTGTAATTATCTGCCATTGAGGGCGGAAGGCCCCCACTCTCACTCCCATCTGGCTCTCATTTGCTACCAAAAGATCTTACTCAAGCCACAGCACTGATATCCTTGTTAAAGAAGAGGCTTATAAGCCTTATCCTGGAAGAGATGAAAGGGGGTTTTTGACTCTCATATATTCTTAAGAAAAAAGTCCTCAAGTGAACGAAGCAGTGAGATTCAGGAACTTCAGAATGGCACCGATATACTCAACAAGAGAGTTGCTATCCCCAGGTGTATTCATGGCCACCCTGTATTTGAAGGACGCATATCTGCATATCCGTATCGGAGAAATGTTAAAGAAATTCCTCAGGTTTGCGGTGAAGGTAAAAACTCTTTTAGTTCAACACCCTGCCATTCGGCCAGTCATCAGCCCCACAGATTTTTACCAAGGTCCTGGCGGAAGCACTTTAACTACCTGGCATCCGCGCTATAGCCGAATGACGGCTACAGCGCAGACCTACATTCCCGGGAGGCCGTTATATGACGGCCTCCCCTGTGCACGCTCCCTGCGCGCGCCCTGCAGGGCGCGTGCCGGGCGCGTTGTGATCACCGAGTCACTGAGACTCGGCTGATCACCGATCAGTGTAAGGGGCCGGTCTCGGCCCCTTACCATGTGATCAGCTGTCAGCCAATGACAGCTGATCACATGATGTAAACAAAAGATCGGTAATCGTTTTTTTTTTTTACTCGCGCTGACAGCGCGAGTAGAAAAAAAAGCCGATCACCGGATCGGATGTGAGGGACATCGGTCCCCAAGTGGAAGAGGCACATCTGCCTCATCAGTGCCCAATAAAAGTGCCACCTAATAGTGCCCACAGTGCCACCTAACAGTGCCCACAGTGCCACCTAACAGTGCCCACAAGTACCTACCTATTTTTGCCACCTATCAATGCCCACAAGTACCACCTATCAATGCCCACCTGTAGTGCCAATCAGTGCCACCTGCCAGTGCTGCCCATCACTGCCACCCATCAGTGCCCATCACTGCCGCCTATCAGTGCCCATCACTGCCGCCTCATCAGCGTACATCAATGAAGGAGAAAAATTACCCGTTTAAAAATTTTTATAACAAAATATAAAAAAATAAACTTTTTTTAAAAAAAATTCAGTTTTTTACATTTTTTTAATAAAAAGTAAAAAACGCAGAGGTGATCAAATACCACCAAAAGAAAGCTCTATTTGTGGTGAAAAAATGATAAAAATTTCATTTGGGTACAGTGTTGTATGACCGCGCAATTGTCATTCAAAGTGCGTCAGCGCCGAAAGCTGAAAATTGGTCTGGATAGGAGGGGGGTTTAAGTGCCCTGTAAGCAAGTGGTTAAGACCTAAGGTTAAAAGAAATAGAAATAATTTCTTTTTTGGAAGACCTATGGCTATTTGCCTTATCAGTGGGCAGGCTAAAGCAAATTTTGGACATCATGATCAGATACCTTCAAAGTCTTGGGTGGCTGATCAACGTCGAACGGTCTCAACTTTCTCTGGCAGAAAGAGTGACCTGCTTAGGTTACTTTGTCAACTTAGTAAAGACCAGTATTTTCCTGATGAAAGCAAGGTGTCTGTTACAGGCCACACTCAAACTACTCCTGGGGTCTGTATTCTCTATTTGGGAACTCATGCGCATTCTAAGACTGAGGATAGCAGCCATGCACAGGGGACAGTGGGCACAGCTGTCTATGAGATCTCTCAAGAATTATATACTTTCAGCATGGAACAGTTAGCAAATATCATTAGATCTGTTGGTGCATGTTCCAGAAGCAGCGAGAGGAACAATTTAAATGTGTGGTTATATCCCAATAACCTGCAAGAGGGATGACTTTGAATACAACTGATTCCCTTGAGATTAACTATGGATGCAAGTACTTGGGGCTGGGATGCCCACATGGAGCTGCGCAGGGGAGGTGGAGTGCAACCAGTTCTCGCACATAGGCGTGCCCACGGGGTGTGCCGGGTGTGCCCAGGCACACCCTAATCATTCAGCCCTGTCTGTGTTTCAACAAGTTTTGTCAGTGCTAAATGCCTGCAACATCTGTCCTATCCCTGTGTAACTTCAGTCACCACCACTGCGGCCAGTAAAAACAGCTGTGCTGCGAGTGGGAGGTGATTGAGCAGGGAACTAGGACCTCAGCTGCGGAGTAACCCAGCCGCATTTTCCGATGCAGCTTCTATAGTTCCGGCTGCAGGTCCTCACAGTAGCCGGCGGAGTGATCTACATCTGCACTCCGCCCCCCCTCCAGCCTCTCTCTCCCTAGAAGCAGTGGACTAGCAGAGCCTGAGAGCGGCAGACGAGTGGCTGCAGTCTGCTGGATCCAGGTAGTGATTGCATTTAGAAGCTTCCAATGTTTTTCTATCTCCCCCAAGTCTTATATATGTTCAATCTGTGCCCTCATTCACTTAGATCCTCCCCCATCTCCAGTGCTGTCTGCCCAGAGAACGTGGTGGGGAGGGGGGGCACTGCTAGTGCCAGGTGCTGCTGACACTGCAGGGAAGGGGGTGAGCTGAGCTCATGTTCTAAGAAAAGTCAATTTGGAGAGGTAAGCTGCAGTTTCACATCAGAACTATTCAGGAGGATTTGTTTGCAGTGTGATGAGAAAGATTAAGCTAATACCCTGTTTCCCCGAAAATAAGACCTAGCATGATTGTCGGTGATGGCTGCAATATAAGCCCTACCCTCCAAATAAGTCCTACCCTGTTTTCCCGAAAATAAGCCCTACCCTGAAAATAAGACCTACAAGGACTTTAACTAGGGCTTATTTGGGGGGGTAGGGCTTATATTGCAGCCATTACTGACAATCACGCTAGGTCTTATTTTCGGGGAAACAGGGTAGGAGGATCGGAAGAGCAGAGTGTGTATGGGGGAGTCGGCTGAGTCTTCAGCCTTGCTCACAGCTAACAGATATCTTAGATGCTGGCACTTATCACTATATAAACAACCCCCACACTCTGTGTATGTCCAGATAATCTGAAGAAACTTTATAACCATTCAATTTAACCCTGTGTTCTCCAAACTCTGTACAACATGTAAATTCCCCACATAAACTAAACACTCTCTATACAAGTTACCTGTCCTCAATAATCAGAGCAGAGCACAGTGTTCACAGTTATTTACATGGTAGTGCAATTGTATGAACACTGATTATTTAGAGAATAATATTTTTTTTTATTGAGAATTGTTATTTTGCATCTACTCAGTTAGGGCCCTTTCACACTGGGGCAGAGGTGGTAAAGCGCCGCCATTGTAAGTATTCGGCCGCTAGCGGGGCGGTTTTAACCCCCGCTAGCGGCCGAGAAAGGGTTAATAACCACCGCAAAGCGCCTCTGCAGAGGCGCATTGCCGGCGGTATAGCCGCGCTGCCCTATTGATTTCAATAGGCAGGAGCAGTGAAGGAGCGGTATACACTCCGCTCCTTCACCGCTCCGAAGATGCTGCTAGCAGGACTTTTTTTCCCGTCCTGCTAGCACATCGCTCCAGTGTGAAAGCCCCGAGGGCTTCCACACTGGAGAAACAGCAGCGGCACTTTCGGGTCGGTTTGCAGGCGCTATTATTAGCGCAATAGCGCCTGCAAACCGCTCCAGTGTGAAAGGGCCCTTAGGCTTTTTTTACGCACGCACAGGCATGGTTTTCTTGCATTACGGGTAGGGCAGCCCATTAACTTCAATGGGCTGCCCTACGCACAAACATCATGGAAAAGAAGTCCTGAATCTTTTCCAAAAGTGTGCGGCACCCTGTAGTTTGGTCCACATGCTTGCAGATGCATGGAGATGCCAATAACAAACAATGGCACTGCTGCACATCTGGATAAGGGCAGCACATTTCTTTGCATGTTGGGAAGGCATGCAATTTTGCATGCGTTACCCACGCACATAGATGTGAACTTAGCTTTAGAGTGTTTCGTTTTTTTACGGTGAATTTACACTTGGGATTTTACAGAGTTTGGATCAATACAGGGTTAAATTGAATGGATATACATTAACTTTGCATGATCTGGAAACCACGTACACAGAGTGCTTTCACTCTCATACCTCCCACACTCCTCTCCTGTACATAGTGCCCACTGTCATACCTCCCACACTCCTCTCCTGTACATAGTGCCCATTGTCATACCTCCCACACTCCTCTCCTGTACATAGTGCCCACTGTCACACCTCCCACACTCCTCTCCTGTAAATACTGCTCACTCTCATACCTCCCACACTCCTCTCCTGTAAATACTGCTCACTCTCATACCTCCCACACTCCTCTCCTGTACATACTGCTCACTCTCATACCTCCCACACTCCTCTCCTGTAAATACTGCTCACTCTCATACCTCCCACACTCCTCTCCTGTAAATACTGCTCACTCTCATACCTCCCACACTCCTCTCCTGTACATACTGCTCACTCTCATACCTCCCACACTCCTCTCCTGTACATACTGCTCACTCTCATACCTCCCACACTCCTCTCCTGTACATACTGCTCACTCTCATACCTCCCACACTCCTCTCCTGTACATACTGCTCACTCTCATACCTCCCACACTCCTCTCCTGTACATACTACTCACTCTCATACCTCCCACACTCTTCTCCTGTACATACTGCTCACTCTCATACCTCCCACACTCCTCTCCTGTACATACTGCTCACTCTCATACCTCCCACACTCCTCTCCTGTACATACTGCTCACTCTCATACCTCCCACACCTCTCTCCTGTACATACATACTGCTCACTCTCATACCCCCCACACTCCTCTCCTGTACATACTGCTCACTCTCATACCCTACACACTCCTCTCCTGTACATAGTGCCTACAGTCATACCCCCCACACTCCTCTCCTGTACATAGTGCCCATTGTCATACCTCTCACACTCCTCTCCTGTACATACTACTCACTCTCATACCCCCCACACTCCTCTCCTGTACATACTGTTCACTCTCATACCCCCACACTCCTCTCCTGTACATAGTGCCCATTGTCATACCCCCCCCCTCCCTCACACTCCTCTCCTGTACATAGTGCCCATTGTCATACCCCCCCCCTCACACTCCTCTCCTGTACATAGTGCCCATTGTAATACCCCCCACACTCCTCTCCTGTACATAGTGCCCATTGTCACACCTCCCTCACTCATCTCCTGTACATACTGCTCACTCTCATATCTCCCACACTCCTCTCCTGTACATACTGCTCACTCTCATACCCCCCACACTCCTCTCCTGTACATAGTGCCCATTGTCATACCTCCCACACTCCTCTCCTGTACATAGTGCTCACTCTCATACCTCCCACTCATACCTCCCTTACTCCTTTCATGTACATAGTGCCCACTCTCTTACCCTCCACATTTTGCACTTTTCTTTCACTGTGCCGGCAGGGAGATGGGAAAGACCTTTCTTACATTATAAAACGTTTGCTCATATTTATTTATAAGAATATATACAGTGTATGTGTGTGTGTGTGTGTGTATATATACATACACACACACACTCGCATGTGCGTTTGAGATTTGGTGCACACCCTAATGCGATAGGCTGCGCACACCTATGTTCTCGCAGTTCATACAATGTGAGGGAACTGAGTGGTTCTAGAAAGCTCTGACAGCATTTTAGCCATTCATAAAAGGAAGACTTGTTCAAATGTTTTCGGACAACATAACATTGGTGTCCTATATCAACAAGCAGATGGAACATGAGATTGCACCGCCTCATGGAGACCGCAGAAGAAATCCTTATCTGAGGGGAAAAACCCTCTTGTTCATCTCGGCTATACATTTAAAAGAGGAACTGAATTCTCTAGCACACTTCTTGAGCAGCAAAAGAATAACATGAACAGAGTGGAACCTGAATCAGGAAATTTTCAGCCAGATCACAGAGAAATGGACAATCCCTGAGGTCGACCTTTTTCCTTCCAGAGAAAACAAGAACGTGAACTATTTTTCCTTAAAGGGACAGCTTTTGGGTGGATGCTTTAGCAAGCCCTTGGGTGGACGATCGAATGTACGCATTCCCACCATTTTGGCTGATTCCAAGAGTTTTTCAAAAAGTAAAAACCACCTGGAAAAAAGTAATAGTGCTCACACCCTTCTGGCCAAAGAGGCCATGGTTCACAGGGTTGTGCAAACTGAGCATCGCGGAACCGCGGCAGCTGCCATGCAGACTAGACCTCATACATCAAGGGTTGGTGATGCATCCATCTATACACAGGTTTTACAAGTCTGATTTGTTGCACTGTCAAGAAAATAGTAAATATAAGCAGCTAACACAATATTGTTGGGTGCAATAAAAAACGTATGGGGTATAGGTGTAGCGCTATAGAAAGATCATATTAAAAGTCCATATATTGAAAAATGAGGAGAATTCCAGGCTTAAATATTCTGAATCAGTTCATAAGAGGTCTCTGTAGACGTGAAAGGAGAAAGAACCCATCACCATCACCCAAACACACTGATCCTTACCATCAGCAAGTGGGTTAAACAGCATAGCATTATTAGATGGTGTCCACGTTTCCCATAAACTAAAGAAATTCCTCTCGTTGCCTGGAGGTCCTCACTCCGCTGATAGACTCAAATTTAAGGTATATGCCTTTAACCAGAACGGTTATGCCATAAAGGTACACTCATTTGTAGGAAGCGCTGGTCGCTTTCCTTATCTGCCTTAACTTTACTCCTCATGTGTGAGTTTTTATTTGTGAGCCTTTGATAAATAAATTTGTTCTTGCTTGGGATGTTTGCGCAATGAGTTTGTCCTTTCTCATCCCCATGCATACATGAATATCCTGCTACATCTCCGGAGTGTACCTTTATGGCATAACCATTCTGGTTAAAGGCATATACCTTAATTTTGGGTCAATCAGTGGAGTGAGGACCTCTAGGCAAAGAGAGGAATTTCTTCGGTTTATGGGAAACGTGGACACCATCTAATAATGCTATGCTGTTTAACCCACATGCTGATGGTAAGGGTCAGTGTGTTTGGGTGATGGGTTGTTTCTCCTTTCATGTCTACAGAGATCTCTCATGAACTGATTCAGAATATTTAAGCCTGGAATTCTCCTCATTCAATATATGGACTTTTAATATACACAGGTTTTCTCTGGCTTCTGAAAGGAAATTTTTAAAAGCCAAAAGGACTGTTGGACAAGGTGATTAATACAATTATGAAGAGCAGGAAGAAATCCAACAACATTATATATGGGAAGATATGGAAAAGGTTCCCCTGCTGGAGAAAATCCAATAACAGTATAGAAAGACTGGTTAGCCCTGTAGTCTTCAAGTTCTTGCAAGAAGCAGCAGACCTCAATTTGGCATTCAACACTTTGAAAGTGCAGGTAGGAGAACCTCTCAATAAAATGTTCCTGACTGCCATTGCTACAAAAACCAAGTCAAAAATGTTCCCCAGGTGGGACCTAGCCACAGTTTTGCAAAGCTTTTTGAAGGAAATCTTTGAACCTCTCGGGGTTGCTCAATTAAACTTTTGACACTGAAAACAGTGCTCCTGGTCTCCCTAGTTTAAGCTAGGAGAGTCAGCAAGATTTAAGCTTTTTCTATCGCAGAACCTTATTGTATTATCCTACCTGATAAGGTAGTCCTTACTCCAGACAAAAAGAGATCGGTCACAAGCATAAACACTGTAAGCTTGAAAGATCCACTTATTTCCAAATCCAAGTGCCATATACTTATATTCCTCTTAATGAATCAATTCCAAGTTTTCTTCAATAAAAAAACGTTAATTGATTACAAATCAGTACAAAATCAATGAATGTACATTTAACCATTCACCACACCTTTTTTTTAAATGGACAACAATGTCTCCACATACAAATTAACAAACGTCCGGATGTCACAATGAGGCTATTCAGTTGCTATTATTTCACAATCTCATAAAAGTATTCTGTCTGCCCTCAATTGTGAAATTCTTACAAAATGTTAGAGGATATATAATAGCATATTAGCTGCAATAAAATGTAACGCTTATCCTATTCTAAATTCAGTTTGAACTTCACCTTGATTTTTTTCATTATACAGCAAAACGGTCAAGACCGCAATATGCAAGCCCGCACAGTCTGTATTGATATCAATAAAAACTGTAGCCGGATTTATTTATTTTGTACTGATTTGTAATCAATCAAAGATTTCATATTAGAGCAAATTTGGAATTGATTCGTTAAGAGGCATATAAGTACTATATATGCCTTTTGGAAGTGGGGGGGGGGAGTGGATCTTTCCAGGTCACAGTGTCTGCTGTGACCTATCTTTTTGTGCAGTAAATCCACACTCTATTACGAATGAGTAAATCCACACTCTATTACGAATGAGTAAATCCACACTCTATTACGAATGAGTTGGCATGTGGATTAAAATAACTCTAGATATTTTATACCTTTTTATAGGGCTGCGGAAATTAATGATTAATTCCTTGATTAATCGTTAATTTTTTTGATGGATCAAAATTCTTTTGATCGGTACTCACCTGTCCCCCGGCTTCCAGGTCTTCAGGGAGTTCCGTCGGAGATCCAGTGACGTCACGGACATCGCCATCACCAGACTCCTCCCCCCTTCCCCAAGTGTCTCCTTCTGCTAACGAAGAGAAGGGGGGAGGAGTCCGGTGACGTTGATGTCCGTGACGTCGCTGGACAGCGATGGTAAATATGGATGTGGTTAACTGGGATCATTCAGTGAGCTAAGTGTAGGCAAATTTCCTAAAGTTTAATAAAAAAAATTACTTACATCAGTGCTACAGTTTGAATTTAAAACGTATTTGTGTGAACTGTGAAGTTAAGTCATGGATTGTGGAAACTAACTAGTGTCGGATGATTGTATATAGTGTATACCACATTTACCACTGACTAATGCAGAGTTGCAATGCAAGGAGATCAGCTAAAAATACCGTATATACTCAAGTATAAGTCATTCCGAGTATAAGTCGAGGCCCTAATTTACCACAAAAAAATGGGAAAAACTTACTGACCCGAGTATAAGACGAGGGTGAGAAATGCACAGCTACTGTAAGTGGAAAAGAGGGTCAACAATGCCCATTTGCAGCCTCACTGTGCCCATTTGCATGCCTCACTGTGCCCATTTGCAGCCATAGGTCCCCCGAACTTCAAACTCGGTAGGTAATGGTTCCTAGATGCCCCCTAGCTGCAGCCAAAATTTGGGGTCTCTGAACCCAAAGGGTCCCGAAATGACATTGCTGCAGATGGACACAGTTGACCGACTTTGGGGCCCTGTATCTCGGGGTCACTTAGTGCTAGGAACCCCAAATTTGGTGTGCAAACCCAGTGGAACTAGCACCATAAAATAGCCAAAGCTGGGGTCTCAAGCACCAAGTGGTTCCAAGATACAGGGCCCCAAAAATTGGTTCAGAAAATGTCAAGCACTTTTCTGCAGCAGAGAATGACATTTTCCGAACCTACTTTGGGGCCCCATATCTCGGGGCCACTTGCTGCTAGGAACCCCAGCTTGGATATGTTATGGTACCAGTTCCCCTGGGTTTGCACACCAAATTTGGGGTTCCTAGCACCAAGTGGCCCTGAGATACAGGGCCCCAAATTCAGTTCAGAAAATGTCAAGCACTTTTCTGCAGCAGAGAATGACATTTTCCGAACCTACTTTGGGGCCCCATATCTCGGGGCCACTTGCTGCTAGGAACCCCAGCTTGGATATGTTATGGTACCAGTTCCCCTGGGTTTGCACACCAAATTTGGGGTTCCTAGCACCAAGTGGCCCTGAGATACAGGGCCCCAAAGTCGGTTCAGAAAATGAAATTTTTTGCTGCAGAAAAGTGCTTGACTCAAGTATAAGTCGAGGGGGGCACTTTCAGCACAAAAAAATGTGCTGAAAAACTCGACTTATACTCGAGTATATACGGTAGTTGGATCTGTATGTGCGATATAATTATTCAAAATTGGTCGATTAATCGATTAAAAAAAACAGGAACACGAAAATTTTAATCAGTAACAGCCCTACCTTTTTATAGTTGGTATTAACGCTATACCAAAGGCCCTTCCCCTCTCCACTGAACACAAGGAGAAAGCCAGGAACTAGCTGCTGCTGAAAGGGAGAGACAGACGCAACATGAAGGAGGGCTGTGCTGCCGGGGACACAGATGTGAGGAGGACTCTGCTCTTCTGATGGGAACACAGAAGTAAGGAGGACTCTGCTGATGGGGACACAGATGTAAGGAGGGACTCCGCTAACGTGGACACAGATGTAAGGAGGGACTCTGCTTATGGGGACACAGATGTAAGGAGGGACTCCGCTGATGGGGACACAGATGTAAGGAGGACTCTGCTCTGCTTATGGGGACACAGATGTAAGGAGGGACTCTGCTGATGGGGACACAGATGTAAGGAGGGACTCTGCTGATGGGGACACAGATGTAAGGAGGGACTCTGCTGATGGGGACACAGATGTAAGGAGGGACTCTGCTGACGGGGACACAGATGTAAGGAGGGACTCCACTGATGGGGACACAGATGTAAGGAGCAACTCCACTGACGGAGACACAGATGTAAGGAGGAGTTCCGCTGATGGGCACACAGATGTTAGGAGGGGCTCCGCTGACGGGCACACAGATGTAAGGAGGGGCTCCGCTGACAGGGACACAGATGTAAGGAGGGGCTCCGCTGATGAGGACACAGATGTAGGGAGGGGCTCCGCTGACGGGGACACAGATGTAAGCAGGGACTCCGCTGCTGGGGGCACCTGATGTATGGAGGGACTCCACTGCTGGGGGCACCTGATGTAAAGAGGGACTCCACTGCTGGGCAGTCACAAATTTTTTTTTAAACATGGCCCCTTTAAAAAAAGAAAAAAAAAGTCCTTACGTGCACTGTGTTTGGGCGCCAGACACAGTGCACTATGGGAAGCGCCACGTCTATGCAATCACGAGAATGCAGAAGCGGCTCTTCATTGGCGGCGTTTGGAGCTGCTTTGTGGCACAATCCATCGCGCCGAACAGCTTCCGCCCGTAGTATATCACTACAGCCGTGTGCTTTGTTCTCAGTGTGAGAACAAAGTCACTTCCGACGGGCTACAAAAAGATGGCCGCTGCCGTAAGGACTAATCCCCTTGTGTTCAGTGGAGAGGGGAGGCCCCTCCCCTCTCCACTGAACACATGGAGAAAGCCAGGAACTAGCTGCCGCTGAAGGGGAGAGACAGGCGCAGCATGAAGGAGGGCTGTGCTGCCGGGGACACAGATGTGAGGAGGACTCTGCTCTGCTGATGGGGACACAGATGTAAGGAGGACTCACATCTGTGTCCCCATCAGCAGAGCAGAGTCCCCCTTACATCTGTGTCCCCATCAGCAGAGCAAAGGAGGACTCTGCTGATGGGGACACAGATGTAAGGAGGGGCTCCGCTGATGGGGATACAGATGTAACGAGGGGCTTGGCTGATGGGGATACAGATGTAACGAGGGTCTCCGCTGATGAGGACACAGATGTAAGGAGGGGCTCGACTGATGGGGATACAGATGTAAGGAGGGATTCCGCTGCTAGGGACATAGATGTAAGGAGGGACTCCGCTGCTGGGGGCACCTGATGTAAGGAGGGACTCCGCTGCTGGGGGCACCTGATGTAAGAAGGGACTCTGCTGGGGACACCTGATGTAAGGAGGGACTCTGCTGGGGGCACCTGATGTAAGGACGGACTCTGCTGGGGGCACCTAATGGCATCTGGTGGCAGGTGACAAGCTCAGGGCTCCCACTGATTCTGCATTATGGTGAGTGAGAAATAATGCGCTTCAATCATCCTGACACCATAACAACCATGGTGGTGGGAATGCCATTTAATCACTCCATTTTGGCAATTGATTTTTAATGTCTATAAAAAAATGTGTATGTATGTCTTAACACAATAGCTTCTCCTGAGTTGGCTCTCCTATCAATGTTTTCTGGTTCCATTTCCAAAATCAACAAAGAAATATTAAGACATTGCCTACTGACAAGTTCAACTTGTGTGGACATATCCGAACATTGGAAGTCAACTTCTCCTCCATGAATTTTAAAGTGGGCTCAATGATTTTATGTTATTGGAGACCTTAGTAGCAGAGGACAGTAATAAACCAGAAAAGACTGATGGCTTCCAAGCCCTATCCATGCGGTAACGTGCTTTCTTGACTTCATCCAGATACACCAATTTATAACGTTCTACCATTACACGCACACCTATTCATGTAATTCACCTGAGCAGGCTTTCTTAATCTTTATTTGTTTACTATTAACACATAAACAAAACAGTAAGAGCCGGTTAACACAGGGGCGGCACGACTTGCAGCGCGACTCAGAGGCGACCTGCACACGACTTCAGCGGCGGCTTGCAAAATTACTTCTGTATAGAAGTGAATGCACGTCGCCTGAAGTCGCCCCAAAAGTAGTACAGGAACCTTTTTCTAAGTTGGAGCCACTTGAGTCGCTCCTATTAGAAAGATTCCATAGTACAGAACGGAACGTGACTTGTCAGGCGGCTAAGTCGCCTGACAAGTCACCCCTGTGTGAACCGGGTCTTTACATTGCAGTCCCTTGATCTCTTGTATGTTTCTAAATATCCCCTTTTCAAACTTTCTTTCTTCTTTGTACAATAGAAATGTATTTTTTTTCTCTGCATTCATACCCCTTTTTGTTTTTACAAATGTTATATTTCTACTACTACTATGTACTAAAATACTAATTTATATTTTGCTAGCACCCAGTTTTTGCTTGTTTTTTCATTTTTTTACATTTTTTTTTCTTCTTCAGTCAAGACTCTTCTCTACATTGCTGCTGAAGCTTTGACTCTTCTGTTTCAGATCTCCACCATGGTTGTCCTCAGGCTGGCTTTTGGAGTACTGTGTCTGGACCCCGCTGTACTGGACTTTGCAGGGTTGGCCTGGAAGTCACCTTTGGGCACTGGGTTTTGTGTCTAATGTTTTCCAGAATCCGTACTAGTAAAAGTTAGCTGCTGCCTGAGTGACCTTACCTTATGTCCAAAGCTGTCATCAGATGAGGCTGCAAAGTTCACCTGGTAACATTTAGAGAAGGTGTTAACAGAAAACCAAAATTGAAGATCGAAGCTTCGTGTAGCTTTTGCAAGCAGAGCAGCAGCAGGGAGAAGCTTCCTTGTATGTTGGGAAAGAGAGTGTGAGCAACACTCAGCCCTGCAGATTACCTCATTGCTCAGTCCCACAGCATTAACCCCTTCTGCTATAAAACTGTTGGGAACAGCAAAATAAAGGCACCCAGTGGCCCAAGTAGTTGAGATAATCCCATGGCCCCAATGACTTGCTCAGATTTATGCTAAGCGCTGGCAATGCCAGCAGCTCTTAAACTGGAGAGCTCTTAGCGCTCTTTGACCAGCAGTCAGCCCCTAGTTTTCTGTTTCTGGCAGCAGTTTGAGTTTGTTTTCTGTGTTGCCCACACCTCAGTTTGCCTACTTTTGAAAGTCCTAAAGGTTAAAGACTGAGTCCCTCGATGGGCAAAAAAGCAAATAGGATTTTTGTACTCCCTCTGTTTATGATCATTCTTTCAGTACTGCTTTGCTACAATATAGAGGCATGCTGGTAGTGGGAGGGGTTATCTTGGGTTGGCTTAAATTTTTTTTTTTTTTTTTAGCTTGCTTTCCAATCTTCCTATAGGCAGCAGTATAACCTGAATGTTAGACTTCCTTTGGTACTCAATGGACGCGAAGAAAATAATTCTATAGTGACATGCAAAGAAGTAACTTTGATGAAGTTCTCTAACCTTGCATTTCAGATTGGACTTGTATCTAGTCGGGTTCCCAAAAAGGGTTGTCAAGCAAAGAAATTTTTTTGAAACAAACGTGCAGCAAGCTGAGTTTAAGAAATTTTGATTGGAACTCCTGTTCTGGGTTCAGACTACTAAGGTTATTGAAAGACATGCCAGACCATTAGTATTTCTTATAAGAGATTAATGGAATGGAAGCATATGTGGTTCTCTAATTACAGGTTCCCTTAAAAAAAATTTTGGTTGTCTTTGAAGAATTCCAGGTTTTTACATACAGCATAGTTTGGTCCAGCTTGGACCAATACAGCTATGCATATACCATACCTGTGGGATCCCACTAGAAGCTGGAAATCGCTGCAGTAGGCTCCTCTACTATAGTGTGATCTCAACTAGCTTATGGTCCCATGCCAGGCAGCTGCCATGAGGAAAGCTGCTCTGACTGGATGAGGTGGAAGACATGATGTCACTGCCTAGCCTCTACACCTTGTCCAATCAGACAACACTTTGCATTCATTGAGAGGATTCAAAATGATCTCTGAATGGCATAAAAAGAAAAAGGGGGCGCACCAGCCATGTGCATTATCTTTTGTAAAAGTATTTATTGTATGAAAAGATAAAAGAAATTACTCAAAGCGATTGTGGAACAAGGTGCAATGTGAAAAAAAACACAGACTAGCAGCAACGGTTCTAAGATGAGCGAAACCTTCAAAAAGTCTTGAAAGAACATACAAGCATCACTACCGGCTGACGCGTTTCGAAGGTAACGTCCCTTCTTCATCAGAGCTCAGCAGTGAACCCTCCTTCAGTAGTCCCTGTATATATAGTGCCAAAAGGCACTATCAGTAGATCAGGGAGGGCACACTGGCATACTGAGCGCATAGGGTGCAGAGTGACATGAGCTACATGAACCTGTTGGATAGGGGCACACCCCACATGGCTTGCAGACGATCGTAGGAGAGTGGGCACTGTACCTTCAATACCCTCTCAAATCCCTGTACGTGTGGGCGCCGCCACCGCCTCTTCCTCCTGCCTGGAACGCAAACGAACTGGCGTGCGTTCCAGGACGAGCTTATTACCCGGAAATGATCGGCGCACTTCCCTCGTCTGCAAGCCATGTGGGGTGTGCCCCTATCCAACAGGTTCATGTAGCTCATGTCACTCTGCACCCTATGCGCTCAGTATGCCATTACTTATCATTAAGTGTGTGCCATGTCTCCTTCATGGGCAGCCCTGCCTTTGGTAGCATTTAATCACATGTGTTATTCATTCATTTAGTATTCCATCTACTTTTAGTTACCTATTTTGTACTTTTGTGCTTGTATGATTGAGGAGCCTGGGAGGGAGGGGTCCACTGAGGAGGAGGGGCTCCATGTGCCCTCCCTGACATACTGATAGTGCCTTTTGGCACTATATATACAGGGACTATTGAAGGAGAGTTCACTGCTGAGCTCTGATGAAGAAGGGACGTTCCCTTCGAAACGCGTCAGCCAGTAGTGATGCTTGTATGTTCCTCCAAGACTTTTTGAAGGTTTCGCTCATCTTAGAACCGTTGCTGCTAGTCGGTGTTTTTTTCACATTGCACCTTGTTCCACAATCGCTTGTGAGTAATTTCTTTTGTCATTTTATACAATAAATACTTTTACAAAAGATAATGCACATGGCTGGTGCGCCCCCTTTTTCTTTTTATCTCATTGTCTACTAGGATTCCCCATCCTTGAGGGCAGCAAGGCCTGTGACTTTGTATTATCTGTCTGGTCGTCCACTTGTGCGCAGGAGTCATTTCTTCTTCTGTTATCTACTGATCTCTGAATGGCACCTGTGGTAAGTGGCCAACATTCAGCAGAACAGCAGCTGGCCATGGGACCTACAAGCTAGTGGATATCACTGTAGTAGCAGTGTGTAAAAGTTACACTTTATAGGCTGCTGTTGGTGAATTTTTCAGCTGATACCCTACATTATCAGTTAGATGTGACTGTAGTCATGGAAATTCAGCAAGTGTGCTACTGGCCAGATCACCAGGTGAAAATAAAAGGAATAACAAAATTAAATCAAGAAAATGAATACAGCCACCACATTTAGGTGTTGGTAACCTACAACATATATAATTTTTGTTTTTGGTTTTAATACCACTTCAATATCTACTAAGCCATTTATTTGTTTATACTAATGGTCATGGACCCCTGGATGACACCTACATGAGTATACCGTATATAGATTGACTATTGTTCAACTCTGTAATCACAAATACTGACAATGCACTAAGCTGAAGGTATATTTCTATTAGTTCTACCGTAATTGTGTTTTGCTGTACTGTCAAATGGAAAGGTTAAAAAAAATATTACCTTTAAAAAAAAACCCATCTTTTATTAAAAGGTTTTCTTTATTAAACATAAGTAACTTTTTCCAGGTATAAAGTGGCTGACCTTTCCTTGTCATGAGGACCATTTACATCAGTTCCCAACCAAGACACTTTACAGCTGAGATCTTCATTCATGTCCTCAAAGACAACAGTGGTCAGATAATATGAAAAAGTTCTGATGTCATCTAGTTGTTCAATTATATTCCTCCCTCTCCTTCTTCACTAGGCAAATTGCAGATGCCAAGAATGTTGAGAGGAATATCTAAGACTCAAGATTTATCCAACGAATATCTAAGATTCAAATTTGAACTTCATCTAATACCCAGTAGCTTATAATCTATAGCACAAAGCTATCTATCACAATCTATCATCACACATGCCCAGCTCCCACAGTAGTCAGTATGAGAATCCCAACTTGTTATTTACCCAAACTCTACCAGATCATACATGCTCCAAGTTACTATCCATTTTGCATATCTGTTCACAGTGAATATTTAGGTAGCAGTTTCCTCTTATTAAGCCAAGCCACCTTTACTAAACGGAGGCCTTGATTATATGTTTATTACCTCTATACCTGATTTTTTTGTAAATGTTCATATGAACATTTGTTGCATGAATTCTAAAAAAATCAGTGTGGTTGCAATAAAAAATAAATTTGAGTTCCGACAACTTAACTTAAAAATAAAAAAGAGCTGGCTGTTATTTTAATCAAACTTATAGCACATGTTTGAAGCTTCCAAAAGCCAACTCACAAATTGCAACTGAAGGGCCCTATGAGAGAGCTGCTTGAAGACAATGTATTGCTTATAAATGTTTACTGATGCTGGTATTTTTAGGTAAGCATTTATAAGTGAAGATAAAATATGTTTTAGGACTTTATGGTGATGAAATCTTACTGTAGTGCTTCTGAATAAGAGCCATTTAACTGGTAAGCTCCATTGTGAAGATAACAAGTTGGGTCTTTCAGTAGGTTCTGCAATTTTAGCATTAGACATGTTGATACTCTATACTAAGAATCATTAACGTGATTACTAGTATTTGACTGCAATCCTTTCTATGGCACAAGACGTGGAAGAGAAAGAATCCGTGTGTGTGTGCCTAGCTCCTACAACTCTTCCTTGGTATCCTCCTCCTTGACCTTCTTCTCTTCAATCTCCGGTGTTTCTTCCTTAATAGTTTTTGCAGGTGCCTTCTGGAATTCTGGGGGCACAGGGGCGTCCGGACTTTCTTTCTTATAAAACCCTAAATCCTGCAAGAGCTGGTTGATTTCATGTCTCTTCATTTCAGATAGTGGGATTCTCTGAAAAGAATAAAGTATAAGAATTTTTAATGCTCTGAAAAGTCAAGCGTATTTCCATTATTTATAAAACTGCTTCTAATTATAACTTGCAGAGTCCATAGGGCAGAACATAGCTTGTCACAAGTAAACAGTTCATCATTCTGTTAGAGAAATTATAGCTGGAATGAAGCAATTTCCATGAGATGTTGAAAATAAAAGGTATGAATTTATGACTGTGAGTTGTAGGTGTCCCATACTGTGAATACAGAATTAACCCATCCTGGATAGGGATACTCTGCTTATTAAAGCTTGATTTGCAATAAAAATCACGTAACCACTTATTCCGGGCTTCCACTATGCAAAAACATGGGTTAAAAAATTGCAAGCGTAGAGCCCGTTCATAGAATAAATAGAGGAACTTGGACGTGTGATGTCCAAAAAAAAGTCAGTGACAAACTTCAATCATGTGTGATGATAATCCTCAACCACATGTGGATATGATATAGTGACAGTCTTTAACTTCTAATATGTATGATGTAATAACAGTTGATAGTAGATCCACCACCAAAGACACCAGAAGCTGCTTACCAGAGGGATTAAACTCAAATAGGTGTACACCTAGTGAGTCAATCAAGCTTTGTGGTATAATATACCAAGGGGATCAGATGCTCTATCCAGATATGACCTCCAGATAGACCTCTGGACAAGTGTAAGGTATGGATGGACTCAGTAGATATAGGCAGTCAGCCCCAACAGTGGTCTCAGCATATCCTCCCATGCTAAGACGATATGCTGAGACCACTGTCTTCTTTTATACAAGCTCTTGATTTTACTGCAAAACAGGTGAGTGTATTTCCTTTGCTTTTCATGTATTAAAATTTCCATGGAGTTACGCTATATGCCTTCCTCTTTTTTTTAATGGTGTGGCTGACTGCCTATATCTACTGAGTTCATCCATACCTTACACCTGTTCGGAGGTCCATCTGGAGGTCATATCTGGATAGAGCATCTGATCCCCTTGGTATATTATACCACAAAGCTTGATTGACTCACTAGGTGTACACCTATTTGGGTTCAATTCTTCTGGTAAGCAGCTTCTGGTGTCTTTGGTGGTGGATCTACTATCAACTGTTATTACATTATACATATTAGAAGTTAAAGACTGTCATTATATCATATCCACATGTGGTTGAGGATTATCATCACACATGATTGAAGTCTGTCACTGACTTTTTTTGGACATCACACGTCCAAGTTCCTCTATTTATAGACATCGCATGTCATAATAGAGGACTGCTTGGAGTATTTTTGAGCACATCATTTATTATTCACGTTTTTTGTACTTATATTATGTGTTATGGTTTATATGATCACACAAGCGCTGCACATTTCACCCAATTTGTCATTTTTGCAACTTTATCCACTGCTTTGCTGGCTGCTTTAGTTTTTCCAATTTTTGTTTGATTTCTTTTATAGACAGAGCGATATATATGTGTTTATAATTTCCCGTTCATAGAATAGAATTTCCCCCCATGTATATGCTGTGTGAAGTTAACTGTGACCAGCAGCTGCATGAACAAGTTTGTGCTCTGTACAAATTAATGACTGGTACTTTTCACATGTAACAGCTCATCTGAGTGGTTATATGCAATTTTGGACTTTGGCCCTGGACACAGACGGTTTGCATCCAGGGACAGCTTGGACCTTGCTTTGTGCAATGGTGTGCAGTCAGGTTGAATCAGGAAGAGGGCACCCCCAAACTGTTCCCACAAGGTTGGGAGCATGAATTGCCCAAAATGTCTTGGTATGCTGATGCCTTAAATTGTAAGGGTTCGTTTTTTTTTTTCGTTTTTTTAAAAATAACAAACATGTCATACTTACCTCCACGGTGCAGCTCGTTTTGCACAGAGTGGCCCCGAGCCTAGACTTCTGGGGTCCCCCGGCGGCTCTTGCGGCTCCTACCCGCACTAGATAACCCCCTCGGGGAAGCGCTTCCCCGAGGGGGGTTACTTGCAGGCGAGCTCCTGAGTCCAGCATTTGGAGTCCATAGCCGCCTAATGTATGACTCGGCCCCGCCCCCCCGGCGCCCGCATCATTGGATTTGATTGACAGCAGCGGGAGCCAATGGCTTCGCTGCTATCAGTCTATCCAATCAAGACCTGAGAAACCCGGGCAGAGACAGCGCGTCCCCGGTGGGTCAAGTTCCAGGGCTCAGGTGAGTAAAACGGGGGCTGGTGGGCCGGTCACTGCCAGGTGTTTTTTCACCTTAATGCATAGGATGCATTAAGGTGAAAAAACACGAAGGTTTACAGTTCCCTTCATTGGAACTAAGGGGCCAAGCCCAACCCCTGAAAAGCAACCCCACACCATAATGCCCCCTGCACCAAATGATTTGGACCAGTGAACAAAGCAAGGTCCATAAAGACAAGTTTACAAGAGCAAGTTTGGGTTGCAGGAACTTGACTGGCCTGCACAGAGTCCTGACCTAAACCCGATAGAGCGCTTTTGTGATTAATTTGATCGAAGACTACAAGCCAGGCCTTCTCGTTCAACATCAGTGCCTGACCTCACAAATGCGTTTCTGGAAGAATGGTCAAACATTCTCATAGACACATTCCTAAACCTTGTGGACAGTAGGGATGAGCCCAATGTTCGAGTCGAATGTAAGTTCGACTCGAACATCGGGTGTTCGCCTGTTTGACGAATAGCGAACAATTTGGGGTGTTCGCGGCAAACTCGAAAGCCGCGGAACACCCTTTAAAAGTCTACAGGAGAAAATCAAAAGTGCTAATTTTAAAGGCTTATATGCATGGTATTGTTACAGTGGCTTGCGAAAGTATTCGGCCCCCTTGAACTTTTCAACCTTTTGCCACATTTCAGGCTTCAAACATAAAGATATAAAATTTTTATTTTTTGTGAAGAATCACCAACAAGTGGGACACAATTGTGAAGTGGAACAAAATCTTTTGGATTTTTGAAACTTTTTTAACTAATAAAAAAATGAAAAGTGGGGCGTGCAAAATTATTCGGCCCCCTTGCGTTATTACTTTGTAGAGCCACCTTTTGCTGCGATTACAGCTGCAAGTCGCTTGGGGTATGTCTCTATCAGTTTTGCACATCGAGAGACTGAAATTCTTGCCCATTCTTCCTTGCAAAACAGCTCGAGCTCAGTGAGGTTGGATGGAGAGCGTTTGTGAACAGCAGTTTTCAGCTCTTTCCACAGATTCTCGATTGGATTCAGGTCTGGACTTTGACTTGGCCATTCTAACACCTGGATACGTTTATTTGTGAACCATTCCTTTGTAGATTTTGCTGTATGTTTGGGATCATTGTCTTGTTGGAAGATAAATCTCCGTCCCAGTTTCAGGTCTTTTGCAGACTCCAACAGGTTTTCATCCAGAATGGTCCTGTATTTGGCTGCATCCATCTTCCCCTCAATTTTAACCATCTTCCCTGTCCCTGCTGAAGAAAAGCAGGCCCAAACCATGATGCTGCCACCACCATGTTTGACAGTGGGGATGGTGTGTTGAGGGTGATGAGCTGTGTTGCTTTTACGCCAAACATATCGTTTTGCATTGTGGCCAAAAAGTTTGATTTTGGTTTCATCGGACCAGAGCACCTTCTTCCACATGTTTGGTGTGTCTCCCAGGTGGCTTGTGGCAAACTTTAGATGAGACTTTTTATGTATATCTTTGAGAAATGGCTTTCTTCTTGCCACTCTTCCATAAAGGGCAGATTTGTGCAGTGTACGACTGATTGTTGTCCTATGGACAGACTCTCCCACCTCAGCTGTAGTTCTCTGCAGTTCATCCAGAGTGATCATGGGCCTCTTGGCTGCATCTCTGATCAGTCTTCTCCTTGTCTGAGCTGAAAGTTTAGAGGGACAGCCAGGTCTCGGTAGATTTGCAGTGGTCTGATACTCCTTCCATTTCAAAATGATCGCTTGCACAGTGCTCCTTGGGATGTTTAAAGCTTGGGAAATCTTTTTGTATCCAAATCCGGCTTTAAACTTCTCCACAACAGTATTACGGACCTGCCTGGTGTGTTCCTTGGTCTTCATGATGCTCTCTGCGCTTTCAACAGAACCCTGAGACTATCACAGAGCAGGTGCATTTATACAGAGACTTGATTACACACAGGTGGATTTTATTTATCACCATCAGTCATTTAGGACAACATTGGATCATTCAGAGATCTTCGCTGAACTTCTGGAGTGAGTTTTCTGCACTGAAAGTAAAGGGGCCGAATAATTTTGCACGCACCACTTTTCAGTTTTTTATTTGCTAAAAAAGTTTAAAATATCCAATAGATTTCATTCCACTTCACAATTGTGTCCCACTTGGTGATTCTTCACAAAAAATAAAAATTTTATATCTTTATGTTTGAAGCCTGAAATGTGGCAAAAGGTTGAAAAGTTCAAGGGGGCCGAATACTTTTGCAAGGCACTGTATAAAAAGTGTTTGGGGACCTAGGCCCTGCCCCAGGGGACATGTATCAATGCAAAAAAAAGTTTTAAAAACGGCCGTTTTTTCGGGAGCAGTGATTTTAATAATGCTTAAAGTGAAACAACAAAAGTTAAATATTCCTTTTAAATTTCATACCTGGGGTGTGTCTATAGTATGCCTGTAAAGTGGAGCATGTTTCCCGTGTTTACAACAGTCCCTGCACAAAATGACAATTCTAAAAGGAAAAAAAGTCATTTGACCACTGGGCACTTAAACCCCCTTCCTAACCAGACCAATTTTCAGCTTTCGGTGCTCTCACACTTTGAATGACAATTACTCAGTCATACAACACTGTACCCATATGAAATTTTTGTCCTTTTTTTCACACAAATAGAGCTTTCTTTTGGTGGTATTTAATCACCGTTGGGTTTTTTATTTTTTGCGCTATAAAAGAAAAAATACTGAAAATTTGGTAAAAAAATGAATTTTTCTTTGTTTCTGTTATAAAATTTAGCAAATTAGTAATTTTTCTTCGTAAATTTTGGCCAAAATTTATACTGCTACATATCTTCGGTAAAAATAAGTACAACTTGGTGTATATTATTTGGTCTTTGTGAATGTTAGAGAGTCCAAAAGCTATGGTGCCAATATCTGAAAATTTGATCACACCTGAAGTACTGACGGCCTATCTCATTTCTTGAGCCCCTAACATGCCAGAAAAGTACAAATAACCCGCAAATGACCCCTTTTTGAAAAGAAGACATTCCAAGGTATTTGAAAAGATGCATGGTGAGTTTTTTTGAAATTGTCATCTTTTCCCACAATTCTTTGCAAAATCAAGGTTTTTTTTTTCTTTTTTTTTTCACAAAATTGTCATATTAGAAGGTTATTTCTCACACACAGCATATGCATACAACAAATTACACCCCAAAACACATTCTGCTATTACAGGGGGTCCCCGACTTACGAACATCCGAGTTACGAACAACCCCTACTTACGAACGGGGCCCGAATGACGTCACTGCTGGCCGAATCTTCCTCTCCTGAGCCTTTCCTCCGTTCCTGGCTTGGCTGCGGGTCCCCTTCATCCTCCTGCCTGCCCATCCACAGGCCTGGTATGGTCCGGTGGCCTGCCAGGCCGCTAAAACTGCCCGTTGTGGCCGAGGTCTTGTGCGGCCTACGAAGCCTCCAGGATCCCCGGTCTTTCCTACGCCGCTGCCCCGCGAGGGTGCACCGCGGCCGGCCGCTCGGCCGGCCGGCCTGCCTGGCCTCTGATGGCTGCTTTCACCATCCATCTCCCTGCTGTGCCATACAGTGTACCTCTCTCTGCTGTCTCCTGCCGCCATGAAAATAGTAAGAGGGGAGAGCTGTGCTCAGCTGCGCTCCTGGACTCCTGTTTTGGAAGTGACAGGGTCAATAAAGAGAACCTGTCACCTCCAATTGCTATCACACAGGGAATTGTTTCCTCCTGTGTGATAGCAATAAAGTTAAGTGAAAAAAAAATTGATAAAAAAAATAAAAATAAGAAATACAATCATAATTAAATTAATAAAATAAAAAAATAATTAAAAAAAGTAAAGAATAAGAAAAATAATATTAAAAATAAGAAAATTATACAAAAATAAAAAAAAGTAAACGACAAGCTACAAATAAATACAAATAAAAAAAAGTGATTAAAAAGTAAAAAAAATAAAAGAAACAAAACATATTTGAACTAACCATGCCGCCCCTGCCATCCGGTTGCCTTTCTCTGTTGATTTGGGTTTACATCCTGTCTCTGAGACTAGATTTGCACTTAAAAAAGGTACTGTTCCGACTTACAAACAAATTCGACTTAAGAACAAACCTACAGTCCCTATCCTGTTCGTAACCCGGGGACCCCCTGTACTCCAGAGTATGGCGATACTACTTGTGTGAGACTTTTACACAGCGTGGCCACATACAGAGGCCCAACATGCAGGGAGCCCCTCCAGGCGTTCTGGAGCACCCAGGCCAATTCTTATATTTCTCTTCTACATGTAAAAATAATAATTTATTTGCTAGAAAATTACATAGAACCTCAAAACATTATATATATTTTTTTTTAGCAAAGACCCTAGAGAATACAATGGCGGTTGTTGCAACTTTTTATCTCGCACAGTATTTGCGCAGCAATTTTTCGAACGCGTTTTTTTGGGAAAAAAAACAGTTTTGTGCTTTAACCACTTCAATACCAGGCACTTAGACACCTTCCCGCCCAGGCCAATTTTCAGCTTTCAGCGCTGTCGCAATTTGAATGGCAATTGCGCGGTCATGCTACACTGTACCCAAACAAATTTTTTATCATTTTGTTCCCACAAATAGAGCTTTCTTTTGGTGGTATTTGATCACCTCTGCGGTTTTTATTTTTTGCGCAACAAATAAAAAAAGACCGAAAATTTTGAAAAAAAACAAGTTTTTCTTTGTTTCTGTTAAAACTTTTTGTAAATAAGTACATTTTCTTCTTCAATGACGGGCACTGATATGGCTGCACTGACGGGCACTGATAAGGCGGCACTGATGGGCACCGATGAGGTGGCACCAATGAGGTGGCACTGATGAGGTGGCACTGACGGGCACTAATGATGGGCACTGATAGGCGGCACTGATGGGCACTGATAGGTGGCACTGATGGGCACTAATAGGTGGCACTGGTATGCGGCACTGATGGGCACTCATAGGTGGCACGGATGGGCACTTATAGGCGGCACTGATGGGCACTCATAGGTGGCATTGATGGGCACTCGTAGGTGGCATTGATGGTTACTTATGGGTGGCACTGATGGGCACTGATGGGCACTGACAGGTGGCATGAATGGACACTGATGGGTGGCACTGATGGCACTGCTTGTTTGCAGTGATGCCCCTAAGGGTGGCATTGCTGGGCATCACTGCAACATAATGGTGCCAATCAGTGCCCATTTGTGGGCACTGATTGGCACAGATTTGGTACACTGGGCACATGTGGATGGCCATGGGGTACATACCTGGCCATCCACATGTTGCCCCTTCCCTGGTGGTCCTAGTGGCGATCCCTGGTGGTCCAGTGTGGTGATCTGTGGGGGGGCTGCGCTGATAAACAATCAGAGCAGACCCCGCCCTGCCAGGAGAGCCGCCGATCGGCTCTCCTCTACTCGCGTCTGTCAGACGCGAGTGAGGAAGAGCCGATCAACGGCTCTTCCTATTGACAGCGTGATCAGCCGTGATTGGAGGCTCCTTACCAAGATCGGTGTAGCGGTGTGTCAGACTGGGGGCGGGCTGCGGCATGTTATCCTGCTGGACGTCATATGACGTCCAGTCAGGATAACAGAACCACTTCCCGGACGTCAATCCACCATAGGGCGGGCGGGAAGTGGTTAAAAAAAAAACAAAACAGTAAAGTTAGCCCAATGTTTTTGCATAATGTGAAAGATGAAGTTACGCCAAGTAAATAGATACGCTCAAAGTCAAGGACGTCATATGACGGTGGGCGGGAACTGGTTAAAAATTGCGGAGTATTGCAGAGTATTGCAGAGTATTGCGGGGTATTGCAGAGTATTGCGGGGTATTGCAGAGTATTGCTGGGTATATTGCAGAGTATTGCTGGGTATATTGAAGAGTATTGCTGGGTATATTGCAGAGTATTGCCGGGTATATTGCAGAGTATTGCCGGGTATATTGCAGAGCATTGCCGGGTATATTGCAGAGCATTGCCGGGTATATTGCAGAGCATTGCCGGGTATATTGCAGAGCATT
Source organism: Lithobates septentrionalis (assembly GCA_037952835.1). Taxonomy (NCBI): domain Eukaryota; kingdom Metazoa; phylum Chordata; class Amphibia; order Anura; family Ranidae; genus Lithobates; species Lithobates septentrionalis. The sequence continues at coordinate 3,132,591 of JBBDGP010000546.1, read as the reverse complement.
GCCGGGTATATTGCAGAGCATTGCCGGGTATAATGCAGAGCATTGCCGGGTATAATGCAGAGCATTGCCGGGTATAATGCAGAGCATTGCAGGGTATAATGCAGAGCATTGCAGGGTATAATGCAGAGCATTGCAGGGTATAATGCAGAGTATTGCAGGGTATAATGCAGAGTATTGCAGGGTATAATGCAGAGTATTGCAGGGTATAATGCAGAGTATTGCAGGGTATAATGCAGAGTATTGCAGGGTATAATGCAGAGTATTGCAGGGTATAATGCAGAGTATTGCAGGGTATAATGCAGAGTATTGCAGGGTATAATGCAGAGTATTGCTGGGTATAATGCAGAGTATTGCTGGGTATAATGCAGAGTATTGCTGGGTATAATGCAGAGTATTGCTGGGTATAATGCAGAGTATTGCTGGGTATAATGCAGAGTATTGCTGGGTATAATGTAGAGTATTGCTGGGTATAATGCAGAGTATTGCAGGGATGGCTGAGCATGGAGGGATGGATGGATGTGACTGTAATTGTCACTGAGCACCGCTGTGGGCCCTACACATGCAGCCCACAGCGGTGCTGGCATCCGATCCCTCCCCCTCTCCCCTCGCACTGTACCGATCGGTACACAGAGGGGAGGGAGGAACCGGCGTCATGACATGACGCCGGTTTGTTTACATGTGATCGCTCCGTCATTTGACGGAGCGATCACATGGTAAACGGCCGTCTTTCGGCTATGGCCCGGTCGGCAAGTGGTTAAAAGTCCTCACGGCTATAATGAATTGTCGGGCCCGGCAATACACATAAAAGTAATTGAAAAAACGGCATGGGATTCCCCCACAGTCCATTAACAGGCACTTTGGGTCTGGTATGAATATTAAGGGGAACCCCGAACCAAAATTTTGAAAAAATTGCGTGGGGGTCCCCCCAAATTCCATACCAGGCCCTTCAGATCTGGTATGAATATTAAGGGGAACCCGTGCCAAAATTTAAAAAAAAATGGGTTCGGGTCCCCCTCAAAATCCATACCAGACCCTTCAGGTTTGGTATGGATTTTAAGGGGAACCCCCACGCCAAAATTTTTTAAAAAATGGTGTGGGTGTCCCACCAAAAATCCATACCAGACCCTTATCCGAGCACGCAACCTGGCAGGCCGCAGGAAAAGAGGGGGGACGAGAGAGCGCCCCCCCCTCCTGAACCGTACCAAGCCACATGTCCTCAACATGGGAAGGGTGCTTTAGGGTAACCCCCCAAAGCACTGTGTCCCCATGTTGATGGGGACAAGGTCCTCATCCCCACAACCCTTGCTCGGAGATTGTGGGGGTCTGCGGGCGGGGGGCTTATCGGAATTTGGAAGCCCCCTTTAACAAGGGGACCCCCAGATCCCAGCCCCCCGCGTGAAATGGTAGCGGGGCCACACCGTGACGTTGCCGGGTGACCTCGCTCCCCTCTGACACACGGGACTTCCCCCTCTGACGCTACGGGGAAGCCATAGGGATGTCTCCGTGCGTCAGAGGGGGGCAGGGTCACCCACCGATGTCACCGTGTGGCCCCGCCCTCAGTTATAAAATAACTATCACCTGAGAGGACGGTCACTACGGCGGGTGCCTCCCATGGAGGCGGATCGCTGGCGGCATGCGTTTTTTTTTTTTTTCTTTTTCGGTCCGTCGGCGGAGCAAGAGAAGAAGACTTCGTGGGACAGTTTTATTTTTTTATTTTTTAATAAAGGACTTGTCCCCAAGCCGTGTCATGTCACTTTTACAATTTTCACACTTTTTTTTAAATGGTAGGGGTACATTTGTACCCAATTAACATTTCACACAGGGGGGAGGCCGGGATCTGGGGGGCTCCTTGTTAAAGGGGGCTTCCAGATTCCGATGAGCCCCCCCGCAGACCCCCACAACCACCGGGCAAGGGTTGTGGGGATAAGGCCCTTGTCCCCATCAACATGGGGACACGGTGCTTTAGGGGGATACCCATGTTGAGGGCATGTGGCCTGGTACGGTTCAGGAGGGGGGGGCGCTCTCTCACCCCCCCTCTTTTCCTGCGGCCTGACAGGTTGCGTGCTTGGATAAGGGTCTGGTATGGATTTTTGCAGGGACCCCCTTGCCATTTTTTTTATTTTGGCATAAGGTTCCCCTTAAAATCCATACCAGACCTGAAGGGTCTGGTATGGATTTTGAGGGGGACCCCCACACCATTTTTTTTTTAATTCTGGAGCGGGGTTCCCCTTAATATCTATACCAGACCTGAAGGGCCTGGTATGGAATTTGGGGGAAACCCACGCAATTTTTTTTTAAATTTTGGCTTGGGGTTCCCCTTAATATTCATACCAGACCCAAAGGGGCTGTGTTTTTTTTTTTTTTTTTTTTTTTGCATTGATACAGGACCCAGGTCCCCAAACACTTTTTATGACAATAACTTGCAGATAAGCCTTTAAAATTAGTACTTTTGATTATTCATGTTCGTGTCCCATAGACTTTAACGTTGTTCGAACAAATTTTTTGCCTGTTCGCATGTTCTGCTGCGAACCGAACCGGGGGGTGTTCGGCTCATCCCTAGTGGACAGCCTTCCCATAAGAGTTAGAGCTGTTATAGCTGCAAAAGGTGGGCCAACTCAGTATTGAACCCGACGGACTAAGACTGGGATGCCATAAAAGTTCATGTGCGTGTAAAAGGCAGGCGTCCCAATACTTTGACAATATAGTATGTGTATGTGTGTGTGTGTGTATATGTGTGTGTATATGTATATATATATATATATATATATATATATATATATATATATATATATATATATATATATATATATATATATATATATATATATATATGTATACACATACACATTATCTCACAAAAGTGAGTACACCTCTCACATTTTTGTAAATGTATACCTTTTCATGTGACAACACTGAAGACATGACACTTTGCTACAATGTAAAGTAGTGAGTGTACAGCTTGTATAACAGAGTAAGGGCCCTTTCACACTGGGGCGGTTTGCAGGCGCTATTGCACTAATAATAGCACCTGCAAACCGACCCGAAACAGCCGCTGCTGTGTCTCCAGTGTGAAAGCCCCGAGGGCTTTCACACTGGAGCAGTGCGCTAGCAGGACGGGAAAAAAAGTCCTGCTAGCAGCATCTTCGGAGCGGTGAAGGAGCGGAGTGTATACCGCTCCTTCACTGCTCCTGCCCATTGAAATCAATGGGACAGCGCGGCTATACCGCCGGCAAAGCGCCTCTGCAGAGGCACTTTGCGGTGGTTTTTAACCCTTTCTCGGTCGCTAGCGGGGGTAAAACCGCCCCGCTAACGGCCAAATACCGACGGTAAAGCACCGCTTACAATAGCGGCGTTTTACCGCCGACGCCGCCCCCGCCCCAGTGTGAAAGGGCCTTAAATTTGCTGCCCCCTCAAAATAACTCAACACACAGCCATTAATGTCTGAGCCCTGGCAACAAAAGTGAGTACACCCCTAAGTGAAAATGTCCAAATTGGGCCCAAAGTGTCAAAATTTTGTGTGGCCAGCATTATTTTCCAGCACTGCCTTAACCATCTTGGTCATGGAGTTCACCACAGCTTCAGAGGTTGCCACTGGAGTCCTCCCACTCCTCCATGACAACATCATGTTGCTGGTGGATGTTAGAGACCTTGCGCTCCTCCGCCTTCCGTTTGAGGATGCCCCACAGATGCTCAATAGGGTTAAGGTTTGGAGACATGCTTGGCCAGTCCATCACCTTTACCCTCAGCTTCTTTAGCAAGGCAGTGGTCATCTTGGAGGTGTGTTTGGTGTCGTTATCATGTTGGAATAATGCCCTGCGGCCCAGTCTCCGAAGGGAGGGGATCATGCTCTGCTTCAGTATGTCACAGTACATGTTGACATTCAGAGTGCCCTCAATGAACTGTAGCTCCCCAGTGCCGGCAGCACTCATGCAGCCCCAGACCATGATACTCCCACCATCATGCTTGACTGTAGGCAAGACACGCTTGTCTTTGTACTCCTCACCTGGTTGCTACACACTCTTGACACCATCTGAACCAAATAAGTTTATCTTGGTCTCATGAGAGACTAACACTAACTTGTAACACTAACGAGTCAAATGACACCAGGGAGGGAATATGGCTAATTGGGCCCAATTTGGACATTTTCACTTAGGGGTGTAATCACTGTTGAGTTATTTTGAGGGGGGCAGCAAATTTGCACTGTTATACAAGCTGTACACTCACTATTTAACATTGTAGCAAAGTGTCATTTCTTCAGTGTTGTCAAATGAAAAGATATATTAAAATATTTACAAAAATGTGAGGGGTGTACTCACTTTTGTGAGATACTGTGTATATATAAGACAATAAATAAAAAAAAGTCTAAAAAAATATTGTCCGTGGGTTAGGGGTGCAAATTACTTGTCTTGCCTTGCGTGCTGACAACCCACGCTACGAAAATAATTTTACTGTTAGGGGTCCCCACATCTTGGGAAATTTTATCAAGGGGTCACGGCCCTAGAAGATTGAGAACCACTGCCTTAAAGGAACTCTAGGGTCACACAGAGAATGGCTGGTCTAAGGTAACAGAGTGCTCTGTAATATAGTGAGGCCAGCAGTGAACACCTGATTTTTTGCCTCCATGACAGGCCTAACTTATTGGGAATGGTTGTGTTTATTTATAATGGTCAGGACTATAAAAAAAATGTACTATTTTCTTTTAGTTGGGCAGCAGGTGGAGTTCAAAGTTCCTTTAAAGCGGTAGTAAATCCACTGATTTTTTTCTTTCCCCTACACCTGTAAGGGAAAAGGCATAATGAGCTAGTATGCACCGCATACTAGCTCATTATGAGATACTTACCTTAGAACGAGGCGCCGGCATCTCACCCGGTCCACGCCAAGGGAGCTAACATTTCCCCTAGGCGTGTCTTCATGTATCGCGGCTTCGGCGCTGTGAGTGGCCGGAGCCCTGATGTCGTCACTCCAGCGCATGCCCGCAGGAGACTTCTTTCCGGCAAGGTCCGGAGTTTGCCGGGCTTTCAGCCGAGAATCCCCTATGCGCATGCGCCGCTGCAGTCAGCGGCTCATTGCGAGGGGAATATCTCCTAAACCGTACAGGTTTAGGAGATATTTTTTTTTACCTACAGGTAAGTCTTATTATAGGCTTACCTGTAGGTAAAAGTTTCAAAAATAAGTATACAACCACTTTAAATGTTTTCCAGGCTGGCCTTCACTGCTGTGAGTTCAGTAGATTAAACTCCTATTTCATAGCCACGATTGAAGAAATCGGCATAATAACCCATCACACACATTTGTAAGATTTTATAGGCAAACCTGTTTTCTCTTTTAAAACAAAAAAATAATGTGTTGTGACATCTATGGACCCTGTATGTAATAGCTATTTTGTAAAAGAAAGATCTAAAACCATGTTATAAAGCTACAAAATAGAATGTCATTTTATAAAACTATTATGCGTTTTCTTTTGAGTTTCTCTTGGAACTTGTATCCATTATAATCCTGGGTTATCAGAACACTAACCTTATGGTATATTTTAGTCTATAGGAATTATTTTGCTCTGCAGTACCTTATTGTAGTCTCCAGATGTCGCTGTTACAACTACAGTCTACAAAAAGCAGTTGATCAATAAAAAGAAGCATAGGCTGAACATATGTCAAAGACTCTACTCACATAAACACTGACATGCTACAGTATAGATAACTCAGTCATCAAAATGCCATTACATATGCCCAGATATGCATTTACAATGCTATCTTTAGGACATGTGGGCATAAATAATGACATGTTGATGATTGAGTTATCTATATAAGTAGTAAGGGTCTTTGACATAGGTTCAGCCGATGCTTCTTTTTATTGATCTTTTTAATTTGACATTAATAAAGATGTATTAATGTTTTGGTTGTCTGTTAAGCGTGGTGCATTTAAAATGCCGTACAGCCATGAAGACCTTTTTGGCAGCTGCTTTTTGTAGACTGTAGATTTAACAACGACATCTGGAGACTACAATAAGGTACTGAAGAAAAAAAGGATTCCTATAGACTAAAAGATACTATAAGGTCAGTGTTTTGATAATCCAGGATTATAAAGGGTACAAGTCTCAAGAGAAATGTAAAGCTGTACATAGAAAGAAATGCCAAGTACTATAGTCAAATTCTTTAGAAAAATACCATACTGTTCATCACTTACCTCTAACTCCTCGTACTGGGGGGATATAAGTACTAGTTCAGGGTCTGCACCAGGTAAATGCTTCATCTCAAGGTTGTGGCTGGGGAAAGACATCATGTCAAGGCAAAATATCCATGTTTTATTACCAGATGTCCATAAATAGTCTGAGGATGGAACTATTACTTGTTTTTAAAAAGTGAAACCTTCAGAATTGTCATCCTCATTCTAGCTGCACTACCTAGTGAGTTGCTGATCTGGATCAAGCATGCAGGCTGTGACATCCAAATAATCTGTGCTCCAGGCCAGCATGCTTGTTCTACATAAGTGACTTACTAAGTAGTTAAGCCCAGAACCGGAACCTTTTGAAAACGAGTTAATGGCAGCTTCCATATTTGTGTGCGCAAAGGTTTACTTTTAATTCAGTATGTACACTTGTGCTCATAAGTTTACATACCCTGGCAGAATTTATGATTTCTTGGCCATTTTTTAGAGAATATGAATGAAAACACAAAAACATTTCTTTCACTCATGCTTAGTGTTTGGCTGAAGCCATTTATTATCAATCAATTGTGTTTAAACTTTTTAAGTCATGATGGCAACAGAAACTACCCAAATGACCCTGATCAAAAGTTTACATACCCTGGTGATTTTGGCCTGATAACATGCACACAAGTTGACACAAAGGGGCTTGAATGGCTATTAAAGGTAACCATCCTCACCTGTGATCTGTTTGCTTGTAATTAGTGTGTATAAAAGGTCAATGAGTTTATGGACTCCTGACATACCCTTGCATCTTTCATCCAGTGCTGCACTGACGTTTCTGGATTCTGAGTCATGGGGAAAACAAAAGAATTGTCAAAGGATCTGCAGGAAAAGGTATTTAAAACAGGAAAAGGATATAAAATGATATCCAAGGAAATTGAGAATGGCAATCAGCAGTGTTCAAACTCTAATCAAGGAGTGGAAAATTAGGGGTTCTGTTGAAACCAAACCAGGGTCAGGTAGACCAACTAAAATTTCAGCCACAACTGCCAGGAAAATTGTTTGGGATGCAAAGAAAAACCCACAAATAACTTCAGGTAATATACAGGACTCACTGAAAACATGTGGCGTAGCTGTTTCAAGATGCATAAAAAGGAGGCACTTGAAGAAAGATGGGCTGCATGGTCAAGTCGCCATAAGAAAGCCATTACTATACAGCCCAAGAATTTACAGGAACTGGAGGCTTTTTGCCAAGAGGAATGGGCAGCTTTACCATCTGAGAAGGTAAAGAGCCTCATCCACAAATACCACAATAGACTTCAAGCTGTCATTGATGTTAAAGGGGGCAAAACATGGTATTAAGAACTGGGGTATGTAAACTTTTGATCAGGGTAATTTGGGTAGTTTCTGTTGCCATTATGATTTAAAGAGTAAACACCCCGCCCCCTTCCTCATCCTCCTTTTCCTGCTTTACACGTTATTGATCTGCTCTCATAGATTGGATATTCCACTACTACATTGTCTATAGCTTTATATATGGAAACTATGGACTACCTATGTACCCACTTTACTTTAATCAAAATATGCTATGTATTGTGTACCTTTTTTTTCTCGAATAAAGACCAACCTTGTTGTTAAAAAAAAACAAGAAAAACAGTTGATTGGTAATAAATGGCTTCAGCCAGACCATGAGTGAAAGAAAAGTTTTTGTGTTATTCATATTCTCTGAAAAATGGCCAAGAAATCATAAATTCTGCCAGGATATGTACACTTATGAACACAACTGTATATCCCATGCAAGCGCTCAAACCATGTGAAAATCCTTTTCCTGCCCCCCATAGGTACAGTCAGGTCCATAAATATTGGGACATCGACACATTTTCTAATCTTTTTGGCTCTATACACCACCACAATGGATGTGAAATGAAACAAGCAAGATGTGCTTTAACTGCAGACTTTCAGCTTTAATTTGAGGGTATTTACATCCAAATCAGGTAAACGGTGTAGGAATTACAACAGTTTGTATATGTACCTCCCACTTTTTAGGGACTAAAAGTAATGGGACAATTGGCTGCTCAGCTGTTCCTTGGCCAGGTGTGTGTTATTCCCTCATTATCCCATTTACAAGGAGCAGATCAAAGGTCCAGAGTTCATTTCAAGTGTGCTATTTGCATTTGGAATCTGTTGCTGTCAACTCTCAATATGAGATCCAAAGAGCTGTCACTATCAGTGAAGCAACCCATCATTAGGCTGAAAAAACAAAACAAACCCATCAGAGAGAACAAAAAAACATTAGGTGTGGCCAAATCAACTGTTTGGAACATCCTTAAAAAGAAAGAACACACCGGTGAGCTCAGCAACACCAAAAGACCACGGAAAACAACTGTGGTGGATGACCGAAGAATTCTTTCCCTGGTGAAGAAAACACCCTTCACAACAGTTGGCCAGATCAAGAACACTCTCCAGGAGATAGGTGTATGTGTGTCAAAGTCAACAATCAAGAGAAGACTTCACCAGAGTGAATACAGAGGGTTCACTACAAGATGTAAACCATTGGTGAGCCTCAAAAACAGGAAGGCCAGATTAGAGTTTGCCAAACATCTAAAAAAGCCTTCACAGTTCTGGAACAACATCCTATGGACAGATGAGACCTAGATCAACTTTTACCAGAGTGATGGAAAGAGAAGAGTATGGAGAAGGAAAGGAACTGCTCATGATCCAAAGCATACCACCTCATCAGTGAAGCATGGTGGTGGTAGTGTCATGGCGTGGGCATATATGGCTGACAATGGAACTGGTTCTCTTGTATTTATTGATAATATGACTGCTGACAAAAGCAGCAGGATGAATTCTGAAGTGTTTCGGGCAATATTATCTGCTCATATTCAGCAAAATGGTTCAGAACTCATTGGACGGCGCTTCACAGTGCAGATGGACAATGACCTGAAGCATACTGCGAAAGCAACCAAAGAGTTTTTTAAGGGAAAGAAGTGGAATGTTATGCAATGGCCAAGTCAATCACCTGACCTGAATCCAATTGAGCATGCATTTCACTTGCTGAAGACAAAATTGAAGGGAAAATGCCCCAAGAACAAGCAGGAACAGAAGACAGTTGCAGTAGAGGCCTGGCAGAGCATCACCAGGGATGAAACCCAGCGTCTGGTGATGTCTTTGCGTTCCAGACTTCAGGCTGTAATTGACTGCAAAGGATTTGCAACCAAGTATTAAAAAGTGAAAGTTTGATGGATGATTGTTAATCTGTCCCATTACTTTTGGTCCCTTAAAAAGTGGGAGGCACATATACAAACTGTTGTAATTCCTACACCGTTCACCTGATTTGGATGTAAATACCCTCAAATGAAAGCTGAAAGTCTGCAGTTAAAGCACATCTTGTTAGTTTCATTTCAAATCCATTGTGGTGGTGTATAGAGCCAAAAAGATTAGATATGTGTCAATGTCCCAATATTATTGGACCTGACTGTATCTATAATATATGTTCGGTAACCTATCTGCACAATTGGGCACAATGCGGTGAATCAGAATCAACCCCAATGTCCTAAGTTCATGTCGCAATCATTTCAGCCCGCTACACACAGTGACACCAGTATTACTTGTAAGGTTGAAACTTGTTTTAGAAGTAGATTCTAATGCCATGTCTTATAGCTGTGAATGTAGTAACTCCGTAGAACATATGTTCAGCAGGTTACACTTCCCCTAGTGGATATTTCTTTAAAGTAAACCCTTTCTAATACAAATATGGATGGTGGCGTAGGAGAGGACTTCGGTACGTATATGAGCTCCTTGCCTTGGACAGGGTAAAGTCTTTTCATTACCTACAAGAGCACTGGCAACTACCATCTAATGAGTTCTTCTGCTATATTCAAATCATCTAATGCTCCTATGTCACCTGAGGGGCCTCCCAAACACCTGATTCAATTTGAGAATCGCTGTCGTAAAGACCCCAACATGAGAGGCTTGGTTTCGGACCTATACACTTCTCTGATCAACACGATGAGCTCTGGTCCACCTCCTTACATGGCGAAGTGGATGGCTTGCCTTCTCCATATGCTCCCGGAACATTTTTTCCCAGGAAAATTCTTACAAACCGCTCTCTCAGTGGTATATGACCCCAGACCACGTGTCCAAGTTCACCCCATCGGTGTCCCCCATATCCTTCCAAGGCTGCACAGAGTGAAGCACTCTTTCACAATTGGTGGTCCTCTCCTAAGGCCATTCGGTTTTGGACACAGGTCTATACCAAGATCAGGTAAGTCCTTCACATTACTTTAGTACTGCACTGTTCTCTTTGGTCTTTATTTCCCTGTGCATACCTAGGTAACAATTTCAATTCATCCTCGCTGATATATGCAACTGAGACACTGTAGTCCTCGATGGGATGTGCTTTTCTTAGCCGCACTGTTTGGACTGTTTCAATGAGCCTTTATTTGCTTTTTAGCTCTGTTTATTGTAAAAACTTGAAACTTTATAAAACTCTTTGTAAAACAAATATGGATTTTATTGCTGACCATCTGAAAATACATCACTGACAATCTTCTCCTTTGGTAAACAAATATCTCTGTCCTTGGGGACAATCGGGAACTTCAACAGAGATGGAAGAAGCCAGCTAGTAATTGATGACACCAATTTACACCCATAATTGAAACATCTGTTCTGAGTGTAGTGATCCTGTAATGGCCCACCGACATCAGTATAATTACATATGTACTAATTACAGCCTATTACACTACAATTGTCAATGAGTGCTAGTATCTGCATTCACTAAGGATGTGAAGGAGCTCTATGAAAAATGTGTATGGTGTAGTTGGCAGCCAAGAGAAATCCTTTCAATGGAGGAATCAAAGCACTGTTTTTAGTGCTCAGCAGGATCTTACACAGAACAGCTGATTTATAATTCTAGACACACATGATTATTATTTTTTATTAAGCCTTTGTAAACCAGAAACATTAAAGGAACCATCAAATTCCATGTCCTATACTCTTGTAAAGGATACTAAAGAGGGATGTCCTCCTGGACGAAGGCCTTCACCTGGAAAGAGAGGAAACTGTTACATGCTTGCTACATTTGTCAAAATAAATATTAGTAACTAAATCATTCATTAGGAATGATATATGATCAGTACAATCCATATATTATGGGTAATATTTAGGGTGGCGGGCACTGAACTCCATTAAATCAAAACTGTCTCCCATTTGGTGGTACATAGCTGTGACCACACTTGAAACCTGAACTGTGTCTGCAAACTGAACCCAATTCAGTCATTTTCCTGAATGTGTCTTTTGGTCTTAGACAAAGGGGTTTGCATCTGATCTATGATCCAACTTTGTAAAGTGAAAATATGTGTCACCTGGCACAAAAAGTATGTTTTAAAATTAAAATTAGAATATAATCTGCTGCAGTTAGAAATTCTCTACTATTGGTTAGAGGGAAATTGATATATAAAAAATGTAACTGCGCTGATCATAAAGCGCTTATACAATATTACCACTAAAGCAGTATTGATGAAGTGTGCACAAACATCAAAACTATATAGCTCCATAGTGCAAAACTATAGTGCAAATTATTAAATTATCAAGTGCAAAATTGAAAAATTATTAAAACTGCAGGACACAGGTTTTTAACATTTCCCAAAGTCCACTTCTATCATTTAAATCCTATGTGGCTTAGTGTGCTCAAAATCACATCCGTGCTATTTTAGAAGCCTTTTCACCACTTCGTGCATCACCACCACCTTCTGAAATGGTCACTCACCAGAGCCTAGAAAAAACCTTGCCTTTGGTTCATATTGGGATAACCACTCCACTTCCCTGGCGTTTCTCCAGATAGTTTGCCACTAGTTACTCCTCAAATCTTGATATCTCTTAAGAAGTAAATGGCCATCATAGCGCAATATGCTTTTATAAAATGTATTTAAACCAACAAGGTAAACATCCCTGTGACAGACCTAGCCAGGAAAGAGGCTTTTGGAGAGGACTGAATGCAAGCCTCTTGCCTTTTGATTATGGGCCCTGGAATTTCAAGGGAACAGTACTCTTTGCAAGGTGAATGAGAAATCCAGTCTGATCTGTACAATCACACTCAATCTTGTATATATGTATATATTGTATATTGTCTCATTCTGTTGTGGACTCTTTACTGTGATCATTTGGGAAGTGTATCTCTATGGGGGGAGGGGGGATTCCTCCAGCAGCCCCCTGCTGATAAGACTGTTTACTGAGGAGAAGTTTGAACACACCTGACCTGTGTGTTCATTGTCTTTGGACAGTTTAACCCGCCCTCTTTTCTTGTTTTCAAAAAGTTTTTATTTTGTTTTTAGGAATAACAAAGAAGGTGTAATACATTCAAGACAATCAGAGCAATGAGTACAAAAAGTGTAGAGACATGGAATGTAAGCAGAGACTACATACCAATATAAACTGCTGAGTTATATATCTCTATTAGAGCTATCAACATATTCTGAAAGTCTGAGACTCAGTTGAATAGATAAAATAATACAAACGCACAAATCAAAAAAAAACAAAAAGCCCTAGGTCGGAAAATAAAATGTACAAAATATAATAAAATAAAAAGAAAAGAAGAATGTAAGAATGTCAGGTTTGGAGCCTAAATAAGAACCAGGGATTCCAGATGGCATCATATTGAGGGATAGTGTCATGTAGGGTATGAAAGATCTGGTCTGACAACATCATGTGGTCTATTCTTGCAATAACTTGAGAAAATGGTACTGAAGCTGATTTCCAATTCAGAGCAACCACCCAATGCAAGGCTATACAAATAGAGTGAATCAGTTTAACCAACGGTTTAGGGGTGTCTGGGGGGGATTGAAATAAAAGACAGTGTTGGTATGAGATATTAAGAGGTTTGCCTGCTAATTTGTCCATTACTTTCAAGATCTCATTCCAAGTAGGGCGTAGTTTTTCGCAATTCCAAAATATATGGAAAAACTAGCCTTGTTGCATACATCCCCTAAAACAGAGGGGGGATGATTGAGGGTAGATCTTGTGTATACGCAACCGGGTGTAGTACCAGCGTGTCAACAGTTTGATCGCAGTTTCACGTACCATGATGGATTTAGTGCATTTGCGTAGGTTCTGCCAGCCCTTCACCCAGTCTATGTCATCTACTGCAAGATCCAACTCAGCTGCCCATTGGGATCTATATTTTAGAGTTGCGACCTCTGAGTTAGCATCCAGGGCAACATAGACTAGCGAGATCAGACCTTTTTGGCGGGGTGAGTCATGGCATATGTCCTCATATAGAGTGGTGGAGGTCGCAGAGGGGCCAGTGTAGTGCCTTTGGAAAAAGTGACGTATTTGTAAAAAGTGGTAGAATTCAGAGTTTGGGATGTGGTGCAAGGATTGCAACTGAGAAAAGGAGATAAATTTCGAGTTTATAAAAAATTTGTCTAATGTAGTTAGTTTTAAGTCAATCCAGAGTTGGAAGGAGGAAGGTCTATCAAAGGCCAATGGGAATCTAGAATCTCCTAGAAATGAGGCATATAGGGGGACAGTTGATATGAGATTGTAAGTTTTTTTATATGAGTCCCAGAGTTGGAGGCCAGCATGCGTAATCAAATTTTTGGTAGCTACTACTGATTTAGTCTGATTGTTGGACCACATAAGGCCCGGGAGATATAGGGGGGCGATAGATTCGCTTTCAAACTGCACCCAAGGGACCCTGGAGTTATAAATATTCCATTGTGCTTGTTGCGTGTATCTACTGGCTAAGTAGTAAAGCCATATTTGAGGAACCCCCAAACCCCCCCTCTTGGCAGAGCGATACAGGACTTCTCTGGCAAAGCGAGGGGGCCTGTCCCTCCAAATAAATCTATTAAACAACACCTGGATAGTGTGGAGGTATGTTTTGGATAATTTAAGTGGCAAGGATCTAAAAAGGTAGAGCAGTTTAGGGAGGATAGTCATCTTGAGAGCAGTGATTCTGCCAAGAAATGAAATGTGGAGGTGTGACCATTGTTTGAGGATACTTTTCAATTTAGAAACCATAGGTGGGAAGTTTACTTCAAAGAGTCTGCCGAAATCATGAGCCAGGTTGATACCCAGGTATAGAAGGTGAGACTCTGCCCAAATAAAGGGGTAGACTGACTGAAGGTGATGCAGTTCTCCAGGGGAGTAACCTATGGGGAGGGCGCTTGATTTAGCCATGTTAATGGATAGACCTGATATCTCTGCAAAGCTTGATAGAGTCTGAAATAAGTTTGGCAGAGAAACCAGAGGGTTGGTGAGAAACATTAGAACGTCATCAGCATACATTCCAAATTTGTATGTCGAGTGGCCCTTCACATAACCCGAAATGTCAGGATTTTGTAGTATAGCTATGGCCAAAGGCTCGAGGGCTAACGCAAAAATTAGAGGCGACATAGGGCATCCCTGTCTTGTACCCTTGCCCAGGTCAAAAAAGTTAGAGTTACAGCCAGGGAGCCTAATCCGAGTCTTCGGGTTACGATAAAGGGCCAAGAATGCTTGTAGGAAAGCTCCCTGGAATCCCATACGTTGAAGGAGTGTAGTGATATAGGACCAAGAGACACTGTCGAATGCTTTCTGTATGTCTAGGCTAAGCATGAGGAGTTTACGAGAAAAAAGGTTGGCATCTTGTATTATATTTGTCGCCAGACGAATATTATCGGTGATAAGTCTATGGGGTATAAATCCAGACTGAAAAGGGGAAATTAAAGTGGGGATAACCCCCGCCAGTCTGTCAGCCATGATCCTGCTAAAAATTTTTAAATCATTATTAATGACCGAGATAGGTCGGTAATTTTGGGGTAGGGTGTGGTTTTTGTGAGGTTTTGGTAACAGGGACATATTGGCAAGTAACATTTCTTCAGGGAAGCTACCCCCTTGTAGGACCCAATTAAATATATGAACTAACCTAGTGGTAAGGAGGGATGAGAATTTCTTATAATATAAGGAGGAAAATCCGTCAGGGCCTGGGGCTGAACCTGATTTCAGAGATTTAATTACTTTCAAAACCTCTGCCGGAGTGATGGGGGCGTTCAGTATATCAAGTTGTGTAGGTGTAAGATGTGGTAGAGGAATGTTCTGAAACCAGGCCTCATCTGCAGGTGAGGGATTTAGTTGGGAGGGGGATAGGAGGGAGGAATAAAATCGTTCAAAGATATGAAGGACCTCTTGGGGATGAGAAGTAAGATGTCCTGTGGGGGTCATCAGTCTATATATGTGGGGCGGGCGGGATGAGTGATTTAGCTTTCTGGCGAAGAGGGTAGAAGCAGAGCCCTCATGGAGAAGATATTTTGCTTTAGACCAACGAAGAGTCTTTTCCACCCTCTTGGACAAAATGCCATCTAACTCTAGTCTTTTTTGGTCAATCAGCTGTCTCGTGGCGGCTAAGTGTAAGAGATTGGTATTTTTGTAGATATTATCTAGGTCTTTGGTAAGGGTTAAGATGTTTTGTTTGTCAATTTTGTTTTGGGTCGAGGCTAAGCTAATTAATTTGCCCCTAAGGACTGCTTTATGTGCCGTCCAGACAATGGCAGGAGGGGTTTCTGGGACGGCATTGAGGTTAAAATATTCTGCAATAGCTTGTGCAACTTCTGCCTCCACCACTGCATCTGAAAGGAGGGCCTCATTTAGGCGCCAGGAGTAAGAGGTAGGAGCAAGCCTGATGTAAGTAGTGGTGAAGGCAGTGGCATGGTGGTCAGACCACGTGCAAGGGTGAATGCTAGACTCTGTAGTATTAGCTAGAATAATAGGGGTAGTATAGATATAATCCAATCTTGCATAACTTTTATGGGGATGGGAGTAGAATGTGTATTCTTTAGTACCAATGTTGAGAGCTCTCCAGGAGTCTACCAGTTGATGTTCAAGCAGTCCCCTGGAGAGAGAGCGTGGAAAAGATTTGGAGGAGGGGGATAAATTGGATCTATCAAGGTTAGGATTGGCAACCATGTTAAAATCCCCACCAATTATCATGTGTGGTGACTGAAAATGAGAAAGGCGGTCAAAAAAGGAGTGAAAAAAAGAGGCGGGGGAGTCGTGAGGAGCATAGATGCTAGCAATAGTAAGTTCTCTGTTATGAATCTGACCTTTGATTATGACATACCTACTATCTTTGTCTTTAAATATCTGTTTAACTTCCATTGGGAAGGATCTGTGCAAGAGTATGGCGGCTCCCCTACTCTTCGTCTGGTGTAAAGAGCAAAAAGATTGAGGAAAGCTTCTGTGAAGGAATTTAGGATGCGAAGAATGAGCAAAGTGTGTTTCCTGTAAGAGGAGAATTTTTGCATCCAACTGCTTATAAAAGGCAAAGGCCTTCTTCCTTTTAGATGGGGAGTTGAAACCTTTAACATTGTGTGATATACATTTAATTACCATGGTGAATGTCGTTATACACTATAGACTGGGGATAAACAGGAGCCAAAAGTGTCCTAAGACAGGCACCTATTTTTCCAGGAAACAAGCAAAGGGCCGACATACTCAGGCACTGGAGGGTAGAGGGTTGTGACATACCAAAAACAATTAAGCCGTAAAGGCCTAGAAGAGCAAATAACCTGCAAAATATTTCAGCAAGATATAATCGATGCATACATAGCATAATGGTGGAACGAAACCTGAGGCTAAAAAGGAGAGAAATAAAAACAAAAGGAAAAAAAAACATAAGTCAGATAGCAACACAAAAGTCTTCATAACTAGAAATCGGATCAGGTGACTGTAATAAACCTGATAAACGAAATACCAACTTCTGAGACTACAAGGTCTCGAACCCAGCCTAGAAAATGTTCTGAACTTTGCAGATCAAGTGGATATAAAGCCAAAAAAATAAAAAGAGAACGGGCCTGCAGTAATGACTCAAACCAAAAATAAAATAAAAAGTAGGTCTGAGTCTACAGACTGCTGCTGGGTGGGGTGTGCATGTCGCAGCTCCAAGGGACCGACGTCCGGGACATTGAAATCAAATGGAAGATGCACTTTGCTGGGGTATCTTGTGGTGGTCAGCTGTGCTGAGACGATCAAGGAAAGGATTCATCAAATCTATCTCCGATGTCGTATCTGATCCTCCGTCTGTCTCTCCTGGTTGGGGGGGTCTGCCAGATGGGTGAAGGTCTAGGAGTAGAAGGGGGTCGGCGAATGACATCCGGATCCAAAAGGCCCAATTTTACAAGAATCTCTTGACCTTCCAGGAGTGATGTGGCAGAGTAAGTGGTGCCATTGTGGGGAATTACCAGCTTAAATGGAAAGCCCCACCTGTAGCGAATGCGAGCTGCTTGAAGGGCAGATGTAATCTCTTTCATGCCACGTCTCCTATCCAAGGTGGCGGGAGAAATATCCGGATATATTTGGATAGTGCGATCGTCCAGAGTGATGCGTTGTTGATTACGAGCAGCTCTGAGGATCTCCTCCTTAGTTAGAAAGTCCTTCATGCAAAGAACAATATCCCTGGGAGGCTTATCTTCTGGAGGTTTAGGCCTGAGGGCTCTGTGAATACGATCACAGGTGAACGCTCCGGCATCAGTGTCTGGGAGCAGAGATTTGAATAGGCGGATTATTGTGGGGATGAGATCTGTAACAGATTCTGGTATACCTCTTATGCGCAGATTGTTGCGTCTGTTGCGGTTATCGAGGTCCTCAATTTGGGATTGCATCAGGGAGAAAGCAGTGGCTAGAGAATCATGTTCTCTGGAGAGGTCACTGTAAGCTAGTGCCAGCTCATCGTGCTTCGTTTCCAGTCTTTCTGTCCTGGAGCCCAAGGATGCAATCTCTTGGGAAAGTGTGTGAGAAGTTTTGTGGAGCTCCGTTTGGAACTTTGTAGCAAGCCTTGCATACATGGCCTCCAGGCTGCTTTCTAGGTCTGATTTGGTGAGAGATGCAGCGTACTCACGGCTAGGATCCAGGAGAGGTGGCTGGTCTGTGAGACGTCCAGGAGAGGAGGCCGGAGACGGAGGTATGTTTCTTCCCGCAGCGCCATTTTGAGACATGCTGCCTTGATCACGGGCGCAGAGGAGATAGTGTGTTAAGGTGTGTTGAGCCGATCCTCTGGGCTTTTTCTTTCTCCCAGGCATGCACCAGGTATAAGGGGCTCGAGGGGTGATAAAATCGCTGCGAAAATAGCTGATATTGGCCCTGCTGAGGCCGTTATCTTCCCGGGCTGGACGGAGCTACAGTCTCAGACGTCCATCACGCTCAGCGCCGCGCATGCGCCCTCAACCCGCCCTCTTTTCCAAGGGTGGGGGGGAAGAGTCTCTGAGTTATTTTATCTGTTGTGTCCGTGTGCGATAATAACAGTCCATGTTAGCAGCTAAGCAAGTCTCGCCTTGTTTTGTGCTTTGTGAGCGGTTGGAATATTGGATATCTGTATCCAGACTGGGAGGAAGTGGTATACTGACGGATGCACTCAAGCGGAGTGAGGGACGTTCTGTGACATTGGTGGCAAGCAGTGGGATGCTTCCTGCAGTCTGGGACATCCAAACCTCCACCTGGATCCAAGATCAGGATAGCAGACTTCGGTCACCCCAGCGGAGATATGGACCTGGCATCAGAGTTCCTGGGGCTGCTGCGGATCGTCCTTTCAGCATACTCCAGGACTGTGTCTGAGGATGAATGCCTGGAGCTTAGGCAGCAAATTCGGGTGGAGCTCTGGATTGGAGCCCTCCAGCTTGCTGGTATAAAACAGGGCAAGTGCTTTCCAACCCAAGAGCAATGGGCCAGTGACCAACGGGCATTGCGGATGGCATTCCTGGGAGAGCGGCCCCAGGAGCAATGGATGACTGAGTTGGACAGGCTGGTCCAGCAGGAGATAGAGCTGGACAATCATTATCGGACTCTGCAATGGCACGCAGAGCAGGGATATTTAGGGGAGACAACAGAATTCTCTCCAGAGGGATATGACTTTGGAGGCCCTGGATTACTGTGGGAGAGCCTTACAGATCATTTTGTGTTTGGCGATGAAGGGGAACCTACCCTTAAGGACCTGCGAGAATATAGAGAGGCTATGCTCGGTCTTGCAGGGGTCTCAGAGCTTAAACCTGATCTGGACCATTTGTTAAGGAAGGAACAGTATTTGGAAAGGGCATACAGGAAACTGCTAGAACACGTTCAGCAGCATGCCAGAGAATCGGCGGTGGAAACTCCGGAGATTGCCGTCCCCAAACCTGAAGTGCTGACAACAGGGCAGAGCTCTGCTAACCTCTGCACAGCACCAATAGTGGCTTTGGCCTTCTTGAGAGAAGAGGTAGTCGGCCTTTCTTCCACAACACTGACAGGGACATGTGATTTTCTGCCAGCAGCATCTATGGAGTTACAACAAACTTCTCCAGCTGAAGATCTGGTAACTGAACAGAGGGTCCAAGACCTCTGTCCCACACTTTTAGCAATTCCAGAGACTGGGGATTTAATAGACGTTTCTGTAGAGGAGGAACCACCTAGCAAACCCCCAGCAGAAGTGCTGGCAACCGGACAGAGGGGCCAAGAACTCTGCCCCACACCTGCAGCAATTCTGGAGGCCCAGGTTGAGGAGGTGGCAGTCTATGGCAAGCTGCAGTCCCCTCACAACTGCAGCTTGATTTGGTGTCGGTGGATGGACCTGTGGTCTCCACTAACAGAAAACCAGCAGAAGTGCTGGCAACCGGGCAGAGCAATACCAACCTCTGCCCAGCACCGGCTGGGCAACTGCGGAGTTCCAGGGAGCTGGGGCAGTCGGCCTCTCTCCCCAACAGTTAGCTGGAGCAGGTGATGTAGGGAAGCTCCTACGCCCAGCTAAACTGCTAGCAACGGAACAGAGCGCTGCTGGCCCCTGCCCTCTTCTAACAAAAGATGGATTTCCTGTAAAAGTGGATGGAACTTCAGTCTCCACCTGTCTACCCCAGGGATGCTGGGCAGTCGGCCCAGATACGCAACAGCGTGACGGAGTGAGCCCAGTCAGCCTGTCTTCTCTCCAGCTGCTGAAAGGACTCCATGGAGATGGGCCAGTCCAGGCCTCTCCCCAGTGGCGCTCATGTTCTCTGAGAGAGGCAGAGGTTGGCTGGGTGAGTAATGCTTTGTTTGGAACAATTTGGGGTACTGTGTGGGTACAGGCAGTAGAGGACTCTAACTATGAACTAACTTCGGAGTCAACCTA
This sequence comes from Lithobates septentrionalis, assembly GCA_037952835.1. Classification (NCBI taxonomy): domain Eukaryota; kingdom Metazoa; phylum Chordata; class Amphibia; order Anura; family Ranidae; genus Lithobates; species Lithobates septentrionalis. Next base: position 3,112,337 of record JBBDGP010000546.1, on the reverse strand, counting down.
TCTGGGGTCTCCTCCTCTGTTAGTCTCCTGCCGAAAGGGGAAAAATGTGACAGACCTAGCCAGGACAGAGGCTTTTGGAGAGGACTGAATGCAAGCCTCTTGCCTTTTGATTATGGGCCCTGGATTTTCAAGGGAACAATACTCTTTGCGAGGTGAATGAGAAATCCAGCCTGATCTGTACAATCAAACTCAATCTTGTATATATGTATATATTGTATATTGTCTCATTCTGTTGTGGACTCTTTGCTGTGATGATTTGGGAAGTGTATCTCTATGGGGGGAGGGGGGATTCCTCCAGCAGCCCCCCTGCTGATAAGACTGTTTACTGAGGAGAAGTTTGAACACACCTGACCTGTGTGTCCATTGTCTTTTCCAAGGGTGGGGGTGGGGGTAGAGTCTCTGAGTTATTTTATCTGTTGTGTCCGTGTGTGATAATAAAACAGTCCATGTTAGCAGCTAAGCAAATCTCCTCTTGTTTTGTGCATTGCGAGCAGTTGAAATATTGGATATCTGTATCCAGACTGGGAGGAAGTGGTATACTGACGGAAGCACTCAAGCGGAGTGAGGGATGTTCCGTGACAATCCCCAATTATAAAAATGTGCACTCACAATTCAGGTGCCTTTAGACCGGCACTGAGTCATTCCAGCAGTGTGTTTTTTGGTTTAGTTCCGCCACTTCGTCTCCCGGGATCGGGGTGCGTTCCAAGCCTCAATCTGGTGCGGGTTAGGACAGGAAGTGACGTCCGCAATTACCCAGAGGCCGAGGCTTCTGGGTAATCGCCGAGGCTTCTAGATAATCGCGGACGTCACTTCCTGTCCTAACCCGCACCCGATTGAGGCTTGGAACGCACCCCAATCCCGGGAGACGAAGTGATGGAACTAAACCAAAAAAACACACTGCTGGAATGACTCAGTGCCGGTCTAAAGGCACCTGAATTGTGAGTGCACATTTTTATAATTGGAGATGTTTTACCTTGTTGGTTTAAATAAATTTTATGAAAGCATATTGCGCTATGATGGCCATTTACTTCTTATAAGATATAAAGATTTGAGGTGTAATTAGTGGCAAGCTAGCTGGAGAAATGCTAGGAAAGTGAAGTGGTTATCCCAATATGAACCAAAGGCAAGGTTTTTTCTAGGCTTTGGTGAGTGACCATTTCAGAAGGTGGTGGTGGTGCACGAAGTGGTGAAAAGGCTTCTAAAACAGCACAGATGTGATTTTAAGCACACTACGCACATGGGATTTAAATGATAGAAGTGGACTTTGGGAAATATTGTTAAAAACCTGTGTCCTGCAGTTTTATTATATGTTATATTATTTATTATATGTTATTTATTATTTATGTTATATTATCTGTGTCCCCCAGATAATATAACCAGCGCCCGGAACATCCCACATCCATTCACAGGCGATCGTTACACTTACGAATGCAGTGTTCTGACCGGAAGTTACACTTACAAATACAGTGTTGCGACTTACGAACAACTTCGACTTACAAACAATCCTACAGTCCCTATTGTGTTCGTAACTCGGGGACTTCCTGTATAATTTTGCACTATAGAGCTATATAGTTTTGATGTTTGTGCACACTTCATCAATACTGCTTTAGTGGTAATATTGTATAAGCACTTTATGATCAGCGCAGTTACATTTTTTATATATGATCCAACTTTGGCCTGCAAGCATGCAAAAAGCTTATATGTATATGTGTAAAACAGGAGTCCTGCTGATCCCTGCAATTTAATCCAACAGTAAAAACATTAAGACACTCAGATTGCATGTTACAATACAAAATGGGATCTTTATAGTAACTATAATTAAAAAAACTTTTTTTTTTTTTTAAAGCTGTGAACTCCAGATCTGTCATTCATATCCTACCTATATTACTTGGTAAGTTACTGCCCTGAAACAACTATGTGCATATTGGGTATGCTGACAAGGCTGCATGTTTGTTCCAGGTCAGTAACACACCAGGTAAAGCAGTAGGAATGCCAACCAGGAGCCTGCATACAGGACCAAATCTTTTTTTGCCCAGTGGGAGTACTTTTGTGTTTTAAATCACATGGTCTTTGAATGGCATTACATAATTAATAATAATTTAATTCTTAAATGCTGTATTATATAATGCTGGGCTAATCTAAAATGGATAACAATGCTGTTTTGTGTATCCAAGCATATAGCATGATGGAATTCAGTGGTTTGTGTGTCGTGATAGTTCAAGTAATTGGGTATTTGCTAGCTCTGCAGCTCTGAGCTACATGGGCACTTTTTGCAGTCTGTATTACTGGACTATAGAGCTCATCTTTCAATACTATAGAACACTATTTCCCACCAGTGTCAGTAATGCCGTGCTATGACGCTGCCAGGAAGGTCATATCCTATCATTCACTAACAAGATTTTTCTAGACTGCATAGCAGCAAGTGCAAAAATGTCAAAAATTGAATAAGCTTTCTTCCAAAGCTATTGAAAAAACCTTAGCAATACCTTCAGGTCATATGCATACTAGTGCTTAGGCTCAGTGGCGTAACTAGAAACCATGAAGGGCCCCCCGGACAGGGCCCTTTCTGAGCCCGGTGGTGGAACAACAGGGCCCAGTCCCAAGTGGGTGGCTGCCTATAAAAGAACCGATTTCTCCATTTCCCCCTGCTTCTCCTCCTCTCCCTCCCTCAGGCATTCAGCAGCTTCAGGAGGAAAATGGAGAGATCAGTTCCTCTATGCCAGTGTTTCTCAATCTTCTTCCAGTCGGGGCACCCTAGGTGAATGGGACTGCACTGCAACCACCCTGCAACTGTGTGCATTGCATGCAGTTGCAGCATAGTGATGATGCATTTACAGGCGGTCAGGAGGCAACATATTACCTCTTTACCGGCTCTCAAATGCCTCTGAAAAGCGATCTGAGCATGGATCGCTTTTCAGAGGAACAGCATTTTTTTTTTTTTGCTGGTACTATGAACAAGCAAGTAAAAAAATCAGTTCTGATTGTACACATATAGGGGTCAGGATTAAACACGCATACATAAAATGTGCATACATACGTGCAAACACACACATATATAAACACACACACATATACTGTATATATACACATATATATTTATATATCAACACATTATATATATATCTATATATATATATATATATATATATATATATATATATATATATATATATAGATATATATAGATATATATAGATATATATATATAAATAAATGCACACATGCACACACCTACATACATATACATGCACACACATACATACACATGCATACATACAGATAGCCTTTTAAAAAACGGCAGTGCTTCCAGCCGGGTACTGCACTGTAGAGGGAGACAAAGAGCACAGCACACACTGTGCTTTCACTTTAGGTCAAATCAGTGTGACGAGCTCCCTTCAGTGCCGATTACAGTTCAGGAGCTGGGTCTCAGACGCCCTTGTCGCTCCTCCTATCAAGGTATCGAGGTATACAGGGGGCCCTCAAGGGCATGGGGCCCGGTCACCATGGCGACCTCAGCGACCCCTATACCACTGCTTAGGCTGGTATACAGTGCCTTTAAAAAGTATTCATACTCCTTGAAATTTTCCACATTTTGTTATGCTACAACCAAAAACATAAATGTATTTTATTGGGATTTTATGTAATAGACCAACACAAAGTAGCACATAATTGTGAAGTGGAAGGAAACTGATAAATAGTTTTCAAAATGTTTTACAAATATGTGAAAAGTGAGGCGTGCATTTGTATTCAGCCCTCTTTACTCTGATACACCTATGTGTAATTTAACCTCAGTATAAATACAGCTGTTCTGTGAAGCCCTCGGGGGTTTGTTAGAGAACCTTAGTGAACAAACAGCATCATGAAGGCCAAGGAACACACCAGACAGGTCAGGGATAAAGTTGTGGAAAAGGTTAAAGCAGGGTTAGGTTATATAAAAATATCCCAAGCTTTGAACATCTCACGGAGCACTGTTCAATCCATCATCTGAAAATGGAAAGCGTATAAGACAACTGCAAATCTACCAAGACATGGCTGTCCACCTAAACTGACAGGCCGGCAAGGAGAGCATTAATCAGAGAAGCATCCAAGAGGTCCATGGTAACTCTGGAGGAGCTGCAGAGAACCACAGCTCAGTTGGGAGAATCTGTCCTCAGGACAACTATTATGCCGCGTACACACGAGCGGACATTACGGCGGACTTTGCCCGGCGGACTTTTCGACGTACTTTCCGACGGACTTTGTGAATGAACGGACTTGCCTACACACAATCCACCAAAGTCCGTCGAATTCGTACGTGATGACGTACGACCGGACTAAAACAAGGAAGTTCATAGCCAGTAGCCAATAGCTGCCCTAGCGTGGCTTTTTGTCCGTCGAACTAGCATACAGACGGCGGACTTTTCGACCGGACTCGATTTCAACGGATAAATTTAAAACAAGTTTCAAATCTAATTCCGTCGAACTTTTGAGAAAACAAAGTCCGCTGGAGCCCACACACATCGAATTGTCCGACGAAATCCAGTCCGCCGGGCAAAGTCCGCCGTAATGTCCGCTCGTGTGTACGCGGCATTAGTCATGCACTCCACAAATCTGGCCTTTATGGAAGAGTGGCAAGAAGAAAGCCATTGTTGAAAGAAAGTCATAAGAAGTCCCGTTTGCAGTTTGCAACAAGCCATATGGGGGACACAGCAAACATGTGGAAGAAGGTGCTCTGGTCAGATGAAACCAAAATTGAAATTTTTGGCTTAAAAGCAAAACCCTATGTGCGGCGGAAAAATAAATCTGCACATCACCCTGAACTGTGAAACATGGTGGTGGCAGCATCATGTTGTGGGGATGCTTTTCTTGAGCAGGGGCAGGGAAGCTGGTCAGAGTTGATGGTAAGATGGATGGAGCCAAATACAGGGCAATCTAATGCCGCGTACACACGAGCGGACTTCTCGTATGCCTGAACTCCGAAGGTCTTTTCGAAGGAGTTGCAACGAAATGGACTTGCCTACACACCAGAGTCCGATCGTTTCCAGCGTGATGACGTACGACCGGGCTAGAATAAGGAAGTTCATAGCCAGTAGCCAATAGCTGTCCTTGCGTCGTTTTTGGTCCGTAGGACTAGCATACAGACAAACTGATTTTTCGATAGGAATCGAGTCCGTCGGAAAGATTTGAAACATGTTCTATTTCTAGGTCCGTCTGAATTTTCGACAGGAAAGGTCCGATGAAGGTCCGATGAAGCCCACACACGATCGGAATGTCCGACGGAATCGTTCCGTTGGACCTTTTCTGCCAGAAAGTCTGCTCGTGTGAACGCGGCATTAGAAGAAAACCTATTCGAGTCTGCAAAAGACTTGAGACTGGGGTGGAGGTTCACCTTCCAGCAGGACAACGACCCTAAACATACAGCCAGAGCTACAATGGAATGGTTTATATCAAAGCATATTCATGTGTTAGAATGGCCTAGTTCAGTGATGGCGAACCTTGGCACCCCAGATGTTTTGGAACTACATTTCCCATGATGCTCAACTACACTGCAGAGTGTATGAGCATCATGGGAAATGTAGTTCCAAAACATCTGGGGTGCCAAGGTTCGCCATCACTGGCCTAGTTAAAGTCCAGACCTAAATCCAAATCCTAAATCTGTTGCAAGACTAGAAAAATGCTGTTCACAGACGCTCTCCATTCAATCTGATGGAGCTTGAGCTATTTTTCAAAGAAGAATGGGCAAAGATGTCACTTTCTAGATGTGCAAATCTGGTAGAGACATACCCCAAAAAGACTTACATCTTTATCTGCAGTGAAAGGATGTCCTACAAAGCATTGACTTGGGGGGCAGAATACAAATGCACGCCACACTTTTCACATATTTATTTGTAAAAAATGTTGAAAACCATTTCTCATTTTTCTTCCACTTTACAATTATGGGCCACTGTTAATCTATCGCATAAAATCCATTTATGTTTTTGGTTGTAATATGACAAAATGTGGAAAACTTTGAGGGGTATGAATACTTTTTCAAGGCACTGTATGTTACCTGCTAGCATTTTCAGGTGCCTGGGAGGTGCATGTGCGACTTCCAGTAGCCCCTCAAAGAAAAGGCTAAAATACGCAGCGGCTGGAGGCTGTACCAAATGGTGCTCGCGTTTAGGGACATATGCACAGAACACAGGAATTCTACGTTCTAGGGATTGATCCCTAAACACGAGGTCCACTCGGTACAGAATCAAGCCACTCTGTATTAAAGTCTGTCATAGATTTTCTGTGCTTCCAGAGCACCCGAAAACCCTGGGATGTGATGCACACGGCCCTAAGCTCTAGTGTTGATATAGATCTAGCATATTCACTAAGGTTATGCAAAGTGCTGTAACCTGCACCAACCAAATCGGTTACTATAACTATTTGTCAGTGAGCCAAGAGCTATGTGAATACATGAAAAATCAGTAGCATTAGATTGCCGCACTTTGCTTTTTACCTTATTAAGTTAGCAAAACCCTAAATTCACATTTGATTGATAGAAAGGAAGCTCTTACAAAGCATGTCCTAACTTTTGTCCTAACAGAAAAAAAAAATCCTTTCAGATACTATATGTATTAACAATCTACAGCGTTATTCCTTATCATTTTCAGTAGTAGCTGTTTATATTTTGCTAATTTAGAAACACATTCAGATCTTTGAAGCAATCTACATCCTCCTGTAAAAGATTGTTACACGTTTTCACAACTGTTATTGGTCGCACGCAGATCTTGCTACCACTCTGAAAAACAATCTGTGGTGGATCATTTTTCAGAGGGCAGTTGACGGGCAGCTCCTCGCCACCGATTCTAACTTGAACCACTGCGTCACAACTGTGATCATTCCGGGCAGTTGCAGGGCGATTCCGGCATATCCATTTTCTCATTGAATTGAATGGGTTGTTTTCAGTGGTGGTACTGCCCACCGAATTCAACAGGGTGTTTCATTTTTGCCACAGCATGTGTACTGCTCCGATCTGCATTTCTTGTTTAGGTTGGTGGTCAGGGGCAGTAAAACTGCAGATCATCCACTTCTTCCTCCCTGTGGCCAGTAAAAAAGGGTTTTCATATGCCTAGGTTAGACAAACTTTCCTTCATTTACAAAGAGGACCCCTATTTATTTAGTGGTTTTCCATTATACTGGCTTTCCAAAATTGCAAATGCTCTAATTTTTAGGTTGGATGGAAGAGAACATATCATGTTAGGTAGATATAATGCATTTTATATAGAGGTCTAATCAGACAACAGAGACGGGCAACTGAAGAGTAAAGAGGGACTGTGGTATTTGGTTCCAAAAGAGGCAAAGTCTCACCAAATCGGGGACAGTTAGGACAGTCCATCTACCAGGACATCTACAGCAAATCCTTGGTAGAGCTGCTCCTGTAGGGGCCGCTGGATTTTCAAGCCTTCCCGGTTTCATACAGCCAGGCAACAGGAATTTTGCAACTTTTTCTCAGGCTCAATAATCAGTCCAGGGTATTTTATTTTGGTTTTTGTTTGAGGGCATAAACTTGGAAAGGGAAGGAAGGTAGAACTTGAATAAGCTTGGGGATTTGCTAATCTCTCTGACTGCTAGGTATTGACATCAACAGCACTGTCCACCCATGGGATTATTGGCACAGCAAAAATAGTAAAAGAAATTCCAACTCAAGACTGTAGGTGTTGCTCCTTAGAAATGCTAATCCACCTGGCTGCTACAGACACAAGCTAGAGGTGTGGGATGGCTCCTGTTGTCTTTGTGCTAGCTCTCAGCTGTCCCTTGGTTATGATTTTTTGATAGGAATCGAGTCCGTTGGAAAGATTTGAAACATGTTCTATTTCTAGGTCCGTCTGAATTTTCGACAGAAAAGGTCCGATGAAGGTCTGATGAAGCCCACACACGATCGGAATGTCCGACGGAATCGTTCCGTTGGACCTTTTCTGGCAGAAAGTCTGCTCGTGTGTACGCGGCATTAGAAGAAAACCTATTAGAGCTAAGCCTAGCTGAGGCTGGTGAGGGGGTGAGACTTCTAATTGCTCCTTCTCTCTTCCACCTGCTCTCTCTCTCTCTCTTATCATTCCTTCTGCCCAGAGGCAGAGCCCCCCAGCACAGGGGTCCCCTCCAGGTAACTGGACCCTGGACTCTACTGCCTCACTACCAGGCTCCTAAACATTTATGGCACTGTTCCCCCACCTACTGAGCCTTACCACCTCAGGGATTGGTGGGAACTCCATAAATATTCAAGCTGTTCATCCTCCCTCTAAGTTCCAGAAATATCTAGCAGGTTCTAGAAGCCAGGGAGAGGTAACAGAGACACAGCCTTGAAGCACTGCAGCGTCTAAACCAATTAATTCCTGCTCCTCTGCTTACAGAGGAGCCAACTAAATTGACCTCAACTAGCAACTAGGGGGGTGCTACACCTTCTAAAACAAGTTGTTGTGATAGTAAGCTGTAAGGCCTCATTCACACAGGTGATGATACCCATATAGTGTGAACATGCTGTTTTTTGCAGCGTCTCCACTTCCAGATGCTGACTGAAGGCAACCCATTGAAGTCTATAAGGATGCAGCTGCTGCATGGACACAGCAACTGGTCCTAATGCGCATGGGTGATCTGCCCGGACGCAGCACCTGGAAGTTGAAAAGCTGCCAAAAAATGACCCATTTGCATCATTGCCCGTGCAAAGGAGGCCTAATACATCTAGTGAAAGTGGCAGTGTAATGACCAGTACAGTAGCACTTCCTCCTGTAACTTTAGTCATCTCATGTATCTCTTCTTTTTGACACTGTGCTTTGTTTCTACACAGTTATATTATATGCTCTGACCTTTCCTGTTTGAACTAGTTATTGAGCATAACAGAACAAACACTGACACCCTGTGCAGTCATCTGGAACACAATGTTGAAAAAAGAAATCCAGTAAAGTGTGACCATACATAATTCCATGGGAAATAAGGATTTAGAGCTTCTTGCCTTGCTGGGGGATTGAAATGTTTTAAACTTCATATAACTTAACAAGAATTTAATATCAATTAATATATATACACACACACAGTATCTCACAAAAGTGAGTACACCCCTCATATTTTTGTAAATATTTTATTATATCTTTTCATGTGACAACACTGAAGAAATGACACTCTGCTACAATGTAAAGTAGTGAGTGTACAGCTTGTATAACAGTGTAAATTTGCTGTCCCCTCAAAATAACTCTATACACAGCCATTAATGTCTAAACCGCTGGCAACAAAAGTGAGTACACCCCTAAGTGAAAATGTCCAAATTGGGCCCAATTAGCCATTTTCCCTCCCCACTAGGGTTGCCACCTCATCCCTTTAAACCCGAACATATATTAATTACACAGGTTCTGTGGCTGATTAAGGTGGTAATTAAACTCACTTGGTGCCTTATCTGCATTTAATTAGCCTCAGAACCTGTGTATTTCAAAGGTGTTCGGGTTTAAAGGGATGAGGTGGCAACTCTAGGCAGGGCCGTCTTTAATATTGATTGGACCCTGGGCAAAAATTTTCTTGGGGCCCCCCACCCTCCATGCAGTTTTGCTCTCCACCTGCTCTGAGACATACAATAAATAGCAGCTAGACTCAAAATCCATTTACTGAATCGGAACAGGCAGCAATTGTGACTGGGTGCCAGAGGTTTCAGTGTATCATTACCGCTCACTGACTGGTTGCTAGAGGTTACAGCACACATTACGGCTCACTGTTTAGTTGCTAGAGGTTACAGCACATGATTTCTGCTTGTTGATTGGTTGGTAGAGATTACTGTACATCAACACTGCTCACTGGTTGCTAGAGGTTACTGCACATCATTACTGCTTACTGAATGGTTGCTAGAGGTTACAGCACATCATCTCCTCACTGCCTGCACACCATGGACTGGGGAGGTGAGGGGACCCATTAATAGACAGAAAACTCCCAGGGATCCTAGCCCTCCTGGGATTCGTGGCAGTGCTGGGGGGAGGGGAGGGTGTGATCAATGGCGATGCTGATTTTTTTTTACCGACTACCAATATAAAGAGGAGTTTCAACAATGGCCATCAATGTAATATGGGAGTACACTGACCATTAATGTAATAGGGGTTTACAGTGACCACTACTGTAATAGAAGCATTCACAGTAATCACCAATGTAAGGAGGGATTTACACTGACCACCAATGTAAGGGCGACATTCATACTGGCCACTAGTGTGAATGAAAGGATTCTACACCAAGCACCAATGTGATGAGAAGATTTACACTGACCACCAATGTAACTGAGACATTTACCCGGCGTTCACATTTGTGTTTGTCGGGAAAATCGCTTTCCTGACACAGATACGTGCTTCCCTTTAGCAGATACATAGTAGTGCCATTAATTGTCAATGACACCCTCAGGCATCTGCTGACATGTGTCTTGGCACCAGGTGATTTTGATAAAGGGCTTGGGACTTTCTTCCACATTTGTAGCACATAGAGCAGCCCATTGAAATGAATGGGCTGCTCTACACGTGACCTACATCTTTATCCACCCTGTCAGTACACCTTTACATCCTAAAACCCATGCTAACCTCTGTACCCCAAACCTCCCCCATCCTCTCCACTCCAATCTCCCTCCCCTTTAACTCTACCTGCCACCTCTGCTCATCTTTGCACCCACCTTAGTTACCTCTATACATTTCCTCCTTGCTCACCTGTGCACCCAAACTGTAATTCCTTCTCTGTCTACCTGTTCACACCCCACATTACCCCCCCCCCCCCCATTTGCTTACCTTTGCAGAACAGGTTGATGGTAGGCTTATTGACCACAGTTGTAGGCAGGACTTTCAAGCATGTCTCTTTACCTCCCCAGTGGGCAGCATTCAGTATAGGTGATGGTGGATATGACCTCAGGGGGGCATGATATACACATGAATATCGCCACTATTTACATATGAATATTGCCGATATTTACATATCAATGCTGGTATCTACATGTAAACACAGGGCCTGCAGATGAGTCATCTGTACACAACAATAGGGCAGAGCTAGGCGGCATTAGTAACAGAACTTCACACTGAGATATCAGGACACAGCACGGGACTAAAATCTCAAGGGATGAGGGAATTTAAACTGGGATAGTTGGCAAGTATGAGGCAGCTGCTTTGGGCCCCACAACAATGACAGGGCCCAGGGCAGTTGTCCCTTTTGCCCTGCCTTAAAGACGGCCCTGACTCTAGGCTGCGCTGACTTTGAACTTGATGAAACACAGTTGACCAACACCAGCAGATGACATGGCTCCCCAAATCATCACTGACTGTGGAAACGTCACACTTGACCATATGCATCTTGGATTCTGTGCCTCTCCACTCTTCTTCCAGACTCTGGGACCTTGATTTCCAAATGAAATGCAAAATTTTCCACAGTCCGTGATGATTTGAGGAGTCATGTCATGTTGAGACACCAGACCCAACAATGCAGATCAGCTGAAGGGTGCAATCAAAGCAACCTGGGCTTCCATAACACCTCAGCAGTGCCACAGGCTGATCGTCGCCAAGCCACATTGATGCAGTAATTCATACAAAAGGAACCCTGACCAAGTATTGAGTGCGTACTCTACTGTACACAGACATACTTTTCAGTACGCCAACATTTCTGTATTAAAAGTCCTTTTTTTATTGTTCTTATGTAATATTCTAGTTTTCTGAGATACAGAATTTTGGGTTTTCACTAGCTGTAAGCCATAACCATCAAAATTAAAAGAAAGAAATGCTTCAAATATATCACTAATGCATATATTTAAAATATATGAGTTTCACTTTTTGAATTGAATTACTGAAATAAATGAACTTTTTGATGATATTCAAATTTTAGGAGGTGCACCTGTATATACACAGTATATCATGGCTGTTCTCATAGTGTCAAAGGATGTAAAAGTGTAATTCTGGGGGTAAATTTATAAAGCAGTGAACGTGGCATTTACCAAACAATAACTGAAGGTATATTATCTACCTAGTGCATGTGTTTTAATATACAGTGAATGATTCGCCACTAGTGAATGTGGGATGAATGTCACATTCACTGCTCTAGAAATACCCCCCCTAGTTTATGTTGTGTACCTTTACATTGACTCACCTTGTTACTCACTGAAGCCCTGCTGCATTTAAGCTGGTTATACATGGCTTGAATTTTGGCCAATTCCTGCTGAATTGGCCGGAAAGTTAAGCCATGGGTAGCCTTGTTGGCACTACCTGATTTAAAGGGATTATAAAGGCAGAAGGTTTTATTTTATCTTAATGCATTCTATGCATTAGGATAAAATAAAACTTCAGTGTGCAGAAGCCCCCTTCAGTCCCCTAATACTTACCGGAGCCCATCATTATCCAGCGATGTTGCAGTAGTGTTTCAGCTGCCCCGGGACTCCCCTCATTGGCTGAGACAGCAGATTGGCTCCCGCTGCTATCAAAATCAGTCAGCCAATCAGAAAAGAGAGGGGGCGGGCCAGGTCACGGCTCTGTGTCTGAATGGACACACAGAGCAGTGACTCAGCTCGGGTACCATGCTGCATCCTGTGGGGGCACTCAACAGGAGGGAGGGGCCAGGAGCACAGAAGGGGGACCCAAGAAGAGGAGGATCCGGGCCACTCTGTTCAAAGCCAACTGCACAGAGCAGGTACGTATAACATATTTGTTATTTCAAAAAAGAAAAAACTAAGAGACTTTACAATCACTTTAATCAAAGTCGACTGATAAATCAATGGGGCCGGGTGGAAAACTGTCACCTGGAATACGGACTGTATCCTATCAGAATGATGGGTGTCCCTTCAGTCTGAATACAATAGCCAGCAGTGGAGATTCCTCTAGCTATGCTGTTTAGCATTGGATGGAGAAATCAAGTGATTTTCAAGCTGAACAAGAGAAAAACGCAGCGTGTATGGTTTGCCTTAGGAATGCATAGATAGAATTTACACAGGCTGAGACAATTTACAACAAAGATTCTTTGGAACAGACTTGGCAGCTTGAAAATGTGATTCACAATAAAATTCAGATGAATAACAAGATGCTGGTTAGAACTGCTTACTGTGGTAAGCTATAAAACTGAGCATGCTCACTAAGCAATAGTTCAAGTTGTGCTATGCGCCTAGAAAACAATTTAATTCTACAGTTCTCCAGTAAAAAAGGTTACAAATGCACGCTGTGTCAAACAGGCATAGCAACATTCTGAACTGTGGTATTATGGAATTTTTAAACAAAGTATTTAAAAGTATACGTTGTGGTATGTAGATTTTTTTTTTTCATAACTATCTCAGCTGCTTAAAGGGGTTGTAAAGATAAACGTTTTTTTCACCTTAATGCATTCTATGCATTAAGGTGAAAAAACTTCCGACAATACCGCCGCCCCCAGCCCCCCCCCCCCCCCGTTTTACTTACCTGACCCGTCGAAAGTCCCACGCTCGCTCCCGACATCCTCTTCCTACAGTGGTGAAAAAACTTCCGTTGAAGGTGAAAAGAAGGTGAAAAAACTTCCGACAATACTGACCCCTCGTAAGTCCCGCGCTCGCTCCCGACATCCTCTTCGCCGCTCAGCCTGGCTGCTGATTGGCTACAGTGGATGGATTGAAAGCAGCGCTACTGTCAATCACATCCAATGACGCGGCGCGCCGGGGGGCGGGGCCGAGTGATAAAGTGAGCGGCTATAGCTGCCGGCTGTATCACGGGAGCGTGCCCGCAAGAACTAACCACCATGTGAGGGAGCTCGCATTAAGGTGGTGAGTCCTTGCGGGGAGGAGCTGAAACAGCCGCCGAGGGACCCCAGAAGACCAGGTTCGGGGCCACTCTGTGAAAAACAAGCTGCACAGTGAAGGTAAATATAACATGTTTATTTAAAAAAAAATACCTTTACAACCCCTTTAAGGATCAAGAAAGAATGCACCAAAGCAGGGCTGTGTTTTTCACATTATGCTGCCTTATGCCGCGTACACACGACCGGTTTTTCCGTCAGAATGAACTCTGACGGGTTTTTTTTGACGGAGTTCCGCAGAAACGGACTTGCCTACACACGATCACACCAAAGTCCAATCGTTTAGAACGTGATGACGTACGACGGGACTAGAAAAAGGAAGTTCAATAGCCAGTAGCCAATAGCTGCCCTTGCGTCGTTTTTGGTCCGTCGGAATAGCATACAGACGAACAGTTTTCTTGATGGGAATTGATTCCGTCGGAAAGATTTAAAACATGTTCAGCTTCTAGGTCCGTCAGAATTTTCTAAATAAAAAGTCAGATGAATGATTCCGTCGGACCTATTCTGCCGGAAAGTCTGGTTGTGTGTACGCGGCATTAGGCTTTGAAGATTCCCATTGGCTTGTATGGGTCTAGCAGTTAGTTCTGAGAAGATACAGAAGATGGCCAAAAGGTCCCAGCCCTGTATAGCACTGGGACTTACAGCCAGGAGTTGTCGAACATGTACATGTGCATTTACACACCCTTTTCCTTCCAACAATACTACTCTTTATGGAATACAAAAGGGAGTTAAATAAAGATCTATGATCTTTTAATATATTGTATATGTTCATATGATTATTTTGCTGAATATATTCAATTATATTTTTTTTCTAGAGTTTTGTATCTTGCAGCTGTTTGCTATGAATATTTTATAGTGCTTGACATAAAATATATTGCATTTTGCAAGCAAGAGAAATTGTTTCCAGGACATGTACCTGAGTAAGAGGCTTTTATTTCTTCTAATGGATTATAATGATAGAACCCTACTAATATGAGTGTATGCCTGGCAGTATAAAAGAAGTAATATTTCCACTGGCAGCAGAAAGCCATTTGGCTGGGTGCAATGTTAGCACCTTCCAATCTACAAAATATCCCCAACCCTTCTGCATAGAATTTAATAATCTAAAAGCACAAGAAACAGCTTCCATATGGTTCATAGTCACTAGGGACTCTCTCTGACATATGTGAACCATTTTAAATATCCTTTGTGTAATACGTACAATTATAGGTTCATCGGAGCATGTTTTTCTCAATCCTCATGGGTCTCTTGGTCCCTACTGGTTTCTCTATCAGATCTCTCCAAACATATGGAAGATGAGCTACAAATTACATGTTGCACAATGTGAACAGTTCTGAGACAATAGTCAGACTAGGTATGCAAAGTAATCACAGCAAACGAGTGTCCTCTTACGGGCTGGGAAATCCTTAGGCCTTGATAACATATATTTACATTACCCTAAATGGACCTCAGAAAAGGGCAGTGGATGCTCACGCCAGGCGAAAAAATGTAACAGTCAAAGGCACTGATATATTACTTTAACCATGGCTGCAATCATCATCATTGTGTATGGTCACTTTTACATGAGCGTAAAATGCTGGCCAAACATGAAACTTGGAAACATTTAAAAAATGTAGACATTAAATGATTTGTTACACATCCAATATAGGAAAAAAAAAGGCTTAAAGTATAAGTCCAGCCATTTTTTTTAGTTTCCTTTTAGATAGAGTTGGGAAGATTTGAAATATCTGCCTGTGACTACATCTGTGAGATTTTGCATCACTTCCTCTCCCTGTGACACCCATACATAAAATGCTAGGTGTGGTCATCTCTGGAACACAAAGACTCAGTTGGTAATTAAACATTGTCAAAAGTTCTAACCTCTCTCCACTCTATTAAAATAATTTTGTATTTGGCTATGTCCATGAGCTTCTCCATTACTTAGTGGAGGGCTTGACAAATCCCAGATGCCAGGTCACCATTGCGACTAAAAATTGCACCCTGGCGCCTAGGTTTTTGTCAGCCCATTCACTGCTGACACCAGCTCGCACCCTCCAAGCTGAACGGGTCTCGGAGGCTATCCTCATCCTAAAGGGGCTGGGTCTTCCATATCCTGGGGTGTGTGCTGGGCCGAGCTGTGTAGCTGATTGAACTGGATTGGGTGGGTCCCCTGTCCTGGGGGGAGATCAGACGTCGGGGAGGGGGGGTGGCCCTGTGCAGAGGTGAGAGGCTCTGTCTCAGTTGGGCAGTGCGGGGTGCAGTGGACTGTCAGCACTCTGCTCTTGGGGCGATCGTTGATTGGGCTGGAGGAGGGCAGAGTATTGCAGCCAAGGGCAACATGGTGAGCACCCCAAGGAAAAATCGTCTGTTCCACACACCCCCGGCTATGTATCCCGGGCTCCACTTTCCCATCCGCGGGCCTGAGACCGGCATAACAGGTGCTGCTGGGTAGAAGGGAGGGAGGAGAGTGGACACATGTCTGTTCTCCTCCTCTTCTTGTTGCTGGCCTGGAAGTGACGTGTATTACGTCACTTCTGGGATCACGCTGACAGTTTCCCTGGCCATCAAGACCTGTAAAGAATGTAATGCAGAGCGATGTGCACTGCATTTGTCAGAGAGGTTACCTGGTTGGGCGTCGGTGCGTGCCGGGGCGCTTTGGTGCGCGCGTGCGTTCCTGTGTGTGCTGGGGTGCGTGCTTCTGGGGGCACTGGCGTGTCTGATCCAGCTGGCCATGGTGTGCGCGGTGGTGCTCGGGCGCGTGCGTGTACGCGGGCGTCTGTGCGTATCGGCGTGCGCAGCGTTTGCCACCAATCAGCCTATTTAGGCTTGCTGCAATCTCTGTTCAGTGCTGCCTGATCAACAGCTCTTGTGCCAAGTTCCGTGATCCTCTCTGTGTTCTTGTGTTCCTGAAGTTCTGATCTGTTTCGACCCGGCTTGCCTATTGGACCTCCCTGACTGCTGCTTGAACCTGACCCCGGCTTGTTTGACCCCGCTTTTTTGCTCCTCTTGTACTTCTGCTGCCAGCCCGTTGCCGACCTCTGCCTGTGTGTGACCAGTCTAAACAGCTCCTGCTCAGCATCTGTTTCTAGTGTTCCTGAATACTACCTGCTGTTCGGAGAACCACCTCTTTTCCGGCATCCGGATCCTTACACCAGGCCCTCATACCACTCCGCACTCGTGGGCTTCCTGTCTGCTCTATCAGGGGTCCCGAGTCGGATACGTAAGGGAGCCTACCCTCTGCCCAAGTGGACTCACCGGTCTGGTAAGTGGGAGACCTGACAGCATTACATTACATTCAGTGGAGCACAGGGGAGGCATCCAGGGTCTTAAAGACCCTGGATGTTTCATTAAAGAGAACCTGTCGCCAAAAAAACACAAAAACACCACAAAAGGGGACTTTGTCATGTGTTGAAAAAAAAAGTAAAACATGATTTTTTCACCCCCACATATTCGCACGTATAAACGTAAATTTACGCTGTAGGGCACCTACTCCTGAAACAGTTGATTGCAATACACGTTTTGCAAAAGCATTTGACACAGTTCCCCATAAGCGTTTACTATACAACGTAAGGTCCGTTGGCATGGACCATAGGGTACATGGAGTGAAAATTGGCTACAAGGGCGAGTTCAGAGGGTGGTAATAAATGGGGAGTACTCTGAATGGTCAGGGGTGGGTAGTGGGGTCCTATTTAATTTGTTCATAAAAGACCTGGAGGATGGGGTAAACAGCTCAATCTCTGTATTTGCGGACGATACTAAGCTAAGCAGGGCAATAACTTCTCCACAGGATGTGGAAACCTTGCAAGAAGATCTGAACAAATTAATGGGGTGGTTAACTACATGGCAAATGAGGTTCAATGCAGCAAAATGTAAAATAATGCATTTGGGTGGCATAAATATGAATGCAATCTACTCACTAGGGGGTGAACCTCTGGGGGAATCTAGGATGGAAAAGGACCTAGGGGTCCTAGTGGATGATATGCTCAGCAATGGCATGCAATGCCAAGCTGCTGCTAACAAAACAGAGTATTGGCATGCATTAAAAAGGGTATTAATTCCACAGATAAAACAATAATTCTCCCGCTCTATGAGACTCTGGTCCGGCCTCACCTGAAGTATGCTGTCCAGTTCTGGGCACCAGTCCCCAGGAAGGATGTACTGGAAATGGAGCGAGTACAAAGAAGGGCAACAAAGCTAATAAAGGGTCTGGAGGATATTAGTTATGAAGAAAGGTTACGAGCACTGAACTCTGGAGAAAAGATGCTTAAGAGGGGATATGGTTTCAATTTACAAATACCATACTGGTGACCCCACAATACGGATAAAACTTTTTTGCGGAAGGGAGTTAAATAAGACACGTGGCCACTCACTAAAATTAGAAGAAAAGAGGTTTAACCTTAAACTGCGTAGAGGGTTCTTTACTGTAAGGGCGGCAAGGATGTGGAACTCCCTTCCACAGGCGGTGGTCTCAGCGGGGGGCATCGATAGTTTAAAAAACTATTAGATAAGCACCTGAACGGCCGCAACATACAGGGATATACAATGTAATACTGACATATAATCACACACATAGGTTGGACTTGATGGACTTGTGTCTTTTTTCAACCTCACCTATTAAGTAACTATGTAATGTTACATATTGCCGTGCATGCCGGAATGAGAGCAATAATTCTAGCACCAGACCTCCTTCATAAGGCTAAATAAAGCTTTATTTTAAAAAATGGCTCCTAACTTTTTTAGCTGGCTGACTCTAAAGTACACCAGCTTGAAAGAAATAAAGAGGCTGCCATTGATGGCCTACTTCTAGAAATCCTAGTTGTCTGTCTATCTCTGGCTTCAATACATTCGAGTCATGAATTCGAAATTATTATGCAGCAGTAGAAAGAATGGGAAAATGACAATTGCCTTTTAGTCTAGTGAAGCCAAGACATCTGTAGACTCCCAGGGTCTACAGATACAGCTTTTCATTCTTTAACATTATTACTGCTTATATGGTACTGTAAAATAAACCTAAGCTATGCATGCCAGGTCTAAAATTGTGATGATTTCATATAAAACTACATAAGGTGTGACATTGCACAGTCCTTGGAAATATGTACCATGTGTGAGAAGACATCTGACAAGGAAATCTCTATTCAGGCACACGTTCCATAGAATTCACAAGAATGTTCTTCTTAACTTTATATTCTTTTTATTTAACCTTCAGAGTCTTCAGACCATCTCATACATTGTTTCTACTGGGAATATTCAGTCTGATATGTTAGTTTTCTAACACCTGCTCCTCTTATCACATTGATAGTTCATGTTAAACCATGCTATTTTATAGTACTATTTTTATTTACTAGATTTTATCATTATTTTCAGTACCACCAAAATGATTACTTTTTAATGGTACATAAAATCAATAATATACAAAAGTGCTGAGCATATACAATATAGTGCAAATTATAAACAACAAAGGAAAACTAGTAAATTCAATTATATCAATAAAAAATGTCCAGTGAAAGTGAAAAAAGTGTCAAATGTGAACGATCTGAAATCTTCAGTAAGTATCCATATTTTCATACACCAATGTGTACCTCCACCAAAAACTAAATGGTTCCTTATTACCATAACGCTTTGGCCCCCTATTATAGAGCAGTCAAAACAAGCTTGTTTTATGGCCAGGCTTCTACCACAGAGCTGCCCACAATCTCCAGTTCAGGTCAAGATTCACGGATCACCCTCCGGTTCAACAGTGTATGTTAATTAAAAGTATAACCGGGGGAACCACATAGTGTAAAACTGATAAAAAGCTCTTCTGATTTATTTAAACCAAGTAACATAGTTAAAAAAGCAGTAAAAACAGCACATACGTGAATTGTGGCTGGTCCTAATAGAGGGGTGGGCAACTTCCAGGTTCACAGAGCATGATGACGTCACAAACTTAGACCCCACCTTAAGCATTTTGCTACAAATAGCATCTTCGGGGCTATGAATGCCATGTTTGTTCATCATGCTTTATATAGTAGGGGAACACCCGGAAATAGGGAAGCTGGAAGGAAGTCATTCTCCACAACCAAGCCTCGATCTGAATCAAAACCACTGTCATTGTCTGAAAGCCAGAAGTTATAAGCAGAACTAGTAGCCATCGTCAAGCCTCACTATGGGGCACAGCAAACAAGTTCCTGTATTAAAAATAAATGTAAAACACCGCGCTAACTAGTACGGCTAACAGGAGCTGCTGCATACAGTCTGACAAAAACAGTGAACATAAATAAGAAAAAATGCAGCGCATACTACATAAGTGAATAATCAAAACAGCTAGAGTTGTGAATGGGTGCTAGAAAAATATTATCAAGCCAAGGATGGATTGAACATAAAGTCCATAAATTAATGTGAATGTCCCACTACACAGGAAATGGGGTACTCCAGGGGATGGTGGTATTCGGATGGTTGTCAGAAGTCACCTTGCATCCTAACCCGACCTCTCAGCTGGACGAACCAATAATGGCAGAAATAAAAAAGGAGACTCTTACCAGATCCCGTGGATTCCCATGTCAGCGACAGGGAATCGCATGCGCAGTATGCCACCAAAGACTTGGAGTAGAAGGTCTTGGCACTCAGATCCTCTGGGCTGCAGTCTGCCTGGATCTCCAGGAACCACCAGATAGGTCCTCACAGTGGACGGCCAAGGTGTGGATCAGGAGGGCCAAAAAGTCACTTGTGGAGCAGTTGGAGGCACTTAAACTCATTCAGGGGATGTAAAAAGAAAAAAGATATGCCTCCACATAGTGCAGGTAAAAAAGGGGTGTTTTTATTGATAAAACAACCGTATACAAATAAAAACGTGATCACGATAAATAAAAACAAGTGGGCAACATGGAGAGTGGTGTATGAGTCCGACGCGTTTCGACCTAGGGGTCTTCAACAGGGGCATAGGCCCGTGATCACGTTTTTATTTGTATACGGTTGTTTTATCAATAAAAACACCCCTTTTTTACCTGCACTATGTGGAGGCATATCTTTTTTCTTTTTACATCCCCTGAATGAGGTTAAGTGCCTCCAACTGCTCCACAAGTGACTTTTTGACCCTCCTGATCCACGCCTTGGCCGTCCACTGTGAGGACCTATCTGGTGGTTCCTGGAGATCCAGGCAGACTGCAGCCCAGAGGATCTGAGTGCCAAGACCTTCTACTCCACGTCTTTGGTGGCATACTGCGCATGCGATTCCCTGTCGCTGACATGGGAATCCACGGGATCGGGTAAGAGTCTCCTTTTTTATTTCTGCCATTATTGGTTCATCCAGCTGAGAGGTCGGGTTAGGATGCAAGGTGACTTCTGACAACCATCCGAATACCACCATCCCCTGGAGTCCCCCCATTTCCTGTGTAGTGGGACATTCACATTCATTTATGGACTTTATGTTCAATCTATCCTTGGCTTGATAATATTTTTCTAGCACCCATTCACAACTCTAGCTGTTTTGATTATTCACTTATGTAGTATGCGCTGCATTTTTTCTTACTTAAGTTCCTGTATTGCCTAAAGCCAGAAGTTGTAAGAAGCTTGACTATGGATACTATAGTGTTCCTTACAGCTTTTGGCCAATAACGCGGCGGTTTTGATTCAGAGAGAGGCTTGGTTGTGGGTAGTGACTTCCTTTTAGTTTCCTTATTTCCAGGTGTTCCCCTGCTATATAAAGCGTGATAACCAAACCAGGCGTCCATGCCCTGGAAGATGCTATTTGTATCGCATCACGTAGGGCGGAGTCTAAGTTTGTGATGCCATCGCGCTCTGTAAACCTGGAAGCGGCCCGCCCCTCAATTGGGACCATGAGTCCGGACCTGAAGTGGTGATTGTGGGCAGCTCTGTGGTGGAGGCCTGGTTATATAACAAGCTTGTTTTGACTGCTCTATAATAGGGGGTCAAAGCATTCTGGTAAGCAGGAGCCATTTCGTGTTTGGTGGAGGTCCTTATTGGTGTATGACTATATGGACACTTGCTGAAGATTTCATATCATTCATATTTGGCACTTTATTGGACTGTTTTTGTTTTCACTGTACTTTATTTATTACAATAATTGAATTCACTCGTTTTCTTTGTTATTTATAATCTGCACTATACTCAGTGGCGGTGCATCCATTAGGGCCGCCCCCTCTGTCACGCCACGCCATTACATGAATCTATCCATGGCCGCTGTAGCCATCCCCTATTCAGGCGTCCGGCCCCTTTTCGGACAGCGGGCGAATGAATTACATCGACGGGGGTGTTTTTTTTTTAAGCACCTGATTAGAGCCATGAGCTCTAATAGGGTTCAAAAAAGGTGGAATTGGAGCGCAGAGCATTGCGCTCGGAGCCCACCCAGGTGTGTTAGAAAAGCGAATGAACACTGAACTGCCTTCAGCCAATCAGGTGACTGGTCTAATGCCCGTCACCTGATTGGCTGAAGGCACAGGCGCTTCGATTGGAAGCCTAGCAGGCAGAAGGAAGAGACAAATGGAGGACACAGGAGCCGCCCCCTCACCCGCTGCTCATCCCACTATCCCACAGCTCACCGACGTCACCCGCTGCCTTAGCCCCCACCAAGATGGGAATAGTGCTGGGCAGTCAGTCATCGAGCGGGCAAGGGGGGGGGTCACAGTGGCTGTATTTGATGGAGCACCGTGGCTGCATTTGATGGGTACAGTAGCTGCGTTTGATGGGCCACAGTGGCTGCATTTGATGGGCCACAGTGGCTGCATTTGATGGGCCACAGTGGCTGCATTTGATGGGGCACAGTGGCTGCATTTGATGGGGCAGAGTGGCTGCATTTGATGGGGCACAGTGGCTGCATTTGATGGGGCACAGTGGCTGCATTTGATGGGGCACAGTGGCTGCATTTGATGGGCACAGTGGCTGCAATTGATGGTACAATGGCTGCATTTGATGGGCACAGTGAGGCTGCAATTGATGGGGTTTTTTTCAGTATTTTTCAGTTTGTTTGCACCCCCCTAAAATTTGAGCACCAGCCGCTACTGACTATATTGTATATGCACAGTACTTTTGGATATTAGTTGTTGTGACTAATTTATATGTTTTAATGTGCTTGCTGCTATATTCTTATTAGGTTTTACTTTTAGTGCAGTTGCAAGGTTTTCTCTGTACATAAAATCATTATCATATGAATATCAAATAGATTAACAGCACAGCTGCCAGCACTGAAATTTGAACACAAACAAGCAAACAAACAATATATTGGTAGTACAGCACCTTGTAATAACTAATTCCTCCCATTTGTGATCTCGGGATTTGATGTGTAGATCACATATGGGGTGATTAGTTACTAGAAAGCGCTGCACTACCTATATGAATTACCTTAGTATTGTATTTTTATTTGCCCTGTTATTTTATACATTTATATGCTTATTGTATTTGTAATTTTATTAGGTATGATTTCTTTCAATCATGCTATGCATTGTATCAATTTTTTTTTTTGTTTTTATTATACTCCATGTATTTTATATTACAATGGTACACTTTTTTTTTAACCCAGGATCCTCCTCACTAATATTATTTAATTGCTACTGCTGATAATGCCAATATTATAATTATTCTAAAAATATTTCTTTATTAAGGATGATAATGCCAATATTACAAAATGTTCTTATAATAACAGTCCAGTATTATTCTATCCATATTCTTACTAATTTTTGGTGATTTTTTTTTTATCTGTATATTTATTATTATTATTATATTTTTTTATCTGTTATATTATATGTCTGCCCTGGCTGGAGAAGGGGAGGGGTCTAGCCCATGAAACACTTTACCTTCTGTTAATTCTTTCTCTTTAAAATAAACCTATATCTGGACTCGAATATTACAGCGTGGTGCTTAAATTCTATTTATTCATCTATTAAAATTTTTAACCAAAGAACCTAAATAAATAATTAAAAACATTAAATTGTAAAAAGAAAAAAAAAATCCCTATTGCCCTGTACACACGGTTGGATTTTCCGACGGAAAATGTGTTGTCGGAAATTCCGATCGTGTGTGGGCTCCATCTGACTTTTTCCGTCGGAATTTCCGACACACAAAGTTTGAGAGCAGGATATAAAATTTTCCGACAACAAAATCCGATCGTGTGTACACAAATCCGACGCACAAAGTGCCACGCATGCTCAGAATAAATTAGGAGACTAAAGCTATTGGCTACTGCCCCTGACGTATGTGTTTTACGTCACCGCATTCAGAGCGATCGGATTTTCCGACAACTTTGTGCGACCGTATGTATGCAAGATAAGTTTGAGCCAACATCCGTCTGAAAAAATCCTAGGATTTTGTTGTCAGAATGTCCGATCAATGTCCGACCGTGTGTACAGGGCATATTACTTTTTGTTAATACTGGAAACGGTTTGCCTTTCTCGGTGACTCCCTGCTTTTATTGGGCGTTTTGCATAGCAGGCTGAATGGCTGCGATTCTGTCCATGATTTCCAAACGCCCAGGTGTGAATGACAAATCGCACATTTCAGATGCCATTCAATTGAATGGCACCTTAAAACGCAGTTCGTTTCTGCCTGCTATTGAAACCGTCCATGTGTGAATGCAAGAAAACATGGAACCTTTTTGACGGAAACAGATACTATAATGAGGTTACAATGTTTAGTCAAGGATATCAAGCAGTAGTGCTTAAATCCTGAACTGTTCAAATTCACCTGGTTGGGGCTAATTAAAGTTGGCCATACACTAGCATATTTTCGAGCGCACATACGTACATTTGTACGAAAATTGGCAGTACATTTGGTGACCTGACAAATGTCAAAGTGCCCAGGTGTGAATGACAAATCGCACAACACACATTTCAGATGCCATTAAATTGAAGGGCACCTAAAAACACAGTGCGGTTCTGCCGCGATTGTCACGCGATAAATCGCGGCAAACTGCATTGTGTGGAGCATGTCGCCCCAAAAGCAGCTCCTCAATTTTTTTTTTGGATGACAAGCCTCACGCAATGCAGTTTGCCCCGATCGCAGCATGATTTATTGCGGCGGAACAGCACCGCGTTTTTAAAAAAATGGCATCTGAAATGTGCGTTGTGCAATTTTTTTTCACACCCGGGTGTTTTGAAATTCCGAGCAGAATCGTGGCGATGCTGCCCTCGATTCAAAACGCCCATGCGTGAATGAAGCCTTTTATACTCTTCTGTGCAGTAGATTCACAAATGCAATTGTTCACTTGTGTATGTATGCTTCAACCTTCAATAAAAAACACAAACCCATTTACTGAATTTGGAGCAGTCCTATGTGTCTAAATAGCACAGAATTCAAATACAAATGCAGTGTTCAGAGATAATGCACACTTTCACAAGCCCTAAATTCTGCATAGCTCTTGTAGAACCAAACATCCAAATGAATGTATAATATTAATGTATAATATAACATTATATTATAAAACAATACATAATATTAATATATATATTTTTATTTTTCTAATTTATATTTATAATATATATTAATATATATTTATATATAAACTTCAAGTTTAATATGAAAAAAATTCAGTATGATAACCAAATTATCCAGAAAACAATACAAATTATGGAAAAAAAAAAAAAAAGCAATAAACGAAGTCGAAACAGAACAACATGCATCTACAGATGTGTTTTGGAGGTGTATTTGCATAAGGACACATACACCTTCCTTCGTAGCTTTCATGACCAAACCAATAAGTATGTGTCTGATAAACGAACCATCTATGTTACCAGTGCAACCCATTCGATTTCATTTTGTAGCTTTAGAAACGGCTTCCTGCTATAGTCACCATAGATTGCCAGACACCTGTTTCCTTGCTTTATGAATTGTTTTTAACCGTGTTTGTTATTTAATCTCATAATTGTTGTCTTATCAAATAGTTGAAGTACATAACTCACACACAAATGTGCAATTGTTTCTCTTTCATAAAAAAAAAAAAAAAAAGGATTTAACAATGCAGGCTTTTATTCTCATGAATCATTATTTTTCTAGTGTTATTTTTTTACCCACTATAAGCAGCTCTTGTTCATCCTACCTGCAACACAACCATAGAATTAGAGCCACTTAGGCTGGCAACACACTGTTAGGCTGCATTTATTTGCATGGGCGTTTAGCCACGGCGCGAATCCCAGTGGCAGGAATCTACTGATTCCTGCCGCTGGGTTTGACAGCTGTGAGCGGCTAGCTGTGGCTGCCGAGCCACACAAAGTGTGTACAGCCGTGATCACCGCAGGTAATCGCTGGCTGTGAGAATAGCCAGGAATAGTGGCAGCCGCTGACAACCTGCTGTCCAGTGATGGTGAACCTTGGCACCCCAGATGTTTTGTAACTACATTTTCCATGATGCTCACCTACGCTGCAGAGTACATGAGCATCATGGGAAATGTAGTTCCAAGGTTCGCCATTACTGCTGCTGTCAAACTCGGCAGCAGAATCAGATTCCTACCACTGAGATTTGCACCGTGGCTAAACATCTGTGCGAATGCAGCCTAACTAACGGATTCCTCCATTTAGACAAACAAGGTAGATAGAGGAAACCCTCCTATTGGGGCAACGCAGCATTGGCTGAGCGAGAACTTTTTTTCCAAAATGGCCCTTTGACAGAAGTCGATCAAACAATCATTTTCTGTGGGATGGCCACACTGAGCGAAATTTGATTAGTGTGTGGTCAGATTTAGATGCCTGAGATATTGGGGTTGATTTACTAAAGGCAAATAGGCTGTTCACTTGGCAAGGGAGTTTGCACTTTGAAAGAGAATTTTCCCTTAGTTTAGTGAATGTGATGAAAATTCATGCTGCAAAGAATACCCAAACACGAGCAAGGAAAAGAAAAAAATTGTATTTTTGCTTGTATGTGTGTGGCTGATGGAAGTCAGTAGAGACTTATGCCCCGTACACACGATCGGAAATTCCGCCAGCAAAAGTCCGATGTGAGCTTTTGGTCGGAAATTCCAACCGTGTGTATGCTCCATCGGATTTTGCTGGCGGAATTTCTGCCAGCAAAAGATTGAGAGCAGGTTCTCTATTTTTCCAATGGAAATTCCGATCGTCCGCAGCAATTCCGACGCGCAAAATTCCTACGTATGCTCGGAAACAATTCGACGCATGCTCGGAAGCATTGAACTTAATTTTCTCAGCTCGTCGTAGTGTTGTACGTCACCGCGTTCTTGACGGTCGAAAGTTCAGAGAACTTTTGTGTGACCATGTGTATGCAAGGCAAGCTTGAGCGGAATTGCGTCGGAGAAATCATCCAAGGTTTTTCCCACTAAAATTCCGATCCTGTGCACAGGGCATAACCTTGTTCTCTAAGCTAATTGAACATTCCCTTTACAGTTGCAAATTCCATTGCAAAGTTAACAGCCTATTTGCCTTTAGTAAAAAAACAACATTGCATTCAAGATATCAATCATGTGATAACTTTTATGAATTGACTTCGATCTAAAAGTACTAGCAAAATCGATATAAAAAACACATGTGGTACAATAAACTGATTAGTACAATAGAGCATTTAGCAAATAAAAAATATAAACTTAAAAAAAAATGAGCAAATGCCCAGTAATGAAAATACTGCAGCCTAATGCTGACTGAATTGACTCCACTGCCATATAAAGTCCAGAGTCCCATGACCATCATTTTGTCCCAGGTCCAGGTATTATTCTAGCCATTATAGCAATATAATGTTGCACTATCCAAATGTAATCATACGGTAACCGTACTAAACCATAATATTACTGGCTGCAGTTAAATAGTGGTGATGGGATATACTATTCCTATATAAAAAATCGAGTGAATATAATAATGCAATCGTATGCGATTATAAGTTGCGATCATGAACAATAAAAATTGCAATCCTATGCGATCCTCCCAATGACAACCTGTGTAGCATACACACACACACACGTAGCATTCATATGCAATAGAGAAATTTGCAACCCTGTGCGATAATTGCAGTGACAAGCGATAAACGAGCACTTTACTGTTATATCATCCTTTTTATAATCTGCAATGAGCACCCGAAGAATGGAGTAGTTATGAATGGACTTTATGCTGCGATTTTATGGACTCAGATTAGTGCATGAACTAGTTTGGCACAAGAGCACTTTAAACACAGTTCACTTTATTTCTATATTGATTATTGTATATCGATGCACTTTTATATAGATTTATGTAAATTACAGATTGTCACTGCAATTATCGCAGTATTGCAATTATCGCACAGGGTTGCAAATTTCTCTATTGCATATGAATGCTACGTGTGTGTGTGTATGCTACACAGGTTGTCATTGGGAGGATCGCATAGGATTGCAATTTTTATTCATGATCGCAACTTATGATCGCATAAGATTGCATTATTATATTCACTAGATTTTTTTTTATATAGGAATACAGGCATACCCCACTTTTAAGTACACAATGAGTTTATTTACTAAAACTAGAAAGTGCAAAATAAGCTCACTTCTACATAGAAACCAATGAGCTTCTAACCCCAGCTTGTTCAATTAAGCTTTGATAATAAAATCTGGAAGCTCATTGGTTTCTATGCAGAAGTGAGCCTGATTTTGCACTTTCCAGCTTTAGTAAATAAACCCCATTGTGTACTTAAAAGTGGGGTATGCCTGTAGTATATCCCACCACCACTATTTAACTGCAGCCAGTAATATTATGGTTTAGTATGGTTACCGTATGATTACATTTGGATAACGCAGCATTATATTGGCATAAAACTTTTTGGCACGGGCATAAGGGAGGTGATCAATGCTAGCAGCTGTCCTTTAATCATCTCTAATTATCATTTGGATTTTCACATGGTAGCTCGCAAAATTCTGTTTGTTTTTAATTAGGCTAGACATACATGATACACTTTTCTTGACTGTATAACCGTATAATATGAGGTTAAACCTAAACTTTCAATTTGTATGGGCAGGCTCATGCACTATATAGTTAAAGGTAAATCTAAAGGAAATTGAATAAGAAAATTGTATAATGTATGGCCAGCCTTAGTCTTTTAAAAAGATCTATAATATGATTTGTGATTCCTCTTCATCACTGACCAGCCTAACCAGTTTTATGTACCCACCACGTTGGCAGCATGCATCGTCATCATACCGCTACAACACAACAGAGCTCAGACAGCCCACATGTCCTCCAAATGTAACAGCTGGAACATCCACAACCCCATTAGCATCAGCTTGGAGGCATCATCCAACCCATGGCCATCGGTGTCATAATATTCTCAGCAACTAGACAACTAGCATTATTTCAGTCGTCTATTTTACCTAAATTAATACACAAATTTGATTCTGATCGAAACCCCCCAATACGTTTTCTCTTAGATTGTAAGCTCTAAGGAGCAGGGCCCTCTGATTCCTACTGTATCAAAGTGTATTGTATTTGTATTGTCTACCCTCAAGTTGTAAAGCGCTACGAAAACTGTTGGCGCTATATAAATCCTGTATAATAATAATAATCTTACCTCTCTCAGCCTGTTGAGCTGTCATCCACCGCATGTCTGGAAAGGAAACACAAACAGGTTAGATCCCATTGCAACCACTCCCTGGGTTACTCATCCACAATCACAGAAATCACACACTCTCACTGACAGATGTTGCATTGCGGAGACTGTCAGGCAATGAATGGTTAAGCCATGCCAGCCTGTAGGCTGCTTTCTCTGCAAGAGTTTGGAAGGCACAATGCCAGCCTGCAGGGCCCAGAGCCCCTCTCACAATATCATACCACAGCACTCACCTCCACCTTTCCCCGTGCCATCTTTTCTAACTTTTTCCAGTCAATTTCATAGCCCAGCAAGGGCTGAACGAGGCCAAACAGCAGCAATGGCAGCCACATTTGTGGAGTCAGGTTTCTGCTTTGTTAGAGAGGAGAAGGCAGGCAGATGAGGAAGTTCAGCAGATTGTGTGTTATGTTTGTGTGTGTGCCACGTCACATAGACTAGTGAATGAGGAGGGACATAGAGAGGAGGAGATGCAACCCTCCACATTTCTTTCTATAACCCCCCCTGGGAAGAAACATATCATTAACACTGTGTATTCCCCCAGGACTATGTTTTCTGAAGTCACAGATGTCAGCTGCAATAGATAAGTACACATTGCAGAAGCCTGCAGCCCACTACACATTATGACAACATAGCTCCCTACTGTCCCTCATTTCGAGGGACTGTCCATCTTTTCACACCATTTGTCCCTTGTGCATCCTCAGTTGTCCCTCTTTTTGGTCTAATGTGTACATTTTTGCACAAAATGTACCATTTTACTACCAAAACGTGGTATATTGCACTAAACTTTTTATCCAGCCTCTACATTACTGCATTTGTTATTTTGAAAAGCCAATATAAAGAAAGCCAAAAAAAGCACTTCTGTGGTTTAGCCCATCGTTTTTTGTATATTAGATCTTTGTGGATGTGTACCCGTGGGCATGGCAGGGACGTGTCCTTTGCCTACATACTATGTGCTAGAAGGTGTCTCTTTATCGTTTCAGAAAGTTGGGGGGGGGTTGTTACAAGCTGTATTGGGTTTGTCATTTTCTTGGAGATACATAGATTTCTTAGTAATCACTTACTCTAAGTAGACCAATTTGTGAGAAATGCCTTTTTAACCAAATACCTAAAAAGCTTTGGAGAACAGTTAAATACACTCACTGGCCACTTTATTAGGTACACCAGTTCAATTGCTTGGTAACACAAATTACTAATCAGCCAATCACATGGCAGCAACTCAATGCATTTAGGCATCTAGATGCGGTGAAGACAGGGCTTTTTTTTTGTTTTTTTTGCCATAGGATATCCACAGAGGCTGATCCAACCATTTGTTAATACAAGAAAAGGAAAACTCATTGTGAAGGGTCCCAGTTAAAAACGGGCAATTTATTAAAAAAAACTACTTGCAACAGATCTGTAATCATAGGCATAGGGAATAAAAATCGTCCTAACACTCTCACGAGTGTGATGTCACCGTTATTCCTGCCC
The DNA here is from genome assembly GCA_037952835.1 of Lithobates septentrionalis. Classification (NCBI taxonomy): domain Eukaryota; kingdom Metazoa; phylum Chordata; class Amphibia; order Anura; family Ranidae; genus Lithobates; species Lithobates septentrionalis. The sequence continues at coordinate 3,081,631 of JBBDGP010000546.1, read as the reverse complement.
TGCCTCTACATGTCAGAATAGGGGAACATTTGGCAAATATCAGGAGGGGCTTCCCAAAACATAACTTATCCAGACATTTCATGCTGAAACATAATAAAGATCCATCTCAGATAAAGGTTTAAGATCCCCCCTCTGTTAGTACAATTATGCCCTGTACACACGAGTGGAATGTCCGACAGAAAAAGTCAGACGGAAGCTTTTCATTGTATATTCCGATCGGGTGTATGCCTTATCAGACTTTTTTTTTTTGAAAATCCTGACGGACCTAGAAATAGAACATGGTCTAAATATTGCCGATGGAACCAATTCCTATCAGGAAAACCGCTTGTCTGTATGCTGTTCTGACGGACTAAAAACGACGCTCTGAAGCAAGTACGAGACGGAAGCTATTGGCTGCTGGCTATTGAACGTCCTTTTTCTAGTCCCGTCGTACGTGCTGTACGTCACCACGTTCTGGACTGTCGGACTTTGGTTGGACTTTGGATTGACCGTGTGTAGGCAAGACCGCTTGAATGGAATTCCGTCGGAGAAACCTTCGGAGTTTATTCCGACGGCTAAACCGGTCGTGTGTACGCGGCATTAGGCTACACTCACCATTAAATGCAGTTTGGTATGGGGGTTGGGGGTTGAGGTGTCAGGTTTATATTGCTGTGTCCGCAGTGGGGATGGGGATTTACCTTCTCTATCCCAAATCCCAAATTGAGCCATCGGAACAGAAATAAAGGGGAAATCGCCCAATAGGAAAATTTGTTTTTGGTTTCTCTCCGTGTGCCTCTTCCTACACATTCAATGTCTTTTCTTTTTATCCAGGGAAAGGGAGGGAAACACAGAGAGCGCCGCTCAGCCCCGCTCCCACCTCACTGGCTGTGTGCCAATGACTCCTGCTGGTGCACCTCAGCCAATCACTAGGGGTTAGACCCAGGAGAGCCTCGAGTCTCGCACACATCGCTGGATCGAGATCAGGCTTAGGTAAGTATTAGGAGGGGCTGAGGGGGGAGCTGCACACTGAAGGTTTTTTACCGTTATGCATAGAATGCATGACGGTAAAAAACCTTCAACCTTTAAAACCACTTTTACTTTGGAAGGGAAATTTCCCCAGAGCTTGGTGAATGTGGTAAATATTCACTTTTCAAAGAATACCCAAAGCCTTTTTGCTTGCATAGGATTAGATAATGGAAGTCAGCAGAGCTTCACTCACTCTCTCATTCACTAAGCTCTGGGGAAAATTTCCTTGCAAATAGAACAGTCTATTTGTCTTCAGCCTGGACTGCACAGCTTTAAAACCAAGCCCAATTTGCTATTACTGTCTGTGACCACACTGGAGAGATTTAACCACTTGAATACCAGCCTTTAATACCCTTTCATTACCAGGCCATTTGTCAGTTTTCTGTGTTGTGATAGTTTAAGAGCCCTTTCACACCGGGCCGCCCATAGAGTCGGCGGTAAAACGCTGCTATTTATAGCTGCGTTTTACCATCAGATTAGCGGCGCATTTCGGCCGCTAGCGGGGCGCTTTAACCCCTCGCTAGCGGCCGAGAAAGGGTTAAAACCACCCGCAATGCGCCGCAATAGCGACGTTTTGCCGGCAGTATCCCAGCACTGGGGAGCAGCGGTGGAGGAGCGGTAAACACACCACTCCTTCACCGCTCCAAAGAAGCTGCTGGCAGGACGTTTTTTCCCGTCCTGCCAGCGCAGCGCTCCGGTGTGAAAGCCCTTGGGCTTTCACACTGGAGACAATGCTGCAGCTGTTTGAGGGCGGATTGCAGGCGCTATTTTTAACGCTATAGCGCCTGCAAAACGCCTTCGGTGTGAAAGGGGTCTTAATAACAATTACTTGGTCATGCAACTCTGTACCCAAATTAATTTTATAGCATTTTTCAAACAAATAGAGCTTTCTTTTGGTACTGTATTTAAGAACCACTGTTTTTTTTTTTTTTTTTTTTTACTATATAAAGCAGAAAAGACGAAAAAGTAAAAAAAAAACTGATTCCTCTACTTTTTGTTATAAAACATATCAAATAAACAGATTGCCAGGACAGTCTAAAAACCCCAAAATTACCCCTCTTTGAAAGTAGACACCCAAAGATGATCTAAGTTTTTGCCTTTTTTTTGTAAATTAAGAAACATGCTGGTTTAAACCCTCTTAATAACCAGACCAATTTTCAGCTTTCGGTGCTCTCACATTTTTAATGACAATTACTCAGTCATGCAACACTGTATCTATATGAAATTTTTGTCCTTTTTTTCACACAAATAGAGCTTTCTTTTGGTGGTATTTAATCACCGCTGGGTTCTTTTTTTTTTGCGCTATAAAAGAAAAAAGACCGAAAAATCTGTAAAAAAATGAATTTTTCTTTGTTTCTGTTATAAAATTTTGAAAATTAGTAATTTTTCTTCATATATTTTGGCCAAAATTTATACCGCTACATATCTTTGGTAAAAATAACCCAAATTAGTGTATATTATTTGGTCTTTGTGAAAGTTATAGCGTCCACAAGCTATGGTGCCAATATCTGAAAATTGATCACACCTGAATTACTGACGGCCTATCTAATTTCTTGAGACCCTAACATGCCAGAAAAGTACAAATACCCCCCAAATGACCACTTTTTGGAAAGAAGACATTCCAAGTTATTTAGAAAGTTGCATGGTGAGTTTTTCGAAGTTGTCATTTTTTCCCACAATTCTTTGCAAAATCAAGTTTTTATTTTCCTTTTTTTTTTTTTTTCACAAAATTGTCATATTAGCAGGTTATTTCTCACACACAGCATATGCATACCACAAATTACACCCCAAAACACATTCTGCTATTACTCCCGAGTATGGTGATACCACATGTGTGAGACTTTTACACAGCGTGGCCACATACAGAGGCCCAACATGCACGGAGCACCTTCAGGCGTTCTGGAGCACCCAGGCCAATTCTGACATTTCTCTCCTACATGTAAAAATCATCATTTATTTGCTAGAAAATTACATAGAACCCCAAAACATTATATATATGTTTTTTTTAACAAAGACCCTAGAGAATACAATAGCGGTCATTGCAACTTTTTATCTCGCACAATATTTGCGCAGCAATTTTTCGAACGCGTTTTTTTTAAATAAAAAACTGTTTTGTGCTTTAAAAAAACCAAAACAGTAAGGTTAGCCCAATGTTTTTGCATAATATGAAAGATGGAATTACGCAGAGTAAATAGATACCTAACATGTCACCTTTCAAAATTGCACACGCTTGTGGAATGGTGCCAAACTTCGCTACTTAAAAATCCCCATAGGCGACGCTTTAAAATTTTTTACTGGTTACAAATTTTAGGGCCAGAATTATTGCTCTCGCTCTACCGATCGCAGCGATATCTCACATGTGTGGTTTGAACACCGTTTTCATATGTGGGTGGGACTTACGTATGCGTTCACTTCTGCATGCGAGCACACGGACAGGGGCGCTTTACTTTTTTTTTTTTGTTCATTTTACTTTATTTATTTTAGTTTGACACTTTTTTCCCCCAAAAAATGTTTTTGATCACTTTTATTCCTATTACAAGGAATGTAAACATCCCTTGTAATAGGAATATGGCATGACAGGTCCTCTTTACAGTGAGATATGGGGTCAATAAGACCCCACATCTCACCTCTAGGCTGTGCCTGAAATAAAAAAAAAAACGATCCTGGCTTTGATCGTAGCGGTGAGTCGGTAGAAGCACCGGAGGGCGGCGGGAGGGGGGACGTCCCCTCTCGCCTCCCATAAGAACGATCAAGCAGTGTAACAGCCGCTATGATCATTCTTATGGTGTAGGGAATCGCCGGCTGAAAAAGCTGATATCTGAATGATGCCTGTAGCTGCACCCATCATTCAGATATCCCCGCACAAAGTCAAGGACATCGTATGACGGCAGGCGGGAAGTGGTTAAAACGTTTTTTTTTTTTTAACACAAAGTTGTCCATTTATACAATATTTCTAACACATAGCCTGTACATACCAAAAATGACACCCCGAAATAGATTCTCCTACTCCTCCTGAGTACGGCGATACCACATGTGTGAGACTTCCACAGCCTGGCCACATACAGAGGCAGAGTATGACTGAGTATTGCCGAGTATGGCTGAGCATTGCCGAGTATGGCTGAGCATGGCTGAGTATGGCTGAGCATGGCCGAGTATGGCTGAGTATGGCTGAGCATGGCTGAGCATTGCCGAGTATGGCTGAGTATGGCTGAGCATGGCCGAGTATGGCCGAGTATGGCTGAGCATGGCTGGGTATTGCAGAGTATCGCCGAGTATGACTGGGTATGGCAGAGTATGGCTGGATATCACCGAGTATTGCAGAGTATGGCTGGGTATGGCAGAATATCGCCGGTTATGGCAGAGTATTTCAGATTTTTGTGGGGTATTGCAGAGCATGGCTGGGTATGGCAGAGTATGGCAGAGTATGGCTGGGTATTGCGGGGTATTGCAGAGTATTGCGGGATATTTTGGGGTATTGCAGGGTATGGCAGAGTATTGTGGGGTATTTAGGGGTATTGCAGGGTATGGCAGAGTATTGCGGGGTATTGCAGAGTATTGCGGGGTATTGCAAAGGTATGGCAGAGTATTGCGGGGTATTGCAGAGTATTGCGGGGTATTGCAGAGTATTGCGGGGTATTGCAGAGTATTGCGGGATATTGCAGAGTATTGCGGTGTATTGCAGATTATTGCGGTGTATTGCAAAGTATTGCGGTGTATTGCAGAGTATTGCGGGGTATTGCAGGGTATTGCAGAGTATTGCGGGGTATTGCAGAGTATTGCGGGGTATTGCAGGGTATGGCGGGGTATTGCGGGGTATTGCAGGGTATGGCAGAGTATTGCGGTGTATTGCAGAGTATTGCGGGGTATTTCGGGGTATTGGAGGGTATGGCAGAGTATTGCGGGGTATTGCAGAGTATTGCGGGGTATTGCAGGGTATGACAGAGTATTGCGGGTATTGCAGGGTATGGCAGAGTATTGCGGGGTATTTCGGGGTATTGCAGAGTATGGCAGAGTATTGCGGGGTATTTCGGGGTATTGCAGGGTATGGCAGAGTATTTCGGGGTATTGCAGGGTATGGCAGAGTATTGCGGGATTTGCAGGGTATGGCAGAGTATTGCGGGGTATTGCAGGGCATTGCAGAGTATTGTGGGGCATTGCAGAGTATTGTGGGGTATTGTGGGGCATTGCAGAGTATTGTGGGGCATTGCAGAGTATTGCACAGCATTGCAGAGTATTGTGGGGCATTGCAGAGTACACACGATAGGACTTTGTACAAACTTTCCCTTGGATTTTTGTACAAAGGGCGTTGGCCAGAGGTTTGTCTTGCATACAGACGACAGGACTTTTCCAGCCAACTTTCACCAAATCACGTGGTTTTTCAGCTCTTTACCACCACCCTTTGGTCAATTTCTGTATTGTTGTCTGATATTGTGTCAATCTCGCCACTTTTATTGGCGAGATAGACACCTTGTGAGCCGGGTTCACACTGGTGCGGGGATCCGACTTGGATCCCCGCCAATGCCAGGCACTGTGTTTGGTATCAATCTTGAGGGGGAACTCCACGCCAAATTTTAAATAAAAAACCGGCATGGGTTCCCCTCCAGGGGCATACCAGGCCGTTAGGTCTGGTGTGGATTTTAAGGGGAACCCCCTACACCAAAAAAACTGTGTGGGGTCCCCCCAAAATCCATACCAGACCCCTATCCAAGCACGCAGCCCTGGCGGTCAGGAAAGGGGGTGGGGACGAGCGAGCGCCCCCCTCCTGAGCCGTACCAAGCCGCATGCCCTCAACATGGGGGGGTGGGTTCTTTGGGGGAGGGGGCGCCCTGCGCCCTACCATGTTGATGAGGACAAGGGCCTCTTCCCGACAACCAGGGTTGTCGGGGTCTGCGGGCGGGGGGCTTATCGGAATCCGGGAGCCCCCTTTAATAAGGGGGCCCCCAGATCCCGGACCCCCACCCTATGTGAATGAGTATGGGGTACAGCGTACCCCTACCCATTCACCTAGGGAAAAAAGTGTCAATAAATAAAACACACTACACAGGTTTTAAAATTCATTTATTAGGCAGCTCCGGGGTCTTCTTCCGACTTCGGGGGTCTTCTGCCATGGTCATAGGATGACATGACCACGCCCCCTTATGACCTCACAGTCCCAGCATGCCCTGAGACTGTGATGTCATAGGGGGCGGGGTCACCGCCTATATAAGTCATAGAGCGCACAGACAGCATTACAGCCGAGGAGAGCGTTGTGTCAACATCTCTGGAAGAGAAGAGGGAAGAAGACGAGCCAGATGTCCGGGCTCCTCCGCTAGGAAAAGAGCGTCAAAAAAGCAGAAGATAGCGGAGGAGCCCGGCAGAAGGAAGAAGGCACCGGAGAAGAACCAGAGAGCGCGGAGACGATACCGGAGTGAGGGAGAAGAGGCCTGAGAGACCCCCGAATTCGGCAGAAGACCCCCGAAGTCGGAAGAAGATCCTGGAGCTGCCTAATAAATTAATTTTAAAACCTAGTGTAGTGTAGTGTGTTTTATTTATTGAGACTTTTTTCCCTAGGTGAATGGGTAGGGGTACGCTGTACCCCATACTCATTCACACAGGGTGGGGGGCCGGGATCTGGGGGCCTCCTTATTAAGGGGGGTTCCCGGATTCCGATAAGCCCCCCGCACGCAGACCCCGACAACCAACGGCTAGGGTTGTCGGGAAGAGGCCCTTGTCCTCATCAACATGGGGACAAGGTGCTTTGGGGTGGGGGGCCGCAGGGCGCCCCCCTCCCCCAAAGCACCCACCCCCCATGTTGAGGGCATGCGGCCTGGTACGGCTCAGGAGGGGGCGCTCGCTCTTCCCCACCCCCTTTCCTGACCGGCCGGGCTGCATGCTGGGATAAGGGTCTGGTATGGATTTGGGCGGACCCCAACGCTGTTTTTTCGGCATAGGGGGTTCCCCTTAAAATCCATACCAGACCTAAGGACCTGGTATGCCCCCAGAGGGGAATTCCCTCTCACGCTGGCCCAAATAGTAAAATGTGTTTTTCCTATTGCAGCTAGCGCGAGATGTACAGTACCTCGTCGCAGAGAACCAGCGCGATGGGTTCACGCTGGAAACATTCTCGCGGCTGCGTACTGTAGTTTGTACAAAAGTCCGATGCTTTTGTGTACACACGATCGGACTTTGCTCCATTGGAAGTTTGTCCGTTCGCACAGCCAACAAAAGTCCGATGGAAACAGAAAAAGTCTGTCCGATGGAGCGTACACACGGTCGGATGTTGCTCCAAAACAGCTAATTTGCATGTTTGTTGTCAAAAAGTCCAATCGTGTGTACAGGCCTTTACATTGGGCAAAAATTGTCATCACGCCTGTCTTTTTTTGTTACACAGGTCCAAGACATAGGTTTTTATTGTACAGCAATGCAACTTTGGTCACATGCAGGCCAGCCACTGGCATTCTAAGAACTAAGGCCAATATGTATTATTCTAAATGTTTTTTTTCTTATTTTTTTTTGTTTTTCTTCTACATATTTTTGGTAAAATATATCCCAATAAGCATATATTGATTGGTTTGTGCAAAAGTTATAGCGTCTACAAAATAGGGGATAGATTTAGGGACTTTACATTTTTTAAAATTGTTTTTACTGGTAATGGCGGCGATCTGCGATTTTTAGCAGGACTGCGACATTGCGGCTGACAAATCTGACCCTAAGTGACACTTTTTGGGGACTAGTGACACCAATACTGTGATCAGTGCTAAAAAAATGCACCGATCAATTTATAAATTACACTGGCAAGGAAGGGGTTAACACTAGAGTCGATCAAAGGGTTAACTGTGTTCCCTGGGTGTGTTCTAACTGTGTGGGGGATGGGCTCCTTGGGACAACACAGAGATCGTTGTTCCTCATTACTTGGAACAGCCGGTCCCAGTGTTGTCCCCTGTCAGAACGGGGATCGACCTTGTTTACATAGGCAGATCCCCGTTGGCCCTCTGTGGAGCGATTGTGGGTTGCCGGCAGACATTGAGTCCGTGGGAGCCGCGGGCATGCTCCCCTGGGGTGAAGCTGGCGCATGCCCACAGTATCATATGCACGGAACGACATACAGGTACGTCGTTTCGCGCAGCCAGGCTGCCTTGCCACAGTATATGTGCAATGGGCGGTCCGGAAGTGGTTAAAGATGCCTTATTAGACAATGTAAACACCAACCCATAAGATGGCAAACAACTGAATTGTAGTAATGCTAAACCCAATTATAACTGGTGCAAACAAGGTTAAAAGTATTGGCATCAACTAACCCAAAAATAAAGGCGTATGTGGAGATGCCTAGAGAATGCGAGATATATATACACAGGGCTGTTAGAAATCATAGGGCCTCATACAGCCTACTACACAGGGTTCCCCCCACCCCCTGGCTGAAAGTGACTGAGGGCATAGATTTTTAATCTCTTTCTCTGCAGCAGCAGCTGCACAGATGCATGAACAGGAAGCACTCTACATCTTCCTGCTCATTCACAAAAGGAAGCATAGTAAACACAGTTTACTATGCTTCAGTGTTGAATGGACACAGGAGTAATTGGTACCGATTGCTCACTGTGGTTAGGAAGGGGCCAGTAAATTACATATTTACCGGCCCCTTCTCCCACGCTCCGTCCTGAAACATCTCCTTGTGTGTCCATAGCAGCTTCTGGGGAGAAGAAAGGAGGGAAGCCGGAAGTGCTGTGGAGGAAAGGGGCACAGGGGTCCGGACAACAGTTGGAAGAGGCACATGTGCTAGGGCCAATTTCTGTGCAGTGCAGCCCGAGGGAAAAGCTGGCAGCGCTGCAGGGGGAGGCAGAAGAGTATTGTGTCTGCAATAAGGCAGTACAGCTGGCCCTCCTGCAGGTGCCCAGGCCCCCCCTTTGAACTGATGGGGCCAGGCCCAGTACAGAAGGGCTGGCTGTACTGCCTTATCAGCAGCCCTGTATATACAGGATCTCTGAAAGGCACAGGAGCACTTTAAAAAAGGTCAAGGTATCATTGGCAGCCCAAGTACATGATATCTTTTTAGGAATACACCTGCTGGAGATACTATAAGCGTTTTTGAACTTCTTTGAGAAAAGAGGTCATATATTTCCAGTCATTCACTCTTGGAACATGATTTGCACCAAGCTCTTTTATCTGGACAGTTTTTTAATGAAATTTAACACACAAATGTTTATTCTTGAGATTTATTTGTTTTGTATGAGCGCGGTGTAGTCTTCAATATGTTCTGAGGACATCTCTAGCTTTTGAAGACTGATGACGCGCAGCTGCTTTTGTTTTAGGTTTTTTTTCTAATGACGTGTACACACGAGCGGAATGTCCCACAGAAAAAGTCCGACGGGAGCTTTTCATCGTATATTCTGATTGTGTGTATGCCCCATCGTACTTTTTACGTCGAAAATTCTGACGGACCTAGAAAGAGAACATGTTCTAAATTTTTCCGACGGAACCAATTCCTATCAGGAAAACCGATCGTCTGCTGTTCTGACGTACCAAAAACGACGCATGCGCTGAAGCAAGTACGAGACGGAAGCTATTGGCTACTGGCTATTGAACTTCCATTTTCTAGTCCCATCATATGTGTTGTACGTCACCGCGTTCTGGACGGTTGGAATTTGGTGTGACCGTGTGTATGCAAGACAGCTTGAGCGGAATTCCATCGGAACTCCGTCGGAAAAACCTTCAGAGTTTATTCCGACGGGAAAACCGGTCGTGTGTACAGGGCAATACTGTTTATTCATTTAGAAGCTTGCACCTTTAATATATATTTTTGCATGGGTGTTTAATCCTATTTATTTTAAGGGGCAGTCTCTAGACATGTGCAATTCATTTTGTAACAAATCGAAATTCGGCCAAATTTTGCATCTTTCGGACATTCGGATGCATCCGAATGTCCGAATAATTAATAACGAATTTCAACTAATACGAAAGAAATTATAGTGAATATAACGAATGAATTCAACATGATTCAGTAATTTGTTAAAGATCTAATGAAACAGATGCGGCGACAGTACTAGAGGCAGCTTTAATGGGATCTTATGAGAGTCTTTCCTATTTAGTGTACAGAGGGCCACGGGTAGCGGCACCTCTGACTGGCTCCATGCGCGTTACAATTCGCGCATGGGACAGGGGGGGGTGCTCATGCAGTCTGATGCGGCAGCATGGTCACCGGACACACCGTTATGGCTTAATCCAAGGCTATCCCATTTCAGCGACATTCCAGTAATATGGGCCAGAGTTGGCATCAAACAATTAAAGAACATAATAGAGGAGGGGAAGTTGCTTTCCTTTAATCAACTGAAGAATAGACATGATCTACCAAATTGGTATTTTTTTCGCTACTTACAGCTAAGGCATGCGTTTGTTGCACAGTTTGGCACAGACGCGGTAATACTTCATTCCTCACCTTTAGAGCAGTTGCTCTGTGATGAGTCTGTACGGGGAACGCTCTCAGAAACATATAAAGAGTTGTTTGCCGAAAGGCCTTCGGCACTTAGTAAATGTAGAGAGAAATGGAGCTCATTAGTCCCTAACTTTCAAGGGGATGACTGGGACGATATGTGGAACCACCCCTTTCAGGTCCTAGTATCAGCCCGTGACAGGTACATACAATTCAAGATACTTCACAGGATATATTATACACCAGCGAGATTGGCCAGCATCTATGGTTTGGATGATGCCTCCTGCTGGCGCTGTACCGTGGCAGGGGCAGATTTTGATCATGTATTCTGGCAGTGTCCATTAATACAGGTATTTTGGACGGGGGTTACGGGGGTCATTCAAGGGTTGGTTTTGCTACCTGTCCCCATGACAATTTCGGTATGTATGCTGGGCCTGGTGGAGGAGGTAGCACCACTTAGGGCACAAAGAACTATGCTCTCTCTCGCCCTGTTTTATGCACGCAAAGCCATCCTTTTATGCTGGAAAAAACCTGAGGTCCCATCCTTAGCTTTCTGGAAAGGCCTGGTAAATAAGGCGTTACCCCTATATAAAGCCACCTACTTAAGTAGAAGGTGCCCAAAAAAATTTGAGAAGGTATGGCAGAGCTGGCTTTCTTCTGATGATACTGTGTGAGTTACTGTGTAAATGATGGATTACATGTTATATGAAAGGGATCATGCACTGATGTAGGAAACGAGATGGGGCTCATAGATTTCTGATGGTTGTAGTCATTGCCTTAGATTTCATATAAGCATGTATAGTTAGAATGACTCGAGTAGGCCAGAAAAGCATGTGATCTATGTTTTAATGCCTGTTATACTTGAATATTGCACAATAGGGAAGGGGATGTGGGGTGAGTGTCTGGGTATGTTTTTGTGGGTGTATGTTATTGTTGTTCAGTATTGAAAACTGTGAATAAAAATAATTTTCCAAAAAAAAAGATCTAATGAAGCAAAAGGTCAACTCAAAGTAAATCTTACAGTCCAATCAGCTGATTAATTTTGTGCTGGAGGTTGGATTACTGGCAAAGTGCATTCCTGAGAACTGAGTGAGAAGGGTGTTGTATTGTATTTGAGCAGAGGAGAAGAGATATTGTCATTGTGTGTGTTAATAGATTCAATAAACAAATGACTTTCTAAACTACCAATCATTATCACGAATATATATACATACATAAATATTGAATTTCAACTATAACAAAAGAAATTATAGCGGATATAACGAATGAATTCAACATGATTCGAGATTTGGTATAACGAATATCGACACTCTACGAATAATAACGAATTATCCGAAAACAAATTAACGTAACATAACGAATATAACAGAACGAAATTATGTATTTTACGAATGACAACGAACCGAAACTAAACAAAATTTCCGGTTGTGCACAAGCCTAGCAGTCTCTATTGCGTTAAATGTGTAGACGATTCAGCTCACCACTTCGGCTATGCAACAGGTTGGGTCCCATACACTTGGCGGTTTCCTGACATAGAAATCTCCAGTCCTCACGATCAGATCCTCATGAGACTCAGTCTCTCACTGGTGTAAGCAACAGGTATTTCCAGCTCTGGTCTCAGCTCAGTGAAAGACCATTCTGTGGCTCAGTCCCCAGATTCTTTCTCAGGCTTAACCTCTGAATGCGTGCACAAACGGGTAGGAGCAGCAGGTCTGTACCGCACAGTCGGCAGCACAAGAGGCTCCCAGTGGCGCAGTCCTTGGCCTCTATTCCACACCCCAGCCTTCTGTGGCTGTCTCTCTGGTCTCTGCACCACCTGGCTTCCTGCACTGTTCTCCCCATATCCCTGCAGAATTGCACAGGAAAAAACTCACTCTCCCCTCTTCTTTGTCCAGGGATCTTTGGATGTTGTAGTTTCCAACTGTGTTCCCCTCAACAGACTTTCTGAACAACATGTCCCATGATCATGGCTGCTGTTAGAAATCACGGAGCCCCATACAGCCTATCTGACAGGCTCCCCCCCCCCCGGCCGAAAGTGACTGAGGACATAGATTTATTAGTCCCTTTCTCTGCAACCTCACCTGCACAGATAAATGAATAGGAAGTGCTCTGAGGCCTTCTGTTTATTCACAAATTGAAACATAGTAAATACAGTTTACTGTGCTTCAGTGATGAATGGACACAGCTGTGATCGGTACAGATCGCTTACTGTAATCATTCAGGAAAGAAAGGGACCAGAAAAAGACATATTTACCGGTCCCTTCCCCCGCTCCCCATCCTGAAACCTTCCCATCTGCCTGCAGCAGCTTCTGGCAGGAGAGAAGAGGAGGGAAGCCTGCAGTGCTACTTTGTGGGGGGAGGACAAAGGGGCACACAGGGGCACAGAAGAAAGCGGTGCATGTGCTAATGCCTATTCCCCTGCAGTGCAGCCGGAGGCAGAAAGATGAGGAGAAGCTGGCAGCGCTACAGGAGGAGTCAGAAGTGGATCAGTGTTTGCAAAAAGACAGTACAACCGGCCCTCCAGCTCAGCAGGTGCCCGGCCCACCTTTTGAACTAAAAAGGGGCCTGGCCCAATACAGGAGGGCTGCTTGTGCTGCCTTATCAGCAGCCCTGCCCATGATCCTCCTCCTCCTCTTTATAGATTGCTGCTACTTAGTGGGAAAGGGGAAGAAGGAGTGAGCACGGGATTCACACAGCTCACTCTACTCATAGCCAGCAGTGCAGCAGTGGGGACAGAAACACAGCTGTCCTGTTTTTTTTTCCAGCTGGCACAAGAAAAGTGTATGAAAAAACTCCCCCCTGCCACCCCCCCCCCCCCCCCCCCGCCAAGATCAGAATACATTGATCAGTGGCTGCAGATGCTGATAATTTCCTGCAGAAGTCCATCCAACAAGCGACTTCTGATGAGTGTGGACAGCCACACAGTCATTGAAATTTGACAGACTCCCGCTTAACTGGCCAAATTTTGGCTCCAGGTGAGATACGGAAGCCTAATGATCCAGCAGGTGCTCGTCTCGGCTCGCCTCCGCACACAATGACTAAGCGCACGTGAAGTGTGTGAAACGCGTCTACCCAGCATTCTGATGCCTGTAATTTTTGGGATGTCCAAATAAAGAGGATTTTGATCTACAGTGGTGTGCAGCCATTTCTTCTAATTTAACTGTCAGTCAAGCTATCACAGCACTGAAAAATGAAAAATTACCTGCTAATGAAGGGTTTTATGGACTGGTAAACAGGTAGTTAAAGTGCATGTATTGCAGAAATTTACTTTATTGGATACAGTAGGTAGGATTTTTGTTAGGGCTTGGGTTTTAGAATGGTGTGAATGTATTGTGGGCAGGGCTTAGGTGCCCGAGCGGGGACAAGTGGAACTGCACTAGCTAATTCTTGAACTTCAGACTGGGAGCTGCAGTCATGTGACAATCAACATTAAAGCAAGTCTCCTAGAAATAGAAGTGCAATAGTGCAATGACACTATTAACTCTAACTCATTTCTCCCTGTGCTGACTCTGTTACAATGATGACACTTAAGCACTCCTTTGCATAAAGGACACCACTCCCAGGTTTTCAGTGTAGCAAGGTCCCAGGCCTCCTTCAGTCTAATGAGAACCTTCAGAGCAATGAGCTGCTGACATCCTTCCATGTAGAGTGGGTTGTAAGTAGGGTTGTCCCGATACCACTTTTTTAGGACCGAGTACAAGTACCGATACTTTTTTTCAAGTACTTGCCGATACCGATTACCGATACTTTTTTTTAATGTCACGTGACAGTTTTTTTTTTTTTTTGAGGGGGGGGGGGGGGTTGGGTGTGGGGGTGGGGGTGGGGGCATAGTGAACGGTGTCTGTGTGTGTGTTTTTGTTTTGGTTTTTTTCATTTACATTTATTATTTTTTACAATTTTTTTTTTTATTCTTTATTGCACTATGTGTGTGTTTTTTTGTTTTTTTTAATCAGCCCTGTTGGGGGGCTTTGGTGAGATATCAGGGGTCTTAACAGACCTCTGATATCTCCCCCTTGAGACAGAGAAATAGACTGAGGATAGAGATTCCCCAGTCCCTTTCTCTGCAGCGTCAGCTGCACTGAGAATGAATGGAGAGAACACAGCAGCTTCTCTCCATTCATAAACTGACACATTGTAATCACAGAAGATTACAATGTTTCAGTTATGTGAATGGAAAGAGTCAGCTGACTCTCTCCATACACACAGCGGAGAGACAGCAGAACGGAGGGGACAGACGAAGAGAGAGGGGGACAACGGAAAGCCGGAACAGATGGGGACAGCGGAGGGGGACAGAGGAACGCATGGGGACAGCGGAGGGGGACAGAGCAAAGAAGAAGGACAGCGGGAGGTGGACAGAGGAACGGAGGAGGACAGCGGAGGGGGACAGAGCAAAGAAGGAGGACAGCGGGGGGGGACAGAGGAACGGAGGGGGACACAGCAATGGAGCAGGACAGCGGAGGGGGACAGAGGAACGGAGGAGGACTAAGGAGGAGGAGGTGACAGTCAGCGGTGATCGCGTGTGAGGGAATTACAAGCACCGATCACCGCTGTATGTCACTAAGCAGCTGAAAGCCGCGGGGGGAGAAGCTTGTAACTCCCCCACACGTCCATCACCGCTGACAGTCAAGGTATCGGCGGAAGCATCGGGAGCATTTGCCCGAGTACAAGTACTTGGGCAAATGCTTGGTATCGGTGCCGATACCGATACTAGTATCGGTATCGGGACAACCCTAGTTGTAAGGCATAGTGGGTGTAGTGTAAAGTAGATTCATGGGCGCCAGACACTTCTTGAATGAAAAGAGATTTTATTTCTCTTAAACCGAACTTTGGGAGAGAGGGTTAGGGCCAGGACACCCTTAGGCAGTTGCAATGTTAATTTAGCAGACTCCGATACTTCTATAGGACAGCCATGCAGGGAAAGCATCCAGCAAGAGGCCATATCTGCATGTGTAGGAATGCTGTCTCCTATGGCAACAGTCTTTAACAGTTTCTAACACAAAGTGTTACAGTTCCTTCACTTCCACTACAATCAATTCTCATAGTTCTTCAACCCACTGAGCTCCCAGTCTCTCTCACTAGATTAGATGATTCACTGCCACTGAATCCCTTGAGCTCCTCTAATCTTCACTGCAGTTTCTCAAGGCTGCTCTGCAAGCGTCACCTCCGTAGGCTGGGTCCCTGGCTTGATACCTGCTGAAGTTTCCTGATTCTTCACCGTCCCCAGTTGGTGAAAATTCTGCTCTGGTACTTACTTCAGCTACTCACTGTGGTCCCTGGTAAAAGGGTGGATGGTCCCTTAGTGGCGACAGCTTCCCTTCTACCTCCGACCACGACAGGTTTTCTGGCCGGCAGAATTGGCACTTCTGGTTGGACTGCAATCCGCAATCCCAACCCTGCACTGCTCTCTTGCTTCTGGATAGGCCCTCAGACAGCCTAGCAGCCAGATGTGCCTGGGATAGGCCCAAACTCCAGCCTAGCAGCCTGGGCAATACGACACATGTCCACCCAGACAGCTGTCCATGTGGCATAGAGCACTGATCACCTGACTCCACCCAAATATATAGGTTATTCCAGCAGGCCAAGGGATTCAAGAAAACCCCTGCCCATTGGCTAAGATACCCCATGTACTCCTAATCTGTCCTTGCTTTGCCCTTCACATATCTAATGCCACCAGGCACATGGCCATCTAGCGGCAGAAGAGAGAAGTGCAGCAATTACGGGCTTAGGGTGAACTAATTGACCCCTAACGATGAGCCAAGGTAACTACACCTGGCAGGTAAATTTAGGACCAACCCTGCCTAAACACCAGGGTGCTACATCAGCATTTAGAAGCTGGTACCACTGAGCCTGTACCATGGTCTACCAATCTAGCAATGCAGGTCACCTCTCTCCCAGTGACCTCTTCAATGGTTGCTATGGGATGCAGGAAACGCTCTCTCTCTCCAACCTCTCTGATTGCTCTCTTCTCCTGGGACCCCTCTACAACTCTCTCTTCAGTGACTCCAGGCTGGTTCCCTAGGGACCCTGGGCAGTGGGTCCGGTCCCAAAGAGTGGGGAGCCAGCTGCAAGTGGAGGTGCCAAGCACTTAACCCCCTCCACTACCAGGCCAGAGGAACCCTCACCCCTCATAGTCGTCATCCCCTGGCTGATTAGCTGCCTTGCATGTGATACAAACACTGTAGTCCTTAGCAACAGCACATTAACTTTCACAGGAAAGCTCTCTGTGTGTTAGATCCAAGTACTGCATCTTCCTCTAGCTCAGTCCCCTGGTTGTTTCTCGAGCCTTGTTCTTTTGATTTGTTGTGCATGCACCCCTTTAAAAGACTTCAGGCCATGCAAAACAAGTAAAGAAACAAGATCCTTTACTGAAGTAGTTGTTGATAACAGTACAGTTCTCAAAAGCAGTTCAACACAAATCCCAACAGAGCTCTTCTAACATCCACAGAGTGTGTATACCTTATAAATAAAATAAAGTCAGCGCAAAAAATCCAATATTTAAAAATACAAGCAGCTGAACACTGAAGGTAAACATAAAAAACCTCAAAGTACATAGGATGAATAAGGGTCGGTTCACACTGGGGCAACACGACTTCAGCGCGACTTTGCACGGCGACTTCAACGCGGCTTCGAAGCGACTTCGACGCGACTTCGACGCGACTTTAGCAAATTACAAGGCGACTTGAAGTTGCCTCCATGACAGGCGACTTCGCCTGTGGCCAATCAGCTCTCTGGGAGGGAGGGGGGGAGGGAGGGGTTTTCCCTGCAAAGTCGCTTGACTTTACAGAGAGATCCGACTTGGAGGCGACTTCCATAGATTTCTATGGTACAGGTCGCCTACCAAGTCGGATCAAAGTAGTACAGGGAGTACGCTCTGAAGTCGGAGCGACTTCAGTAGCGTCTATTAAGACGCTAGCGTTCACTCCCATTCAAACTATTTCTGGGGCGACTTGGGGCGACTTGAGGGCGTACAAGTCGGATCCCAAGTCGCCCCAGTGTGAACCGAGCCTGAAGCAGTGCAGTGCTATAGCCAGAAGTTCATATATTACTAATAAAAGTCCCTTTAAATTTAAATCCAAAAGTTGATAGAGAAAAGGTCTCCTCTGTAGTGGTCTAAGTGCTCATGACAGTCCATGCAGTGCTATACATCCATGATTCCACCACCAGCTAGCCAAACCGCTCACCTCAGCATATGGATCCCTGAGCTAACAGACGGCTGATGAAGTCCGGATGTGGACGATACGCGTGCGGGAGTTCCTTGGACATCACTGCAGCCTCCATTACTACTTGACGTTATCCTTTGATGCCATTTTACCTTTATCCCAGCACTAGGGTGTAGTGCTGTGTATGTGACTACTTGACTTTTAATAAATGTGATCTTCTTAGCCACACAGTGTGCACTATGTACTGTAATTTTTATTGCATGTGAACATGATCATCAATTACTGAGTGCTGCCTTTATTTCGTGTGACCATCTGCCCATCTAAGTCTCCATCTTTATCCACTGAGAGTGGTAAATGCTGTTTTGACCCGTCTGTTAGCTCAGGGATCCATATGCTGAGATGAGCGGTTTGGCTAGCTGGTTTTGGAATCACGGATGTATAGCACTGCATGGACTGTCATGAGCACTTAGACCACTACAGAGGAGACCTTTTCTCTATCAACTTTTGGATTTAAATTTAAAGGGACTTTTATTAGTAATATTTGAACTTCTGGGTATAGTGCTGCACTGCTTTATTCATCCTGTGTATACCTTATGCCATGGGTGACCAACTTGCGGCCATCCAGCTGTTGCGGAACCACAGGACCAATGAGGCAATGCAAGCAAAGTCCCATGAGGCATTGCAAGGCTGACAGTTGCAAGCATGACTCCCAAGGGCAGAGGCATGATGGGACTGCAACAGCTGGAGGGCCGCAGGTTGGACACCCATGCCTTATGCAGAAGGCAAGTCCAGAAAACAATACTTTTTAGGGCAAAAGCCCATTAAGGCAATAATTCACAGGAGGCAATACTAATCTCTTAGAGTCCATGATTTGCAGTAATCCATAAAGTCCGTAGGTCCATGATTAGCAGCTACAAGTCCATAAGGTCCTCAGACTCCACACGATCTCCAGGAACCCTGATCAGGCTCCCCATTTGGGGGTGATCTATTCTGAAAAGTGTCCAGCTACATTTTGGCAGAATTTCCCCAGGAAGAACTCTAGGGGCTTGGAGGCAAACTCTTTTATGCTGGTTAACCTGTACGGGAAGTAACCCGGATGAAAATGGAGGGAAAAATGCTAACACTTACAGTCTGGTTACCCTTAACTCTCAGGTCATATACAAAGGCAAGTAATCACTTCCAGCGCTAAGAGGTCTTCTGTGGTAAAAAGCAGCAAGGACAGTGGTATTCCAGGACTAGGCGGATGCTGCCTCCTCAGATGGGGTAATACAAAAACAGAACAAAAAGGAAGGCGCACGCACCTAGTGCATTACCAAAAAACATTTATTGAAAAACAACTATCAATGAGACATAAAACCACACAATGTTGAGCAGTGCGGACACATGTGCCGTAACACATCAAGGGGTAAAATCTGATGCGTTTTGGGGGCGCACTCCCTTCCTCAGAGCTAATCTCATTTCAGGGACGCACCCCCTTCCTCAGAGCTAAGCTAGCTCTGAGGAAGGGGGTGCGCCCCCGAAACGCATCAGCTTTTACCCCTTGATGTGTTACGGCACATGTGT